>CM069526.1:20532500-21732500 GCA_035773235.1 Eospalax fontanierii
TGCATGGGGACATGAGCAGCTTTTGGTGGTCCCATGCAGGTGTGGGAAGGAAAGGTACAGCCGTTCATTTCACAGAAGAGGACCCAGGGAAGGGTGTCAGGGCCCTGTGGCCCAGGGCTCCTGCCCTGAAGCCGGTTGGTGACTTCCCTGTCATCTGGAGCCTAAGTTCCTGGATCTTTTCGTAATTTATCCAGTCAAAAGCCCGGAACTCACAGTTCACATCTTTGCCTTGCTGTACATGTGTTTGGATGATTTCTATTGTTTTAAG
The DNA here is from genome assembly GCA_035773235.1 of Eospalax fontanierii. NCBI lineage: Eukaryota > Metazoa > Chordata > Mammalia > Rodentia > Spalacidae > Eospalax > Eospalax fontanierii. The sequence continues at coordinate 20,532,769 of CM069526.1, forward strand.
ACACTGGAAGTTTTGCAAAGGGGGCTGGGTGATCTGGGGCCAATCCTGAGGCTGGGAGAGAGATTTGTTTAGGGGCATGGCACTGGCCAGTAGGTGGCTTGGTGGAGGACAAGCAGCTTCTGAGCCTATCTGTGAATGAGGGTGGTTTTCTTTTTTAAAAAATATTTTACTTATTTTTTATTTTATGTGTATGAGTGTATTGCCCACATGTGTATAAGTGCACCTGTGTCATGCAGTGCCTGCGGAGGTCAGAGAGGGTCAGATTCCACGGGAACTGAAGTTTCAGATAGTTGTTAGCCACCATGTGGGTACTGGAATCGAACCCAGGTCCTTTGCAAGAGCACTCAGTGCTCTCTCCAGCCCTGAGGGTGGTTTTCTTTCTAGAGAATGTTGTTGTGGGTGAAAACAAGATTCTGGGATCCGTGGCGCACCTGGCACTGATGGGGTGCACAGTGCTGATGGGGTGCATGTTGGGAGTGAGGCACTGTTTGTCAGGGTGGTCTCCGTGCACCCGGGGTGAGCTTTCCTTACCCCCAGAATGGTCCTAAGCCATACCCGCCCTTCAGGACCTTATGATGCAGACTGGAGCCACTGGGGGTCAGCCCAAGCCTCACCGGTTGTCCTCTCCTTCCCTAGACGGTGAGGACTGAAGACAGGACAGGCGTCAAGGATCAGCCCATCTCAGCCTCCAGCAGCCGACTCAGTGCCTGGCTTGGTACCCAGCTCACAGTATGTACCCAGGACTTGCCTATGGTAGTCTTCGGGGTGCCAGGGTCTGGGGCTGTGGAAGATGGTGGGCAGATGTAGGGGAGCCAGGGCTGTGGGTGTGGATGGCAGGAAGTGGGCGAGGTCAGGTAGGGTGGCCTCTGCCCGAAGCTTCCTTCTCGGGGCATAATGCTTCTCCCCTACAACCAACTCTTTCCGTCTTCAAGTCTCAGCAGGTGAAGGAGGCCATCTAGGAGGGGGGGTGGGCAGGCTTGCTGACAGCTGTCGATTGTCTGGGCAGGTCCGTGTGGCTCAGAGGCCAGGACTCAGAAGGCCCCACCTCAGGCCTGGGCGGGTTCTTTCCTCTTTGAAGCCTTCTTTGTCCTTGTGACCCATAAAGCTTAACACTGGGCTCCATCCAGGCCCAAATGACTTCTCTTGGGCCCCCAGGAGGTTGACTTGCTCCAAGGTTGATTGTAAGGCCCCATTTGGTCCACTCACCTAAACTATGCCATGTCCTCTGGAGTCAGGCTGGCAGCATCCTCCTCAACCCATTTTACAGGCAAGGAAACTGAGGCAGCTGGTGCTTCATCTGCTCTCAGACCCTGGTCGCACCCTTCTCGCCCTACACTGGGACCTGTGCAGCAGGAACAATGGCTGAGACCACTGCCTCCTCGTGTCCCTCAGCAGAGGGCAGCATGGTGGCCAAGCAACCCCCTCCACTCATGAAGAAGCACAGCCAGACTGACCTAGTGAGCCGCCTGAAGACCCGGAAGATCCTGGGTGTGGGCGGGGAGGATGACGACGGGGAAGTGCACCGCTCTAAGGTGGGCCATGTGGAGGCTCAGACCTGAAACAGCCTAAGACTTCCCTACATGTTTCTAGAACCGTCCACAGATGGCAAGGAAATGATAACCTTACTGGCACAGTCTGGTAGGATGAACCCAATGCTTCTTAGGTGCCATGTGTAGAGACTTATAAACAAGTGTATCTTGTTAGCCCTGGGCACTGTCTGTCTATTGACGCACTGCATAGATGAGGAAGTGGAGGCTCAGAGAAGTTAAGGGCCTTCTTGAGGTTGTACCAGCCACTGGTAGAACCAGGCTTCAGCCCACGTGGGCAAACCCTGAGTTTTCCTTCTTAGCCGCCGCCTCTTTTCAATGTCTCTTGAACTGGGTCCCAAGGGAGGCAGAAGAGGGAACAGCCTCCACATGATCTCCCAACCAGGAGAACACCATGACTGACAGTCAGAGGTGCCCTGGTAGGCCCTGGGGTGTACCCCAAGGTACTGGGAGGAGGCTAGGCAGGTGGGAGGCTGAGGAGCTGCCTGCCCTGACTGCTCTGACCTGTTCCTACAGATCAGCCAGGTCTTGGGCAACGAGATCAAATTTGCTGTGCGGGAGCCTCTGGGACTCAGGTGAGTACTGGATCTCATTGGGCAACAGATCTGTGTGTCCCGTGTATGTTAGGGCTGTGGGTGGGTCACTGGGTCTTGTCCTGGAGTCCATCCATATTCATTACCTCCCCAAACATCTCTGGGTGTCTGGGCTGTACAAGGGGGTCCCCCGGAGTCTGGGGCTGACAGTGAGGGTGGAGTGGGCATGCAGGCTGTGACTTTACTCTCTGCGTCTCTCCAGGGTCTGGCAGTTTCTTTCTGCAGTGCTGTTCTCTGGCGTGGCCATCATGGTGAGCCATCACAACACCGACCCCGTCTGCAGCCCCAGGTGGAGCAGGGCAGCTGCTTGGCAGCTGGTGGCACTTAGACTTAGAACTGGATTGGGTGCTGTGGGAAGCAGCTGGTCTGGCCCTTCCACGATCCGGCGGCTCCCTGGGGCTCCCCTCCACCTGGTCTGGCTTCTCACACAAGTGAACTGAGGCCCACCTGTCAGCCCTCTGCTGGCTCCAGGGCCGGTTCCTGATGCACCCCCTCTACCTGTGTGCTGTGCCCTGGAGTCCAAGGGGTATGGGACAGTCAAGTTCTGCCCAGGGGACCCTGGCCAGGTCCCCGGAGGAAGGAGGATTCCCCAACTCTGGCCTAACCTGAGCCCCTCCACCACCCACAGGCCCTTGCCCTCCCGGACCAGTTGTATGATGCAGTCTTTGATGGGGCCCAGGTCACCAGCAAGACTCCCATCCGCCTCTATGGTGGTGCCCTCCTGAGTGAGTATTGCTTGAAGAATTGTGTGTGGGGGGTACAGAGGGTCCGTTGGGTCCAGGGAAACTCTAGGACTCCCTGTGGCCTGCTCCCCTAGGAGCTCTGGTTCTATCCCCAGCAGGCTGGCAGCCGTGTCCCTTTATCTGTGGGTCTGATGGGGGCATGCTGCCACCTGGTGGTCACTGGTGAATGCATACAGTTGGCTGGGAGTTTTGTCTATCGCTTTCTGGGTTAAGACATTGCTGTAAGCTCACTGCCTGGCATTAGGGTGCAAAGGTAGATTGAAGCCCAGGTCCTGCCTTCCAGGGCCCCATGGCCTAGAGGAGGTGGCAGAAGGCCAGACCCTCCCCTCACTCTGTCTTACCGCCAAGACATTTAGTCCTCTTCTGCCTCTAACCTGAGGGCACAGCTGCTGTCAGGAGGTGAGATTAGTTTGTAAACCTAAACATAAGTGGTTTCCCTCTGCTTCTCCAAAACATTCTATGGCTTCCCACTGCCTGCAGAATAAAAGTCCCATTCTCAGCCTGGCACTCAAGGTCCTTTGTGGGGTCCTGGTCATCCTAGTGGATCCAGCCTGATCCTCTGTATCCTATGATGACCCTCAAACTCCAACCACACTGGAGGATGCCTACTCCCATTTCAGAAGGACACCCGGCCTTTGCACATGCAGTTCCTGTCTTGCGTCAATTAAACTTGAACCTAAACCTCAAGGATAGCTCTGAGGAAGGCAGTGTTGTGATAGAGCATAAGGTCAGTCAGGGTGGCTGTCATTAACAGAGTACACATGGTCCCATGTCGGGTGTCCAGGGATCGGACACTGAAGGATAAACTAAGATGGCAGCTCTGCTAAAATCAATACCCATCCTTCTCTCCCTGGGGAGTTCCTCAGGGCGAGTCCTTACTGGGCATGAACTTTCTGTCTCCAGAGGTCTTCTCTTAAGAACACACAGTTGTAGCTCAGATGGCTGTGAGTTCTCAGACTCTATGCAAACAGAATATCAAGGACAGAGCCAGCCTAGGGCAGAAGGTCCCCTCCCCATTTGTGTAATGAAGATGTGGAATCCCAGGGCAGAATGTGTCCGGTTTGTAACCCTGTGGAGCCTTAGAAATGGTGCAAACAGGGTCCAGAGCAGAGACGGACCTGTAAGGAAGAAGACTGAGGGAGATGGCTGAACCTGAGCAGTGGGTGTCGTGGAGTTAGAAGGCCCAGGCTCCTGGGCTGAGGGTCAGGCTGAGCTTGCTGTCGCTCCCCACCACAGGCATCTCTCTGATCATGTGGAACGCGCTATACACGGCGGAGAAGGTCATCATCCGCTGGACTCTACTCACTGAGGCCTGCTACTTTGGGGTACAGTCCTTAGGTGAGTCCGGGATAGACTGGCAGGGTGCAGGGAGTAGGTCTGCCCCTTTCCAGCTGGCCGCTGGGGTTTGCAGGCAGTGACTGAAGCCTGTCTGTGGGGAGGAGAGAAGGGATGGATAATGGAGAACTGTACAGCTACCTTCACGCCTGTGTCGGAATTCAGAGCCCACACGCTCCGAATCCTCCCAAGCCCACTGCCCACCGGGACTCAGGGTTGTACGCTGCTAAGCACCTGCCACATGGGGACGGCAGAGCAGGGATAGCTGTGGGTTGGGCTAGGCTGCTCTTGAACTCCTAGAGGTCAGTAGGAGACCCCATGGGGATGGGTGTGGGGTGCTCAGAGCGGCATCCTGCAAGGACAGTCTTGAGCACGTCTCTGCCTCTGATCTCTAGGCCTCTTGTCTTCCTCCACAGTGGTCACTGCCACGCTTGCTGAGACAGGTCCCCTGTCCCTGGGGACCCTCCTGCTCCTGGCCAGCCGTCTCCTCTTTGTCGCCATCAGCATCTACTACTATTACCAAGTCGGCCGGAAACCCAAGAAAGTGTAGTGGGCTGAGAACTGCCTGGGCCTGGGCATGGGCCAAAGTGGCTGGGGGCTTCAGGCAGGCAGGGTATACATACTTTCCTTCCCTCCCGGGCACTCCCTGGAGACAACTGGGACCTCCTGGGCTTCTAAGAGGACGAGTCAGGTTGGGGCCTCTGCACCCGCCCTCACCCCATACAGTAATGCGCCCTTGTCCTGGCTCTCTTGGCTTGCAGACCTAGACAGTTATTGCCAGGAGGTAGAGTGCTGGGATTTGGCTGAGTCAAGACCAGCCCTTCTGCCAGGAAACCCTTTTCTCTCTGGGAGATTGCATCCCCCAGTCTCAGCCGAGCAGTGGGTCTTAGTTCCTCTATCCAGGAATCTGAAACCTGGGACTCCGTATGTGTGGAATCCTCACACCCCAAACACACACACACCCCCTGTTCCCATAGGCCTCTGAGGGCCAGCTAGCAGAGGAAGCTATTTTTGAGTGGGTGCCTCACTTGGGCTCTGGCCCTGACCCAGAGCAGCCCACCTGGACCCTTTCATGGGTCCATTATAGGGCACTCTGGCTGCTTGTACCCTGGGACTCCAGAGTCCCCGCAGGCCAGGATTAGAAATCATAGGTCCTGACAGGCTGTCAGCTGGTTGTAGGCTACACTGTCAGCTAGGTGTAGGCTCCCTGTGTATGAGGATTTTGAGGGGAAGCAGAGCAGGGGCATTTCCTTGGCAAGGTGTCTAAGGTTTATGTCCACCTGGCTCAGTGGCTCCCCAAGAACCCTCCCCAGGAGCTGCCCCAAGGCCTTCTGGGTAGAGCCTACAGTCCCTCAAATGACACAGGAAGCAAACTGAAATGGTTTAGCACCCCAATACCCTGACAGTAGGCACCAAGAGTGAAGACGTCCGGTGGTGCCCCAAGCCTGTGGGGCCTTCCTCTTGGTCCTGGTTCCTGGAACGTGTCTTTTCCTAGCAGCAATCATGGCAGAAGAGGTGACCTGAAGCCCAGCTCCTTCCTGTCTGTAGTGGGTCGGTCCCTGGTGCTTGGGGACACTTCCCCTGCCACATCCGGGTTCGCCACCCTCCTAGCGTTAGTGACTCTGAGGACAGCCAGATGTCCGTGAGGATGGCCTGTGGCCAGCAGAAGTCTCAGTGGAGGGCAGGCCCAGCAGGGCCCAGGCTGTTGCTGTAAGGGGACCTGGCAGGGGTGGGGACCTGCCCTCTTAAAGAGGTTGTCTGCTGGGCATCTGCCTCCTGCCACTCTTTGTACCCATCCCTAGTTACACTTCTTGCCTGCCATGGAATTCTGGGCAGGTCTAACTGCGTCCCCTTCCCAGCACGGTTGTGGGGATAGATCCTTCTCCATCCTCTGTGAGTGCCGGTAGAGTCCCAGGGGAGGTAGTCAGGGTCTAGCTGGGCTCAGCTCCGTGGGGGCACGTACTATCTTCCTTTCAGCGACAGAAGGTGGAAGGCCTGTCCCTGGACATGGTGGTGGCCGGGTCATGCTGGTTAAACTACCGCGATACTCACGCACGGAGCACGGTCAAGCACAGGCAAGGACTGGCAGCCAGCCAGCCAGCCAGACGTGTGGCCTGGGGGAGACACTAGGTTGGAAGGAGGCAGTGATGTGGACAGGAACCCCACCTTGCATCTGAGCTTGGGGTGCCCTGGCTGCCCCTCGGGGCCCCCCAGTCACGCTTCTGTCTCGCCCCAGCCCTGAAGCCCATCAGGACTCCCTCTGTCACGGTCACTATTTATTCTTCATTCCTTCTTTTTGTAAGAAACAGTCACAAAAAACAGTGCAAAATGAACTGTGTGGGTGTCCTGTTTTTATATTACAAAACTTCTCTCGATATAGAATATAAAAAGGGGAGGTCTTGGGAGATAAACATGATAAATTAGCTCTATTTTCTACTGCAAGGGACATGTACAGATCCAAAATAGACTCTTAACATATGACCTGGTGGGGGCTAGGGGCCTGACTGGGCTCCTAGTAGAGGTGCTGGGCTGGGAACCTGGGGGGAGTCTGGTTCCTGGGCTTGGGACATGGGGCAGAGGTGAGGACTGAACCATAGGCTGAATCCTAGCTCTCTACCCCTAGAATATGACTGTCCCTTAAGGGAGTGGCTCTAGAACAGGCAAGAGAAGGCTCCATTTACTGCTTTGTGGGGGTCCTAGCGAGTCTCAGGTGTTGCTGTTGGGTCTTGGGTGAGGTGAAGGGAAGGCTGTGTTCCCTTTCTCTGCCAGTGAACAGAGATGTGCCTTGAGGCTAGGGCTGCACTCTAACAGAGGTTAAGCTGCCCACCCAGTCACTAGGGTGGCTTCAGACAGTCCTGCAGATGGCTGCCAGCCCAGCTAACTCCACAGTGCGCAGAGACCACCTGCTTCCTCTTTGGTTCTATGAGGCTGATGGCTGTGTCAAATGGGCTAACTTGAGGATCCTCGGCACCTGTATGGAGAGTTCTCAGGGTGAGAGTCTCTGATCCACCTGCAACTGCCTGGTTTAGATGTTCCCCTCCTGGCCACTCTTTCTCCCAGCTCCCAATGGCTCTGGGCTGTGGGGCACAAGGCTGTGGGGCTCTGTCCTACTCAGCTTGGCCATAAGCTTTTGACTGACCTCAGCCGAACCATTTGGGTTTCTAGGAAGCTGGAATTCAGAATGTGATAGATCCTGAGTCAAAGCCAGGATCCTATGGGCCTGGGCTGTGAGCCAGCAGTGGGCCCCCTGGCCTGGGGATTCAGTCTCTAGGAAGCTCACAGCTTCATTTTGGGGAATGCTGGGCAAGCTGTCATAGGGACAGCTAGCGTGAGCGGAACTCAAAGACCCTGAGGAAGGCCAGGATGGGTGGGGAGAGCACGAAGGGGTGGAAAGTGGGGAGAGGGTCACCGTGGACCCAGAGAGAAGCACAGAGCTGCTGGCTGCATTCGGCAGGGGCGTGGGGAATGACAGGGGAGCCCTGAGCTCCAGGCTGTCTCTTCCAGGTGGCAGAAAGTCATGAGGGAAGCTGGAACTAAAATGAGCTTTTCCATGGACTTGCAGAGAGGATCAGCAGAGAAAGGAGAGCAGGCACTGTGCTGTTCCTTTCAGCCCTGTGTCCATGGCAGACATTACTAATCAAATGAGATCCCGACAGACATCACTAATGGATTCTATCACCCTCTTCTACTGAGTGTACACCGAACCTGGGGTCCTCAGCACAGCTCCCAGTAGCCACTTCTGATTGGTTAGGGACATGTGTCTTGCAACCCAGTTGCCAACCAGGTCTGTAGACTGAGTGCTCTCTCTTCTCTCTCTCTCTCTCTCTCTCTTTCTCTCTCTCTGTCTCTCATGTGTGTGTTGGATATGAATAGGTAAATCTTAGAAATCTTTGAGTGAGCCTAGAGGGAACTCTGAAATGCACATAGAAAGTGTGTCATGTGAGGAATGGCCGAGATGCCCTGGGATTCTTCAGGCTGCAGGCAAGAAGTAAAATCTTAATACTCTAGGTAGGAGAGGGAGCACTGGGATTATGTCGACAAACGCACAGAAGAACGGAAACCCCTTCTGTCTGCTGAGGTGATGGTGACTTCTTCTGAAGGCCAGTGGCCGCATTGGGAGGTAGTGAGTTCTCCATCTGTGGAGGTATACAAGGGGATGGAGAATTCTTGGCAGGGATCTTGCAGAACACATTCAAGCCTCAGTTCTGGGTGGAAAGAGAGAGAGCTGGATGATCATGGGGCTTTCTTCCACCCTGAGAGTTGGGGAGGAGCAGGGAGGGGTGTGGCTCACGAAGAGGTGATGCACGATCCTGGAACAGGCGTTAAGAGAGAGGTGAAGGGAGGGCAGGGCAGGCACAGTACATGTTTTCTCAGCCGCAGGATTGGTATAGGCAGGCCCTGGTCAGTTGGCCCTCTCTCTCTTCTGCAGATACCAGGATGCTGAGGGATCCTGGTTGGAGTGACCCAGGTTTTTGTCATGCACAGGCTGTGTGACTATGAATAGGCCACTGCCCTCTCTGGACCTTGGAGAGGATTTGATCCAAAGGATGAGGAAAATGACGACTTTTAGATCCAGTGGCCCATGGCCCTGCAGAGTGTATCCTCGGGCTGGGAACAGTGCATCTCCTGGGGGTCTCTGGCTTTGGCACTTTTCCCCAGATGTGTTAATGTCTCCCATGGTCCAGATCCTGGAGCTTCTAAGAGAGGAGGCCCAGGCCATGGACACTTGTCTGACAGGGCCAAGGGGTCCTGGGACTAGTGATCTTTTGGTCTTAGAAACAGCTGGTGCCTGGCCAGCCCTTGGTTTTTGGAGAGCCCTGGGGCTCTGCCGTAGAGCCCAGCAAGGGCCTTTCAGTTCACATCTGTCTTCTTTTTTTGTTTTGCTCAAAAATAATAGCTCTATTTTCCTGGCCCTTCTTCTGGCTAGCCCAAATGGCCTTACTCCTCTCGTGGGGTCAGAGGACAGGAAAGAAGAGAGGCCAGGCCACTGGGCAGTGGTGAGCAGGGCATCTTCAGGCTGCATCCTACTGGATGCCCCGGAAGAGGCACATGGCGAAGATCATGAGGAAAAGCTGCAGAGAAAGGAGGGAAATGACTGAGAGTCAGGATGGGGGCACACCTGGGGGCACGCACCCGTCATGCCTCCTGCAGGGATTCATGACACTGCCCTGGGTAGGCCCCTTCTCCCAGCCATCTAGGATCTGTTTAAGTCTTTCAAGTCTAGTTCCCTCAGACAGATGGTCTAAGAATCAGACAATATGCTAACAATGACTTGTGGCTGCGGAGAGGCAAAGCTAGAGCCCACTATATATTCTGGACTCTGAGATTTCCCCAACCCCAGGTAGATATGTTTGCTATTGATTGTGGCCTTCCACAGACACCCTGTTCACTAAAGCAATGGTGGTATTCAGCAGGGGCTCAATATGTGCTTGTAGAATGGATAACCCTTCCCCGATAAAATTGTCCCAAGGGTGAGGGCATTCTGGAGTTGAGCAAGGGAGGGTGAGCAGTACTGGCCCCTGTGTTACTGGGGCTGGAGCTGGAGGGTGGGGTCAGCAGGGATAACCTCCTGGAACTGTGGACCAGAGATCCTGGAGAGTAGAAAGCAAGGCTGCGCTTTCTACAGAAGTGCCACCTAGTGGTATCTGACCTGCAGCAGCTCATCTTTGGAGCAAGCTATGGGACCCCAGAGTAAGGGGACTAAAACCACAGTGGCAGGCTCACAACACCCCCTGAACATCTCCAGAGAAGATTCCTGATCTAGAAGTACTTCAGCTTTCATGGCAGCTCACAGATCCCACACGGCGATCCCAGACCACCAAGCTGGGTGTGTGGGGTGAGTGAGAGCTAGAGTGAGCACAGATGTGTCAGCTTCAGGGTCCAAGGAGGATGCCAGCAGCAAGCAGGTGCAGCAGACACCTGGCCATGAGTCTAGGAGGTAGGCTGAGTACACAGGGCTTCCTCTCAGGGGGCCCCACTCACCTCGATGGCTAGCACCCCTATGGCGAAGGCTCCGGCCAGGTACACGTAGGTTTCAAAGGTATTGAGGATCACGGTATAACAGCCCTGGGAAGGAAAGAACAGAGGTGAAGCCACAGCTGGGAGGGACCGTCTGCAGCCAGGGACCAGGGCCAGCACCCTGGCTGACGTCACAACAAAGGGAGGAGGCTGTAGGAGACTCACTTGTATGGCTATTTGCAGAATTATCACCAAGATTCCTCCTTAACACCTGGCCCCAAAGACAGGCCAAAACCACCCAAATTGGACTCAGCTACAGACCACAGACCTATTAGGAACTATCCCAAATATCCAGGCTTCCTCCTGCTCTTTAGAAGTGAGGACCTAACCCTATGAACTGATAACACTGGGGACGGGGGCTTCTTCGGTCAGCATGACCAGCGGTTGGTGCTGTCCTAGATATGACAGCCACTCCTAGGAGTCCACTGTGCCCCTCAGTCCCTCTCCTGACCTGCCTGACTGCTGAGAGATTTAGGATTTTCCCCCAGTGGACCACAGGTAGGCGGCCCAGACTCCAACTTGGCACGGATCTTCTCTCACAGCCTCACAGGAGCAGCTGTCTCCACGTGGCTTACATCTCTGCTGTCACCACTGCTTTGCCAAGCAAGGTGATAGGCAAGGACCTGCACTGTAGGACAGCTGCTCTACTGGGGGATGTATTGGTCCCCAAATATATCATACTTTGTGTCCACTATTCCCTAGCCCCATGCTGGACACTGACACTGTCCATGGAAATGGCTCTTGGTGAAATACATATAATGAGGCTGGGGCTCCAACCCAGGACCTATGCATGCCAGGCAAATACCCTGCCATGAAGCTACACCCCAACTCTGATGAAATAATGAAATATACATATACATATACATATACATATATATATATATATATATATATATACATATACATATATATATATAATTCTTTTTGAGACAGGACCTAATGTAGCCCGGGCTACCCTTTCTATGTAGCCAAGGATGACCAACCCTGAACTTCTAATCTTCCTCACTTTAACTCTAAAGTGCTGGGATCATTCAGTTTATGGGCTGCTAGGATGGAATCTAGGGCTTCATGCATTCCTGTCAAGACTCCGCCAACTACGTACATCGCCAGCTCTGCTGCAATACATTTAAAATTTTTTTTATTGTTTCTGTTTTATTTAAAATATATATTTTATTTATTTTGTGTGTGAGTCTATTGCGTGCATGTATGTAAGTGCACCCATGTTGTAAAATGCTCCCAGAGGTCAGAGGAAGGTGTCGGATTCCCCTGGAACTAGAGTTATGGATGGCTGTTAGCTGACATGTGGGTGCTGGGAATCAAATTTGGGTCCTCCATAAGAACAGCCAGTACTCTTAACCACTGAGCCTCTTGTTTCTATTTTATGTGTATGGGTATTTTACACCCATACATGCAGTGCCCATGGAGATCAGAAGAGGACATCAGATGCCCTAAAAATGGAGTTGTGGTTGGTGGTTGTTGCCATATAGGTTCTGGGAACCAAACCCAGGTCCTCTGGAAAAGCAGCCAAAACTCTTAATTGCTGAGCCATGTCTTTAGCCCATACAATACGTTCTTAGAGGAGAATTCTTTTTTTTTTTTTTAACAAGCACTGGGCCCAGCTGGAAGACTTCTAAGGGGACAAGTCCTGGTGGTAGGGTAGAGTGGGGGTCGTGTCCATCTGCGTTGGGTGACTGCTGGATTTTAGTTCTGTTGAGACTGAGACTTTGGTATTCACATCGTATTGTCACTGACCAGAAGCTGAATACCTGTCTGGAAGTGGACACGGGAGGCTATGTCTGGGTGGGTAGACAGTAGGACTTGGTACCTGCCTGGTGGAGGCTGGCCAAGGACTAAGCAAGGGGGATCCCATTCTCCCTGGAGTTCCAAGGAGTGAGCAGGCCAGCTCTAACCAGATACACAGAGACCCCAAAACGAGTGGCCTGAGCCAAGCCCAAGATGGGTTTATAGAAACTCCCCAGGTACAGAGAAGCTCTTAGGTGGGGTGGGACACATTTAGTGAACGTCCCTCTGTCAGGAGCTTGTTGGACCTCGTGGATCCTCCATCATTTGGTCTTTGGTGCAGCCCCTAGTGAGGAACAGTCTATCCAGACTTCATCTCTGAGGAAGTGGGAAGAGAGTGGGGAGGTGGGGGGGGGCGGGGGGCTCATTCGCCGTCGCACACAGAGAGAAGGGAGCCCAGATTCAGAGAGCGCTGAGCTCCCACTTCCCTGTACCCAAAGGGAAGGGATCTAGGCCTTAGGGAGCCCATCCTTATCTTGTCAAATCCTGGGTTAGAGCCCCATGTTGGCCCACTCTGGATATCACCTCAGGGTCCACCCCATGATGGGCATGCTCGCCTGGTACAGGGAGGCACAGGGAGGATCTCTCTCCAGATGCTACCAGACTGTGCTCTAGCAAAGCTGGGTGTCACATCACCTGTCTTTCTATGCTCAGAGAGAATACCCTGTTCCAAGCCACACTCACTCCAAAACTAGTCAAAGGACAGATAAACAATATCCACGTTCTCACCTCTAGAGGGCCCTTCCCAGGGTTAGGGTGGGTACCCTGCTGCCCGCCTGGATATTTCAAAGGCACCCCATGCTCTATACGCCCCGAAGCTCATCTACACTGTCTCTCAACTACCTTTATGCATCTGCCCTTAGGTGGACTTGTCACCTACAGCAGCAAGCCACCTCCTCGGCTCCGCAGTCTGCCCATCATCCTTCCTCCTGCAGCACCATCCCCAAGCCCAGAGCAGCCAGAGCATCACCCCGGAGGAAATGCACGCACGTTAGCAGCTGCTTGGCTTGTGCCAGTCACAAATGTACCCTTGGCTTCAGGAAAGGGAACTTTGGAGAGAGCCCAACAGGAGATGGTCCCCTGCTGGAGGCTCTTAACAGAAAAGATGGCTCAGTGGGGACACAAGAGGGAGAGAGAAACACTCAAGCCAGGGGAGGCCGGGTGACAGAGGATCAACGTGGCTGTGTGGTCCTCACACAGGAGATAGCAGAGGCTTATGGGGAAAGCATCCGGAAGCCGGGAGCTTGCAGAAGAAAGCCTAGAACTTCCAGAGAAGTTCTCCTTGAGGCCCCCTAGCAACATTAGAAGGATGGGGCCTGGTTGTGAGCCTCCCTCACCAGCCCCCACACCCTAGCGGCCCCTTCAATGAAGTCATCCTTCATCTGTCTCATCAAATCAGGAACGTGATTGGCTGGTCAGTTCTAGCCAGCAACTCTCCAGATGCTCGACCACCTGTACTCAGTCAGGTCTTAGACGGCTGCATTCTGGCAGAGGTGGGGAGGTGGATGACACTCTCTCCTGAGAGCAACTTGGTTGCCTGAAAGTCCTCTGTTCACCTTCCCTTGACTAAACATGGTTCCAGGGTCTGGCTTTGCAAGATACCAGTGAAGGCACAGTATCGCCCCCTGGGCCCCTGGGCTGTGACAAACATTTTCTCCCCCAGAAGGGGATTAAATGGGATGTGGAGGTGGTTGGCAGGCCTGGTTTTCAGTGAGCCAGTAACAGCCCAGGCCTCCTGGGCACCAGGGCTTATGACTCCACATTCTGTGATGTTTCCCAAATTGTACATGCTCTCCACATAGGCCCTTGTGATCTTAACCCTAGGTGGCCCGTCCTCTGAACAGCTCCATCTCAGTCCTCTATTTCTGACTCCTTCTCCAGGTGGGAAGGCAGGCTGCATGGCAGAGGGACTGGGCTCTGGGCATCAAGCCCAGGCAGCAAACAGGATACCAGACCACAGGGTCAGGCTTCAGCCCACGATGCCATCCCTTGGGATGATGGAAGCCTTAAATCTCAACCCCTTGCAGAGTTCAGCCCTTCCTCTGGTGACTGCCACCCTGGAAACTATCTCTGTGGGAAATGATCATGTTTGTTTGCTTGTGACTAGTTCACCATCTGCTGCCTCTCCCTAGACCAGGACCCCAAAATGCCCACTCCAGCCTGGACCCAGCTTATCTCATCTGTCAGCATGATACTTTCCTCATTTGTTTGGATCTCAAAAGCACGAGGAAAACCCCACGTCACAGCCAGCGCTCTGTCTGCAGAGCTCAGACAGCCTTCTGCCCCCTAGGGGACACTGCCTCCCTCCAGCTCCGCCCCCACTTCCAGTCCTACCTGCTTGTTTATGAACAGGCTCCTCCCCAGCAGGCACTCCTCCCTACTCAGCACCATGCCATCGCGGGTCTGGGGTTCCCTCCGGCAGCAGGCCTTGGGCACCTCTTCACTGTCTAGGGTCAGCATGCGAAACACCGAGGCCAGCTTGAAGTCTTCAGGCCCATTGACCCCACAGCAGCCAAACTAGAGGAGAGTGGGAGCTGGAACTGCAATCGGAACTGGGCCAGAGGGGACAGCAGCTTCTGCCTAGGCCCAGCTCCCTTTGCCCTCTGAATGACTGTGGGGACAACCCTCTTGTCCCTGAGCGTCAGGGGCTTCTCTGTAAAGGGGCATGGCAGTAACAGCCCGATCTGCCCAGCTCTTGGTACGTACTCCATAAGCAGTCGCTATGATTATTACATCATGCTAATAGTGGTGACTATTATTATTTGTGTCTATGCGTCTTTATACACATGTGCAGGTGTATGCACTCACCTGTGTACATGTGAAGATGTATGGGTATGCATGCACACGTGTCTGCACGCATATTCACACGTGTGCAAATCATGTGTATATCATGTGTGCATACATGAAGTGCACACATGTGCACGCATGCCATTCTGTTCATGTACATGTGTACTCATGCACATTTTGGTACTTGTGCATTTGTGCACATACATGTGTATGTGTCTGTAGGTACATGCTTATGCAGGTATATGTGTATGTGCATATGTAGCTGTATGTGTGTGCTGTGTGTGCATGTGCATGCATATACACACTCAGGGGTATGTGTGTGCATGTACATGTCTGTGCACAAGTGTAGATGTATGTGTGTGGTGCATGTGCACATGTATGTGGCAGTCAGAGGTCTATCTCACATGTCAACCCTCAGGTGCTGTCCACCTCATTTTTCTGAACAGGGTCTGTCACTGGGACCTAGGGCTTGCCCCAGGGATCCACCAGTCTCTACTTCCCTAGTGCTGGGGTTATAAGTATGTAACTCCAGACCCAGCTTTTTACATAAAGCTGGGGATGTAACTCAGGTCCTCATGCTTGCCTGGGAAGCACTTCATGGATGGAGCATCTCCCCAGCCCTACACTGATTATTACCATTGTGGACAGTGACTGTTTGCTTAGAATCCACGTCAGGCAGGGCAGTGAACAGGTGTCATGGAGTCTTAATTGTGATTGATTAACCATGACTGGCTGGAGTGCCGCTTGGACACTGATTCCCAAGCCTGGAGTGGGCTCAGTGGTGCCTGATTGATTGTTGATGTCTGGCACAGAAAGGGGGCTAGAAGGGGTCAGGTAGTTCTGTGTCAACATCACAGCTCTAAATGCTTATAGCAGTCCAGGGCAGGACCTAGGGGTGGGATGGGGGTTGGACAACTCACTGTGATCATGACTGAGTTCCAGGTGGCGGAGAACACGTCTGTGTCGTTATTGCCCTGGTAGTGCTTGGTAAGCTCCTTGGTGAAAAACTCACGGGTGAGCTGAGGGCAGAGGACAAGGTGCTGAGCTTGCTTAGCTTCGCTTCCAGATCTTTGTCAGGGGTGTTAAGGGTCTAGCCCTCCAAATCCTCCTAAGCTGCCCATTTGGGGTTAGATACCCGTTTCCCAAGGCCTGGGACCTCCCTGTGTTGTCATGGGCCATGATATCACAATATTATCTGCATACACTGGCCTGAGCTAACCCCAGGACAGGACACACTGGGAGACTTGCTCAGCCTTGTAGCTCTTCCCATGGGCATGTGGGTGATGGGGGACATGGTCCTTGTCCCATCCTCAGAATCAAAGGGTGCCAGGAGCACAGCCTATAGGAAGCCAGGGTCCTGCGCAGGGAGCCTTTAGTCATCCATGACTTCCAGCTATATTCTCAAAGTCACTCTTCTCAGGAGTCTAACCACTCTCTTCCTAGAGGGTGAATTCTCTGGGATCCTTCAGAGGGAGTCTGGGCACCCACCCACCCACCCCGAAGGCTGGCTTCTCACTCCCAGAAAGCCCATGTCTTTTGTCTCTCCTGACTACTGTTTGGAGTCCAGACCCTTCT
This sequence comes from Eospalax fontanierii, assembly GCA_035773235.1. NCBI lineage: Eukaryota > Metazoa > Chordata > Mammalia > Rodentia > Spalacidae > Eospalax > Eospalax fontanierii. The sequence continues at coordinate 20,549,167 of CM069526.1, forward strand.
AGCTGTGGTGTCAACTCCTGTCTGCTGGCCTTGGCGTAGGAAGTTGGTTGAAATCTCTAGGATAGGACAGACTGACCAGAGAAGCTGGCAGACTTTCATGGCATACAGTGTGCCAGGATCAGGGCTGGCCTCTCCAACCATCTGACCATATGACTCATCAGGCTGTCCCAGATCAGATGTAGAATCTAGAACCAGGCTGTGGCTTGCCCCAGGTGCTCTTGGAGTAAGGACCCTTAGGGACCTCTGGATGTGGCTTTCTGGAAACATCCCTGTAGGAGGAGGCCCACTGAACCCTGGGGCTTCCCTGAGGGGTGAGTCACATTCAAGTCAGTAGCACTGGATGAGTGTCAGCCATTTCCATGAGGCGCTTTGAGGAGACAGGGGTCAGTCTCAGTGGTCCCCAGTCTTAGTGGGTGATGAGAGTGAGTAGCTGAGTGGCACATACGTGATCCCTGAAGATGAAGGCCAGGATGGCTGCTGAGAGCTCTGCCAGGAAGATGATGAGGATGAACAGGAAGAACTGCAGAAAGAGGAGCAGTTGTGAGGCCCACGTGGGCAGTGCTTTACCACGCACCCTTATGTGATGGATGGAACACACTCATTTTGTAAGACAGACTTCACTGCTATAAATCATGGTTTTCATAACAAACCTGTCAATGATCTATCCTTGGAGTCACAAAGCCGTAGTAAAAAGAATGAACAAAGCAAACAAATACATCTGCCTTCCCAGTACATGGTACCCAAGAGAGGCTGCTTTGTGCAGCGTGTGATCTGAAAAACCCTACCTGGTGGCTCTAGGAGGCTCAAACCCATTTGGGCTCCCTTTGGGACATTTCCCTCTGGGAGAATTGTTCAAGCTGTAGTATCCTAAATTCTTGGGATCCAGGGCTGGGTTTCCCTCCCTGTCAGCCTCAAGGGTACCATCTCCCTGCCCCAGTGCCTTAGGCAGGAAAGGGGTGGGATGCTCTAAAAGCCCAAGGGTGAGGACTTTGATATCCAATGCAGAGCCCTATCTGCTCCACTCAGTGAATTCCTCGGTGCTAACCAGATTTTACAGGATGCTGTGGCGTGGGGCTTCCCTGGGGAAGGCCTCTGCCTCCCTTGTGCACAGGGTTAGGCTCCAGCCCCACCCTGAGATGTCTTCCTGACTTCTCCCAGTAGGGCCCGTCCCTCCCCACAACACAATGTTCAGCAGAGTTACCCCCTGGCAGATCACCACTACAAGCCTATGACATTTAGGCAGGCCGAGAGGTCTGAGAGGCACTATTGGTTCATAGCTAGCTGAATATATAATCACCACGATGACCCTGTGTGTCTCAGGTTCTCTCACTGGCACAAGAAAGAGAAAAGGTGACTGTGTCTGCCTTTCCTCAGCCTGCTGGCAACTTACAAACTCCATCGTCACCCGAGCTGGAGCCATGAGCAGAAGACTAACAGGGAACACAAACAGAAGGTTATCGTTCTTCTTACCCACTGAGATCTCAGGATGGGCGGCCTGCCCTGGTTGTGTTGGACCGGAAGGACCCAGGGGCGGGGATGGGGAAGAGGAAGAGGGGGTGTTAGGCTTAGTGTCACACCACCACAGGCCCCCTTTTCTCAGCTTTATGTGACCGAGGCCATCCATTCAAACCCCTTGGAGCCCCAGTTTCCTCATTAGCAACATGGAACTGGTAACAGGTGAAGTGAAGGTGTCCCTGTGCTATGAAAGTGTGACACACAGGCTGCTTAGATGAGCCAGGGTGCCTGCCTCATACCCCACCCTGGGACACCAGAGTCCTGCCCCTGGCTTTTCTGCTCCAACTCAACTGCCTCCAGAGACGTTCCAAACTGTAGCACGGGCTACAGTGGGAAGGGCTGCAGGACAGTAAATATGGCCTGGACCTGTCAAATAAGCTGCTTTTGCAATATTCAAATGGAGGAGATCTGGTTCAGACCAGCCTCAGTGAAGCCATCTCTCTTGACTATTGCTCTGTAAGATGGAGGAGGTGCCCAGGTTCAAGCTGGCTCTGACCTCTGAATAGGTGCTGGTCCTGGGATGTGTGCTGTCAGCTCTGAAGTTTCCCACTGTCTTTCTCTGTAACCTTCCCTTGTCCACCATTGAGGAAGTGGAGGCTGAAGGGGGCGATGACTGGCTCAAAGGTGTGAAGCTTCAGCAGTCCCGGGCCTACCCTCTCTCCTCCCTGGGCCCTGCTCAGAGCTTCCACACTCTACTCTCATAGGAGGTCTGCAACTCACAGAAGGCCTGGCTGGTGAGCCTTGAGGCCACTGTGATCCAGCCATAACAGGCTGACTCCAGGCAGAAACCTTGCATTTCTTGAAGGCTGGGGTGATCTTGGTCTGAGGACAGGGAACGGGGGAAGGGGGACAGAGGGCTTCCTAGGCCTGGGGCACTGTGCAGTCTGTTCTGTCACCCTGGGACTCTCGTAGTCATGAGTCTGTCTGGCTTCGGGCTGAGTAGTCACTGAGAGGGTACCCTTGCGGACTCTCCTCCCCGCAACAGAGATCCTGGCCTTCTTTTTGGCTGGTCATCAGCTCGACTTTGAGTGGCCTCTACAGGCTCCCTCCCTGCCCCGGATGCTGGCAGGTCCTTGTGCTGGCAACTGGCAGCCCCAGAAATATTTCTTCTTTACAGCAATGTCCGCTCACTGGCTGTGGCCCAGACAGTCACAAATTACTGATGATGCAGGGCAGGTTGCGTGGCTTGGGCATTACGCCTGTCACTCTGGGGCCTGTGCCCATGTGTGTGACTTTGCACAGCCTCCAGGAGGTGCAGTAGATCAAGGGCTCTGAACTAGAGTGACAATGCTGGATCCCCTCAGGCCTCCTAGGACTAGCAACAACTGCCTTCTCTTGAGCTCTCATTGCCTCTTGCCTCAGGGCTGCGTGCCATCAGCCTGGTCTCCTTTCAATAGCTTGTGGGAAGGAGGGTGCTCTGGGAAACAACCCCCCTTTGACTTCTGGGCTTGTGGCTCTGACAGGAGTCTGAGAGATACTGTGCAGACTCAACATCTTATTCCTGAAGCCACAGCAGCTTCCGGTTCTCAACACAAATGGCTGGGTCTCACAGGCTGTCCTACTTTGGTTTTCCATTGCTGTGATAAACACCACCAAAAGCAGTATTGGAGAGGAAAGGGTTTGTTTCATTTTATAAGTTACAATCCATCACTGAGAGAAGCAGACGCAGGAACCTGGAGGCAGGAAGTGACTTGCTCAGCTACTTTTTATTTTTTATGTGTATGAGTGTATTACCTGCATGTATGTAAGTGTACCCATGCCATGCAATGCCCATGGAAGTCAGAAGAGGGTGCTGGATCCCCAGGAACTGCAGTTATAGATGGTTGCTAGTTGCCATGTGGGTGCTGGGATTCAAACCTGGTTCCCCTGCAGGAGAAGCCGGTGCTCTTAATTTCCAAGCCATCTCTCTAGCCCTCAGCTACCTTTCTTATATAGCTTAGGCCTAAACTGCCTAGGGATGGCACTGCCTACAGTAGGCTGGGTCCTCTTACATCACCCAGTAATCTAGAAAATACCCTATAGACATGACATGCCACAGGCTGATCTGAAGGAGACAATTCCTCAATTGAGCTTCCCTCCTCCTAGGTATCTTCAGTTCATGTAAGTCGACATAAAAACTAACCAGCACACAGGCTAACACTGATCGTTTTCCTTCCCCATCTACTCAGTGAGGTCAGGAGCAAAGCTAACTACACAAGACACTCACTTCCTAGCAGACCACAGACATAGAATGCAAGCTATGAGGAATTTTAGACTCAGAGAGGCCGACTGACCAGTTACACTTGCACAAACCCTCATACTTACTAACACCTCTGATTTGTCTCCTCCTGTGCTGTCCCAAAGATTCTGCCAAGTACCCACTCTGGGATACTCAAAGTTCAGGCAAACACATACAAGAAGACACAGGCTGTCTTGGAGTAAACTTCAGGGAGCTGGGAGTTGAAGTCTTCAGCGACAATGGATGCAAGAATAAGTCTAGCAAACAGTGAGCTGGGAAATGGGGAGAGGCCTCCTCAGAGGTCTGGGGTCTGCTGAGCTGTAGTGATCCCAAGGCGGGCAGGGGCTGTCCAAACACAGTGTGACTTCCGGGAGGAAAATGCTGGCCACCTTGCCAGGAACAATGCTGTTTCCACCACCTGGGCCTCTCCAGTGCCAAGTAACTTCCTCCTGCTCCCACTGTTTCTGAATGCTGGCTAGGCTACTCCTGGACCAGCCACAGGCTGCCCTGGATCAGCTACAGGCTGCCCTAGATCAGCTACAAGCTGCCCTGGATTAGCCACAGGCTACCCTGGACCAGCCACAGGCTGCCCTGGATCAGCTACAGGCTGCCCTAGATCAGCTACAAGCTGCCCTGGACCAGCCACAGGCTGCCCTTAGTGAGGGCTCCTCAGAGCCCCAGACCTGAATTGATCAGACCTCCTGTGTTTGCCATTTGCTGAGGATGGAAGTCAGCAGAGCTTTGATGTGCTGCCTAAGAGGGGCCAGTATAGGTTTCTGTAGTCCATCCACCCACAGCAGAGTCTGTGGTCAGTCCTCCTTTCTGATAACTATTTCCCAGTTTGCACACTATGCACACGGTTCAGTTTATCTCTTAAATACACGATCTCTCTTTTCTCTTTCTCCTCTCTCTTGCTCTCTGTTAATTTTTAAAAAAATATTTCAGATTATGTGTAGGCACATGTGTTCGAGTGTGGGTGTACACATGGGTTCAGTGCCCTCAGAGGCCAGAAGAAGGCATCAGATCCCCAGGAACTGGAGTTATTTATGGGCAGTTGTAAGCCTCCAGACACAGGTGCTGGGAAACTGAACAGGGTCCTCTGTAAGAGTAGAGCACTCTTAACCACAAGCCATCTCTCAAGCTCCCTGTTAAAATATTTTTAAAAATTAGAATCTTGAGGCTGGAGAGATGGCTCAGCACGTGAGAGTACTAGCTATTCCTTTTTTAAAAAATTTATTTATCATATATGTATAAGTGTAGTGCCTGCATATATGTAAGTGCACCCATGTCGTGCAGTGCCCACGGAGGTCAGAAGAGGGCGTCAGATCCCTTGGAACTGGAGTTATGGATGTTTTTTAACTGCCATGTGGGTGCCGAGAATCAAACTGAAGCCCTCTGCAGCACACTTAACTATAAGCCATCTCTGCAGCAACACTAACTGTTCTAAAGGACCCAGGGTAGGTTCCCAGTACCCATGTGGGGAGCAACAGTCATCCATAACTGTGGTTCCAAGGGATCTGATGCCCTCTTCTGGCCTCTATGGGCACTTTCAGTGCTGACTGGCCACTGAGCCCACTGTCCCCAGATCTCGGGGTTCTCAAGCCCCAGAACCAGGCAAGGGACACTCAGCTACAACATGTCTACATCTTATTTTTGTAGACCGTGGAGCTGGGGTCCTGAGATGGCGCCAGTCCTGTCTTCCCTGCCCTTTCCAGACACCCAGGCTAAGAGGAAGTCAGAAGACTCCAAGGTGACTCCAGGTGCCTCCAGAGGTCTGACTCAGTGGCCCTCTTTAGCTAGAGCTACCAAAAGGCCAGCTTCAGGTTGGGAGAGAGAGCTGGTTCTTCTTATCTTTTATTTTAGGTCATGAACCTTTCTAAAAACCTTCAGAAAGGCTGGAGATGTAGCTTAGTTGATAGAGTGCTTGCCTAGCATACCGGAAGCCCTGGGCTCTTCCCGAGCACTGTATGAACTGGGTATAAGCGCACATCTGTAATCCCAGCATTTGGGGGTAGAAGCAGGAAGAACAGAAGTTTGAGGTCATCAACTCGGTCCACATGGCCAGCTCGTGCTTCATGAGACCCTGTCTCAAAGAGAAAACCTTCCAAAAGTTTCCATATCTCCCCCAGAAACATACATATCCTTTCTTAACCCACATGCACATGCTATATGTCCACATACATGCCACACTTACACATAGCCCACACAATGCTATAATAATCCCCCAAACCATATGTACACACACAGAAATGTCCACAGCACATGTTCACACACAAACACACACCATACACACACAACAAACACATGTGCATACATAATACTTGTGCACATGTAACACTTCACAAGGTGTCACCTATCACACATGTACAACACATATTTGAATGTACTCACATACCCCATGCATACACACATTTATAACACACTCACAAGTATGCAGTACTTGCACACTATCTTGCACATGATTTTGGCCTGTCTGGGTCTAGTTGGGGTCTGCACAGCTCTGTTTGGAAGCAAGAGCCTGTGATCTGATGTCCTGATGGCCTCTGTCTCTGCCCTGAACTGACCTCAAGTGTGTGAACTGGGCCTTGGAAAGAGAAGACACGGGACAAAATGGGGCGGGGCGAGGAGGAGGAGAGGAGGAGTAGGGAGAGAAAACGCGAGATGGCAGAGAGCGGCGAGAGGGCGGTGGAACCAGAGACATGGCCGAGGAGACATGGCAGTGGGGCATGAGGGTCAGGAGAGGACCGGGTGGGTGGCCAGGCCTTACCCCTCCTGCGTGTGCTGACTTTGGGCCAGCCCAGCCTGTCCCCAGGACTTGGTCTTCTCCCTAAGCTTTGGGCAGAGCGGATGCCTCATTGCCCCCTCCAGTTGGCACGACGCAGGGTGCACTTAACTGAGGCTGGCAAAGCAAAGCACAGCCTGCTTGCAGCCAAGAGCACAGGCTGCCTTCCGGGCTTGGCTGTGGAGATGGGCCATTAACCGTGATGTATTCCTGTGGGCCAAGGCAAGGGTGGGAGGGTGGGCTTGCTGTGTGAGGGGAGGGTGGGCTAGCTTATGTAGTTGGACCTGCATCCCAGAGCCATTCTTTTCTTCTCTTTTATTGAGAGGGTTTCACCATAGCCAAGGCCGGCCTTGATCCCATAGCAATCCTCCTGCATCAGTCTCCTTAGTGCGGGGATTACCAGTGTTCACTACCACACAGGGCTTGTAAAGCCGCTCTTTATGCATACAGATGTGTATATGTATTTTAATTAGCCTACCCACAGCAGGTTTCCTTATGGCTTTACATACATCCTTAGTTTTGGCTGACCCCCTCACCAGTCCATCCCCTCCCTCCCCGTCTTGCTGTCCCCCCACTCACACCCTTCACCCCTGTATTCTTCTGTTTTCAGACCACATGTGTTCTATTATTTTCTCATTCTCCCTTTTTCCCCTCTCATGGGCCCCTTTCTAGTTTTCTGGCCTCTACCCAATGCTCACTGCCACATAAATACACATAAATAAAGATTATAAGTTGGGATCCGCATGAGAGAGAGCACATGCTCTTTGTCTTTCGGAGCTTGAGTCGCCTCCCTTAACATAATATTTTCCAGTTCCATCCATTTGCCCGCAAATTTCATTTTTCCTTACAGCTGAAAAAAATCGCATTTGTATACGGGCCGCATTTTCATCATCCATTCATCAGTTGATGGGCGTCTAGGCCGAGTCCGTCACCTAGCTATTGTGAACAGGGTAGCAATGAACACGAGTGTGCAAATATGACAGAGTCCTTTCGGTATAGGCCCAGGAGTGGCACAGATGGGTACAGTGGTACAGATCCTCCTTAAAGCCCCTAGCTCTCCAGCTAGGCAGACCCATATGACAGAATTGCTCCACCAGGGGGTGCTCACAGGTTTTCTTTGTCTCAGTAAAATTGGCCCTGTTTACATGGTAGAGAAATGCAGGGACCTACAGCTCCCACACCACTCGTGTCACGGCTCATTGCACTCCCTCTCACGGAGGTGGAACAGCAGCTTGGGCAGGAATGAACCACACTGGGTGTTAAAATCCAGAGAGGCCCTGGGTTAGATGCCTACTTGGTTAGATGCCTTGAACTGACCAGCCCTGTCTCTGAACTGGGTCCCATCTACGTACAAGGAATACGTGCAAGTTTAAGTACCACATGCATACATCTCTAAGCAGGGACCTGGGCTTAACCCTGGAGTTCTAGCCCTATGCCCACAGACTCTCTTGTCTGAGAGACCCATCTAGCAAGGCTAAGACAGTGAGCAATTGCCTAATACACCACTGCCTGGGGGTTCATATTGGCTTCAGCCTCCAGAGAGCTAGTTGGCCTCCTGGTTGACAGACAAAAATATGGAAGCTCAGAGAGGTGAAGGAACTAGATGGGAGGCACAGAGCAGGGCACACACTCACACCCAGGCTTACCTTCTGTACCACACGTCCCCAGGGGCTGGGTCACCTCTCACAGCCTAGTCACAAGGGTGGAGAAGGTCACTCCTGGCCCTGACATATCCCTAGCACCAAGGTGACACCAAATGTATCCCATGTGATGGTTCATATTAGCCATCAACTTGACAGGATCTAGAATCACCTACGAGACAAGCCTCTGGCCGTGGCTGTGAGTGGTTTCTAGATTTGGTGGGAAGACCCACCCTAAATATGAACAGTACTGTAGGGCATAATGCAGGGTGGGTCTAGCCAGGTCACCTGCTATGAGGAATAGAGGAATGGCTCCTGTGGGTGTGGCGCTCTGCTTTGGCTAGTCCTGAGACCAGCATCTGCCCAGCATCTGGAAAGAACCTGCCTACCTGGGGACAGACCACTATTGGCTGTATTCAGGACCCCACCCCATAAGGCCATTGGCTATCCAGACCTATAAGACCTTTTGCACTTCTTTGAATATATGAGCTTGCATCACCACCTGCCTGCTTCTCACTTAGCTCCCAGAGTTTGTGTCTTAACTCTGTGCCTACTTGCCCCCGACTCTCCGCCCCACAGCAGAGACCCTTCGGTCCTCTCGGGCTGGCCCTGAGCACTTGGACCTCTGACACAGTACCATCCCATGGGCTGGGGTCCCAGACTGAATAAAAAAGTGAACTGCACACCAGCATCCATCCCTTTCAGCTTCCTGACTGTGGATCCAGTAGGACCAGCCGCCTCCATTCCCGCTGCCCTGCCTTCCCCTCCACCATGAGCTGTACTCTCAAATGTGAGCCAAAATAAAGCCTTCCTTCCTCAAGCTGCCTTTGTCAAGTATTTTGTCGCAGCAACAAGACAAGTGACAAGTACCAAGTACTACTCATTTCATAAAGAGCCCTTGGCAATTATACCATCTCCACTCAAGAAGTGGAGAGCTGCAGGCGATGGCTCTGTTACTGAGGGTTTCAGATCAGGGCTTTTGAAGGAAAGCAGGAAGCAGAGCATCAAAGCCAGTGTCAGCATCCTCCATGGCCCATGCCCCGAGAAGCTCATCCATTTAGATTAGGAGACCAAGGCCATCCCATGAACTGTGTGCTAGGGGCTGGGGCCTGCAACGGCTAGGGACCACCTCGATCCCAGAGGACAGGCCACTAGGCTCAGGCCCCAGGGGAATTCCTGTGTGGACACAGCCAAGCACACAGTGGGCAAGGGTGTTGGTTTGACCCCACAGAGGAAAGTACTGAAGTCTGGCAGCTGGGAGGCGGGGGAGCTTTGAGAAGCCAGTTCTCAGAGGCAGAGTGGCAGAGCCTAGAGCCACCACATAAGACCGCAGGCTGATGTACTGAGGTAGGCAAGGAGTTAGGAACTGGGGAGAGGAGGCAGAGCATCTAAGAGGCAGCTCAGAACCCTCAGACACTAACATTCTAACAAGCAATTCTCAAACTGCTCGTCACTGCCTAGTTCAAAACAAACCAGGAGGGCTTGGGTCTCTTAACTCAGCACAGAGCTAAGGGGGTAAATCCAGTGACTCTTTCCTGGTCCGAAGCCAGAAGGTAAGACTGTGATAATCAATGCTGTTAGCTATCATCCTATCGTAAATACCCATCTTGAGTTTGAGGCTACACAGAACAGACCGTAACAAACCCAAAGTAGAACCAACAGTAATAGAATGTGGTTAATACACTTTTCCCCTCGGTTGGTCCAGGGAGGTGGAGCTCAGTTTCCATGCCCAAGGCTCACATGTCATCCTGGGCAGTTTTCACACTCACTTCAACCAAAACCTCAATGGAACGAGATTTGGGGAACTTGGGTCTTTATTTTTCTTCTACTCCAACTTGTCCCTCCAAGGTCTGTCTTTCTACTCTGCCAAATTCAGAGCATTCTCAGCCTCTTCTTTGGCCTCTGCCTCATGCCTTGGCAAGCTGCTCTGTGGGAGGCATTCCTAAACTTTGGTCTTACCCAAGGATGAAACAATATTCTAGTTCTCAATGAACAGATCTTCTCTGCTACAACTTCCTGTAGTGCTGTGAACAGGTCAATGGGCAACTCAGGGCTGCAAGACCATTGACGACGGTGAGTGGGCTGGAGAGCAAACCCAGGATCTTGTGTGTCTCTGCCACGGAGTCATGTCCCAAGGGCCAACTGGCCTTGGTGCTGGGAGCACCATGAGTGGGAAGGACTTCTTGGTTTCTGAGTAGAAGCCAGACTAAGCTTGGGAATCAGCAGCCCCCCGTCCCCGACCAGCCAAGGGTAGAGTGGAGGACAGGCTACTCACAAACAGCAGGAGACACTTGTTCTCACGGACAGCCCCACAGCAGCCCAGGAAGCCGAGCAGAAACAGCAGGCCACCCATGGCGAGGAGGATGTAAGCGCCCGTGACCAGCAGAGGGTTGGTAGCCACGATCTCCCGGAAGCCGGTGGGGTCCACCAGGACCCAGATGCCGATGCCCAGCAAGCAGGCTCCTCCCAGCTGCTCCCAGCAGATGTGGAGAAGGGAGAAGAGGCAGACAGACAGGAAGGTGAGGCACTCCTTCCACACGTTCCCTACACCAGGCTGAGCTGGGCAGGATCTCCACCTGTAGTCAAGACCCATGTTGCCACAGTGCACCGGTCACTCTGTGTCTCTACTGAGCTCCTTGAAGGCCTTCAGTGTATCTTATACCCTCTCAACATAATTTCTGACTCGTATGCTGCCTCAGACTGAGGAGGACCCTGCCACATGGGGTTTATCTGTGGCTTTCAGATGCACCTTAAATATCATAGCTCCACGCCCACGAGGCTTCCACACTGCGGCCCAGAGGAGGCCAAGAACTTGGGAAGTTCATGGTGAAGTCAAAGCCGCAGCTTAGCCTCCCTGACACTGAGCAAACCTCTACAGACAAGCCCTGATGCTCATGCTGAGCCTGCAGGGGCCACAGGAGGCACTGAGGAAACACAGACAAAAGCCATTGACATTGACCTCAACAGGAATGCCTCATGAGCAATCATCTTTAAATTTGCGCACAAAAGCCTTCCAATGATGTCTCTGCCCAGCTCTCTCCATGCCTTTGTTAATCTTGGGAGAAAAGAAACTTAGTCCAGAGACGGGGCAATGCTTGCTGCTTATTAGTTGTGTGTGTGTTTACAGCAGGCATAGTATATGGACGTCTGCACATGCGGAGGCCAGGTGTCACTCCCAGGGAGCCATCCTCCTTGCTTTTTGAGAGAGGGTTTCTCATGGCCAGTAAGCCCCAGGGATCTGCCTGTCTCTGTCTCCATAGCACAGGGATTCTCAGCATGAACCCCTGCAATGTGGCTTTTTATGTGGGTTCTGGGGACTGAACATGGGTCCTGACTGAGCCACCTTCCCAGCCCCTTTGGCCTGCCCTTTGCCAGAAGCTGACCCATCTCAGGGTCTGCCTGAAATGTCCACTGTGATAGGGTGGGAACTGAGTCCCAAGAGTGGGACAGACAAGGCCAGGCCCCCCAGAAAGATTGCTGGGCAAATACATCTGCCTCTAGGTAATTGGTCTCATATGACCATTTCACAGTGAGAACAGTCAGCCCTGACACTTGCAGAGACCAGGAGACCCAATGGAGACCCAGGGAAGACCCAGGGAAGGCCAGGGAAGACCCAGGGATGACCAGTGGAGACCCAGAGAAGACCCAGGGATGACTAGTGGAGACACAGGGAAGACCCAGGGATGACCAGTGGAGACACAGGGAAGATCCAGGGATGACCAGTGGAGACCCAGGGAAGACCCAGGGAAGGACAGGGAAGACCCAGGGATGACCACTGGAGACCCAGAGAAGACCCAGGGATGACCAGTGGAGACCCAGAGAACACCCAGGGATGACCAGTGGAGACCCAGAGAAGACCCAGGGATGACCAGTGGAGACCCAGAGAAGACCCAGGGATGACCAGTGGAGACCCAGAGAAGACCCAGGGATGACCAGTGGAGACCCAGAGAAGACCCAGGGATGACCAGTGGAGACCCAGAGAAGACCCAGGGATGACTAGTGAAGACCCAGAGAAGACCCAGGGATGACTAGTAGAGACCCAGAGAAGACCCAGGGATGACTAGTGGAGACACAGGGAAGATCCAGGGCACTTACAAATATAAAGAAGTTGAAAACAAACATCAGGTACTTCATGCAGCTCAGACAGTCGCCCTCCATGCTGTTCCACCTACAAAACACAAGGCTGCCTCAGTCCCCCTGCTCCCAGAGACCACCCAGATGGGGCCAGCTCCTCTAGCTGAGGCCAAGCATCTGCCCCACCCAGGAGATCCATCATGATTCCTCTCCCAAGGAGTAAGATTTGCTCCCCATTGGGTCAGCACCGAGCATGGTGAGCCCAAGAGGCAAATGGGCTGGTGCTGGTGCCTACCAGGGGACTGAATCCCAGTTCCACCAGATGTAACTGATGGGCACAGAAAATACTGAGCACGAGGCTTTGCACACAGTAGCATAATAATCTTAACAGCTGCGGGCTCCAGTTTTCGCTGTGCGCTGGGAAACACAATCTCATTAAATCCTCACAAAGCTCTGGGCCACAAATTCTGCCACTGCATTCTTCAGGGGAGGGAATTGTGACTCAGAGAGGGGGACCAGGTGTTTGAGGTCACAAAGCACAGAAGTGAGACAGCTGAAATTTTAATCCAAGTCGGCCTTAACCTGGAGCCCAGTTCTTGCCCTTTAGTTCCCTAGCTCCAGTTTGAGGTGCACATTTGGCCTCACATGTCCCATGTCATTATTTGCCCTTTCTCCAAGGGACATAGTCTTCTGAGTCAGGCATATAACCTCAGCCAATGGCCAGACAAGAATGACTGACACATGGATCCACCAATCTCTGCTTGGATTGCACTGTCAGTCCCACCTACTCTCTCAGCCTTCCAGGTGTTGAATCATCACTACACAATCCCCCAGTTTACCCCTGAGTTGAGGGGCAGGGAGACCCCTTCGGAGGGTGAATTGTGAAGCTCCAGGGTTTTGCTGGCTCTGAAAAGATGTGAAGCGGGGGATGGAGCTAAGTAACAGAGTGTGGCCTAGCTTTCCAGAGGCCCACAGACACTACATGTATATGACACAGTACATACCATAATACCGTATACAAATGCCACACCGATCACACACAAATATCACATATACACTGCATAATATGTACCACACCCACACAAATACCACATATATACCACACAATGCATATCACATACCACACACCAATACCATGTGTATATCACAAAAAGGGCATATGTACCACATACACCACATACATATCACACATACCACATATACACCACACACAAACACTACATATATACCACATATATACACACTCAAACCATACCAGACAGACACATACACACACACACCATATACATACATTCCACACATAAATACCACAAATATACCACACACACCACATACATAGTACACACTACACACACAGCATATCCCACACTGTACACACTCTCTATATACAACATATACACATACACACACTACATAAACCACACCCCCTACATACAGCGATACACACACATTGCATACACACATATCACATACACAACATATACACACACACTGCACATACCACATACTACTCACGCACATACAGATGTTTAAAAAGCACCAGGAAGAGATTACAGTAGAAGGCCCCTGCCAAGTCCCCACTCCACGAGCCCACAGGACTTGGGGAGTAGCAGTGTGGGACACTGAGAGGCCAGACCGGTCCTGCCATCCTCTTCCCTCGGGCAGCTCCTTGGGCCTTTGCTTTAGAGGCCAGACCGGTCCTGCCATCCTCTTCCCTCGGGCAGCTCCTTGGGCCTTTGCTTTAGAGGCCAGACCGGTCCTGCCATCCTCTTCCCTCGGGCAGCTCCTTGGGCCTTTGCTTTAGAGTCTAGACCCAACATGTCCAGGACTTGCAGGGACTGAGGGTTAGAAAGCTGAACCCATACAGGGCTCCTCCCTCCACACCTGGCTGGCAACTCTGTTCTACCCTGTCCCCCCTCCTGCCCATCCACCCCCTCAAAAGCAGGCACCTTGCTGCAGTGACTAGGTCAAGAGAAGGGGACAGTCTGAAGGGCAGGACTTCCCTGGGAGGTATGACTGCAGTCAAGGGCTCTCTAACTGGGTTCCCCAAGGACAGCAGACCACTGATATCATCTTCAGTATCCCCTCATAGCCCAGAACTCAGCCCCTCTCTGGCAGTCTCAGGGCAGGCATCTTTGGCTGGGAGCAGAGGAATGAGCCAAGGGCAAAGGGGAGGGAGGGATCCTGTTTCTCAGACTGCTCTGGAGCTCTGGCTCTGGTCTGTGTGACTCTGCTGTAGAGAGGGTGAGATGAATGGATGGATGGCTTGGTAGAGGCAGCGGCCATCAGGTAGATAGAGTCCTTCAGTTCTGGCCTGGAGAAAGAAAAGTAGGACCAGCATCCCCGGCCAGCCCAACCCAGTGTGAACTCAGTTCTTATGGTGGGAGTGTCCAGTGCAGAGCAGGCCATATGCTACCTCCTCAGAGCCCTTCCACACAACAGTCCGAAGAGATAGGACTGGGAGAAGGACAGTAATCCTGGGCAAGACGAAGCCACCTGACTTGTCACAGTGTTGGGGTCATTCTGAGAGGTGTAGTTCTGGGGTTAAACTGTGCCTGGCCCTGGGGCTCAGCGGGACAGGGCTGGGTCATGGGATTAAGTGGCCATCGCAGAGACCTCTCACCTAGGCATTAGAGGGTCCTGAGCTTACAGATGTGGGTCATACAGCAGGACTTGTGGGCTCAGTAGAGTTGGAACAGAGGTCATGGGGGACTTTCTGCACTCACTCTCTACTGAATGCCTTTTGAACAGCTGTGTGTGGCGTGTGTGTATGTGTTATATGTAGCATGTGTGTAGTGTGTGCTACATGCAATGTATGTTTGTGCATGTGTGTGTGTGTGTATAATTGCTTCAAAGAGAATAAAACCTTGAGGCTCTTGTATTGACACTGCAGTTATCCAAGTGCTGGCTTAGAATCAGCTCAGGACACCTCATATCACCAGCGCAACAGTGGAAGTCATTGTCTTCATGAGGAGACAGGAAGTAGGTCAACAAACCCCGGGGGAAGGGGCTTGATCAAGCCACAAAACTAGCCAGTGGACCACACCTGCCTGGGCAGCCTAGCACCCCGTGAACTATGTGGTTATTTGGAAGAACCCAAGGGCCTCAGAGAGACTACGTGTGTTCTAGAGCCACACTGGTGTGCTGTTCACTGATAGGTCCCAGTGTGGGGGAAGGCCAGCACCATGGTGTCAGTAATGCACCTTCATGAACGAACAAATGCATGAACGCACGGGGAAAAGAGAAAAGAGACTGAATGGTGCGGTCAGCCAGAGAAACAGAGCGAAGAGTCTGAAGGGGACAGATGAGGACAGCTGGACGCAAGGAGAAGAACAGGAAGGGACACACTGACAGGACAAAGCCAAAAGGGAGGGGAGCAGACGCCTCACCTAGGCAGCTCTTCAGGCGTCAGCAGGATGGAGTCTCCTGGTTAGAAGGGCTCGTGAGTATCTCTCACAGGTCTGGCTCGTCCTGGAGGAGAAAGCACCCAATCACTACAGGAAATCAGGCACTGTGACATAACGGATGTGGGGCTCTTGATGGGCCACACAGGCAACAGCTCCTTAATGGAACCATGGCACTAAAGAAAAGCTGTCAGCACTTGGGGCCATGCCAGCTGGGGAGGGCTGCACTGGCTGTTACTTGCCTACACAACAGTCCCTGGTGCCCTGGCAGCTGTATGGGAGCCAGGCCTTCAGGAGACCTCAGTTTCTGCCCTGGGCTTCGTAGGTGCTGACCTGGACTGAGGTTGGAGTGGGAGGAGGCGGCAGGCTTGGGGGGCCACCCATCTGATGCCACCTGGCCCCCCATAATGACACCTCTGTAGAGAGAATGCCAGAAGTGTTCTGTCACCCAGAAACCCAGGCTCCTAGCAGGGAGAAGTTTGATTTGGGAGCCTTCCTTAGCTTTGCATGAGGATTTTCCAGAAGGTTCCATGAGAAGGCTCACACTAGTGGAAAGGAGGCTGGGTTTAGTTAGGTGAATCCACACGGAAGCTTGTGTTTGGTCATATCTGTGGCAGTTCCACAGCCCAGACAAGCTCACGTGCTATGTTAGGGGAGCTAGCTGGAGAGTTTTTCCTACAAGGACTGGAGGATTTTCAGGTCTCAAGACACCTACTCAGAGCACTGTTAAGTGAAAGTCCAACTGCGGTCAGTGAGGTATGCTGAGTGACAGGTTCGGCTCTCGCCCACTTGTTTCTTCCTCCCCCCATTCATCTATCCATTTATCCATCCATCTGCTTCCTCATCCATCCATCAGTTCATCCACGTATTCAGTCATCTATCCATCCATTCACCCATCCATCTACCCACCCACACTTCTATCCACCACCTACATTTCTACCTACCCATTCATCCATAGACCCATCCATCTATCTACTCACTCATCCATCCATCCATCCATCCATCCATCCATCCATCCATCCATCCATCCATCCACTCCATGTCCATCTTTTCTGGCCTGTCAGGTGATTATTCCCCAGAAATCGGCCCTGGGGAGTTTGGAGGGTCTGTGTACTCTGCAAGACTCAGTTAGCAGAAGGGGAAACACCCAGGGAGGGCAGAGGAGAGGGCCTCTAGGCCTGGCAAGGCCATAAGCTGTGAGCTAGAACTCCATCCAGGGACAGTTCACCTGGCAAGACGAAGCCACCTGACTTCCCACAGTGCTGGGGTCATTTCAAGAGGTGTGGTTCCAGAGCTAACCTGTGCTTGGCCCTGGAGCTCAGGGGAGCAGGGCTGTGGCATGGTGTCCCAAGTCTTCCCGTCCCATTCTAGCCTTGGTCCAGCATTCCAGGCCTTTGTCCCCAGTGTGCCATGGTTTATTTTCCTTTGATTCTTGATGCTGGGATAGGAAATGTGAGCATCACAGGTGCCAACCCAGTGACCAAGAGGAACAGCTGCCTGTGTGGGTGGCCAGCACTTGCCTCTTCTTCAGGCTCACCTCGGTCATGCTGTTCACTGGCACTCAAGAGGTCCCCCTTTCTAGGGGCCCCCTCTCCTGCCCATCTCCCAATTCTTGTTCCTGGAGCCCCCGTGCCAGCCCGACTCATGTGTGCTGAGAAAACACCAGTCCACTCACTCCATCAAGTGCCTCAGAGCCCAGGATGGCACCTTGGGAAAGTCACCACCCTGACCAAGATGCCAGGTTCTCCCACAAGAACTGTGAAGATAGGTTTTGAAACAAAACATAGCTGGCAGACTCTGTGGTGCCAGGGAAGACTTGGAAGACTGAAACGCCTTGCTCACGTGTGCTGTTCAGTAAGGCATGCCTGACCCAGCTGCAGGTTGTGGAACTAGAAATCAGAGCTCCTGACAAGATGGCATCGGTGGGGCATGGTGGCAGAGACAGTACTCTGTCGAAGACATGCCATGGATGCCTCAGTTCCCAGAATCCCTGACCTGAACCAGGTAGCCAAGCACAAAGCCTGGGAAGCTGTTCAGATACTCCCCCAAGTCAGCTGGAGGCTTCAGGGGCAGGACCTGGCCCTGCCAGCCTCTGACAGATGGGAGCCCTGAGGCCCAGAGGGCAGGGATGAGACTGAGGTCGCGCAGCGCCACAGGGCTCTCCTCAGCAGGCTCCCGCCTGGGCCAGACAGCTTTATTAATCTTGCCCCTCCCATGGCCCCAGATGGCAGCCCAGCCCATCTGCAGGGAGAGGGGGCTGGGAAGGGCGCTCTGATTAAGAAGAACAACTCTGTTCATAAATCACTCTTTTCACCCTCACTGCATTGCCATGGGCATGACTGCTGGACTGGGGAGGGAGGGAGGGACGGACGGATGGAGGGAGAACAAGAGAGAGAGAGAGAGAGAGAGAGAGAGAGAGAATATGAATTTGAGGAAGATCATACAAGCAGCCGTATCTTGCGTGCGCCTCTCAGCCAGGAGAGGGCTCTGTGGTCCAGGGCAGAACTGCAGGGTACCATGTAACTTGTGTTTGGACTCTACTCCAAAACAAAAGCTGAGAGGAGGGAGGATTTCTGGTTTCACCTCTCTGATGGAGCCTGCACCCCCACATCTGTGACATGAGGACACTCGGCTCCAGCCCCCACAGTAAATGCCAGGACAGAAGGGGCTGATGAGGTACTAAGACGTACACATGAAGCACATTCCTTCTCTTCTTCCCCTTTCCTGGTACCTGCTAGAGCCAGCCTGGGGTTTGGTCCAAAGCACAGGCCAGTGGCTGCCCTCCCCCAACTCCTCAAGTCACTCAAGTCAAGTGAAGATCAATAACCCAATATGCAAAGAGGAACAGTAACAGCCATATCTACTGAGCGCCCTGGCATGCCAGGTAGGGCATAGGGCACCTGGAGCTGAGACTGCGATGGTGGTAGGGGACAGGCTAACGTTTAGCGAGGCAGATGATGACACCAAGGACTCTGTTGTCGGCTTTTCCTTAACAGAGCTCATGTAATCCTCAAAAATCCTATCACTGTCCCCAGGCAAGGATGAAGCCCCGAGGCTGCAGGGGGCTAGAAGTTTCCAGAACTGGAAAGGAACACCAAGCTGAGCGGGACACTTACACACACCAGCACGGAGGAGAAACTCGTGAGAACAGCCTGGATTCTGGCCATCCAAGGTTGGAGTAAGGGTGGGGGGCTTATTGGCTCGATGGCTGCAATGCTAGGCTTCTTCCCAAGACAGACGGGCTGGGCTCGTAAACAAGCAATTGGCCTGAAATCACAGGGAGTCTGCCCCTGGCACAGGGCGGACACAGCTGAAGGGGGTGAAAGCTAATTAGGCTCCAGCCGGGCGGTATCTGGGAAGGGGAGGAGGGGCTGCATCAGAGCAGAGGTTGTTGGGTATGCAATTTTATTCAAAAGGACAAGACAGACCTCCCTGCACCACCCTAGGTTTCCTGAGCCAGCCGTGTCAGGAAACAGAGGACTGCTCCTTAACAGGCACCCCTCCAGTCTGTGAGTCCAGTCAGGCCAGGAGTTGTCTCACTCAGACCCATTCTGGGGTCCTTCTATAAGGGAATCTTCAGAGAAGAACGCTACTTGATGGGGGGCTGTGTCATCTCTCATTTCACATTTGGTGTGCTGAGGCCCAGAGAGGATAAAGTCTTACCTGAAGCCACGCAGCATGGCCAGACCCACAAGCTCCTGACAGGAAACCTACTTCCCTTCTCTCCCAAATGTCCCCTCCTAAGCGGGTACCTCATTAACACTGATTCTTGAAAGCACAGTGACATGGTGATCCTCTACTCACTCCATGAGGTAGTGTTTCGGATAAGGACATGCAAGCTTATTAGCCAAAGCACTCAATGGTTGGAAATACTGAGATAAAGTTCCTCTCCCCAGGCGAAGTCCTCCAAAGGGTCATTCCAGGGACATCCAGCCTATTGGATGTCCACAGGACCACAGGATTGTGGTCCTAAGGGCTGTTTGCTGCAGAAACCCGGGTCCAAGACCCAGCTCAGTGGGTCTTCTCTGTCTCCTGGGGCCATCTCTGTCTCCTGGACTGTCTTCCCCAACCCCCACTGCCTCCACTGGGTCTCCCTTTCTACTTTGCATTTCCCAGAGCCTGGAGCTGGAAAGAGACCCTTTGAAAGGTTTAGTAATCCATCCCAAAATATGCATAGGGCTGTTGCTGGGGCAACCTGGCCCATCAAGCTGCCCAGATTGAAATGTTGAATGGGTTCACGGGTATTAAAGGGGCCTGGGAACTGAGAGGGCAGAGGCACAGGTCCGAGCAGGACAGAGGGGCTGGGGGACCTCAGGGTTGTTATCAGAGCTGCCCGCCACCTGAACCCTCAGGAAAGGGTAGGAGGGCTCTTCGTCACCCCTGCTCTGACTGAGTGCCTGACTGGCTCAAACAGGTGGCATTTGGGAAGCCAGGCAGTGGGAGAGGCTTGGAATGCCAAGGCTGAGGAGAAGAGGGGGATGGTGTGATCCTGAAAGAATTCTCCACCTGTGAGTGGGACAGAGAAACCGCCTGCATTTCCCTCAAAGGCGCACAGTGCAGTTCTCAGTTGCCTCTGAGCCTCATTTCCCATTAGGCAGCTTCAGTCACCCCCAGATGAATGCTCAGAAGCTGATCAGAGAGAAGTGACCACATAGTGGCTGAGCGGCAGACTGGAAGCCAGAGGACAGTGTGGTTCTGAAGCCAGAGCTCTTTCTAGCCTACCTATCGGTTAGGAGCCAGGTTGGGAAATCAGTCGCTCATGGCAGCTCACAGTGGGTATGCTCACAGATATCTCAGGGTTCAGCCTACTGACTACACAGGGCAGCCATTGTGGTTCCTTTTCACAGATGGAGAAATTGAGGCCTGAGCGGGGCCTGCATTCAGGGCTCAGCAGACACATGTTACAGACACATATATACATATACACATGCACAATGGCCACACCGACAGTCACGCTCCCTACTGACCCCCTAGAATGCATGTAAACCACACCAAACCCCTCTGACCATCGCCTCTGCCAGTGTCAGTGCTGTCTCTATATAGACAAATGGATCTCATAGCTGTTCAAAGAGGACAAACCCCCACAGCCTCATTCTCATGCCTTCTCAAGCTGGGAAGTTCTTTCTGTCATCTGACCAAATTCTCTCCTGTTTTACATCCACCACAGTGCAACTCTGTGCACCAAAACTCTGCCCGCCATCTCCCAAAGACCTCATTTCATGCTCCTGCTTGATCCTTACAAATACCCAGGGAGGCAGAGGTGATGGGGAGTGAGGCACAGAGATGTGAAGGAGCTGGCCTGAGCTGGCACAGTGACTGCTGGGCTTGCTTGCTTCAGGCCAGATGCTTGGTCTTTAGCTTTACCGCCGATATGATATTGCGGTTCCTTCAGCCATCCCTGTGGCCGTCAGTGCCCTGTCTGCCTTACCACTGGCTCCTCTGCAGTGAACTTCCTATGGCTCACATCTCCCCTGGACCACAGGGAACTGTGAGCTCTCGAGGGCTCTGGATGAAGCTCCCAGAAGCAGCAGGTGCCTTCTGTGGATAGACAGCAAATCTGCCTTCAGGGAGATGAATCTGAGAGTCTGGAGCCAGGTCCAAGGGAAGGCAGGGGGCCTTGTTTCCTTTCTTCCCCACAGGAAGTCTCCCAGGGGGTCGGCAACATGGCTCAGTGGGTAAAGGCGCTTGCCACGCAACAATGCAAGCCTGAAGACCTAAGCTTGATCCCCGGAACCCATGTAAAAGTGGAAGTAGAGAACAGACTCTACAAAGTTGTCTTCTGACCTCCACATGCATGACATGGCATGTGTACACATACGTACACATACACCACACACTAATAATAATAATATGTAAAATAAAATAATTTAAAACAAACTTTTAAAAAACAACACCTCCAGCTTCTTCCTGGAGTCATAAAGACATGTGGGATGGGGTGGGGGGTGGAAAGGGGAGGAAGGAGGCAGCCTGGGCTCAGCCATGCCACCTGGCCTGGAGGCTTGGTTCCCATTCCCTTGACACATAAAGACTCCCAGGCAGGGAAGGATGCTGGCTATCCCTGCAGGCTGAGAAGGTTCTCAGCTGACAGAACTCCAGTCAGACACCTTCTTCTCCCTGGCTCTTACCCAACATACTTGGGACCGAAAATGGTCCAGATTTCTGAATTATTCAAATTTTAGAATATTTGCAGACTTTACCAGCTCAACATCCCTAAACTGCAAACCCCAAATCCAAAACTTCTGGAGTATCACATGGACTTTATAGAAGCTTCCAGTTTGGGGTTTTTGTGTCAAGAAAGCTGACCCTGAAACACTCAGCACCTTCTTGGGGTCTCAGACTGTGGGGCTCTCCAGACAGAGGCCCCATCTGGCTCCTTGCAAGGGCTGGTGCTGGTGGGTACAAGAACTGAGGGAGGAGACAGGGACTCAGAGGGAGGGGACAGCGATCTGAAGAGAAAGGAGCTGCCAGAGGCTCTGCTGCTGTTGCTGCTGTATTGTCTGGGCTACAGCCTCTCAGCCTTTTGAAGAGAGCAGAGAGTGAAGTGGACCTGGCTCTGGGCCAGCCCAGTCTCTCAGAGAAAGACTGGGCAGAGAAAGACTAGGCAGACTAGGCTGTTGTCTGAGGAACACTGAAGGACTCAGCTTGAGCAATATGGTTGGACGTGAGTGCATCTTCCCTGGTGCGCAGTGGGAGGGAACAGAGGTCCAAACCCAGAGAGCTGGGTTCAAGTCCTGTGTTCGGGCTGTGCAACATCTTCTACCTCTATGAGCCTGGGTGGTCTCTGCTGGGTGATTAAGATATACCCTTGACCCATGGTTGTCACGAGGAAACAAGGATGCCCTATTGGGGAATAGAAAGGTGCTAGGAGACAGAATGCACTAGGGAAGTGGTAGCCAACACACCACAGCAGACAGAAGCCCTGGCTGTACCTCCCTGGAGCTGGAGAGGTTGAGTAAGGGTGCCTGGTGGGGAATGTCAAGTCGTGGGCAGAACTGCATAGGGAGGCTGGATCCACAAATGGGAGGTCTCTGACCACGGTGACCCAGGGCCTGATGCTGCGGCCCATTTGGAACCTAGCAAGAGGACCCTTTGGGTACTGGGCTCTGTCCAGTGTTAGGTGTAGGAGACCAGTGAAGAACCACATCTACAAGGAATGACCGTGAGGACATCTATGAGGGCAGCCTTGGCCAGAATGGCCAGCACACACCCCGTCTTCTGCCTTCCTAAAAACAGAAACTGAAGCAGTAATGGGATGAGGACATGAGACAAGGAGTGCTTACGGAGTGCCAGGCACACATGTCAATCCTGACTCTATTAGCGCATTTAATTATCATGACAGCCAATGAAGTGCATGTGTGTGTATGCATCTAAACCGGGCAAGTCACACACTCGCTAACATACTTGTGCCTGTACCCTGCAAGGCCATGTCAGGATGCTGATGGAGGGCTCTAAGAGGGGGCATCAGGCCAGGGTCCAGTCAGGCAAGCTGGGGCCTTTCCCATGGTTCCTAAGGGTGTAAGGATAAAAGGCATTTCCCTTGGAGATCTGAGTGCAAGCTTAGGCTTCAAGGTCATTCAGCTAGCTCTGTAACTTGACCAGGTTCTACTCTCTTGGCCTTGGGTCTTTGGCTGGCAGGCTCTGCCTCCGCCTCTCCACTAGATTCACATCTCTCAGTCCCGGTTGGTTCTCCTTCTGAATGAGTAGTATATGCAAGTGCTGCCATGTTCTCCCCCCGCCCCCTCTCTCTCTCTCTCTTCCTGGCCAGGTAGAAAGCCTCTTACCAACTCAGCTGGTCCTGGACTCTTACCAAAGCTTCACTCACGTGGGTCCTGTACACCAGTCCCATTGCCTTGCCCCTGGGGCTGAGACCCCCCAGAGGGAGCTGGTGGCCCTTCATTTAGAAGCTCCGTATGTGGGCCCCACTGTTCAAAGCCACTTGCCTAGATGAGGAGTGCAGGGCCTGCTGGGATCAGAGGTCCTGGGAGCCTCCTCACTGGGAAAGGAAGAACGCAGGAGGTGTTTCATTTCCCCTAACTGCCCAGTAATTAGGGGACAGGAAGACCCTGCAAGCTCTGAGGTCTGAGCTCCTAAGGACCACTGGAACCCTGCTGCACTTCTGCTAGAGTGGGGGTAGGTTTCAGAACCCACTGTCCTGTGATGTGCCCTGTGAACTTGGGGGAGTCACTTCATGTCTGAGCCCTGAAAGCTGACTCCTAGGTGTTTGTGAGGAGCGAGGAGGACCGCATGTGGCGAGCCCTGGGGGTGCACCCTCACCTATGCAGTATGGATGGGCTCGAGGTGCCTTATCACGGGCGCTCCACATTCCCTCCTTTCTGTTCTGCCCCCACCAGGAGACCACAGGAGGAGGAGGGGCTGGAAAGAAGCTCAGAGGGACTGGGAGGCTCAGAGAGACCCAGGCGGGGAGGGGCAGAACCTGCTTTCTGGACAGGGCTGGCTGGGACCCTGCTGCCACTGGGCTTATCCCCTCACCACTCAGGCCTGTGGCAGGGCCCCTCATGGTGACAGGGAAGTTTTGTATCTCCGTGGGGGCCTCTTCCACGGGGCTCTGATCTGGCACTGGCCAAACTCTACGGGAGATACAGGATCAGCTGCACAATTTGTGAGGCCCAATAAGAGAGGTCCCAGGGTTGGAGGTGGTGCATGCAGATAGCCCAGCACTTAGGTGAATGAGGCAGGAAGACTGTGAGCTCTGCGCTGAACAGGGAGTCTGAGTGGAAGCCAGCCTGGAAAAATAGCGAGACTCGGTTGCAAAATAAAAATGAAAATAAGTGGGGCTGGAGAGATGGCTCAGCGGTTAAGAGCACTGGCTGCTCTTGCAGGGGACCTGAGTTGGGCTCGCACACAGGGCGGTAAACAACCATCCATAACTCCACTTCTAGGGGATCCAACACCTTCTCCTGGCCTCCATGGACACTGCACACCTGGATGCAATTTACATGTATGGAGGCTAAATATTCTTACACACAGAATAAAATAAAAATAAATAAAATATAACAACAAAAAAGAAAACGTTTTAAAATGCGTATTTCAAGAAGCCATGGCATTATAGCCAGGGCGGGGTGCTGTCACTGGCCCTGGGAAGGTGTCATCACCATCTCCCTCACACTACGGAGAGATCCCGAGGGTGAGAAAGGTTGACAGGCTTGTCCAACATCACACAGTGTGGAAGTGGTTGAGCTGTGACCCCAGGACTGGCTATCACAAACTCTCCCCTCTTGGAGCCTGCAGGGCCCACAGGAAGATATGTTACCTCCCCATATCTACAAATCTGAGGACCCTGCTCAGAAGTGGGGAGTGCAAGGGCACAGTTGCCTCTAAGTCTCTTATCTCACACATTCCTATAAATATGCTTGCATTTTTCTTCAAAATCCATCCTCAGTTGTTGAATATAAAAGTCAGGTTGCTTCCTGCCAGATGTGGAAGGTACCTTTGTGTTGTGGGATAACACAATGGCTAATTCTGAGACCCTGGGGAGGAGCCCCCAGACCTGTGGGGACCAAGCCCATCTACAAATCACCTCAGATGCACAATCCTCTCAACAGTCAGACTTCCTCACATGGGCCAGGTGCACACCTCTCTGTCTCCCTCCCTCAGGACAGCCAGAGACCCAGAGGGCAGGGAGCCTTCAGGGATGAGGTTTGGACGCTGAACCTCATCATTCTGTGCCCTTCCATAGCTATAGGAAGACTGGAAGTCTGTTGTACTGCTGCGTGTGTGTGTGTGTGTGTGTGTGTGTGTGTGTGTGTGTGTGCGCGCGCATCCAGGGAACATGGTGGCCAGTGGGTATGTGTATCGATGTGTCTGTTCCCAGGCTAAGGGGCAGGGTAGAAGGAGCTGGCACAGGGAGGATATTCGTGCCTGTAACGGTCAAGGTAGCCACCCAGATCCACTTGCACACAAAAACACACTCCTCGTCTACTCTCCTCCTCACGACCAGCAGCCCCTATTAATACTAATTAGGAAGGCTGGGAGTTCCTGTCACCTAATTACAGAGAGCAGACTGCACAGGGCCCACTTGCCCTTCTTTCCTGTCCCAGATGGTAAGGTGACCTCCAGGCGGCCACATGTTCCTTGTATTCTTTAACTCCCTCGGAATCCCGGCTCTGGCGCAGGGACTACCCAGAGGGACCGCGTGACAGAGGTCCGGACGTCTGGGCTGTTCTGACTGCCTGACTTGGGTGAGGAGGCAGATGAGGCTCCTATAGAGAAAATGGCTGGTGGTGGGGGTGAGACAGTAAATGGGGCATACACGGGGGAGCGAGCCTGAGGCCCCACAGCCTATGGCCTGTGACTCTGTCTCCATATAACCAGCCTGACAGCCGTGAAGATGTTCTAGAGACGCTTGTCTCTCAATCTAGGGAACTATTAAAATGGGAATTTCCTCCCAGGAATCTCATGGTGGGAGAAGGAACGGGCCCCACACTCATCTTCCCAAAAGAGATTTCACACAGTTCTCCAGCTTGGCGTCTTTCTAGTAAGACTGCAGCCCAGACAACAGATGGGTCAGTGGAGGACAGGACCACCCTTGACCAGGACTGCTCAGACGTGCATCCCCCTCCCCCCTATTTTACTGTCACTTTCCCTTCAGGACCCCGAGACTGACTTGAGGGCTTCCTATATCTCTGTCCCTCTTCTCAGTGTGGCCACACGGAATAGATCCCTTTTTTCTGCTTTGACTATTAATTTGGCTCTTTTAATTGGCTTAATGAGGACGAGTGGCTGAACCTGACTTGGGGTACAGGCTGTGACCCCCAAGTTCAGGATCACACAGGAGAACCAAGGACCATCTACTATTTGCCAGCACAGCTTTCACCACTGGCTCCGGCCCCTCCTGGACGGCACACCCCTTTCCTAGCCAGTGGCTGTTAGGTGTCCTTTATCTTGAAGCAGGTGCAAAGATTGAGCATGGTGCCAGCGGTAGCCTCAGCGTCTCTTCCCAGCCACCATAGCCCATCGCCCGATATCTTCAGGAGTCACAACTAAGCCGTTTGGGGTCCCACAGCTGCTTAACCAGACAACAGGTTCACACTGGTCATCAAAGGGGCCAGATAGACTCTTCCTACAAGCCCTTGTTTACACACTCAGAGTCCCTCCCCAGGGGCTGAGAATCTCATCGCTTCTGTGAGGGTCAGTGCTCCCCTATGGGAACCAGCATCCCACTGCCCGCAGGCCCCAAGCCAAGAACCTTGTCTGTCTGTCCAGGCCTGACTCTGTCTGGAAGACAGCTCTCTGCTTGCTTCTTTCTGCCTGGAATCTGGCCAGGTCTTACCTTAGTCTCCTTGCTTACATTCAAAACCATGCCCAACATTAGCTGACCTTTGAAAGCTTTTATTTTATCCTATATTATTTGTGTAATTAAGTCACTGACAAAATGCCATTAAATCCCACACTTAGAGGTAGTGTCCTGGGCCTGGAATACCTGTTCCTTTGATCTACTTAGAGAACTCCTGCTCACCCTGCACGGCCCACCATAAAGTCTCCTTAGCTATAGGTCTTGCCGGATTTCTCTAGCCAGGTGGACAGACTTGACCACAGGGAAGGATGTAAGAGGTGCCCGGTCACACAGTCCGTGTACATGCCAAGGCTACCTAGATGGCAAGGTTTATACCTTGCCTTCTCTGTACCTGTTCGTGTATCTGTGTCCTGGAATCAGCACACAATACCTCGAATACCTCAGGGAGCTCAGCGCAAACATGCACAGAGCCAGTACCCGGCCTGAAGTGGTGGCCATTAAGTTCTTTCTGGACAGAGGAGAGGTGTGTCACAAAGACCAGGAGGCCAGATGGGTTTGTGCTCTTGGGCACCCGGCCCCCCGAGTTACCTTGTGGGGATCTGGGTATTGAGCAAGGCAAGCAACTCC
Organism: Eospalax fontanierii; assembly: GCA_035773235.1. Lineage (NCBI taxonomy): Eukaryota > Metazoa > Chordata > Mammalia > Rodentia > Spalacidae > Eospalax > Eospalax fontanierii. Next base: position 20,576,681 of record CM069526.1, read on the forward strand.
GGATACCCTAAAGGAATGGCAGGTGTCTGACCTGCTCTGCCTGTGTGATAACCTGGCCCCAGGAAGCTACTGTAAATATGAATCTTCCTTTCCCCCACCCCAGACCAGAACCAGGTTTTTGGGTTTCGTTTCCTTGTTCCTGAACTTCCACATCAACCCTACAACCTTCCCGCCTTTACCCCAAAACCCCACCTCTAACTTTCCTGCCTTCTGTAACAGTCAGAGAGGCCTCCCTATATAAGCCCCTGCATTGGCTCTAATAACTGAACTACCCACCGACGTAGTCTCCCAGGAGGGAATTCCTCCCGCCGCTCTCTGAGCCACCTGAGTTCCCGTTCAATCGTCCTCTATTCTCTGGCATGGCTGGAGCACAACAGCCGTGCTGGAGATGGAGACCCACCTACATTACCTCACTGCCACCCACTTAGGGGTGAACTAGTGACATTGCTGTCTGGTCTACACTGTACAAGGCCCACTACAGACCAAAAAAAGCTGAGGTCAATGAAGGAGTTAACCAGGGGCCAGGTATATGTTCCCAGGCTGGGTATAGGGCTCCAGGAGCCAACAGGACAAGGCAAGGGATAACACTCTCTCTGTGTTATAGGTAAGGGACAGAGCTGTGGGAGCCAGAGTGGGCATTGGGGACATGGCTTTACTAGCCTAGTATGGTGGGGCTAGGCTGGACCTAGAAATGCCAATCTTGGGCAGTCCAGCTCAGAGGAGCCCTCTGAAGGGCCACCCTGATGTCCCCAGATCCAGCACCTCAGGATAACTATGAATTTGGCCCAACACAAAATTATAAACTTACTTAAAACATGAGGTTAGCTTGCAATTTTTTTTGGTCAGGGGCAACTTGATTGTGCAGTTCTGGAGTGTGGATCTATAGATAACAATGCTGCATCTCACTATCTAAAGGGTGAACATGCTCCTGCCTCTACAGCCCGAGTTCTATACATCCTGGTCCACTGACACCTAACAAGCTGAAGCCTCTGCTACCCAAACAGAGTCCCTACCCAAACCAAGCCTACCTGCATGAAGTGCTTCATCCCTCCAGCTAGCGGGACACTGGTGTGGCAACCCAGAATCTCCACAGGTGGAGAGCTTTGAGCAGCTGCCCTGCCAGGGTGCAGGAAGTTGGACTGCACTGAGCCCTGGGGTGCCTGACAGGAAAGGGGGACTCAGCATGTAACTATATCATGTCTACCTGCTTGGCCTTCCTAATCTGGTCTGAATATGACTCAGCTCAGACCACCCCCTCCCTAGGACTCTGAGATTCCAGAGAGGGCTAGAGACTCTCAAGACAGCAGGCATGAGGGAAGCCAGACCCCCCGGTCTCATGGGGACCACTCTGCACTGACCTCTCTCAGGATTTTTGGCATGCATAGCAATTCCCTGTGACAGCCATTGGCTAACAGATACCGCCTGACTCCACATCTGTCTCCTGCCTTAAAAAGAGAAGACAAGTATAGATATCGAAGTATAGTTCTCACTATGGCATAAATATAAATAAATGTTTCCATTACACATAGAATTCTCTAACCATAACTATATCTCCTATATATTCTATATTGAATTCATACATGAAATATAATCGCTCTATAGATGTCTCTCTACATCTAGTTGTTTGCACTGGGGTCTCTTTCATATATTGATATAGTGGGTTTCAGTGTTGAATGTATAATGGACATATCAAAAAAACAAGAAACAAACCCCAGCAATTCTGTAAAGCCACTGGGGAAAGAGTCAGTTACTCTGTCTCCTCTGAAGGTTGCTACTAGAATCTTTTTCCTGCAGGGGGGGTGATGAGGAGGGCGGGGGGTGAGGGGAGCCACTCAACTCAGTAGAAGGAATCCTGGAAACATGTTGCCCCAGCCCTCCGGAAGCAGCACCAGGCCTGCACACCCAAGACTCAGGTCCTCACACCTCTGCTCCTGCCTTCTGCACGCCCTTCCTGGCATCCTCTGCCTTTCCTGGCACCCTCTCCTGAACAATAGCCTCTCCTGACCAGCATCCTCTCCTGACCAGTAGCCCAGCCAGTTTTCAAAGTCCAGCTCCTGGCACTGTGCTCCTGATTTGTCAGCCCAGCCTAGAGTTAGAGCCTCCCTTTGGCTTTGAACTCCAGGTCTCCCAGAGCAGTTAGGAGCCCGGAGGCTTGCAGCACTGGCCCCTGGGGCGTCTGCTGTGTACCGCAGAATTGTATGGAAGCAGAAGCGTCTACATAGAGATTTCTAGTGGGGTTAGAACTCTAAAACGCTGAGCCCTCGAGGGCGAGGACTAAGTCTTTGTAAGACAACTGAAATGTCAGAAGCAGATGAGGCCTTTAAAAAAAAATGGTGTGCATGGGGCTGGAGAGATGGCTCAGCAGTTAGCAGCATTGGCTGTTCTTGCAGAAGACTTGGTTTAGTTCCCAGCACCCACATGGCTGCTAACAACCATCCATAACTTCAGTTCCAGGGGATCCATGCCCATTCTGGTCTCTGTGGGCATTGCACACACATGGTGCATTTACATATATGCAGGAAAAACACTCATAAAACAAAATAAACATTTTTAAATGATGTGGAAACTAACAGACCCTGCGAACATTCCCCAAGCTTGACCAAGGGTCTGCACTAAGAGAGTGGTAGAGTGCTCAACTCCAGAAGAGGATCCTGGGCAACAGGGCAGACAGCCCAAAGGCAAAGGCCTTTGAGCCCTGTGTGGTCCCCAGGATCAAAGTGTAGGGCAGTCACTCGGGAGCCAGAGGCTGGAGGTGGGCAGCTGTGGCCAGAAGGTGCTGAGCATACCATATACGGGTCTGTGTAGTGACTCAAAGCTTGAGTGCTAGGGAGGGAGAAGAGTGTTGGTGGACAGCCAAGAGGTTTGCAGTTTGTGGTTGACCAATGCTAAGCACCGGGCAGACCTTAAGATGTCTTTGACCGCAGCTGCCTGGGAACAGCGTGCTAACCTGTGCATTTGGATCTGTTTTTGCAGAGTAATCTTTTTCGCATGAGACCTCATACTGCACCTTCAGTGCACAACAGAACTGCTGGGAGAGGGTTCCCAGGTGGGGCTGTCAGGTTGGCCTGCTTTCAGGAACCGTCTCTCCCCTGTGAGGGGCTTCAGGAAGGCCAGGCTGGGTTGGTCCTGTGGGAAACATCCATCCTAGGCCTGGAGCTTTTGAGAGGCCTGGAGAGGCTGGAGCAAGTCCTTCAGCCAGGAAGGGGGAGGGGAAGCTCCTCCATGGAGTGGAGCTTCATGCAGATCTGGGGCAGGGGAGGCAAACTATTGAACATGGGGGCAGCTCTGGAGAAAGCCTGTGCCACCTGCAGACCTGGGAAAGCCTGGCCTTTTAGATTTGGCTCTTTGTGTTCTTATGCTGACCAGGGACATGAGCTGGGCTGTGACAGAGGAGGACAAGGTGCCCTGATGATGATCTCAGACATGACAACAAAGACAGAGGAATCACATAAGTCTCCGGACTGCGAGCCAGAACTCCCTTACCTGGAAGCTAGTGTTGGGGGCTATAGAGACTACGTCCACAGTTCTAGGAGGCACATCCAAGTTCCCCTGTGGTGATGGCAGTGGCAGAAGGGCTGGCCCCTGCAGGCTCGAGGCCGCCCAGCACGTGTCTACCTGTAGAGGAGAGGGACAGCAGAGTTGTGACTGCCCAGTGAGGTTGATGGTCTCACGTCCCTGTGCCCAGGTCCCTCCTTCCTGTCTGTGGTGTTCTCAGGCTGCAGGAGGCCAGAAGACCCTGGGTGGGAGTCTGGGGTCTGCACTGGGATGGGACCCCACCAGCAGGTCCTGGCTGAGGTAGGTGGGAATCATTCTAAGACCCAAGGTATACATGAGTGAGTGTACGCACACCAGAGTACCTGAGTAAATTACACAAACATGCCACCCCCTGGGGAGAGCCAGGCGCCCTTGGGAGGGAAGGGGAGGCAAGTGTGCCCGGTGTGCCTGTATGTAAAACATAACTTCAGATGTGTGAGTGAGTGGAAGGGCCTGGAGTCTGAACCTCTTTGAGAAAAAGTCCTTCCTCATGTGAAGACGTGTTCTTCGGATGCTCAAACAAGACAGACCCATGGTCTCCCGTTACCAGTGAGGAGACTGAGTCCCAGAAAAGGGACAGTGACCCCCCTAGAGGGGGGTCTTCCTTTCAGAAGGTGACAGTAGTGAGACCCCAGGGATGGACAGCACGATTTTATGAGCCTTGAGCTCAGCCCAGTCTGTAGGCACCTTGATTTCTCCATCTGTGAAAGGGAATGTTGGGCCTACGAGCTGTAGCTCCGAGGCCCAGTGCTGGATAATTGATAGACAGAGAGACCAGGAAGTCCTGCTCTTCCCAGTCCCCCAGTAATGCCCATAGGCAGGAAGGCTGCTTCCTGGAGGAGGTGAAGGCAGTGTGGGTGTGGGTAGGGTGCTTGGGGCAGAGGTGTTGGAGGGAAAGATAGGAGATACCCAAGTGCACGGGGAGAACAGATTGAGGACCAAACAGATGGGAAAGTCCTGTATCAGCATGTGGTCAGTGTCATAATGACTGTCATTCCCATTTCACAGTAGAGAAACTGAGGCTCAGAGAGATTAGCTTGGCAGACACAGCTGTGATGTAGATTGCATTTGAACCCAGATTTGGTGATGGCAGGATGGTGTCACCAAGCATGTTGAAAGGAAACTGTGACTAGAGCAATACAGGTGTCACTCAGGAGTGTGCACAGGGGATCGAGGGCCGAGATCAGCAGTCAGTCTGTAGGACAAGCAGTGCACGTAGAAACGTGTGCCCGTGTCGTCCTGTCACAGAGTGAAGCTTTGGACCCCAAGAGGGCCGCTGGAGAGGACATGGCCCAGCAATACGTAGAACTGGGGTGTGACAGTCGCAAGCCTGAGTTACTCCCAGTCCCCAAGAAGTCTGAGGGCTGTGAGCTGGGCCTATCTTCACGGGTCCTCACTGGTCCTCACCAGCCCTGGTTGTGTTGCAGGACCTTGAACCCCTCACTCCCTAAGGCCAGGCTCCACTGCTGCCCAGCCTCATGCTGTCCTCGGCTCAGCTTCTCCACTGCCCCAGGTGGGTCTGTCCTGAAGACGGAGCCTGGCGAATGCCCAGCCTTGCTGCCCCGTGTAGGGATGTTCACGAGTGCTGGAGAGTCAGAGGGGTTCAGCATTCGGATCTGTGTTCCCACGCCCTGCTCTGCCACCATGGCTGTGGGGGCAGGGCAGGTAGAGCCCTCTCTGAGCCTTCCAAAGCCCAGCTCTGCAGAGGTGGCCCTGAAGTAGGGTGGAGGCACGCTGTGAAGGGCTGTGGTCCGCATTCCAGAAGTCAGTGCAGGTCAGAGTTCCCAGTGTGCCTTGACTGAGAATCCAGCTTAGCCATATGGAAACTCCTCTCTCACTCCTCAACTACAGTTTCCCCTTGTATGAAACTTAGAACTGGGCTGCGATGTAGCTCAGGTCAGCGACAAAGCACTTGCCTTGCATGCACAGGGCCCTGGGTTCCATCCTAAGCACAATTAAAAACTAAAATAAAACCAAAATCTTTCAATACACGAGATGTCTTAATTTTATTTTTACATGCTGTCCACATCCTCCCTGGAATCATCTGTTAGATGCTAGAGGCTCTTCCTGCAGCATGCAGGTCCGGGGCGAGAATACACAGAGGGTGTCAGAAAGCCACTTATGTCCAAGTTGCTGACCAGGAAGGAGGGGTGTTACCCTGGGAGGGAAAGACAACATGGGCTGGGCAGAGGGACGGAAGAAGAAAGGAATGGGGAGGGTAGTCACCCTGCTGAAAGCAGAGCAAAACTTGAGAGACAGGACCCTCTCCTTAATACAGGGTCTGCTCCTGAACATAATACCTGGGGGATCTGAGGAGCAGGAATCTTCACTCACTTGGAAAGCCTCTAATTGAACACCTGCTGTATGCTGAAGCTTCAGAGCCTTCCAAGGAGCCCAGGAGCCCAGAACCCTGGGGAGAAGAAAACAACCTAGATATGGGATGGGAGGAGGATTAAGAATCACCTGAGTTGGGGCTGGAGAGGTGGCTCAGTGGTTAAGAGCACCGGTTGCTCTTGTAGAGGACCTGGGTTCGATTCCTAGCACCCACTAACCATCCCTAACTCCAGATCCAGGGAATCCAACACTGGTGTTCTGACCTCCCTGTGCATTGCATGGTGTGGGTGCGCTTACATCCATGCAGGCAATGCACTCATACATATAAAATTAAAATAATAAAATACATTTTTAAAAAATCACCTGAGTCCAGAGGACAAGAAGGCTCCTGTGAAGAAAGGGCAGATTTGAACATCTGGGGATTAGAGGAGGGTGGCACGGGCCAGGGTGGGAAAGGCATGCGGGTCTGTAAGTGTGGGATGGGCATTCGAGAACACGTGCCAAGGCAACCAGCTGGGGCAGAGAGGAGACAGTACAGGCAGAGAAGGAAGGAAGGAAGTCAAGGCAAAGGCCAGAGGCCGGGGTCCTCAAATGCCAGGCTCAGGATGCTGGGCCATGGCCACAGGCAGTGGGGAGCCACTGAAGGCGGTAGAGCAGAAGTCTGCTTCAGACAGGTTTGGCATGTGGAAACAGGATACGAGGGTGAGAGAGGATGGGCAGGGCCAATGGAAGGAGGGTTTCGATTAGGAGATGATGGAAGATAGCAGCTGTGGAAGAGCACTGAGGACAGGCCTGCCTAGGGCAGAGATGTAGACGTGGGAGGGAAGACAGTGACCCATGAGGTTCACATCCAGATCTGTTGCTGCACCAGTTATATGACCTCAGACAAGTCATTTCACTTCTCCGGGCCTCAGTTTCCTCTACTACAAAGTGGGAAAGATAAATCCACCTCGTAGGGCTATGAAGTTTAACCAGACAATCATTCAAGCTCTGTGAATACAGTAAGTGAATGTTAGGTGCTGAATGCTGAGTACTGGGTGCTTAGTGATGGGTTACTGCTTTTATTCCCAGCATGCCCTCCCTATTGGACTGAAGGACGCTGAAGCTCAAGGCCACACAGACAGCATGGGGCAGCCTCACCAGGCCTCACATCCCAGGAGAGACCAGTTATGAGCAAATAAACCTGGATCATTTCAGAAAAGAGCTGGTTTTAAAATATTATGAAAGAGAAAGATTGTAAAATATTCTTAAAGAGAAACATGTCCTGCATGTTTATTCAACTCAGCTAATAAGTAAAATGAGTTAAGTTAATGAAAAAAACAACCTTCAGGAGGGATCCATATCACCTAATGGTAGTCCATAAACATCAACATGAAAATTTAAAATACAAGAATAAATTGCATAGCTGGCAGCAGGAGAGCAGCCATCCATGGTAGCAGGTTCTCCTCACTCATGGGGTCTTCAGGAAGTCATAAAGGAAGGCGTTATTTCCAATTGTTTACTCACCGAGGATGCTAGGTATTGAATTTAAATCGTCTTTCCTTCCTAATTAGTACAAACCAAATTAGAATCCAAGCACAGCGAACTGGAGAGGCCCTTAGAGGCCTTTGTGCACAGATTTCTTTGTTTTACAGACTAGGAAACAGAGAGACAGGGAAGGGCAGAGGCCCACCCAGACTCACAGCCAGGGTGGGATGCAGGCCAGCTACCCCGGCAGGTCACTGAGTCCAGTCCTGGGGGTCTGTTGGGTGGGGGGTGGGCCTCAGTCCAGGGGGTTCTGATGTTGAGAACCTTCTCCTCAGCTTCAGAGGGGAGAGTAACCAGCTCAAGAAAAGAATCTCAGGTAGGCCTGGTAGCACAGACTTGTGATCCCAGCACTCTCAAAAAATTCTGTCTGTCTGTCTGTCTGTATCCATCTATCTATCTATCTATCTATCTATCTATCTATCTATCTATCTTCTCACATGTTTGAGAGAGAAAGCAAAAAGTCATCTAAACCATACAGGAAGAGGGGAAAGCAGGGGACAGACTGGGAGCTGAGTTTGTCTCCAGGCCTAAGACATGTCAATACTTTGCATCTATGGAGCAGCTGAGCACTGAGCCAACCCAGCTTGACTAGAAGGAGACTCACCTGGAGACCATGTACTCTGTGCTGAGGGGGCTGCGATGGCTCAGTCTCCAGTCCAGGTCACTCACCCCCTGGGACCCAATCAGGCTCATTGTGTGTTTGAGGGAGGAGTGCCTCTTAACTCAGTGGGAGTCTGTCCCTCCCCTCCCCTCCCCTCCCCTCACCTCCCTTTTCCTCCCCTCTCCTCCCCTCCCCTCCCCTCCCCTCCCCTCCCCTCCCTTTTCCTCCCCTCCCCTCCCCTCCCCTCCCTTTTCCTCCCCTCTCCTCCCCTCCCCTCCTCTCTCTCTCTCTCTCTCTCCCTCTCTCTCTCTCTCTCTCTCTCACAGGCACGCATGCACACATGGATGAGTGTGGAGACCCTGGAGCTTGGCATGGCACACACACGTATTCGAGTATGTTTTCCTGTGTGTGTCTATGTCACACTTCAGGCTGTGCTCGATTACGAAGCAGATGTTTAATTACTACCTGAGTGTAATTAATCAACACGATTAATACACAAGCCACACCACATAATTACCTCGCAATTACACTGAAACGAAGTATTTTATTGCTGGGGTTTGCTAATTACACGGCCTTGCCAGCGGCATGCTTGATGGGCAGCCATCGCTCTCCCTCCTCTGTCCGTCCCCTGCCCCCTGTGGCTTTTCTGGGCTGATGTCCCCACCACTCAGCAGCAGAGTGCTCAGCCTTTGGCCTCCTTCTCCCCAGTGCCTTTGAACTCTGTCAGTTTCTTAAAATTTTGCTTTGTTTTGATTATTTTTTTGAGACAGGGTCTCCCTCTGGTCATGTTGGCCTGGAACTCATGTACAGTCCTCTTGCTTCAGCCTCTCTAGTGCTGGGATTGCAGGCGTGCCGCACTGCACCCAGCCCCTCTAGAGGGACTCCTTGGTTGGGAGGAAGGTAGGAGTGAGGGCCCCCAGGGGCTATGGCCCTGCAGCGGGTCTGGCGCTCTCTTTCAGTGGCCTCACTGACACTGGCTGCCTCCTCTCTTCCAGCCTTCAGTTCTGGCTGTGGCATACTCCAGAGGAATGAGTCAGTAACAGGAAGAGGATAGAAACAGCTACCTGCTCATTTGTCTTAGAAACACTGCCACTTGCCAAGCCTGAAGAGCTCCCAAGGAAGGAGGGGCATCAGGCTAGGTGGGGGTGTCCAGCAGTCGGGGGAACCTACCCCAGTCGTGGCTTGGGGCTCCCTAGGTTGGGAATTAGAAGAACAAGTCCTCCTGGGAGTATGCTCTGGGGAGCCGGCCTCCAGGATCATAAGGCTGGAAGGGGTGCCAGCTGCCTGCTTCAGCCTCCCCATTCAATCTGGGCACCCTGAGCCCTCGCTGCCCTGGGTGTTTACTTAACTGCCCACACGTCTCCCATATGATAAATAACATTATCACTCCCACTTTAGGGACAGGGAAGCAGGTTCAAAGAGATGCCACATCCTCAAGAATTCATAGACATACCATATGACCCAGCAAATCCACTCCTGGGTCTGTTCCAAAAAGAGCTGAATACTGGGCTCGTACCCTCAAGGCTTCCATCCAAGTTCTCACTGCATCTAAGAAGGAATAGACCCCAGTGCCAGCCATGTTTGAACAGACAGTAGGATTCTGACTCTGTATAAGGCTTCACTCCAGGCGAGGAAGTAGATAGAAATGATGGTTATGTAATGCTGTGGACATGCCAGATGCCACAGAATACCACGGTGTAGGGAGAGGACCAGGTGACATGTAAACTTTACCTTGAAGGGAGGGAGGGAGGAAGGACAAGAAAGAAGAGAGCTAGAAGGGAGGAAGATGGAAGGAAGGAGAGAGGAGAAGGAAAAAGGAGGAAGGGAGGGAGGGAGGAAGCAATCCATAACCCACTGAGGGTCCAGTGGGGAGCCGAGAGTCACCTCTTGGTCCCTGACTCTGAGCCTGTCTCACACCCTCTGCCGCTGCCCTGTGTCCACTCGTCTTGGGACCTTTGCTGTGGCCTCTCCCAGGAAAGTCATCTCCCCATTTCTCTTGTCAAAACCATATAAGGGCCTTGGTTGGAAGCCACCTCTCTCTGAAGCCTTCCTGGGCACCTGGGAGCCCACCTGGGAACCCCACAGTCCTGCCCTCCATGTCGAGCACCTCGCAGTTCCTGATGGAGTGGTCCTGGGTGTTAAATGACACTAACGCCCACAGGTTCTCCACTCAGTACTTACACGTGGCAGGAGTGGAGTTCAGGAAGGAGCCCAACTATTTTCTGGCCAGGGGACCATGGGTAAGTCCAAGATCCAAGCTTTTGCCTAAGCAGATCTCTTGGTCTGAAACATCATATATCTGATGAACCCAACTCCCCTGTTGCCTCCCCTGTGAATCTCTCCCAGCAAGCCGGCCACTATCATACTGTGTTTCACCCTTGCAAGCTCCAGGAGGGCCGGGGTTCAGTCTAGGCGCTCTCTGTAGTATCCCCAGAAGGCAGCATAATGCCTGGCATGCACATAACATGCGGTCGAGTCTCTGTGACATTTCATGGGATATAAACTATATGTTACTCACCAGACTCTGGCTCATTCAACTATCTCCTGCCCTGGGTGAGTCCCCAGTGAAAGTCTATGGGTCTCAATCTTTCTAATAACTGTTGCCACAATTCCCTCCCCAGCTTAAACTAACAAATGTGTAGTCACACGGCCATCGTGGAAGGAAGACTTTATATACCAAAGAAATCAAATCATGCTTTAAAGAGTTGGCCTGAAGAATAATCCCAAACTCCAGGCAGTGGCCCTCCTACACCTTGGGAAGAATCTGCACTAGGCTGTGAACTAGGTGAAGAAGTCAAGAAATCTCCTCCAGAGAACAGGGACGCGGGTTCCCGGTCACGATCCTGTGCCATGCCATGGATGGTCAAACATGCCAAGACAGAGAACACCTCCTCTCCAGGTGACAGCCGAAGGAGAGAGAGAGAAGGCGATGGGTCCAGTCCCTTGCCAACTCTGGTATCTAAGGCTGGTCCCTGTATCATTGATGCTGGGAGAAGGCAAATTAAAGCCTACAATGAGACATCACTACAGCTCCACCGTGGGCTGAATCTGAACAGAGGGATGATACCTAGTGCCAGGAGCTTGAGACTGGAGTTCACACGCTGCTGGCAGGGCTGGCGGATGCCACATTTACCTGACAGCCACTAAAGCTAAGTCTATGATGAGATAGCATTGTACTCCCAGTCACACATCTATGAGAACTCCACCTGACCACACACACACACACACAAACTCAAAAATACATGGGCTGTAATACACTGCCACTTTAATCATAAGCACCCAAAATGGCAGCAACCCGATGACGTTCCACCACTGTGCACATGTAGAGGTCAGAGGACAGCTTAAGGAGGTTGGCTCTCTCCTGTCATGCGGGTTCTGGAAAATGGAACTTAGGTCATCAAGCTTGTTAGCAAGAGCTTTTACCTACCAAGCCCCACCTCCTCTTCCATTCTTTTTCATGGTCTCTTGCAGCCTAGACTGGCCTCAAAGTTACTATGTAGCCAAGGATGAGCATGAGCTCTTGCCTCTACCTCCAAAATGCTGGGATTATAGGCATGTGCCACCACACCTGATTCATGTGATGCTAGAATTTGAACCCAGGGCCTCATGCATTCCAGATAAACACTCTACCAACTTAGCTACATCACTAACCTCCAATTTTTTTCCCCTTAAAGGTTAAATCACATCCTCTCCCTTCCTGTTTAAAGCCTATCATCCATAGATTAAACTTTGAATTCAGTCCAAACAGGTCCACATAGTTGGGTCCTCTCCAGTCTCCGCTGGAATCAGCGACCCACTTCTCAACTTCTCATTGATGTATCCCTTCCACCTTACTTTTCTCTCTCCTTGAATACCCCAAACTTCTTTCTGCCCCAGGGCCTTTGCACATATTGCTCTCTCAATTGGAACCCTCCTCTGGCCAGCGCTAGACGGGCTCAGGGCTCTGGCCTGGAGTTCTCTTCTGCAGAGGCCACTCAGCACCCAGCAGCCTTTCTTTAATTTGCTCTTTTCTCACCTTCATATTGCTTACCACAACCTGAGTCACTGAATATTCTCATAGCTGGTGTCTGTCTCCTGTAGTGGAGTGTGAGTTCTGGGCAGGAAACCACTATGTTCATCACCACAAAGCCCGAGAGGTACGGTAGACACTATAAAATCGTGTTCAGGGTTTTGACATTGCAACATGGCATTGCTACCTAGAAAGTTTATGTTTGAAAATTATGTCACCAAGTGAGAAAAAAAAAATCACACACAAAATATCTTGTGTTTTACCTAAGTTTAAGACTGTGTTGGGCCACATTCACGGCTACCTGGGGCTTGTGCAGCCTGTGTTTTACAAAGTGGACACATCTTTGAGGCAGCTAAGCCTTCTTTTCGACCTTCCAGGCACTACACCAGAGCCCCTGCTGCCATCAGAGGTCTGTGTAAGAGTGTCCCAGAGAAAGAAAGCAGTCAGGTGTCGCCTGCCAGGTGCAGTGAGGATGCTGGATTCTTAGGGGACTCTCACTGCAACCGTGGAGGGCACATTGAAGAGGAAAGTTGGGGCTCAGAGCTGAAAGATGCCCACTGACATCCACAGGTAACCTGGAGCCAGCATCTGGAGGCTGATGACTCTGGGTCTCTTGCTGACTGAGGAACACAGACGTGCAAGCCAGCCTCTCACACTGTGCTTTTCTGTCTGCAAAGTGGGACAACCTAGCTGCAGGCTGAGGCAAGAGCAAGTGGGGTGATTAACTCAGTAGCTGGCGGCTGGGCTGGTGTTGAAAGAGAAACACAGCCCAAGGCCGGCTTTGCCCATTTCATCTGTTTTGAGTCTTTCAGAAGACAACCCTGGGGTGGAGGAGAGTGCCTGCTGGAGCCAGCCTGCCACCAACTGGAATCCAGCTCCAGCCTAGCTCAGGGTCGGGTTCCTTTGAACTTCAGTTTCTTCATTTGCAAAATGAAAAGAATAATTTCTTACCCCAGGGCTGCTGGGTATATTAAGGGCAATCACAAACCAAAAGGGCTTCATTCCCTCCACCCCCCCAAAGTACAACGCAAATGTTCTTTTGATATCTTACACATCAAGTTATAACTATACTGGTTTTCCCTAAGGAGTGGGAGGGACCAGTGAGAAGAGGAGTTTGCTGGAGGTTGCCTGCTGACTGAGTCTCCTCGTTCTCTCTCTGCAGGTGCTGGGAAAGCCTCTCTGTAAAGCACTTGGAGTTCGAGGCAGGCAGTGTGACATCGCCAGCCCATTGTGCAGATGGGCAAATGTATGCAGTAGCCTTGCTTAGTTCCCTTGCTAACAGTGAGGCCCAGGAGATTCTCGCCTGGAGGACTTCGTAGGAGCACTATTTTTGTTTTCTGCAAAGGAAAGCCCAGGTTGGCCAGAGACCCTTGAACCTGAAGGAGTCTCATGCTGTGGGGAGGTTCTTAGTGGAGGGCTCCTGTCATGGTTCTGCTGGGGCCAAGGATGGCCACCCATCCTGAGTATGACACCTAGGACAGCCTACATGTGCTTGGGAGGATGAGACCTGGCCACCTAGACCCACATGTAAGGCTGCACCTGCCACATGGCTGCTCACAAAACCAAGGCTCCCCCGGCACCTACGTTCCTTAAGCTTCTGTTCCTTTCCAGGCCTAAAGCCACATTTTGGATCCAGGAAGCAATCACACAAGATCAGCGGGGCACAGAGAGGGCGGATGCAGTGAGGCTGTCTACACGCAGCCACGTGGGACAGAGTCTGTTTAGGAGAGGAGAGAGACAGACAGCTGGATGGAGGGCTCTGACAGGGAACAGCACAGGACCCAGAAGCCTGGGGGAGGAGAAAGAGACGATACGGAAGCCCAATGAAAGGCTTGAGAGAAGGACAGCAGGTGCTCCTCAGAGGAGCAGACACAGGCTTGACCTCATCCCACAGTGTCTGGGAAATGCTCCCTGGCTGCAGGCAGCCAAGGAGGCAAGCTTAGAGGATACAGGGCAGGAGGGGGCCGGAGCACTGTCTATGACACTAATCCTTATGCCATAGTGTCCAGTGGGGTGAGCTGGAGCCACCTGATTAGTCGGGCGTTGGGGTAGGAGCTGGGGCAGAAGCTGTGGCTGTCTGAAGTAGAGCCCCTTCTCTTCAGGGAACCTCCATCTTAGCCCTCAAAGCTATTGGACTGAGGCTGTCAGCCCCCAGCTACATCTGTGAAGCCTTTCTTCCAATCCTAATGGCTGCCTGTGACCAACTAGCTGGGCCACTGTCAACTCACCTAGGCTACAATGAAATTGAATTATCTCATGTTCTAACATGGTTTCCTATGCCTCTCTGCTCAATCACCACAGAGCCAGAGGCTTAAAACACCAGGAGTAGGCTCACGCTGTACAGGACTTTCTAAGTGGGTTTCACGGTGCCAAGGCATCAACCAGGGCTGTTTCTGGGTGTCTGTTTCTTTGCTGTTTGTAACTTCTCTAAGCAGCTCTGCGCCCTGGTCGGTGTGGGACAGGAGTGTCTATGTCCCTCTGATCTCCCTTGACCTTTCTGAAGGTCCTGTATGATTGGATTGCCCAACAAGGATATTCTAAAATATTCACTGTACCTTGAGATCCTCAACTCAATCACACCGACAAAGTCACCCTAATTGTGGAAGAACACTCAAGTGTTCCTCCACTTCCAATGGGTTATCAGTCCTGTGAGTCCATGGAAAGTTGAAAACAGCTTATGTGTGAAATATTAATAATCCACCTAACCCATTGGTCTTGGCTTAGTCACACAGGGAGCATCTGAGTGTGGGTGGCACAGGGCAGGCTGGGTACCCTGCAACCAGGAGACCTGAATTCAAAGTACAATTTCTTTATTAATTTTTTGTACATTTATTTGTTGTGGCACATCCCCAGAGGACAACTTGTGGGTGGGGTGTTGGCTTACTCCTACTGTGTGGGTTCTGGGGATTGAACTCGGGTTGTCAGCTCTGGCAGCAAGTGTCTTCACCCCCTGGGACATTTTGCTAGCCCCAAAGTATGATTTGCATTGAATGCTTAAAAATTCTCACAGCACCATTAAATTAAAAAAAAAAAAAACTTCACATGCTGAGCCATGGTAAATGAGGACCTGTCTCTACACTCACAGTCCCCAGAGACCAGGATATAAACATCTTAGGTAACTGTTAGTCTGCCTACCATGCCACCTAGAAACCTATCACGTGTGGAGCGGGTACGTTCGGGGATCACCAGCCACCAGGAAATACAGGGAGACAGAATGTGTAAATGAGTGTTCATGGCACTTTCTCAGCAGAATTGGTTTGGGCCCAGTGTAGCCTCACCCAAACTTACCTCCTCCCCAGAGAATGGTTCAGACCCTCAGGAAATAAGATCGCCACCCAGAACTCTGACTCAAGCTGTCAGCACCAACTCACCAGAGCAACCTAAGCTCTATATCACTCCGAACCCAGGATATGGAGACCCCCTCCAAGCTCTTCCAAGCCTGTGAACCTCAGAGGCACCACTCCCAAGGGAGGGTAAGCTTTGGGCTGCTGGAGCCACCTCCTCTCTGTCAGAAGCTCTTGGAAGCTTCTGGAAGTTCCTTTCCCACCTCCCCCTCAGGTGGTCACAGCTAATGTGAGTAGGAGGATGGAAGCCTGGCTCTCTTCTCTCAGGGGGTGACGGCACATATAAATCTCAGGTGAGTTGCCGGTGGGCTGGGCGTGGCCCTGGGCTCCCTGCTTCCGTGTCCGGGAATGTAAGCCTTGGAGTCTGCCTCTGAGCACTGGGAGCAGGTGTTATCCCAACTGCCAGTGGTCGTAGAATATTGCTGTCATGATTCCAGTTTCTCAGAGAGGGAAACTGGGGGTCAGAGAAGTGGATCAACAGCCCACGTTATGGGGTGGGCAAACAGCTGTGCCCAGCTCCAAGCCTGTGCCTGACTCCCTCGGCTGATTCCCCAGCCCCTTCAGAAGTGACAGGCTAGAAAAGGTGTGCTGGGGAGACAATAATGGATGGCAGTAAGAGCCCCTCATGGGGCCTCCGAGCCTCATCTGACCCCTCAGGAGCCAGGTGTACAGCGAGCTCTGGGACCCAGGCTGCCTCCCTGCAGCTCAGGCTGGGATGTGTCTTCTAAGCTGGAGACTGCGGCTCCAGTGGAGAAGGACTGAAGGTGTGGCTTGGCAGGTCAGCTTTCCCACTGCCCCTGTTCCTGCTTACCTCCCCGGGGGTCTTTGAAAGGGAGAAAACAGACCCCCCTCCCACCTCAGTATCTCCGCCTATCATCTGGGCCTAACCTTAGGGACAAAAGCTGAGCCCTGGGGCCTGGTGGCCAGGCTGCGTCCTCCCTTTTCAGGGGAAACCCCACTCAGTGTCATTGTCCACACAAGACTCTTGGGTGGCAGGCTCAGGGGTAGATAGTCACATCAGCTGAGACGATGTGTGGGACAAGGAACCCCTCTCTGCAGGTAACAGGCACTCTAATCCCCGTGAGCCCCCAGAGCCAAGAGCCCCGACAGGCACTGCTAGGAAGGAGAGATGGAAGTTCAGACAGGGCATGGATCAGGCCGCGCCAGCATCTAGGTGGAGGTTCTGCACCCCTCTTTCCTGGTGGGTCCCCGACCCTGGGGTTCACTTGCTGACCTGCCTGCCAAAGGTTGAAGATGACCCACAGTGAAATGAGCACTCACAGATGAGCTCTTTGAAGCGAGACAAATATCCCCTCCTAAGCCTCCTCCAGCACGGAAGAGATGAGCCCGAGGGGAGAGCTGAGGTCACGAGTGAAGGGCTGGCCACAATAAGAAGCGAGGACTGAGACTGGCAGTTAGGGAGGCCTCCTGGAGGAGGCAAGACCCTACCAAGGCGGGTGGAGCCAAGTGAGGGCTAGTCACCACAGAGCTGGCTCTGTCTGAGATCCGCCCCTGGGGAAGAAGTAGCTCCGGCTCCACTTCCCAGATAAGTGACGGGATTTGGAGAGGTTAAGAGACTTGCCCAAGAGCACTCAGATGCAGAGGAAGGAAGCGTAGCCCAGGCTCACATGTCCACCAGGACCTTGCTGTATTCGGAGTCAGGGACAGCGCTTCCTGGAGGACAGAAGAAACAGGCCTTGAAGAACAAGTTGTAGAATGTTCCTGCTGTGGATAACAGGCGTCCTGGAGAAGCATCTTCCAGACAAGCAGAGAAGAACGGACATGTACCGCAGGAAGAGGAGGCAGCATCGGCAAAGGCCCAGAGAGGGAGCAGAGTGCGGTGGTCAGCACCCTCATCTGACTGGAAGCCAGAGGCACTGGTAGAAACTGAGGACCTCGGCAACCCCAAGGTCTTGGAAGAGCAATGCAGAATGCTAGTAAGGCCACTGGGGAGCCCTTGGGTAAGCAGTTGTCTCTAAAGGGGCTAAGGCTGCTGTAGGAGCAGCTAAGGATTGGGGTAGAGGGCCAGGGGTAATGGGGGCATAAGGGGGCACGGGTCAGCAGCTTAGCCTGGAGGATCAGAGAGGACGGTCAGGAGGCCCCTCTCTGGTGAGAGATGGGGCCCCAGAGAGGTGATAGGGCAGCTCAGTGGGAATGCGACCGTCCTGTTCTTGGCCCGGGTTTCAACTTGGGAGACACAACTTGGGTTTGGAAAGATTCGAGGAGCCAGGAAGGGTGGGATTAGAGGAAACTGGTTATAGCTGTCAAAACAGGAGGCGCCAGGGAAGCCAGGGCAGGGGAGGGCAGCTGAGGGCAGCAAAGGGGTTTGTCTTCCATTCTAAGGAGCACACACCAGGGTCAATTCACTCCTCCACAGTATGGGCTGTGGTGGAGCCGACAGAACCAGACACTGGCAAGATGCACAGTATAGGTGGATGGATGGAAAGGAAGGGACTCAGAGGCAGCCTACCTGGGTCCTCCCAGCCAGCCTGGGTGGGGCTCCCTGGTCTCTGCCTCTATACTCTCACCTGATGGAGAACAGGGATGCTGTGTCACCAGACAGAGAAGGAAGAAGATGCCTGCGACAAGCCAGGTGCTCTACCAGTGTCTGGTCCACCAAGCACTTGACTATGGCGCTGCGGCTTCTTTCCATCACCTCTCCTGTCCCCTCTGAACCTCAGCTTCTCACCACTGGTCCTTGAAACCCAGCTGTCCTGAATCACAGCTGGTTCAGACACAGACCACCCACCCTTCTCTAACAGGACCAGAGTGCTTGAAGATCGTTTGAACAAGCCTGGCATTCCTGGGCAGGCCTGGCTCTTTAGAAGCACTTATCCAAAGTTCAGTTCTAGCTTGGATGCGGGAGACAGAGTAAGAACACAACGGAGCTCCCCTGAACCGTAAAGTCCTGACACCTTGTCTGAACCCTGAGCTCTGAGCACACACGCTGCTTTCATCAGTTCCCGAGGCTGGAGACTACCTTTCAACAGGTGTGATGGAGTGGGACAGGCAGGGAGTCCCAGGAGGGAGGCCTCTCCTCTCCTGAATTTCTGCTACTCAAAACTGGAGTTGAAACCAGCATCTGATGGACCCCAGCTCTCTTAGCTGAACATTGCAACAGTGTAGGAGCATTTAAAGCATCATGAATTAGGTTAGCAACATTGAACAGCCGAGAAAACCATCCCTGAAAATCTGAGTGCCTGATTTCCCGTTAAACAGTTCAGAAGATCTGAAAATGTGGGGCTGAAAAGTAATCCCTTCTGTGAAATGGGGCATGTGCTAAGGTTGGCCACAGACCTCTCTACGCCCTGGTGACTCCCAGACACTAAGTGTTAAATATCCTGAGCTTAGGGCTGGAGAGATGGCTCAGCAGTTAAGAGAACTGATTGCTTTCGCAGAGCACTCAGGTTTGGTTCCCAGCACCCACGTGGCAGCTAACAGCTGTCTTTAATACCAGTTCTAGGGGATTCGACACCCCCTTTCTGGCCTCCATGGGCACTGCATGATATGCAGTGCACTTACATACATGCAGGCAATACTCATACATATAAAAAATGAAAAATACTTTAAGTTTTTAAAAACAATAAATCAACATACATTTACAAAGCATATCTGTGTTACAGTAGGAACTCAGGATGTGGGGGAGGGAGGCCGGAGTGGGAACAGGAGATCAATCATTTGGTTATGAGGGTGGCGGGGCTGAGGATTTACCTGTTCAGAGGTAGAGTGGTCAGGACCTGATGGACAGATGGGAAGGGAGGAAGGGCAGAGTGAAGGTCATCTGACAGTGGCCTCGGACACTGGGTGAACTGGGGCTCCTGTTCACACAGGCTGTAGAAAGGGGACTGGGATGGGGGAGGGAAGCTGCTGAGGCCGCCAGGATGCAGGTCTGAAGGGGAGGGAAGCGGGCCAGTCGGGCAACCTGGACTTCAGCATACAGGGGCAACAAGAGCTCAAATCACCAAGTCCATCCCACAAGCCTTTCCCCTCCTGCCACACTGGTCATAGTGGGGAGACCCATGGTAACATCAGCCCGGCTGAGCCCTCAGGACCTCCCTGCATGTGAGAAAACGCTGTCCTGTGGAAACAGAATCTCTATGGATCCTGCATGCCGGCTAGCAGGGTGCGTGCAGGCCCTCTGCCATCCCCACGAACTGTCTCTCTAGCTCCGTGTGCACCTTCCTTCAAGCGCACGCAGGTGTGCCGGACAGAAAGTTCTCCTGTGCAGTGTTGTGATACACTCGGACACCTCAGGTTGGCAAGACTAGTTAGTCTGTCTGGCTCTGCCTCAACAGTGCTGAGAGCCAAATGATAAGAAGGACTAAGGGGCAGAAGCTCCAGATGCTAGAGTGCCACAGACCCAGGCCTCTCAGTGAGCTGGGCTGCCTGAGAAGGGCAGTGAAAGCCAGTGCTGGCTGGAAAATGTCCTGGGTAAAGAGAAGAGCACCTCCGACCAGGAGCAGGGAGTGGCCAGGTAGAGGCAGGTCCTCACTGCCCTCCTTCCTAGGGTCCCAGAGCCATCTACCAGGACGTTCAGGAGCCACTCAAGGGCGCAGCCCCCATCTGGAACCATGCTGCCCCAACAGGGTGACCGTCATCCACTCAAGGGAAGAGGAGACAGGAAACAGGATGGCTGGTGTTGATTATGTTCCTGGCACCACACCAGGCCTTTGGCATCCAGCTAATGCCTCTACTTGCTCATGGAACAAATGGGTGGGTGGGTGGATGGATGGACAGATGGATGGGCAGATGAACATGGACAGGTTGTTGCAGAGAATCAGTGTGCAGGCTACTCTAACTCAGCAACCTCCTGGGATTGAATTATCTCTAACAACCACAGTAGTCTGGCCCTGGCTAGCGAGGCTGGAAACCTGGTCTTACATCTGCTGAAGTCTTCTTACTTCTCACCTGGCTAGGATTGAGCTAAGGGAAGGCCTCCCACATCTGAGGCACAGGACAGCCTTTTTCCTTCCTCCCATGGTCCTCTCTGGCAACTGAAGGCTCAGGCCAAAGGCACTCTATGTGAAGGTCTCAGGAGGCCTGAATGCACAGGAAGGAAGGCAGAGGAGCTGGTTCCCTGAAAAAGTCCCCCTGACCTTGCCCAGCTCATTCCTGGTTGCAGCTCCTTTGTCCCTGCCCTCATCCACCCCCATGGGCGGTGATCAGAAGTCCCCAAAGAGGCCACTGAATAGCAAAGGATGGGGGAGGTGGGCCACAAATCACCCTGCCAAATAAATAACCAGGGTCCGTAAATTAGGACGTTCAGCAATGCCAGTGGGAGGCAGGCGGTGCCAAGCCCTCCCCATCTAACACAGGAATGTAAAAGGTCTGAGACCCATGATCACTCCAAGCCCACAAGGGTGCTGGTCAGCTTGTGTGTAGAGTGGAAGGAAGATTCAGGCAGGAGAAGGAGGCGGGTCAAGACCAAGGACTCCATTTGAACTGATTCCCAGTAACTGACTAAGAGCAGATTCTAGCACCAGCTCTAAGACTCAAGGTTTAAACTGAGGCCCATGGACCCTCCTTCTGGTAGGAGTGGGACCCTGTGCAGGGTGGCACACCTCTTCTCTTCACGCCTGCTCTAGTTACTCGACTCAAATGAGCTCAAGGTTAGTTCCTGACAGAGCCCTTTGCGCTGTGGTGTGAGGTAAAGTAGAGGCTTAGTGTCCTGCAGCAGAGATGGTAGTAGACACTTCTAACCCCTTTAATCCCCTGAATCTGATCCAATGGGACTTGGCATGAGGCAAGTAGGAAAGCCGAGGCCTGGTCCACAATTTACCCGTTTGGTCCTCAGGAACAGGTGCCTGACTTGGGGCTGTCATCTCCCCAAGACAGGCCTTCTCTTGAGGCTGTTGGGAAGCACAATAGAAAAGGGCTTAAATCCCAGAAGACAGCTCTCCTCTCACCCTGCACGCCACCTCCAGCACAGCACTGACATCTAGAGAGAAGAGTCCTGGCTAGAAAGTCCTGCCCAGCCAGAAACTACATCTCCCAGTCTGCCTTGCACCTGTGACCAGGAGACTCATTCTCACCAATGGGAATGTAGTGTGTTTTTCAGAAAGGTGTGATGAAGGAGCAGAAGGGCCCTCTCTTTCTCTGTCCTTCTGTGATGACCTTGAGAACTATGTAAAGTTGAGGAGAACCCAGGCTCTAAATGCTACGAGCCTTTTTTACAGACCTGCCTGGGCTAAGCCATAGAGACTTTTACAGCCATGTCATGAATCTTGAGTCCTCAGTCATTAGCAATGATCTCATCCACAACATTTTCTAGAAATCCAGGAAATGCCCTGGCAGTGGGAGAGGCCCCAGCAATGCCAAAAGCTTAGAGGAGACCTTGTTTAAGTCACGACCCCTCATAGCTGCTTCCTTACCATCTCTCCTACCTGTACAAGCTTTGTAGCATCGCCGTCGCCTTCCCTCCACCCCGTGCACACCTGTGAACTCCTGCTTCCTGCCTGTCACAGCCAGACTTCTCAGAGGAGCTGGCTTCTCCAGCTCTGCCTCTCTAGCCTCCCTCTCCAGTGCCGCACAGACCTCCCTCCTCCAGCACAGTGCAGAGGCCCTTGACTCCCCAGATGTACAGCTCTTGACTCCCTTATCCATGAGAGGATGCATTTCGACATGCCCAGTGGATGACCGATACCTCAGATGTACCAAACCTTGTATATTATAAACTACGTCCAGTAGATTAGCAGTAATAACCAGTGATGAAATAGAACCGTCAAAGCAATGTGCTGCAGTAGAAGTTATGTGAACGTGTTCTCTCTCGATGTCTCCTTTTACTATGATCACCCTTCCTGTGATGGGGTGATGCTTTACGAAAAGCACTCGAGGCTTCCCTGTGGTATAGTCAGCTGTCAGTATCTCTATTCTTGAGCTTCGAGGCCATTATTAAGAAATAAGAACGACCTGAAAATAAACACTGTGATACATCCAACAGGTAATCTGAAAACCAGGAGGGCTAAGTGTCTACGGGGAGGGTAGTACATCCAGTGACAAGGGATGAAGGGCTCACTCCTGTGCTTCACACAGGATGGGGGGGGGGAATGGCACAAGATGTCATCCCCACGTTCAGAACGGCATACAATTTAAAGTCTGAGAAATGTTTGTTTCTAGAATTTTCCATTGGATGTCTTTGACCACAGATAATCTTGAGGATGAAAAGGGGAGTCTCTGGAAAGTGGGGACTGCTGTGTCATCTTAGTACTTTTCTTGCTGCTGGCAGAGGGCCACAGACTGAATATTTATAAGGAAAAGAGATTTACTTCTTGGGTGTGTGTGGAGTCCAAGCTGGAAGGGCATCCAGTGAGGACCTTCTTGCGGCACCATCTCAGGGCAGAAGGTGGAAGGGCTAGGGAGTTCACAGACGGAGCAACGGGCTGACCCTACTCTTTATTTTTTAAATTGCTTTTTCGTGGCAGAATCTCACTATGGAACCATGACTGGCCTAGAATTTGCTATGTAGACCAAGCTGTCATCAGACTCACAGAGATCCACCTGCTTCTGCTTCCAGAGTGCTGAGACTGAAGATGTGCGCCGGCATCATCTTTGGTCATTCTTTCATGAGGAGCCGACGCCAGTGATGACTAACTCTCGCCCTCCATGACAATACTGGTCCACCTGGGAGGGCAAGACCCTCACCAGCTTCGCACATTTTTTTGAGACATGGACTCAAGTAGCCCAAACTGGCTTTCAACTCCCTGTGTAGCAAAGGATGAAAGATGACCTGGAAGTCCTGATCCTTTTGCCTCCACCTCCCAAGTGCTAAGATTACAGATGTGGACCACTATGGTTTTTGTGCTGTTGGGTATTGAACCCTGAGCTTTGTATGGGCTGGACACTTACTCTGAGAGTGGAGCTACATCCCTAGCCCCCCAGTCACCTCTCCACCCCATCACGACACAGTTCATTTCAAGGGGATTTTGGAACTGATATTCAAGCCACAGCTTGTATGGAATGTCTCAGTTTTCAGGAGTGTGCCCTCCTGTACATGAAAGGTTCAGTTTCCGGAGCTTACCTTCCCACAAACCCAATACCAAACATCCTTACTATCACTCAAGGATCTATTAGCTCATTTCTAGAAGATTTTGTGGCAATCCAGCCTGTGCCAGGAAATGTCTTAGTCAAGGATGAAGACCAAGAAATGGACGTAAAGAAAAAGAAAAAACAGAGGTAAAAGCCTCCCTATGCTAGAGAGGTTTCTAGTCCAAGTGGGTAGACAGCAGCTACATCTCTCAGTTGGTGAAACTAAGGCTAGAACTGTCCAGTGTCTAAACTAGCATGGTCAATCAGCAAGTATTCTGATGCTTCAGACACAACAGAGTCATCTGAAACAAAAACAAAATACACACACACTTCCAGAGAGATCAAAACATTTATATATTCCTTACTCAACTCCCAAACAGAGACAAAGGTGTGTGTGTGTGTGTGTGTGTGTGTGTGTGTGTGTGAGAGAGAGAGAGAGGAGAGAGAGGGAGAGAGAGATGGACTCTGAGCTCAGCTTCTCTTCTGCAGATATTATTATCTATAATGTTCTAATTAAAAGTCAAGCATTCTCAATAATCCCCAGTGAGACCCAAGAAAACGTCTTTAGTCCTAATTTTAGCTCCTCAAGAAATAGTCCAATATCATATTAGCCAAAATTATGTGACCTTCAAAAAGATCACCTTCTGTCTCAGTGTCTCAGCTTCCCAGGTGAACCTGAGAAGGCAAAGGCTAGACCTCTCTTGCTCTTGCTGACTCCAGTGCCTGTGATTCCACAATATTCTCATTTGCTTTATCAGATACTAGGAATTGCCTCATCTGTCCCCCTGCACCCTGAAAAGTGAATACTTACTGAATGCTGATTGTGTATAACAGATATAACTCAATTGTCTTTCATAACAATGCTGGGTAACAGGTGCTGTCATTGAATAAAAGAGATTCTAAGGCCTAGAAAGTTTAAAACAACTTATCCAAGGATAAACAGCAAGCAGGTGGCCCCACCAGGATTCAGACCCAAAGCAGTCTAGTTGATGTGCCATGTAGACCTTCTGTTCATCTATTAACAAACTGCGGCTTCAGAGAAGATGGACCATGAGATCCTATCCAAGCAGCATGGCTGGTGGGACTAGGAAGCAGCCTTGGATCCAGGGAGCTTACCTTTGACCTGGCGTGACACTTACATGGAAGAGGCATTCAGGTTCCCCTAGGAGACAAAACTAAAACTCTGAGGACTCAAGGCCCAGTCACCGGGTAGGGTGAGGTCAAGCTGGCTCAAGCAGAAAAGTCAAGAAGCCACCGCAGGAGGCTGGCCAGAGATGGATACTTAGTGTCTCAGTTCAGGAACTCAGAGATGGGTGCCTCATTTTTGTCCCTGGGATTTCCTGGAACCTTAGTTTTGCCATGAGAGTCACTTCTCGAGTGGCAGAGACGCAAGAAGCCCTCTGTCCCCTGAACCACCTAGGAACCTACCCAAACCAAACCTCTGATCAAACAGTTCCCCTCCCCCTCCCCATACCTCTTCTGGGTCCAAATGCACCTTTACAAAACCAATATTTGCAGCAATTGAGCCATTGGTCTGGCTCCCGACGTCACTGTAACACAGAGATTTGTGCTGTCACAATAATTTTTTTAAGATTTGACAAAAAGCATTGCTGTGAAAGGCAGTGTGTACAAAAGAAAAAATAGACAGCGAAGAAGGAAAAAGAGAAAACTCTTCCCAGCTCAAGAAAATGGAAAAAGCAGAGTGCATAACAGAGGGGAGAAAAGTCAATTAAATCATGATAATTACTTCCGCCGCGTGCCCATGAACAGCGGGAACAGCTATTAATTAGGAGTTCCATGTTGGCTGTGACTGTTTGGCTTCCACTGGGCTGCCAGTGTGCTCTGTAATGACATTCTCCCTGAGAGCTGATGTGTGAAAATATTTTCACCCTGACAGTTAGCAGTTTTAAAGAACACACACACACACACACACACACACTCACGCACACAAGTACACATGCAAGGGTCCAGGCCCCTGCAACTGGCATGAAATGCAGCAATTTCTGCTGTCCCTAATCTCCATTCCCAGAGTCCCTGTAGTCACTAACTCCTCCCCGCTTTCTAATTAGCACCACAAGAAGCCAATTACTGTACGCAAGGTGCCCATTCCCATACTGATGCTCAGACCCCACACTTGGAGTCTGAGGGGCAACAGAGGGTGACATGCCCAGCCCCTGCCTCAAGTAAGATGGCTCAGATCACTCCAGAGGGAGCCTGTGCAAAGGCCTATGACATTAAAGGTCAGGACTTCAGGAGAGAACAGCAGCCCATTAGATCCTGACAGGCAGTCAGATTTCAAACTGTACCAGTGACTGAGGTATGAGGGAGGGTTCCAGGTGACTGTCATACCTGGGGCGGGAAGATGGGTCCTCCTATGACCTGCAGAGCTTGCCCAGCAGGGTTCTGTGCAGCCCAACTCTGCAGTATCATGATCAGGACAGATGGGAGAGATCACCATGGCCCAGGGCAGCACACTGGGCCACCGACCTACCAGCCCGTTCATCTGATGCCACGGGGCCCCACCAATGCTTCTACATTGGCCAGCTACTACAGAACCGGGAAACCCTGCAGCTCCAGGCCCTGGGCTTTCTCTGGCTGCAAAGCGGAGACGACAGGAAGGTGAGGGTCAGAGGCCTGGGAGGGCTTCACTCTGAAGGATGTGTAGAAATAGCAGGCCCTGCCCCAGAGGGCTGCAAGAACAGAGCAGGGACAGAACTCCTCAGGAAAACGCCTTTCCTGTCATTCAGTCATTTCTGCCCTGGCCAAGTTAAACAACAGGACTCACCCACACCATACCCTTACGTGGATGGGATATCCTGACTTGCAGGCAGGTGCACTCTGCTCTCCTAACCTAAAAAGTGCCCAAGGCTAAAGGGGACAGATGTCAGCATGCAGCCTGGAAAGAATGGCATTTTCTGGCTGGCTCTCAGTTCTTACTTCCCTCTCCCTTGGACAACAGATCTCATGTCAGTTACTGGCCTCCCCTCCTGGGCCCTGGGCTTGCCAAGTTCAGTGGTAGCAGCCATGGTGGTCTCTGAGGACTCCTGTCAGGCTGAAGTTCAGTGAAACCAGTAAAAGAAGAGCCTGGACTGCAGTGACGAAGGATTAGAGCCGGAGTTATGAGCCCAGAATACCGCTTCAGCTCCAGGGGCCTCCTGCCCTCAAGGACACAGACCAGAGGAAGCGTTGTGTACATGAGCACACAGTGAGCACTCAGGAATGTGAGCCTGGGTTAGAATCCACAGGCTTTCTGTGCATAGCGACAGCTCCTGAATCCTCCTCCCCCAGGCTCCTTCCAAGTCTCATATGCATGGACACCTTTGACTTGATCACATGACTTGCTTTGATGCCAGAGCAGAGATAGGAATGTGCCGGACGGTAGGAAGGTCAAAGCCCCCTGGCCTGCTGGTCAGCTTCTTCAAGAACAGGTTGTTGTAGTGAAAGAGAATTCAGCCTGAGCCCAGAATGAATATTCAGAGAAACAGGTCACTGATCCTTGGCAGGTGCTAGTCCAAGAAGAAAGAGAGACACATGGGTTGGACTCAAACCCAAGCTGTCCTGGAGTCTGGAGGTCAAAACCTGCAGTCTAGACCAGTGTGGCTGACCAGGAGATACTGGATTGCAGTCCTTCAACATGAAAGTCAATGCTGTGGAGTCACAGGGCTATGGAGCCTTTTGTTACTTGGACTGATCTGCTGATGACTAATTTAACTCCTACTCTACACTGAGAAAGACAGATGGAGTGACTCATTCAAGTTCATCATGCTGGCCGATGGCAGGACCAGAGCTGGGACCTAGGACAGTTCTGGGGTGGCCTCTCCAGCAGGCTGATTTGGTGTTGCCAGAAACCAAGGTAGGCACTCACTTTCCTCAGATGGAGGTTTCACCCCAGCAAGCTGTCCTGGTGGCTCATGCAGGGCCTACCCGACCACAGCCTCGCTGCCCTAGAGATCAGCTGCATTCTAGTCTGAGCCTGGTCCAGGGCCCACTTCCATGGCAAAATTAGAACCAGGCTGAGGTAGGTGGGGGGGGGGGCGCAGATGCTTGTGTAGTCATCTTCCAGATCCTGCCCATTCTACACACTCAGGGCACAGCCTTCCTTCCCTACCAGACATACACTCTCTTGGACCTCGTAGGTCCTGGTAACGACTTGTCTTTGTAGCTGACATAACCACTGTAGCAAAGTAAGTTAATGATGGATGAATAAATGTTATGCACACATACACGCATGAATGAATGATTATAAGGAATGGGCACATGAATGAGTGAACGGAGATATGAATGAATGGGTGGGAAGGAAGGAATGAATGCACAGATGAAGGAAGGAGTGGATTCAAGAATGAATGGGTGAGCAAGTGGCACACAAATGAGTGAGCGAACGCAGGGATGAAAGCGTGGAGAACAAGGAATCCAGTGGGATCCATCCTCCTGACTGGTCTGTCTCTGATTGCAGTCCCAATCCAGGCACAGAACAGGGCACAAAGCTGACCTGAGCGTGGTAGCAGCCGATAGCCATCATGCTTTGAGAAACATCCATGTCCGCAGCAGAACATGCTGGCAGCAGCCCCAGATGTCTGTCTGACTTTGGAACAGTTTTACTGGCAGAGGAAGTGAAGTCTGGAGCCTCCCACCCATCCAGGGCCGCCTGCCCCATAGAACAATGGAGGACTAACCCGAGGAGCAGGCCTTTCTGACTTTTGTCTGTCTTCTATTTTGGGCTTCCTTTGAAAAACGCTTCTGGTCCTTTGTGAAGTTTGAGGACTCTGAAGCTCTGCTCCAAGGTCCCATTCCCAAGGTCTCTGCAACCTTGATTGTTATTTTCATGTCTCAGTGCCCATGTGGCTGGATGTTTCTCCACTTCTGGTGTGGCTGGATTCCCAATATGCAGAGGGCCCAGGAGGCCTCTGGCCAGTTCAGCTTGACCTTCATAGTGGCACGATGGTGCCACAGACCTCTGACCTGCTCTCTGTCCTAGTCCTCTCTGTGCCAGATTGTGAGCACCTTGCAAAGGAAACATTGTCTCTGTGCACGTGGCTGGGACCTGGTAACTGGCAGTGTTGCGTAATCTCCATTTTCAGCCTCATTCGGAGACACCACACATTTCAGTCAAGGTCACACAGTAAGGAGTGGTAAAAAGCTGGTTCTTGGAGGTCTCTCCCAGCGCTAAGCGGAAGTTTCAAAAACCTTTGGCAGCTGTTCTTAGGCACGAGAAAACACAAGTCTGGGACCAATTTACACATATATCCTCTGCTCAAGCCTACCATGTGGTGAGCATTCAGGCTGCACCTGGTACTTTACATATACTTGTGCATACTGCACAAAGCAGGTGTGTATTATGATCCCCACAGAAACCAAGGCTCAGAGAGGGCCTGTGACTTGCCTGAGAACACACAGTAAGCAATAAGGAGGACTCACATCCACTCAAAATGCACCCTGTTCTTTGTTCTGGCCCCGCATCACAGTCCATGGGTTCCTGCTCAAAGGTGTCCAGCTGGCCCATCTCTGCTCAGGGTCATTTCTGAAAGAAGTCTGACTGGGCCCCTGTCTAATAGGAAGAAGACATGACAAGTTGCAGATACCAGGAGGGAATGACCAGGGTTTCAGAACATTGAGGACATCCCTCTGTGCCCTAGGAGAGCCAAGGAGTAGAACACAGGACCCTGCAGTGGCTTCTGGGAGGAGGCCACCCATCTGCACCCCAGGAGAGCCAGGTGCAGATGTTCTCAGCCTGGAAGCTCCAATGGGTGAGATCTTTGAGACTTGCTTTGATGACCTCTGAGAGTAACCCCAGTGGGGACCTGGAGCCCCTTTCCATCTGCGGGATGGGGACAAGGGAGTCAGATGCCACTAAGACCATGGCAGGTGTCCCACTGAGCAGGAACTGCCCCTTCTTTGCTCTTGTTATGACTCTGGGCTTCACAGGTGCAGAGTCTTCAGTGAGAGCTGGGGGCCCATGCACACACTACCATCATTGACCACTCAGCAAGTGTGCAGCGGTAGCTCCAGATGTTTTGAAAGAGCACAAATGAGGTGCAAACTTCTGATTCTACATGAGGGCTCACTGAAGAGCACACCTTCTTCACCCTCTTCCCACAGACTCTGAATGGCTCTGAGAGTCTCAGAGGAAAGACCCCAAACATTAGATTACAGCTATGGGAAGCAGGATTTCACACACACACACACACACACACGCGCGCGCACACACACACACATACACGCGCGCGCGCGCACACACACACATTTAAAACTCTAATTATGGAACAAGGCGGTGGAAGAGCTTCAACTATATTTCTAGAGGAAGATACCTATTATTATTTGGGATGAGATGGATCTTAACCAAATTCTTTAATTATAAATGCCTGCTGGGTAATATTAAGAAATGACAGTGGGTACACATCTGCCTGCTCTTTTAAAACAAAAGGGGGTTAGGCCAGCAAGATAGCTCAGTGGGTAGAAACACTCGCTACACAAGCCTGACAACCTGAGTTCAATCCCCAGAACCCAGGTAACGGTAGAAAGAGAGAAGTGACTACAAAACTGTCCTCTGACCTGCACATGCAGGCCCTGGTAGTCATGTACATGCTCACACATCATGCACACACAGTAAGAACAAATAAATAAAACAAAGGTGCATAGCTGAGCAGTAACACGTGCCTAGCACACATCAGGCCCTGGGTTCAATCCCCGGTGCTCCTAGAAGAGAAGGCTACTTGGTAAACCGCAAGAGATGAAAATGTCAAGCCAGTGTTATCAAAGTCTGCGTGGAAATGCAAGTCTCATATAAACAGGGCGACTGGCAGTTCTGACACCATGGAGAGCAGACAAACCCAAGAGCCACAAATCCAGAGCCACCTGGGGAGTAAGAACATCAATTTTCAAGAAATGTCAAAATCTATCCTCTTCCCCACAGAGATGCCAGACCCCAGGGAGCAATTTCCTGTTCGAATTGCTTTCTAATCCTACAAGATTGCATCCTCCCTCTCACCAGGGCTTTTTCTGGAAGGGGTAGGTGGACAGTGTCTCTCACCGTCACGCCTCGGAGGAAAGTGTAAGTTGAGGTTCTGTGCTGTTCCAGAGTCCCATCACTAGAAAGGGCTGAGCGAGAGCCCAGGCCTGTCCTTCCCTGGAGGATCTTTCTGTGTGACCAGTTTTCTTCATACAGGACTAGGGGTTTTCAGGTCAGTTTCTTGTCTCTTTCCCATGCTGGGTCTGTCCAATGTCATAGCTGCTCTGTGAACCCAGGTTCTGAAACGGCCTCCAGGGCAGGTGCTGGGGGAAGACACAGGGGCACCAGTCCCCCTCTGCTCTTCATCTAGCCATATTACCTTAGTCAGCTTACTGCAGAGAAGTCTCTGAGTCTTAGTGACTTCCCAATAACACATTCCTCATCAGAATGGTGCAAGAAAAAGTAGCATTTGTGAGAAGCACCTGGTGCATATTGGAGCCTAAAAAAACAAAATCAATGGCCTGGGTGATGGTTCAGTATTCATGCAATTATAAAGGCCTGAGGTAGGAGCCCCGGAACCCATCCATGTAAAGCTGGTCATGGTAGCACGGCTCTATAATCCCAGTGCTCCTACAGTAAGATGAAAGGCAGAGATGGGACACCAGAAGCTGTCCCCTGATCTCCACAGCCTCACTTGGTCCCTCCTTCAAGCACTGGAGACAGTGTCTGCCGTCTTGTCCCATCCGAGCCACTTCAGATTTGACTATCCATGCACGTGAGTGCTCCCCCATGCCATGGGGGTGCTCCCCACCCTATTCTACAGGATGGGAAATGGTGTGTAAGGGCAACAAGTGACATGTCTGTGCTCACCAGGCTGGTGAGCAGTGCAGCAGAGTTCCAGACCTGGGAGTGAGTGCCGAGTCTGTAACCATGTGGAACAAAGATGTTCTCAAGACAAAGTTGGGTCCCTCCCTTGGCTGTCAGACTACCGAAGCAAGGCTCCCCAAGACACTGAAATTCCCCAGGAATCTCACGCTGGGAGGAGGGAAAGGCTGAAGCCTGGTGCCAGGCAGAGGGGGAGCCTGCATCCTAGGAAGAGTTCATACAGCTCTGTCAGACCACCTTGCAGGAGAGACTGGGGCCCTGAGGATGATGCTGGGTGGATAACGGGCGGGACCACACCTCAACCAGGACTGCTTAGCTGCGCTTACCTCTTGCCCTCTATTTAAGCTTAAACTTCATGTCAGGGCCATAAAGATCTGGGCCTCACTGGATCTCTGTTCCTTTTCCCAACGTGGCCACAGAATAAATCTCCTTTCCTGACTTTCACTGCCACTTGTCTGTTTAATTGGCCAAATGAAAATGGGTGACTGAGACTAGCTTGTTAGGGCTGCCAGGACCCCGGCTCTGACCCTAAAACCTTAGGGAACCACTCCCTAATGGTCACCATGGGGAGTCAGAAGTCCCCACACTTCTGCTGCCCCTGCCTCTTCCTGGTGTTTGTGATAGCCACGCCCACTGCACACCGCCTGCATATTCCATCCCCCACAAGCCACCTGTACTGTTCTTTACTGAGCACCTGTCTTTCAAATGATGTAAAAATGAAGTCCTCTCCTAAATATTCCCTTGTTTCAGCACATGATCCAGGAAACCATAGGTTTGGTGGGTTAAATATACTCTGCCAACAACTCATTCAGACAACTCCAGACTCATCTGAATCAAGAGGTTTCCAATCCATGAAAGTCTTACAAACCTCACATGACACAATGGATCACTGGTGTTCCTCCTCCAGCTCTGGAGGTGTTGCAGAGCCAGCCTCTAGTTCTGCATGACTCAGATCTGCCATGATTTCTTAGATTATTCGACCAACAGCAAGTGACTCCAGGATTAGAGGCATTCCTCCAGACTCTCGGTGGCACAGATTATTACAGAGGGGCAAGTGACATTCTAGGAGCTGGAGAAATGGCTCAGTGAGTAAAGTGCTGGCCTTGCAAGTACAAGGACCCACGTTTGACCCCAGCGTCCACATAAAAACACCAGGTGCAGTGTGTATGCTTGTACCTGCCATGCTGGGGAGGCAGAGGCAGAAGAACCCGTGCGGCTCACTGGCCTGTTGGCCTTGCCTAACTGGCAAGATTCTGTCAATGAGAGACACTGTCTCAAAGGAGATGCATCATGGCCTTTCTGAGACTGCTCCTTGGGGTCCTGTTGTTATCCTCTGGTCTGTGCATGCTTGCATGCACACATCACACACACATATTCACATATGTGTGCACATGCATACACAGAATAGAATTTTCATGATTTGAGACATCCAAGGAAATTTGAGGGTGCCAAGGCGAAGGCCACAGGGGTCTGTGCAGCAGACGTCTTGGGAAGAAACTCTCTGAATCACAGATCTCCTCTGACAGGCCTCGTATAGGTGTAGCTAATTCCAGCTTGTTCTGGAATGCCAGGCTGGAAAATCCCAGAAGAACATCTGGCTCCCTATGGCCAGCCCATTCTCTGAACTCTGTACCCAACATGCACTTAATAATTGTCAGCGAACCACCAGCGCTCAACTTTGTAAAATATGACGGTGCGTTGAAGGAAGTGTGCTGAGTTGAACAGCTTTGCTTTCTAATTCTCATCCATCCAAAACCTCTGAGTGTGACCTTATTTGGAAAAAGTCTGCAGATGTAGCTAGTCAGGATGAGGTCATCCCAAATCCCCGCCTGTGTCCTTAAAGAGGAGAGGATCCTGGGAGAGGGACATACAGGGGAAGGGCCATGTGATTAGCTGATGAGACTACGGGCTAAGGAGTGAGCACCAAGGGTGGCCAGCATTCTCCAGCACCTGGGACGGTCAGGGAAGGCTCCATCTGGACTGCATCCCAGTGGCACCTTCATTTCAGGTGATGTGGGGCCTCAGGACATTGGGAGATTGCATTCACTTTGCTTTAAGGAGCCTAGTTGGTGGTGACTTGTTACAAGAGGTAACTAACACAGAAGGTGAGTACAGAAGGCCGGAGAGATCAATGGACCAGAACTAGTTCTTCTCAGAACAAGGACTAGGACTCAGGTCCCCAGCCTGCAACTTGAGCTTGTTTGGAAAGAACCAGAAGCTTTCTGGACTCCATCAGCCAGGCCAGTGCATGGGAGAAAGGGAGGCAGGGAGACTGCACCAGCCTTCCCCACCTAACCCTTCTCAGACCCCTGACTCCAGACACCCTCCGTGGGAGCCACTTCTCCTAGATGTCCACACCACAGAGAGCCGTGCAAGCGATCAGGGAGGCCTCAACCCCCAGTCAAGTCTCTCTGTGTGCTTTCCCTCGTTCTCTGCACAGATGCCCAGACAGCCTCATCCAGCAGTGACCAGCCAGAATGTTGCTGGGAACAGCAACCAGCTGCGCCTCTCTAGGGTAGCATCCAACATTGGCCACTGCAGCCCAAGGAGGAGGATGACTCCCAGCAACAAGGCAAGGCACAGGGTGTCCCTCCCCATCCTCTTCTATGGGGCAGCTGGGTTCTTGCTACTAAATGCAACCCACAAAGAAAAGGTCTATTATTTCTTTATAAACAGATTCTCCTCTTCCCAAACCCTCCCGGGGCTGGGCCTGCAGCTCACCCCACTAAATACCCCGTTGTGTTTTTATAGCTCTATCCCAGATTATTAGTGGGCGGGGGAGTGGAGTGGTTCTTCCATTCCTCCTCTGCCTCTTCCCCCCCTTCCTCCTCAGAAATGCAATCCAGTTGTTGTTTTAGGCTGGGTTTGTAAAAAAGCCTTTGGACTTGAAAGAAAAATGTGGATCCAGACCTTGAGGATAAACACATCACTGCTTGTGCAAGCACATAGCTACCGCAGGAGCCCTAGCCCAGGCCCATGATGAACCACTCATCCTGACCACCGCTCACTGAACATTAGCGAAGGGGCTTCTGGGAGCCAGCTCTGCAGAACTCGGGGGAAGAAAGTATTTCTCCTCCACTCCCTCCCTTCCATCCACAAATAGTTTCTGACCTTTCCTATGACCAGGCACACACCATGCTGTACTCTGGCTTCATGGAAGTCACAAAGAATCAATTTGGCCCTGCAGAGTGGCCCCAAGGGAGGTCAGCATTTAGAAGCAGAAAGAGGCGAATGGTAGCCATCACCTCTGACAGAGATGCTACAGGCGGGCTTTCAGGACTGGGAACATCCTGGTCTCACAAGGCTTCCACAATGCTCTTCAAATTTCCATCTGGGTGCTAAGGACACTGCAGGGAGGGGATCTGGATGTGGGAAGGGTATGAAGATGAATTCTTACTTTTTTGCCCGAAGCTGGGTTCACTGCTCAGCAACCACACCCTCCCCTCGGTTCTTTCCCCTTTTCCCGACTTCCTGTTGTTCCTAACCACTCTAACAATTTCCTTGGCTCCCGGGCTCAGAGACTCAAAGATCAGACATTTCTGACCTCATTTTCTTAAGTTGTCCCAAAGTCATCCTGTTGCCAATTGCTTCGCTCCCTACACCCACCCTAGGGACCCTGCCTGACTGGAAGCCTGTGTCTTCTAGCACTTGGACCTCTGCAGTAGACAGCTTGTTTCTGGCCTCCTCTCTTCAGTCTGCCCTCCATTCCCATCAGAGCCAGATTCTCCCGATCTCAGACCTTCAGAGGCTCCCCATGCAGAGCAATTCCACCAAACTTCAGCTTTCAGGACTCTACAGCCTGGCCCTTCCCTTCCCTCAAGACTACGGTTTCCCACTCCTCTGCACGCAGCAAAGGGAGCAAGCCTTGGCTGGAATACACCTGAGCTTCCTAGCATCCAAATGTGGGCATGCGCTGTTCCACCACCTGGCTGTTCCACCACTGATCCTTCATGGACACCTTAATAAAGAGTCTATAGAGCCTTCTTTCAACTCCTGTCCTCTGAAGAGTGGGAACAGTCCCTGTGGAATGGCTTCTAATGACATCATGTCCCACCTGCAGCTCTTCAATCAGTTTCTTCCTATGAATTCCTAGAGGGCAGAAACTTGGTCTTTGATCAAGTTTGAAGACTTTTCACACCTGGAAAAAACCTGGTGCTCAACTGATGGGTGGCCTAGGAAAACATACAGTGCTCAACTGATAGATTCCCACTGTCCTCTCACCAAGGGGCTGCTGCCCCAGTTACCATCAAGACCCAATGATAAAATACCAACACCACTCTGAGCAGATCAGTAGAAAACAAACAGGGAGCAGGCCAGGGAAGACCTCTGGACCATTCGCTTTCACCATTCCCCACCTCAGTATACTGGGGTCCGGTCTGAATGGACTGAACTTCCCTAACCTTCTGGCTCTGTGCCCACAGCCTCTACCTTTCACGCCCCAGCCGTCTTTTCCCCAGGTCCTGGGCACAAGCAGGGCATGTGTGTGGGTGCTGAGTAAGCCTGTGCTCTGCATAGCACCCCACTCTGCGCAGGGCTCTAGAGCAGCTGGGAAAGAAGCCATGACTCCCCCCCCCCCTTCCTGGGTCTCAGTTCCCATTACTGTTTTCTAATTCATTCTCTGCACAGCAGCCAGGGGGATTTATTCAAAATGCAAATTAGATCCTGGAGTGCCTCTTTTTCAAACCCAGGGAAGGTTTCCCTAGGCACATAGAATAAAATGTAAAGCTCAACCCTTGCCAGCCACCTCCCCTAGACAGCCTCACTGGGTCCCCAAAACAGAATACATCACCCCAGAGCTGCTGTGTGTGCCAGTCTCTGTCCCAGCAGGGTCCACAGTCCATTAAAGATGCCAAGGACACCCCCAAGTCTGCCCCCAGCACCCCTGTGACCCCTTCACCCTGAGTGGGATCTCTAACCCAGCAGTTAACCCTCTCACCCTGACAGAACTGTCACCACTCCACAGGTTAGAGGCCAGGCTGGAGCAAGATGGGGGGGCGGGGGGCACTGTACAACATAGCCGGGGTTGGAACCTGGCAGCTTCCTTCTGGGTTTGACTCTCAACCACAGCCCAAGACCCCCAACTCCAAAGGGTGATGTCATCCTACTTACACCCCCTGCCGCTCAGCCAGGTGGCAGAGTGGCAGCCGAGTCCCCAGATGCCACACATACATGTCTCCCTCAGACACTAGCCAGGGGTCTTTGTTAAGTGAAACAGTCAGTGGAGTGGTTGGGGAGCTTGTTAACTGTTAGCAGGGCTGGAGGGCATAAAGCTGGAGCTCAGCCAACAGCCTGTAAAACTCTGGACTGGAAATTCCGAATGCTCAATTGTTGGTCAGATGGGGCCAGGAGGTGGTTCAGCTGGTCAAGCACTCCTGGAAAACCTGGGAACTGGGTTTGAGCCCTGAAATTCATGGAAAAAGTTCGACGTGGTGGCACTCACCGTAAGAATAGCACTCGAAGATGGGAGAAGCACCAGGAAGGGCGAGGCGGCTGGGCTGGAGAACACAGCCCAGCGCAGAAACGAGTGGGCCCGCTCTAAACAAAATGGAAGAGGAGCTGGTCTCTGTCCTCTGACTGCAGAATTGCATTGGGCCTGCACACACACACACACACACACACACACACACACACACACACACACACACACACACACATATACACACACATACGTGCACACACACATATACACACATACACACACATATACACACACACACACTACACACACACATACACGTATACACACGTATACACACATATGTACACATACGCACACATACATACATATACCACATATACACACACACATACATACATATATACACACATACTACACACACATACACACACACACTACACACACATACACGTATACACACACACATAACACACACATATACACACACACAAATAAATATTTTTAAAAAATAATGAACTCTTTAATCACTGGTTATAGGAATAGGACCTGAGTCTTGTCTCTGATCTGGGAGGAGATACGACATCCTGAACTGCTCAAAAGGTCATTAATTGGCAACTCTAAAACTGTCAAAATCACTACCTGGCAGAAGGCTTTCTGATAAAGAACAGGGCTTACACATTGTCCCCTTCAGTAGGAGTCAGTCTACATGGGCCTGTCAACTACCTGAATAGGAACGTATCTCTCAAGAAAGCTGTGTGGTCTGGAAGCTTCAAAAATAGTATAAAGTCTACCTAAAATGTGGAGTCTGCACAACAGTCCTCATGGCCACTGTGCACTCCCATCTGAGTGTCCTGCTCTACAACAGTCCTCATGGCCGCTGTCCACTCCCACACTGGGAGTGGCTCTGCTCTATTCTGCCATACTCTGCTATCATCTACACGGCTCCGGTGTCTAATCTGAATCCTTCTGACAGAGATCACAAGGACCAGGAAGCTGACTCAAGGCCAGAGCAGGAGCTGAGTGAAGCAGTGACTGGACACAGGCTGGGCAGACGGCGACAGCCTGTCCATAGAGGGGCCGAAGCTGAGGCTTTGGAGAAGCCTGGTGTAATGTTCTGGTTTGGGGCAGACCCTTCTGAGGAAGTAACTTTTCATTGGTTTAACTAATCATTATGTTTGTGTTCAAGTTTTTGCACATGCATTCACACATTCACATGCAATACTGCAAGGAACCCAGAGTCCCCAGTCATTCAGCCTCTGAAATCCTTGTTTTGAAGCTATGTACAAATACGTCATTAAATACAGTGCAGAGAGCCTTAGGCTGGAAGCAGGAGGCACAAAGTCCAGATGAGGCTTCTCAGAATCGTGATTTGGGGCTGTCATGAAGCCACAGTCCCTCAGCCTTGCATGGAAGTCATTGTGTCTCCTTGACCTTTTCCGAGAGACAGACTGGGATATCAGGAGCCTACCGAACCCCTGAGGGAGATGTTCAGCATTAGCTGAACTTCCTGTTCCTGTCCCCCGCACCATGGCCCACAGCTCTCTCTGAGGAGCCTAGCACCGTCTGTTGCCAGATGTCACTCAGCACCCTGCCCAGGAAGCAGCTCTGTGGAGAAAATAGTTGATACGGCTCTTGGGAGTGCAGCGCCCTCATCAGTCAGCTCGAAGGAGACCTGAATGCATTGTAGCTTTGGCCAGGGGCAAGACTGTCGGATGGGAAGAGATTGCCTGCTAGTCAGTTTTGCCAAAAGTTTTAACAAGTGCCTGGCCTGGTCAAGGACAGTTCTGAATCCTCTGACCTCTTACTCAAAGCCCAAGCAAGAGGCACTGCTTCCCAGGCCTCAGTTTTGCCCCTCTGCAGAATGGAATATCCTACCTCCTCAGCAAGACCTACCCACCTTAGTCAAGGTGGGCATACAGTACATGCCCAATAAACGCAGCTCCACATGGCATTTCTGAGAGTGGGCATCTATCTGCTTGTCTTTCTCTGAGTCTGTCAGGCTCCATCAAGCCCACCCTTGCGGGGGTTGATGGATGTTTCTGGAACTGAAATGCACTTGGGTCGGGGGAGGGCAGCCTTGGGAAGAATGAACTGGCTAGTGAGTGAGGAATAAAGAATGAATCTGAAGCGGGACTGCTTGGAGGTTGCGACCTTGGACCATGGGTTTAGGGTGCCCCCAGGGAGTGTGAGGCTCTGAAGGTAGAAAGGGCTAGGGAGGGGGCTCTAGGATAGAGAAAAACCCCCTCTGCACCAGACCAGTTTAATCCAGTTTTCCAAAGAGACAAGGGTTCAGGAAGGTCTTGGGCAAGGGTGAGGAATGTTCACAAGGCCCTGGGGAGGGGAGGGGGGCTGAAGTCTCACAACCCTCCCATTGTGTCCTGGCCCCACTGCAGGCAGACTCTGGGGAGCTTCCAGAAGAACAGAACTCAAAGAGGGCAGGGGTGATGTGGAGGGAGGCCCCTCAGGGACCGAGTCTGGGAGGGGGGCAGGGAGGGTGAGGGGACTGTACAAGTGACAAAGGCTGGGGTGGGAGGGGGCAGGGTGAGTCCACAGAAGTGGAGGTAAAGCCAGTCCGTGTTCCCACTAGTCCTAGTGGCCCCCGTCCCACTCAATTCGATAAGCAGGGATACGAAAGACAGTCAGGCATGGACGGGGCTGAATAAAACTCCTTTATTTGTTTTAATATCCCTTAAACGTACAAACTTGAAACCCTAAACCCTCTCTATTTCTCTTGAATGTGGACTTCTCCGGCAGAGCCTCCCCACCCTAACCCCAGCTCCTAACCAAAATTATACCAGCTTCCTGCTGAAAGCTCTCCAGTTCCCTGGGCTTCTGGTATGTTCTGTCTCAGCTCCAGGAAGGCTAGAGGAGAGTGGGGGCTTCCTGGAGGGAATCCAGACCCGAGCTTGTAGCAGACTCCAATGTGGGCTCTGTGTTGCTTGGACAGGGCCTGGGACTGATGGGACAGTGGATGGAGCAGGCTGGGGGCCAGGCTCGGGGACGGGCCATGCCCAGCCTTTCTGGACCCACATCTGGCCCTGCTGTTTCAAGGGGTGGGACCCTGGGTGAGCAACCCCATCCTTGCCTGCTTGCTTTCTCTCCCACAAGGTTGGTGATAACAGGGTCCCTGTCACGGTGCTGCTAAGGAGACTTAAGGACCAGGCTTCCGACCTTGTCCCACCCAGCTGAGGCACTGGATGAGTGACAGCTGGTGTCAGGAGGCTATGCTGGGGCATCTCCAAGGTAAACCTGAAGAGTAGAGAGGGACTTCCCAGGAGCCAATATGGAGGCTACTGTGCCCCTCCACAGATAGCCAACCACTGAGTAGACACCAAGGGGCCTCTGGAAGCACTTGTCAGAAGAGGGTACAGCGGGAGAAAAAGGCATCGTGGTCCTGAAGTCTGGAGGACTTATTAGAGCCTTTATTCCACCTCACATGTACTCTGAACTCCTAGAAACAGGCAGAATACAAGTTGGCTCCTAGATTGCTCTATCACAAATCCTTTAGGGCTGAGGGTCAATGTTCTGTGTCCTGTCAGACCCTGTACTGGCCACAGGGTGAGTCTTTAAGATTCTCCTAGTCCTGGCAGAGAGACATTGTTTGGGGGGTTTCCTGGCCCCTGTGTTTGCTACAGTGGAATGTGCTTCCCCAATGGTCAGGTACAAAGCCTAGGAGTCACACTCCATCCCCTGTCCATGATCTCTCCCAGCTCCCAGCAAGTCCTGCCCCAGATCGCCTTCCTGACTGCCAGAATGGAGAGGAAAGTGGAAGTCCCACCAGAGCTTTCTGGTCTCCCCTCTCAGCCTGTACCTAGCCTGTTCTCTTCTGTCCTACCACACACCTGTCCTCAGTCTGCTCCACTCCTCATCTGCCTTGGAAGGTGCCAACTTCTGGTAGCCTCTCATTCCCATCTGTGAAATGGGCACAGTAAGTCTTTCCTCATTCACCTTTGGAGCTATTGTGGAAAGTCAGATGAGTCAACAGCTCTACATGCCCAAGAGACATGACATGGGGCAGGGGCTGACCCAAGGGACTTCCTAGCAGCCCTCAGGAGTCCCTCCTCATGGGACATCTAGAATAAGGGGGGCAATGTTCACCCCAAGAAAGAATCTCCATCTCCAAAGCAGACATCTGAGACTGGGTAGGAGTGCTCCCTGGAGACAGGGACAGCCTAAAACCCTTCAGAGTCAATACCGTAAAAACTCACTGGCCACGGCACTGAGAAAGTCACAAAACTGCGAAGTGTCCAGCAGCTACCATCTGAGAAAGCCACGCATACTCAGGCAGCTGGAGCTGCCTAGTGTGACAGCCCATGGCCTCAAGCTGGCCTGGCCTGGGTTGCTGCTGTGTGACTAAGAACATTCCTTCTTCCACTAAAGACTGTGTCAAAAAGACTGAAAAACAAAACAGAAACCCAGATAAGAAGACAGGCTGGGTCAGGGCCAGTGACTCAGCCAGAACACGTGACCCTGAACATCATGTTTGATTTTGTATCTCTGGGGTTTGCAAATAGAACAAATTTTCCAGGAACCCCCAGGTGGGATAGCCTGGGGCAGAGGTCCCGCCTGTCCCTGTCCTCTGAGTCCTCTGCTGAAGTTCTTCATTGCTGCATGGTCTTAACTGCACAGAACATACACCACGGGTCACTGCCAGCAAACTCTGAAGTGTGCTCATAAATAATTAAAATGAAACTACGGCTGTCAAAATAAATTAGCAAAGAACCAGGAGCCTGTGTCCTCTGCCTCCACACGCTGTGAGCTCTCATCCACTGGTCTGTGAAAGCTGACTGTGGGCACCAGGTCTCCTGGACATGGAGCAACTGAATGCAGTGAAGCCATGACACAGAAGAGCTGGGGACACAAGGGCTGTGAAGCACAGAAACAGGCTGCACACGGGCAGCCAGGGTTCACCCTGAAGACTAGGAAGTCTCCTAGCAGGAGCCCTGGCTAGGCTCAAATCACTCTGAAGTCAGAAGCCCTTGGAGCAAGCCCATGGGGATTAGAGCTCAGAGCACCTCACATCTAAGACTCCAAACTATATGGAAATGAATCAGATTCTGAAAGGTAAACACTCCCCTCCAGGGGACCTCGTTGCTAGGACAGGACCTGGGGGGGCGGGCGGTGTTCGGGTGCCAGGAACTTAATAGCCAATGCTGCAGTCTCCATCTATGAACTCCTAACTGGTAGCATCCTGCAAATCCGCCTAACAGTCACAACTGTGTGAACAGGCTAGAACTATTGCAGCAGACCTCCTACAGTCTCCTGTTATCCCCACTGCCCCGCTGTTCGGGGGTGCGGAGATCGGACTCTCACAGTGCGGGTGTCACAGCTGGAAAAGCTGAGGGTTTGAGGACTCACTTGGCTCATTAATCCTTGGTTAGGGGGTGAGCCACTGGATCTGAACCCACACAAGGTGGTTCCAGAGTGGGCATAGTGAGCACCAGACACCAGGATGGGGAATCGCTGTCTGCAGCAACCCTGACGTGATGTCAAAATGCTTCTCCATCATAGAGGACCAGTGAGGAAAATTCCAGAAGAGGAGAAGCCAACTGGCTGGTGAAGGGAGCTGAAATCAATGAAATCAAGTAAGGTGGGAGCCAGCTCACAATGCAGGAAGGTCTGGAGACGCTGAGAGAAAAGGAGAGACCTGGGGGTCCCAAGGGCAGAAGCCACAGCAGCTCGCAAGGGTATCAGATCAATTTCCCCAGTCACTCAGGACAACAATGCGGTACCATTGTCTCCATGGAACAGTTTATAATAATAAATGTTAGTAACTGGCATTATTAAGCACCTACTGCATGCTGAGTACATCACCGTACATATTCCTTCTCTCACTCGGTCCTCATGACTGCTAAAGGACAGGCTGCATGCATTATCGTCCCCTGTATACACAAGAAAATTGGATTCAATGCAAGGGCTTACTCTCAAACCAAAGAGTTATGAACCAGCTGTGTTCTCCAAGCTCAGCCTCCCTGGTTGGGGGGCTCATGCAATCGCTGGCTGCCAGCAGAGTACCCTGAGTCCTTCATACCTACCCCAAATTAACAACACAATGCATGCACAAACATGTCTGCATACCTGCCCATATGTGCACACACCATGTGCACACATGCAGTCCCTGCGGTGCTGGCCGGGCACTCCCAAGTGTTAGGGAGCTCTTGGTGGGAGGGGAGAAGTCGAGAGGTTGAGATTTTTTCAAACTAAATTTGAGTGTGGCTTCCCCTTTTTCCTTCTTGACATGTGTCCGGAGACAGCCCCAGCCTAGGCCTCGAGACAGGATGTCTACCTCGCAGACTCTGATTCGTTCCCAGGCAGCCTGGAGTCTTGGGTGTGAGCTCTGAGCTCTAATCCCCACTTCTCCTACCTCAAAAGTCTTGCTTTTGCTCTGGGATGGAGTGATCAGGGCTCTTAGATTAATGGACGTGGCTCTTGTCTTCAAGTCCCACCTGCTGACAGCCACACCTGATTCCTCAACTTCCCTCCTCCTCCTCAACCTTTAGGAAAAAACCACAGGCGCCTTGCTTATCTTAGTGTGAGGTTGCTGTGGAAACAGCATCCCTTGTGAGATGCGCTGTCATAACCCTTCAGTGTAATTTGGAACACTTAAAGACCCAGACTTTTCTGTCTCCTGGCCTCAGCCTTGGGGCAGCAGTCAAACAACTAGGCAGAGGCAGGCAGGAGGGAAGGAAGCAGAGGGTTCTGGCTTTGAACAAGACTGCCTTCATCATTTATTTGATGGCAGCAGGGAGGGCTTAGAGAGCCATGATTCCTCATGAGGCTTCCTGGCCAGGTGATAGGCACTGCTCAGACGACTCCAGATACTGCTTACCAGTGTCCCACAGAGTCAGCTTGATGGTGCCCATTTTACAGAGGAGGAAACTGAGGCTTGATGGGGTTGTCATAGCATATACAGCTGGACACTTGCTCTTACCCTGACTCGGCACTCATCCTGACCCACATAGCCACTACAACTGGTCACCTGGTACCAACATTTCTGAGCACCTCCCACAGCTAGCATTCTCTTAAAATGCCTACACCTGTCAAGGGTCGGCAGGCGGTCTTAGGGCCTGGGTTGCTCACTGGGAGCAGAACAGAAGAAAGAGCTCAGGGCTACCCGCTTCCATGATGTGACCCATCAATGACAGATAGAACAGAGGGTGATAAGGAGGCTTGGCTTGCTCCCCAGAGATCCCCTGTGTGATGGGTTGAAACAGACTCTGTCGAGCCTGGACCTGCTTTCACCCCAAGAAACTCTGTGTGATAATCCTTGCCTCAGGCTCCCCTTCTGAGAGGACAAGTCCCCAGTCACAACTCCTCCGGGACTGAAGCCTGACCCAGCCTCAGGTCCTGTGTTTCCACGGCCCTTAAAAATCCTAGACTTTGGGCCACTCTGAGATTCTGCCCTTTGCCCACAGCCACACCCTTGGTCAGCTCTGGGCCTTGGCAACTGTTGTCTGTCCATTTTGCTTGAATTCTTATTGATTCTCCCCCAGGGTGAGGTGACTGGCCATCAGGACAGCCAATGCATCTTCTCACTTGGGAGG
The DNA here is from genome assembly GCA_035773235.1 of Eospalax fontanierii. Taxonomy (NCBI): domain Eukaryota; kingdom Metazoa; phylum Chordata; class Mammalia; order Rodentia; family Spalacidae; genus Eospalax; species Eospalax fontanierii. Next base: position 20,620,849 of record CM069526.1, read on the forward strand.
GCTTCCTGACCCTTACCCCTCCACTGACCAGAGCCGGGGGACCTTGTGACATCACTCCCACCTGGCTCACCAAAACCCCATGGTGGGGACCCTCCATCTCTCTTCCTACTACCCAGAGCTGCCATGAGCCTGAGGGCATTATTTGTCTTCATCACTGGGTTCCCACTGCCTGCCCATGGTCTACCACTGAGGAAATGCCAAGGAAACAGAATGACTGCATGGACACACACACACACACACACACACACACACACACACACACACATATACAGCACCTACTGCATACTAAGCTGTTATTGTTCCCTGCCTTAAGTGCCTGAGATTCACTGTCTGTAGTCATCACATAGACCAAACCGGGGGCGTCTCTGCTTAGATGTCACTGCACAGAGAAGACTCCCAGCTTTTCCCATTGTTCATTGCTATTCCCAGGGCGGCATAAATGTACATACTTCAATATATAGATCCATATATAACTAAGGTGAGCCAAGAATAGATACTTAACTATACACATAGATTTATAAATAGACAATATTGCATAATATATAAAGATGTATTTATTATCTACGATTTATTCATATTGAATCTACACTGAGTCGTTGGACTTCCCACTAGAGTGTAAACTGCACAAGTTGGGAAAGGTGTCCATTGATGTAACGCTGAGATCCAGAAAATGATCTGCAGTATACTGTAGGTGCTCAATAAATGCTTTCCAATGAATAAATAGAAGGCTAGTCCCAAATTTCCCACTGAGACACAGCCCTTTGCTGTCAGAGCTGTCATAGATTCAAACTAGCTAAGTCAAATGACTCGCCCAAGGTCGTGCAGTCCAGGGCCCAAGGTGGCAACACAAACCAGGGGTGCTGTTCTGGACTGGATAAAAAGGAGAAAGTGAGCTAAGCGCTGTCTTCTTCCTGACTGCGGGTACAGTGTGGCCACCTGCCCATGCTTCTGCCCTCACGCCACCCCTCAAACTGTGAACCCATATAAGCTTCTTCAAGTTGCTTTTGTCAAGTATTTTGTCATAGCGTTGAAAACAGTAATTAATACAGCACACATGTTCTAGGCCAGACACCTGGGACTCAGCCCCAGCGGGCCACTCTGACTGTCAGCTGCTGAGGTCCCCTCCAGCTGCCCACTGAGGGGTGAGGAAGCTGTGCTCCAGACAGGAAAGTGAATTCAGTGACCCCACAGGTCCAGCTGGCTCATCTGAACCCTGTTTGGCCCAATGCCAGGTGTAGACATCTGCTGTCAGTCTGGTTTTTTTTCTTTCATATAGGTCAGGGCAAGGAGTTCCGCATGCTAAAAACACGCATGACTCACAGGCACCACAGCCACTCCGTCCCGCCCCTAACAGTGCAGCCTCAAAGCTACTGCCTCGATATCAACCAAGAGTAAGGGATCTGTGATGCCTGAGGCCACAGGCTTGGGGACAGGATGAAGGCACACACATGACGGTGTCTGCCCGGCAGTCTCGAGAGGCCCATGGCCCTGCACCTGTGTGTTACCTTCCAGGTCTCCAAATATGCAGCCAAGAGCTCTGGCACAGGGCATGGGTCGGAGGAAACTTCAGGGTCCTCTACACCCTGCAACGTCCCCATAGATCAGGCGTGGACACGGACAACAGGGTGCCCATTCCCAGAGCCCTGGCGCGCCATGTGAACATGAATCCGCCCACCCCCAGTGCACATGGTGTCCCGCTGACTGATTACAGAAATAAAGACCTTCTCTGCTGCTCCAAGCCATAATTTTTCTTTTCATCCTCAATATCATAATTCTGTGTTTCACACGCACTTCACCTCGTTGGCCTCCAGATCAGCATCAATACTGACGCCTCCTCAAGAGCATAGGTACCCAGCATAGTGCGGTGGCCACACCTTCGGGCTTTACAGACTGACTAGGGAAGGACTTCACAGACCGACCAGCAGAAGGCTCGGGCAAGGTTTGTCTCCCCTGAACTCCTAAAAGCCTCCTGAGGAACATCCTTGCCTGACTGAAACTTAGGAGTTAAGTAAAATGCCCTAAGCAAGTCCATGAAAGAACTGAAATACCTTTTTAACAAGGAGACACAAAAGGCCAAGGAAGGGCCGGGAATGTGGAGGCAGAAGATCATTTTAAAGTCATCCTCAGCTATATAATGAGTTTGAGATCAGCCTGGGCTACACGAGACCCTGTCTCATTAAAAAAAAAAAAAAAAGCCAAGGAAGCAATTTCTCTTCTAATAATTCTCCATTGGACAATTTAGTCTAGGCTAAAGATGAGAAGACCCTACAGACCTGAGGTTGGGAGGCTGGCTTATCCCACACCCACGGTGTATGTGTATACTGGGAGGTGAGAAGCTGAACTCCTCAAGGGATTCAGGCTCGGCTTTGTGGAGGCACTAGAGTTGGGCAAAGAGCCACTGATGAAGCCGCGTTCATGGATAAAACCCAGTCCTGACAGGAGGGTCTTGTGCAGGCTGCGTGGAGGCAACCCAATAGGTCTTCTCACATTTTCCCAACCTCTGGGAAGCCCTATATGGCTATAATGGAAAGCTCTGGAAGGGAGCCCCATGTGGGGTGCAACTGAGTTCCTTCTTATGGGTTTGCCACCTGCCTTCTGGTACCCTACATAGATGTGTCACTTAGAGGCCAAGTCAGCATGTGCACAGAGTCCTTTGGTCACTTGGCTCTTACTTCTCTCCATGCGGTGACAGGGAGGGAACACATGTAAGGTCACCTCTTGATGCCTGATCAACTTTTCTAGGAATGGCAGAAACAAAGTCACCAGCTTAGTGCCATCAGAGTTTGGAGATATGTCCTCCCTGTGCAGAAAGCCTCTCTCCTTCAACTTGCCCAGCAACTCGGCAGCCACTACCCATTAAATGAGAATTAAATAAAATTTAAAAATACTGGCCAGAAGCATTCCATGTGGCAAGTGGCTCCTGGGTTGGACAGACACATGTAGAGCATGTCCCTCATCACAGAAAGTTCCACAGGACAGATCTCTGCTAGGGCTGCAGAACACTGCAGATTCCAGTGCTGATAATCACAGCCCCGTGGGGTGGGGGAGAGAGAGACAGAGACAGACAGGCAGGCAGGCAGACAGACCTAGGGGCAAAGACTGCTCCCCAGTTCCCAACTGTCTGAAGCTTCAACCCATCACCTGTTCATAGAGCTCTGGCCTCTGAACCCCCATGTGACTCTGGGAAGACAAAACACAAAGCTGACCCAGTCAACTATTTCCAGACTCCGAGTTCTTAGCCTCTTTATCCACAGAATATAGACTGATATTAGCTCTGACAGCAAGAGTTTATGGCCTACGGAAGCCTATGTCAGGCTCCCGTGGTCCTGCAGTGAGTGACTGGGGATGTGGCTCGGCGGTATAGGACTTGTCTATATCACTCCTGAAGCCCTGGGTTCAATCCCCAGCATGGCATAAACTGGGCATGATGGGGCCTGCCTGTAATGCTAGCACTGGGGGAAACAGAGGCAGGAGGATCAGAAGTTCAAGGTCATCTTCAGCTGCATAGTGAGTTCGAGGCCAGCCTAGGCTACCATGAGACCCTGTTGCAAACACGATGCTAAGTCTAGTCAATGCCCCAGTGTTTGCATCTTTAAAAGGAAAGGAGAGGGAACACCTCCAAACAAAGGAGACATTATGAACGGTAGAAACCCACCCACCGTGCCAAAGCTGCACAGGTCTGTGGAAAGTGGAAAACACCCCCAGGGTGCAGTGGCTACAACACAAAGGAGGTGTTTGAGGGAGCACACCAGTGTTATGGGGTGGGGGTGGGGTGCATGGCTACAGAAATTTACTGTCAGATTTAAAGTTCCCTGGCTCTTGGTTTTCTAACTGTGGGGCTGGGTTCTGGAATAATTCCAGAACACTACCTGCAGCAGGAGTGCTCAACCAGATTTGCTGCATGAATATATAAATGAGAGGACAAGAACGCGGTGGCTGTCGGGGGAGAAGCCATCTACTTTTAATGTGAACTCTGGCCGCAGAAGGCAAGCTGCCTCTAGCGTGTTCCTGGGTCTGGGGACTGGGGGTACCTCGTAGACTGTTCTCCTGTATCCCCTGCCTTTATTCCATAAGCATCCTTTTGTATCTTATCATCACTTAACAAATCGTTCACTATGCAAAGTCTCTCAAGCCCTGTGAAACATCTGGATTCCAGTGCCTGCCCTGTTCAGATTTAGCACACAATGCTTTGTCTCGTTACTGTGGCTAGGACGATTAAAATCACCACAGAGATTTTTTAATGATACATTTTATTTATACAGCACTCCGCATTTTTATAGTATTTGCCACTGGCATTATTGATGAATAATTTAGAGTAAGGAGTGCAACTGGCTTAGAACAGACTACTCAAAACCATGTCTGCTGTCTATTCCTAACCTTGTCTGCACCTGTCAGGAGACCCCGAAGCAGGCCCTTGCACTCCCTGAGTCTCAGTTTCCTAATGAGGAGAAGGTCCTCACGCTGTACAGCTTTATGTATTGACACTGCTGAATTCACTGAGTGCCCCGTGCTCTGGATACAGCCTGGAGCTCTAGGGTACCGTGGACAGCAAGGCAGATAGCCAGCTACCTTCAGAATCCACCATCCCGGGAAAGGAGAGGCTAGACAGACCCATGGAAACAGTACTTACATCTGCACTAAAATAAACAGGAGGAACAGCACAAGTCTCTGTGATGGTTAAACTTCTCTGTCAGCTAGACCAGACTTGGCATCACCCAAGAAGCACAGCTCTGGGTATATGTGTGAGGCATTCTAGAAAGGCTGAACCGAGGAGGAAAGACCCACTCTGATTGTGGGTGGCACCATCCCATGGGCTGGGGGCCCTGACTAAATAAAAGGAGAAAGTGAGCTGAGCAGCAGCATCCATCTCTCTCTGCTTCCCGACTGTGGATACAAGGAGACCAGCTGCCTCGTGATGCTACGATTGTGCCGTCCCATCACAATGGACTGTACCCCGAAACTATGAGCTCAAGCAAACCCTTCCTTCCTCACGTTGTTTTTGTCAGGTATTTTGTCACAGAAACAAGAGAAGTATTGAATACAGTCCCCAGAGAGCTTGGAGCAAGAAGCCCAGCCCAGTTTGGGAACAGAGCTGGGGTACTCATGGGCTTTGGGCTAAGGTAGCAGTTGACACAGATATTGTAAAAACAGAAATAAAATGACTTTAGGGGAAAGTGGGGTAAATGCAAGACCATGAGCTGGGTACAGAAGTCAACAGAGCAGGGCTGAGAGCACCCCTGTGCACTCTGAAACAAAACACTGGCCTCCATGGGGCTGGCTGGAATCAGTAATCAACTGCTCTTCCAAACCCATGTCTTTCCAGGCTCTGGCAGCTAAGGACAGGGGTGTCCCAGAGGAGCTTTGGAGGCCAGCACGGCAGCCACCGTCCACCCAGCCTATCAGTACCCACATCCCACTTTGCCATGAAACTGTTTATGTTTCGTGCCCGTAACAAAAGACGGGCTTCCAAAACAAGCCACAGTCCTCTCAAGCCATTCACAAGAGCCATGCTTCACCCCTCCCACGCTACGCTCCTGGGGTCCCTGGAAACCTCCGTGGTGAAGGGGACCGGAAGGTAAGCCTTGTAGGCAAAGTGCAATGACTTTGTAAGTGTAAGAACATGCAGGGGCAGCGTGTTCCTGGGAACAGCTATGTGGGGGCAGGTCCCTGGGGAAGAGGCTGGAGGGACTGGGAGGCAAGACCCCGGACGCTGCTGCAGATGCTAAGGAGGAGACAGAGCCTGCGGTCACATCAATGATATTCAGTTTGGTTCAGGGGGATGCATGAGTTAAACAGGGCCAGCCATGTGGGATGGAGACTCCACAGCGCTCTCTGCGCAGGGAATGGCACTGGTAGAAGCAGGTGAGTACTGGTTTGAGCAAGCTCAGAAACGGCTATGGGATGTGCCAGATACACCTGGTGTGTTCGCTGCCTCCAGTCTGCAGTTTTCCTAACCAGTTCCTAACAGTGTGCAGAAGGTTTTCATTTTACTGAAGTCCAATTTCTCAACTCTTCTTTCAATGGTTACTACCTTTAATTTAATGGCCCAAGAAATCTTTTGCCTACTGAAAGGTCTTGAAGAAAGTTCCCTATATTTTCTTTAAGAAGTTAAAAAATTGCCAAAACTTTAATAATAAAACAATGATTCAATAAAAGCCGGGCAGAAGATGAATGGACAGATATTTCAGGCGAGAAAATATTCAAATGACAAAGATCCCAAGGTGGGAAATGCTCATGAGCACTAGATAAACAGGGTACAACTGAAAAACCACAAGGGAGGAAGGGAGATAGATAACTTAGTGGGTAAAGTGCTTACCACACAAACATGAGGACCCGAGTTCAGATCCCCAGTACCCATGTAAAAATCTGGCAGAAGCCTGTAATCCCAGTGCTGGGGAGGCAGAGTCAGGGAGATCCCCAGAGCTTACTGCCCATCCAGTCTAGCCAATCATGAGTTCAGTGAGGGACTGTCTCAAAAAATAAGGTGGAGAACAGTGAAGGAAGACACCCATCATTGACCTCTGGCATGCACATACACACACAAACACCAGGAGCTGTGCTTAGTGGCACAGACCTATATTCCCAGTACTCCAGAGGCTAGAGACAGGAGGATCCCAACCTGGGGTATGTAGCAAGATCCTGTCTCAAAAACTAACTGAGCAAAATGACAATAAGCTATGATGATGAAACAGCAGAAGATCCAAAATTTAAAAGTTGGCCACAGAAGTGCTGGCCAGTAGCAGGAACTGGCCCTTTCTGGCACCACAGACAGAAGTCTAAAATGCTACTTGCATTTTGCAAAGCATCTTAGGAGTTTCTTTTAATACCTTAAACCTACACTCACTCTCCAATGCAGTTATTACAATTCTAAGACATTTACCAAGAGAAAAGAAAGTACGCCTCTACGCACAGACTTAGACTCAAATGTTCATGGCAGCTTAATTACAATGTAGCCAAAAATGGAAACAATATAAAGGCCATCCATATGAGCAGATAAACAAGTTCTTATACATACAACAAGAAAAGATACTGCTCAGCAAGAAAAAGGATCTAGCTGCTGGTGCCGGCAATAGCCAGGAGTCTCAGAAATGTTAAGCTAAATGGTGAAAGCCAGATATAATAATAGTAGGATGCAATACTATTCAATTTCGTTTGTAGAATGTTCTAGAACAGGCAAACTAGTCTGTAGGACTAGAAAGCACTGTTGCCCACGGGATAAGAAAGAAACTGGGAAGGGACAGGAAAAATTTGTTTTTATTTATTTATTTATTTATTTATTTATATGTGTGTTCAAGCTCTTGTGTATGCACATGCCACAGTGTGCATGTGGAAATCAGAGGACAACTTGTGGGAGTCATTTCTCTCCTTCTACCACGAGGGCCCAGAGGATTGAACTCAGGTCGTCAGGCTTGGCAGCAAGCACCTTTACGCAATGAGCCATCTCAGTGACCCAAACTGGGGAAATTTCTGGGCTAATGGAAACACCTATGTTGTGATGACACTGTGTGCATTTGAACTCAAAATGGATTGTTCATTTTCGGTCTACGTATTAGTAGGGCCTGTAGTTTGGGGGGAAAGAAAAGAGAACGGAAGCCCTGGGCTAGTGTTAGAAGTTTTATAGCCCTGTATTGTTACTGAATATCCCAGATACATGACATGCTTGGTTGGAGATTCCATCATTATCCACAAACATCTGCTAACCTGGTATATACTGATGCAACCTCAAGAACAACAAGGGGTCCTATCATCTACCAATAAGCTTGCACAAGCCTACATGCTTGTGTGCACACAGCTGTGCACAGGTGTGTGTCACTGCACCAAAGAAAGCCATCCAACTTTCCAATGACCAATTCAAGGTGTTAAAACATTTATTTAAAAGCTGCTTAGAGCTGGGAATGTGGGTCAGTTGATAGAGGACTAACCTGACATGCTAGATCCCCAGCACTGCATAAACTGTGCCTGGTGACTTACACCTGTGATGCCAGAACTAGGGTGGTAACAGACGGAGGACCAGGTGTTCAGGGTAATCCTCGGCTACATAGGGAGTTCAAAGCCAGTCGGGACTGCCTGAGATCCTCTCTTTCTCTCAAAAAAAAGTGTAGGGGGATCCACTCAGCCCTGTCTTGTCTCCCCCATGCTCTTGGTAGCTCCAGCATCTGGATTTGTGTGGAGGGACACCATCCCTCCTATAGGAAGCAGGTGAGGAGCAAGGGGCCTCTGGCTGGACCCCAGGTGATGGTGGGTAGCCATCCAACAAGAGTCAGCACACAGACACTGGTGGAATCTGGGCCTTTACCAGAGTAGTTCACTCTGTATGGATGGGAACAATTGGCCTGGACCTCCAGCAAGGTCACAGCCACAACAAAGTGGCTAGGCTACCAATTTCTGGCTGCCCCTAATGCATGTATTAAGCCAGGCATTTCTCTTAAAGGAACAGAAGAAAGAAAGCAACGACTATGGCTGAGAAGTAGGAAGGTCACAGGTCATGGGTTCAAAGGCTCATCAGGATGAACTGTGTCCAGAGAAGCTGACAGGTCATGACTGAGTTTTAAGGAGGGTTCAGCCAGTGAGCATGGAAGAGCCCAAGTCAGTGCTCATATGCCAACCACAGAGGACTCCCCAGGAGTAAGGTACCACAATTCCTGTTTAAAAGAGGGGGAGACTAGGGCTCTGGGATGAAAAGATGTGGTCAAAGCCACATGGGCAGCAAGTGGTAAGCCCCAGGAGGGAATCAGTTGTGATTTCATCTCAATATATCCTGGTATGATGGATAGCTGAATGACAGAATGAATGAATGAATGAATGAACAAACGGATGAGCAACAGGAAACACCAGCTACACCCAACCTCAGAGGACACGTCACTGCTACAGATCACTCCCGGACTCATCCTCCCCGCCCTCCCTGGACTCTGCTGGGCTCAGAATCAAGGGAAAGAGGCTGAGATAAGCCAGCATGTGTGCACCCAGAGCTGAGAAGCAAGCAATGTGGCACATGTGAAGACGTTGGGGGGAGGGCCGGGGAGGACCTGTCTATAGTGAGGAAACCATTTAAGGAAGGAGGGTGTTTGGGGACCTATGATGAGCTGGGAAGGTATCTGGAGAGATCTGTGTGTGTGTGCCACCGAGGTGTGCAGAGGTACACACAGGGCTGGAGTGAGTATATGCGAGTGTATGGACACGCAAACAGGCAGTCATATGCAGGTGTGTGGTTAGGTGCGCAGTGTGCACAGGCATGTGAGTTGCTGTGCGTAGATGCGTGCAAGGCATGGTAAGTGTATTTAAGCAGCACGCAGCAATGGGCAGCCTCTAGAAGCAGAGGGAGGACACTCAAGTCTTAACAAGGCCATGGGGCCCCGGACTTGGTCACAGCATTGCTTCCCTGGGCTCCCAGCCTCAAGGTTCCCAACTCCATGCTAACTAGCCCTTCAAAATCTGACTTCTGCCTCCCCGCTCACTGCATGCAAGATAGTCAGCTCCCATTAACATCAGAGAGCACTGGGCCTATGGAGTCTCTAGGTAGTTTACAAGTTTCTGGTCTCTCCCTGGCTTCAGAATCATGAAGATAAAGAACACAGCCAAGAAAGAGCTGCCTCCGGCCTCCAACATCCATGGGCACAGCTGGAACAGCACAGGAATAGAGGGGGTGGGCATGCCAACAAGGACGTGAGGTCAATCCTGGGCCAGCTTCCAGGACACTGGCCAACCCCTCCAGGGCCCATGGTGGACATCCTGATCCTGCAGAGACTAGGCTGCTATTCTCCCTGTACAGCCTGGAAGACCTTGGTGTGTAGGTACAGAAGCCAAGACTGGGGTTCCCAGGAACCTCTGTGTGCGCTAGACACTGGTCAGGTGACCACCTGCCTGCTGTCTGGAAGAGACAAGGCCAGCCTTGCACTGTGTCTCAGTTGACCTCAAACCTTCTGAGAACCAGCAGTAACCAGGACCAACAGCCTGAGGGGTCTGATCACAGCTATCTGGGCCAGCAGTGCAGTGGGTCCTGGGACTGCTTGGTGACACCACAACAGACGTACGAAGCACCACAGAGAGCTCTAGAATGGTTGAGTGGATGTGCTTATGAACTCTGCTGCAAATGAGTCAGCCCCTCCCTGCTTTGCAAGTGGGGAAACTGAGGCAGGAGAGACAAGCCTAAGCCCAGCTAGCCAAGGCAGGGCCTTCCATCTTGACCTAGAGGGTCATCTGGCATCGACTGGCAGTGCCTAGGGCCTGACCAACCTGTGAATGGAGATAAAGAAAATGCCATGGTTGATTATCAAGGTCTACCAGGAAAGGGGTCAGGTGTGACAGCCTGGTTTTCTCCTATTCCCTTGTCCTGACCTTCAAAAGGGGAGAGAATCTGGACAAACCTGATCTACGGAGGCTATGGCTTGCCAGCTCTGTCCCCTATCCAGGAAGTACATCACCTGGCTATCTGCAGAAACTGGGTAACCCGGGCAATCCCTCCCCTCACTACCGTCCTTCTCCAGCTCAAAACTAGAAGTTATCCAGCCTGGGAGCTCCCATTTCTAGTTCTACCTACTCTGTATTCCCACAGGGGTGAAATGAAGGCCCCACCAGCCCTGGAGCTTGGGCTCCACACACAGTGGGTGCTCAGTAAACATAGGGTGTGTCAAATCAGTACATCTACCCAGTTCCCCCCTCTGGAACTGGCAGAAAGACTACAAGGAATTGCAGAAAGAAAAAAGTGTGCTGTGGGAGACTGGCATCAGGGAATCGCAGCATGATCTATTAACAGTGGGAGAGGAGAGAGTGAATTCATTTCCTCCCCATAATTTGCCTGTAAATATTCACAAACCATGCAATTTCTCTCAGCCTTTCCATTAAAGATAAATGCATAAATAAAGCAGTCGAGCCAGGCGCTCTGCACATAGGCGGCATTCCTCTCCTAAAACACCGGAGACTCTGGGCTGTTTGTTTGCTTTTAGAAAGAGTTTTGTATGTAGCTCAGGTTAGTTTTGAACTCACTTTGTAGCCAAGGATAGCCTGGTCCTTGGCTCTACCTATAGGGTGCTGGGATGACAGGTGTAGGCACCGCCACAATCAGTTTATTGAGTGCTGGGGATGAAGCCCAGGGCTTTGTACATGCTAGGCAAACACTACCAACGGATCTACACCCCCACAGTGATTAATTAGTTGCAACTATCCCTATCCCCAAAAGGCACAGGGGCATGTCCTAGTGGGTGAGTGACAGATGCCCAGCACAAGAAGGGGCTGCTTCCTGGGGAGGTAAGCCAGATTTACTCACAGGACCGAGAGTAGCTGACCCAGCACCCCAAGAGACCACATCAAATGGACTTACTTGGCCCAGCTTGGCTTAGCAAGGTGTGACTCCTACTTTTAAGCCTGCCCTCCTGCAGGGTCAGAGGTCACACACAAATTCCTGTGTTCCCTGGGTCGCTTGATAAAGAGAAAGAAAAAAGTTTCCATACTCAGGCTGCATGGCCAGGGGGAGAGGTATGAAGGTTCCCAGCAGAGAGGCCATTAGAGGGCCAGCACACACACGTGTACCCCAGGGCCCCTCACAAGTTATCCACCAGCCCCTCTCCGAGTTTCCTGGGCAACAGGCCAAGGAGAGCGCAATGAGGACAGAATACCAATCAGACAGCATCAGGAAGCTGGTCTGGGATGGGGTGTCTTCCTCTTTCTCTGTTGGGAGTGTACTCCCAAAGCCCTGCTCTGCTCACAATGTGAGCTAAACTCACAGCAGCTGGAGGACTTGAGCTCACTTCACCAAGTTCTGAAGCAAGAGTCCAGAGCCAGCCATGGCACTTGCTTGGGGTCAAGCTCACATCTTTGAATTTCAGTAGCCCTCAAAGGCAGGTCACATTATGACTCCATTTTATGGACAGGAAACTGAGGTCCAGAACTGTAGTCAGGCAGGGAGAGAGGGACAGAGTCAGGATTTGAACCTGGCCGTCCTGGCCACAGGATCTTCCCAAAAGAGGGCATTGGATCCTCCGGAGCTGGAGTTACAGGTGGTTGTAAGCCACCGAATGCATGTGCTGGGGACTGAACTCTCAAAGAGCAGGATGCACTCTTTACTTCTGAGCCTGAGCATCTAAGCCCTTCCATGTAATTACAGCTCCAAGCGATCCAACGCCCTCTTCTGGCTTCCGAGGGCACCTTCACTTACATGCACACACATATATAATTAAAAATAAAAGACTACATATTTATAAATATGCAAAGGCCTTGGTGCCCAGCCCACTCACACTGTCATCTGCCTCAGCCCAACAACAGCTCTGCAAGGAAAGATTCAGTTAACAGAGGAAGCAATGGAGGATCAGGAAGTTCCTGGGTCTCCTTCCAGTGAGTGCGTCTCAGAGCTTCACTCTGCAGCAACACCCCGGCCACTTGTGCTAGCTTCCTCCCAGCTCCTCCATCATCCAGGCACACCCGGGGTAAGATATCCACACGGTGGTTTCCACGCCTTTCCTGAGTCCTGTGGTGTGGGTTAGTGGGGGTGACAGAAAAGGCTGTATGAAGCCCAGAGTCACTGCAGAGCACGTTGCCCATGCCCGCAGGCTCCTCCAGCTCAGGACTGGCCACACCATGAGTACTGACATTTCTAGCCGTGCCCCTGCCACCCCGCAGGATCCTCCCAGCACAGAGATTCAATTATAGTCATTATGGTGCACTTAGGAAATCCAGGGAGCAGGCTAATACATTTTAGAAAGATTGGCAACAACGAAGGTTGAATCAGAACAAGTTTTCTACTTAACCCTCTGTTAAACAGAAAATCCATTTAGCCACAAGGCAGCCCCCAGACTTCCCAGCCTCTGCTCTTTTCATTTTCCTTTAACTGCTTGCCACTTAGTTTACATTTTTATTACCCCAAAGCTGTCTTAGAATGAAAACTCAATCCTCTGATGGACAGAAGGATGCCACCAATCTCCAGGGGTTTGTAGCCTGGGACTCACTTCCTCATCCTGGCTCGGCAGGAGGAAGGACTGTTCTTATTGCTGCCTTCACCTAAGATGCTGGTGGGCACTGGAGGAAGCAGCTTGGAGGTACCAAGAGGAGGTACTAATACACACTTCCCACCATGTGCAAACCAAGCATCCATAGTCATTGCAGGCTCCCAAAAGGAGGCTGGGGATGGGCTGTCCCTGGAGGGAACCCTCAGGAACCCAGTGAACCTCAAGTGTGCCAAGTGACACTCAACTTAGGGAATATGTCCCCATGAAATAGGAAAGAAAATCTATTGGACATGGGGTTCTGGTGTTAACTATAGCATGGCTGACTGTTGCCTCTTGAAATGCCACAGGTACATGAAGGGCCCAGAAGGTCCTAACAAGGGTGGGGCCCTGTAGTGGAACTGTGCCAGGAAGAACTCTTCAGGTAGGCCCAGGGCCCCTCACAAGTTACCCAGAAGTCTCTCTTAGGGCTTTTCTTGGGATCAGGTCAAGAGGATTTGGAATGACCCCAAAAGTCCTCATGTCAAAGGCTTGGTCCCTAGCTCAACACTGGTGAGAGGTGGCAGAACTTTTGAGAGGTGGGGCCTAGGGAAAGGTCCTCTGGTCATTGAGAGTATATACATATCCTGAAGGAGATGTTAGGACCCTGTCTCTTCCTTTCCCTCCCTTTTGATCCCTGTGAGGTGAAAAGTTTTGCTTGGCCATATATTCTTACCGGGATTCGTACCACTGGCCCAAAGTAACAGGCCAACCAAGTCTGACCCAAACCTCCAAGATGGTGGGCCAAAATAAGACTTTTCTATTTATAAATTAATTATCCTCAGGTATTTGTTACAGTAACAGAAAACTGGGTAACACACCTATGCAAAATATACTCTAGGGAGAGAGTTGCCAGATAAAATACAGGATACAGTGTTAAGTCTAAATTTCAAATAAATAACAAATAACCTTACAATATGACTCAAACAGTACATGGAACAAATACTACCCTGGAAAGTCTATATTAAAAATGTATTCCCTGAGGCTGGGGAGATGGCTCAGCCAGGCAAGCACGAGAACCTGAGTTCTATCCCCAGAGTCTGTGTAAAAAGCTGGGCATGGTGGCACGCTTGTAGTTCTAGTTCCGGGAGGTGGAGACAGGCAGAACCCTGGGGCTTGCTGGTAAGACAGCCTTAGCCCAGTCAGCGAACCCTGGGTCCTAGGGAGAGCGTCTGCTTCAAAAACTCAGGAGGAATGACACCAGAGGTTATCTCCTGGCTCCCATACACATGAAAACACACACACATGTACACATACATACACACACACACACACACACATACACACAGTGATCCCTGTCTGTAGGAAGTTCACATTTAGCTGAGTATCCTGTTATCCTACCAGCTAGCAGCAATCTGGAAAGGCAAGGCTCTCAGGAGGCAAGAAGGCGGTGATGGCCACTGGAAACCAGTATCATATGCCCCAACAGGAGTCTTTGCATCCTGGGATGCCCTGGAATCAGACACCCTCTCTATCCTGAAGTGAGAGGTGGGAGCAAAGAAAAGCAGGAAGGACCTTTCCAGCCTCAACTCCATGGGAGCCATGCCTGTGTGTGAACAAAGGCAGGAAAGGAAGGGGCCTCTCGTTCCGGGAGGGGAGCAGGGGCACTTGCTACGTTTTCCAAGATCTGAACGGCTATTTCGCCATTCCTGTTATTACAAGCACGCTCCTGAAGCTCTTACCTTTGAAAATCATCCTGGTTAGTGCTTTGAGGTTGGATCCTGGGATTTAGTCTACACCCTGTGATACTAGGAATGTCTGAAGTGGGGGCAGTAGAGAGAGGGGAGGAGGCGGATGAAGGAGGCTCCATGGGGACAAACACCAGGACTGCCCAGCCAACATGCTAAGGGCTTCCTAAAGACCACAGGGCCCTCTCTAGTGGGAGAGGCTAGTGTTGTTCCCACTCTCCTTGCTGTGTTGGAGATCATGGGCTGGATATCATTTGGAGAGTGGCAACCAAGACTCCAGTCTCTGACCTGACGTGCTCTCTGCCACCAAATCCTCCGCCTTTCCTGAGAGCCACTCCACTGCCTGGCCTGATGTTGCAGGATACAAAACAAGCCAGAGGATTTGACATGGGTTAGCAAGCAAGCTCTGGGCCTCATCCCCTAGTCCCTGAGGTCTGCTGTGGGACACATCTGCCTCATGGTTCAAGTACAGTTTCAACAGATCTTTGAAGTGGATCTCAGCTCCAGGGGGATCTTTTCTACCTAAAAGACTCTGGGGAGTCTTGGCAGAAATACAAGACAAAACTCCCGGATCCTTATCTCCTGGTATTTATACAATTTTTAATTAGAAAGTTGTCTCCACAGAAGGCAAGACCAAAGGGGAGAGAGGGGAGGGGGAGAGGGGATGGGGAGAGGGGCCGGGGAGAGGGTTCCCCCTGAGCTGAGCAGGCGGGACCTAGAGCAGCGCAACCTCGAGGCCACCGGGGGAACTACCACTCTAGGGAACAAGCTTGGTACCCAGCCCCTCAATCACCAGGCCACCCACAAAGATGGCACACTGGCAGCCCTCAGGAGCTGGCAGCTGAACTAGTGCAAACTCAGGGGCCTGTCTCCAGGGCAGTACCTCTATCCCTCACCTAGGGACCATAGTCATATGGCAATACAGCCACGGGTACTTTCTCTGTCCTCCCTAGCTCCATCCTCATCCTCCTACAAGGACCCCTCAGATCCATCTCTCCGTTGCTGGGGTAGGGAGAATGGGAAGCAGTGGGCTGTCCTTCCAGGGGACCAGTAATAAGGAGATGACTTCCATGCATGGAATTTAAAAGCAAATCTTAAACCAACTGAAAGGTGACAGTTCAAAGCAGTGCCAAGGACAAAGTACTCTGCTCTGAGAACCATCTTGTGGTGATCTAGGGTCTAAGGAATCACTGCAGTTACAGGCAAGTTTTAATATTATGGAAGTTTCCAAAAGAATGAGTCTATATGGCCGTTCTTTTTCTTCCTTCTCTCCCTCCCTTTCTTCCCTCCCTTCCTCCCTCCCTCCCTTCCTTTCAAGAGGGTCTTGTGGGCCAGCAAGATGGCTCAGCTGGTAAAGCACTTGTCACATAAGACAGATGGAGTTTGATCCCCGGGACTTACAGGAGAAGCTGAGAACCAGCTCTTGAAAGCTGTACTCTGACGTCCACATGTACGTCATGGCACAGGCATACCTGTACTCACACCACACATCATACACACATGCAATAATAAGTAAAATATTATTTTTAAAGAAAGTAAGTCTTGCCATGTAGCCTGGGCTGGCCTGCAACTTACTTCCATCCTCCTGCCTCAGACCCCCAGGTGCTGGGACTACAGATGTGCTCCACCACCCCGGCTGTTTAGCCATTAAAGAGTGCTGTGTTTGCACTGATGTTAATTCAGAGTGCCAGGTGTCCACATAGTCCAATAGACCTGGTACCTATAGGTTCGATGGCATATGTTCCTTTCAAAAGCAAAGGACACACGGTGCTGGCTATCCTACACTTAAGAGATTTTTCAAACAAACAGATGCATAGTGACTATGAGGATGAGGACATACATGCTGGCTTGCTTGATGTCCCTGAGGCAGTAGGGTCCAGCCTGGGCTATATAAAGAAGCTCTGTCTTGTGAAGTATCAATTCATCTTTTCATTTTTTTTCAAAGGCAGAGTCTCACCATGTGGCTCTGATTGGCCTGGAACTTTCTATGTAGACCAGGCTGGCATTGAACTCACAGATATCTGCCTATCTCTGCCTCGCAACAGCCTGGATTAAAGGCCTGTGCCACCGTACCCGGCTATGTCTTCCTTTAAAAACAACTTATCACATATGTTTATTTATCTTGTATATATGTGTGTCTGCGTGTGAGCAGGGGCATGTGCACCATGTCATACATGTGGAAATCCGAAGACAATACAAATGAGTTGATTTTCTCCTATTATGTGGGTTCTGGGAATCAAACTCAGCTTCCCAACCTTGGCAGCAAGTGCGTATATCCACTGAGCCATCCAGTCAGACCCACCTTCCTCCTTTGTGGCTTGTATGTCTGTTTACCTCCAGGGTTCCACACAGGAAGCTGATTATGAGTCTCACTATGTTTCTACTCAGACCTCTGTTAAAATAACTCATTCTGTAACTATTACTGGAGATAACCTCATTGTACAGAAAGGTAGGTCTTAATGCCCTCTGTCCCAGGTGGGCTATCCTAGAGTCATAGTTGTACGTGTCCACCTGACTGGGATATGGGGGCCCAGCATCTTTCAGTAGGGTGGCTATGGGATAACACCAGACTGGGAGGCCTCCCCAACACAGACCAGCTGCATCCAGTTGACCAAAGGCCCAAACAGAGCAAAAGGTCTAAGTGCTCAGATTAGCATGTGTCTCTTCCAAGAGGCAGAAGCCTGTGTGGAGGTCATGAGGAATGACAGGCCACAGGGCTCCTACCTCACTGGTGGGACTAAAGTCCTTCTAGAAGAGCCTTCCAGCAATACCCTGTCTCCTGCGTTGCCACTTCCATTCTGTGAAGACACAGTCCTCACTAGACAACCAGACCTTAATCTGACACCTTGGGCTTAGTCTTGAGCTTCCCAGCCTCTTCACTGAGGATGAAGGGTGAATTTTTCTGTGCCGTTCTCTTTCAATTGTTAGCACTAGGGACTGAACCATGAGGTGAGAGGGGACATTACCAACCTGACTTCATGGCCTGGGATCCTGGTCCTTTCCTTTCTCTCCTACTCTCAGAATGGAACACATGCCTTCAGCTCTTCTGGTCTCCAGCTTGCTAAGTGCTGGCCTTGATATTTCACAGCCTCCACAGCTGCAGGAACCCCTTCCTTGTCACACACACATAAACAATACACACACACACTCACAAAGAGTTGGTTCTTGGTTTAATTCTTCTGGGAAACCCTGCTTCAATGCACCTAGGAATGACCCTACTGTACCAACTACTTTCTCATATACTGGCAAGGAGCAGATTGAATTTGAAATTAAAAATAAGGGTTGGGAAGATGCCTCATAAGTTAAGAGTATACACTGCTCTTGGAGAGGACCAGAGTTCAGTATCTTGCACCCACGTCAGGTGGCTCACAATTGTTTGTGACTCCAGCTCTAAGGAGTTCAATGCCCTCTTCCGGCTTCCTCAGCACCTCACTCATGAACTTACACACGCACACTTAAAAATAAAACAGAAAAAATGGAGTGTGTGTGTGTGTGTGTGAGTGTGTTGCTTACATGTATGTAAGTGCACCTGTGTTGCACAATGCCTGGAGAGGTCAAAAGAGAGCGCAGGATCCCTGGAACTGAAGTTAGGATGGTTGTGAGCTGCCACGTGGGTGCTGGGAGTTGAACCTGAGTCCTATGCAAGAGTTGCCAGTGCTCTTAACCGCTGAGCATCTCTCCAGCCCCAAAACAAAAAATCCTTAAACCGTTTCTACTAATACCCAAACAAAAGAAATACTTAGGTTTGTTCAAGACCTCTGTGGAAAACCACAAAACTCTGATGAAATCAATTTTAAAAATTAAAGAAATAGGACAGTCCACTTTCACGGATGGGAGGGTTCACTACTGCCCATTGTCAGGGTTTCCTGAGCTACAGGGTCAGTACGATCCAGCCAGCGTCCCATAAGGCATGTTGTGGATGTCAACAGACTGACTCTGAAGGGCACATGGACAGGCAACATCCAAACCCAAACTAGCCAATCCAATGTAAAGAAGAATTTGCTTAGGGGACTGACAGGAGCTGCCTGTGACACTCCATAGCCTGTGGTAATCATGGCTGCGTGGAGTTGGCAAAAGCATAAACACGTCAATGGAACAAACTGAGTTCAGACACAAGTCCTCATAGAGGCAGCCAACCACCAAGTGGCGCTGGGAAAACTGGACACCAACATTTAAATCGGCATCATCACCACTGTCATCACCATCATCACTACTGCCATCACCATCACCATCACCATCACCATCACCATCACCATCACCGACATCATCATCGCCATCACCGACATCATCACCACCGCCATTATCACCATCACTATCAACACCACCACCATTACCACCTCCACCATCACCATCACCACCATCATCACCTTCACCCTCACCACCATCATCACCACCTCCACCATCACCGACATCATCACCACCTCCACCATCACCGACATCATCACCACCTCCACCATCACCATCACCACCATCATCACCACCTCCACCATCACCACCATCATCACCACCTCCACCATCACTGACATCATCACCACCGTCACCTTCACCACCACCATCACCACCTCCACCATCACTGACATCATCACCACCGTCACCTTCACCACCACCATCACCACCTCCACCACCATCACCTTCACCCTCACCACCACCATTACCACCTCCACCATCACCAACATCATCATCACCATCATCATCGCCATCACCACCACCACCATTCCTATTATCACCATCACCACCACCGCCACCACCATCAACATCTAGATGCAGGCCTTTCATCATTCTCGAAAATAAAAATTAATGCAGGATGGAGCACAGACCTAAATGTAAAATGCAAAACTATACAATTCCTATACATAAAAACATCTAGATGACTCTATCTGGCACTGTGGTGCACAATGGTAATGCCAGCTCTCAGGATTATGAGGCAAGAGGTTGCAAGTTGGAAGCCAGCCTGGGCTACAGAGTGAGATCTTGTCTGGGGAAGGGCGGGGGGAGGAGGGAAGAGGAAGAAGTGAACTCTCAAATCATGACGAGCTGTGGATTTGACTGGCAATGCCAGGGAACCAGTGATCTATCTACAGTGTGCTGTTCCAGCCATGAGATATCCCGGAAAATGCTGCTGTGCAGACATTAAACGATGTGCAGTTGCTGGTGAGGAATGACTGGCTGGGGCACAGACACCACTAGGGCAGTAAAATTATTGCTTGAGACACTGCCACATGTCATGCTTGCCTGTTAGAACCCACGGAGCACACATGAGCGATCCCTCAGGTAAACTGAAGTCTGTGTTGTGGTGACACGTCAGCATGGGTTCAGTGACGGAGACGCATCCACAGTTCGATGATCGATGCCACAGTGTGGGCTTTGCATGGGTCAGAAGGAGGCATGTGAGAGCCTTCTCCACACTCCCTCAATTTGCTGTGAATGCAAAAGTTCTCTGGAAAGTAATATCTATTTAGAAAGAAAGAGAAAAGGAAGGAAGGAAGGAAGGAAGATAAAAAGGAAAGAAACAGGAAGGAAGGAGGCTTCAGGTTCCACAGCAGTTTCCAGCCTTGTCCCTGTGGTTTGCTTCGTGACTGGGGGACACCTTTGCATACCCTAAAGCCCACACCACAGGCTGCTAAGCACCTTTGCCCTCCCATCAGCACCCGGCAGGTGACTGGCTCACACAGTTCCACTGTTGACTGGGGCAGTCTCTTCCATTATTTGAGGGCGATAGCATGTAATATAATATTTCATTTTATCCTTTTCACCAGGGGCAGCTGGTGTGAAGTCCCGGTCAGAAGACTTGCAGACGAGGCCTGTCTCTACTGTTTGTTGTTGTGTGGCCTTCGGTCAGTCACTTCTTTTCTCTGATGCCCTCTTCCTTCTCCTCTGTGGTTCAGTCAGCTGTTAACATTCATTTCTAGCTGTGATTCATAGTAAGAGCCCGCTCATTCCTGTTACATGACAGAAGAGCATCAACTTGCTCATGGGAGAAATGAAGACATTATTATCTCTCCATGACGCCCTAGGGCAAGAACCCCAAATGGGTCTTTCTGCCTGGTCCTGTGACAGCTGTGCCAGAGACCCACACAGGCTCCTGGGAGAAGTCCCACTGGCTTTGTCTCCTGCCACAGAACACAAGTGTGCGGCCCCGAATGAATATTCCTGTGTCAACTTAAAACTTAATGGGAGAGAGGAATCACAGCGCAGAACCTGGGATGGAAGTGAGAAAGGCCAGAAGGCCGTCAGCTTAATCCTTCCTCACTGCCCCCAGCCAGGGGGAGGGGCCTTTCTGCCCTGTACTTGGACATAGTGTTGGGGTGCAGCAATTTCCACATCCAAGTGGGGTTCCAGACCCCCTCTGTGTGTTTGTAAGGTTGGAAAAGTGTTGCCATGTTTTCCATGGGGTTCATACACTGCAAGCAGTTCCTCCCAACACGGCAGAGTACAACTCCAGGGTGGGAACCCCAGGCCCCTCCTTTTTGGTCATCAGTTCCGGTGACTGTCTCAGCTTGCCTGGCTACCCATGAAGATGGTCACAGACAGCTGTCACTTTGAGGTAATAAGTGCCGTGACGGAGAGCCAGCATACCCAAAAGGGTGATGTGAGTTTCTGCTGTCTCCACGTCAACCTTTGTTTCTCTGGGGCAAACTGGGGAGCTACAGCTGGAGTGTAAGTCCAGGAAGCGTCCTCCTGCCTTTTTTCCTGAGACACAACGCATTGGAGACAGGATGAGGTTCTCAGCACCCAGGTCTCCTGAGGGCTCAGCCCAGCACCTTTCTGAACTTTCTGAAAGGCCAGTCTTGTGTCTACTTGCAACTTGTGACAGCTACTCTTTCTGTTCATTTTGGAGGTTTCCAAGCCGAATCTTTACCTTCTTTCTCCTTTCAAATTAACCTCCCAACCATGACCCCCAAGCTGAGTCTCAGCTACTTCTAAAGCCCAGACCTGCTCAGACGTGGGTGAATGCTGGGGTCTCCTGGGGGAACGTGGAAATGCAATGGTGAGCCTCAAAATTACACAAGAAGCTGCAGTACGCAAAGGTACCACGCCAGTGAGAGGGTTCAGTGAGTAGAGGCGCTTGCCACCAAGTCTGATGACCTGAGTTTCATCAATCCCGGTAAACCACATGGTGGAGAGAGAGAACCAACTCCCAAAAGCTGCTCTCCGACATCCACCCAGGCACTCCCCACACATGCACACAAAATAAATAAATAATAAATAAATAAATAAATAGATAGATATGTAATTTTAAAGAAGTAAGGTACTAACAGAAGAGAAGTTATACTGACCAATAGAGTGGAAGCCAAAGCCAAGAAACAAACCTCAGCTGACCGTGGAGGCTCACACCTTTAATCCAGCACTCAGGAGGCAGAGGCAGATGGATCTCTGTGAGTTGGAGACCAACCTGGTCTGCAAGGCGTGTTCCAGGTCAGACAGGGCTCCATACTGAGACCCTACCTCAATAATAAATAATAGTGATAGGAAGAAGAAGAAAAAGAAGGAGGCGGAGGAGGAGGAGGAGAAGGAACGAAAGAAGGAAAGCAAGCCACACCAAACAATAACAAAATACAAACTCATGATCCACAAACAATTCATCCTCATCCTCACCAATGTTGGCAGGACCAGTGGCGGGGGGAGGGGCAGCACAGAACCACCTCTTCAGCAAATGGAGTAGAATGGCTGAGTCCCTGCCTCCTTCCATATAAAAATAAATAAATAAATAAATATCTCCAAAGGGATCAACAACCTAAGTATAAAAACTAGAACTACAAGACTCTTGGAAAAAAACAGAGTTGATTCCTCATGACCTTGTACTTTGTAATAGATTCTTGGATAGAACACCAAAGGCATCAACAAGAGCAACAAACAAACAAAAAATAGGTTCATTAGAGGCGGGGACCAGCCTCAGCTGGGGCAGGTGGGCCTCTGTCACCCCTCCCCTCCTGCAGGCAGATCTCATGATGTTCACGGAAGACTGGCTGGAAACCAGAAACACTGCTCACTCTCTCTCTCTCTATCTCTATCTCTCTCCTTCTCCCCCCCACCCGGCCCCCCAGGAGCCTCTGTCTAGTTGAGGCTGGCCAGAAACTCTTGATTTTTCCTGTCTCAGCTCTGCCAAGTGCTAGAATTACAGGTGTGTGCCACTGAACCTGGCTGGAGACTTCTCTCTTCTCCTGGCCTGTGAACTTTGTGTAATGCTGGGTGGAGAATCAGGGAAAGGCGCCACCACAGGCTATGAGAGGACCACCATGCATGCGAGAAGTGCCCTTCGGGTGCTCAGGAAATAGTTGTGGGGTAGGAACACTGGGGTTCTTCGTAGGCCTGGAGCCTGGGGCCTGTAACTGTGTGCCTGCGAGCTCAGATGGCCCTGCCCATCAGGACCATATGAAGTGGCCTCCAGGTGCTGGTGTCTGAAAAACAGCCCTGAGTGGATGACTGGAAACCATCCCAAGAGTGTGAGGCTGGGAAAGGCAGCTTATATTCCTTGTCCCTGATTCTCAGTATATCAGAACTGAGAGCTCAATGACATAAGCCAGACCCCCCATCAGCCATTTTTAGACTAGGCACAGGAAGAGGTATGTGTCTCCTGGGTAACCTCACTGTTTGGTGACAAACACCCAACTCTTACATCCTGGAAAGCTGGGTATTTTTAGGGAGGTCTTCTGAGAGAGGACACATGTCCCCAAGGGAATTGCCATTGCTCAAAGAATGGTGTGAATGAGGTTATCACTGCCTTCCTTTACAACCTGATTAATGGAGCTGAGATCACAGGATGATGGAGAGGAAAGGACAGGGTGGAATGACCTGGAGAGTGCGTGTCACCTGAGTCACTGAAGTACAGGCTATTTACCCATTTTAGAGATGAGAAAACTGAGGCTGGGCATCTTTCAGCCTGAGGCAAATAACTACTCTGAGGTATAGCTGGGCCTCTGGTTACATACCCCTAGAAGGCCTCTACATGTTCCTCTGTGGTTTTATGTTGTCCCCTGACTAGTACTTGTCTATTTCTAGGAGGGCCCAGGCTCAGGTTAGGTTCTGTGAATCCTCCTGAGGGTGACAGAGAATGTCAGCCCCTGCTGCCTTCTGTGTTTAAAGACTTCTGGATGGAAAAATGACCCTGGAAGGAAGGTTCTGGGAAGCTGAGCTCTGTTCAAGTCTCCCCAGGTGAATAAAAGAAATCACACTGCTCCAGACTCTGCTCCTGTGGAATCTGCATGCATCTGCATCTGTCCCTGTGGACTCTGTAGGCACCTGTCCCTGTGGGCTCTGTAGGCACCTGTCCCTGTGGACTCTGTAGGCATCTGTCCCTATGGACTGTAGGCATCTGTTCCTGTGGACTCTGTAGGCATCTGTCCCTGTGGACTCTGTAGGCATCTGTCTCTGTGGACTCTGTAGGCATCTGTCCCTGTGGACTGTAGGCATCTGTCCCTGTGGACTCTGTAGGCATCTGTCCCTGTGGACTGTAGGCATCTGTCCCTGTGGACTCTGTAGGCACCTGTCCCTGTGGACTCTGTAGGCATCTGTCCCTGTGGACTATAGACATCTGTCCCTGTGGACTCTGTAGGCATCTGTCCCTATGGACTGTAGGCATCTGTTCCTGTGGACTCTGTAGGCATCTGTCTCTGTGGACTCTGTAGGCATCTGTCCCTATGGACTGTAGGCATCTGTCCCTGTGGACTCTGTAGGCATCTGTCCCTGTGGACTCTGTAGGCATCTGTCCCTGTGGACTCTGTAGGCATCTGTCCCTGTGGACTCTGTAGGCATCTGTCCCTGTGGACTGTAGGCATCTGTCCCTGTGGACTCTGTAGGCATCTGTCCCTGTGGACTCTGTAGGCATCTGTCCCTGTGGACTCTGTAGGCATCTGTCCCTGTGGATTGTGGACATCTGTCCCTGTGGACTATAGGCATCTGTCCCTGTGGACTCTGTAGACATCTTCCCCCATGGGTTCTGTATGCATTGTCCCCCTGTGAGGCTCTAGTCGCTGCTGAAGGACACCTGCAGATGAGCGTGCACCAGAGGGCTGCACAGCTGTAGAGTTTTAGGGCGCAGAAACTGTGTGTGATGCGAGAGCCACATGGCCCCACCCACCTGAACCTCACAGATTCTGCTTTACTCACCACCCAGTCTTAGACTGCAGCCAAAATTACCCCAGGCAGCCAGCAGCACACTGCAGGTTCTGTGATGGAAAGGTGGCCACAGCAGAGCCTGTGCCACCCTCTCCAACAGCAGCCCTGGGAGCCTGTGTGAAGGCAGATGTAGAGAGGCCCCACAAGGACCATGTGGTGAGCTTCCGGAGTCTTAAGACTTCATCTCATCTTCCCCTAGAATAATCTGTGAGTAGATGCTATGCTTCCAATTTTAAGTTCAAAAAGCCAAGATCCACGGGGATTTAATGAAAAGACCAACGTAAAAACACAAAGCCCCCAGGACAAGGAAGCCAACAACTTTCATGTTTTCGCATATAGGCGATGTAGTTAATACGTTTGCTGTAACCTTTAGCTTCAAGTCACAAAACTTGTTCATAAAAGACACTGAACCGCGGGGTATTCAGGCAGGCTTTTCAAATCCTAGCTCTGTCACTCAGTGCTGAGTGACCTTGGGATAGTCAGCACCCTAACTCTGAGGTTAGGGTTTCCCTCAAATGGAGGTAGGACTAGCACTGAGATCATAGAGTGCTATGTCCTCAACCAAGAGGACAGGCTGGGGCAGCACAGAGTGTACTCCACACTGAGCTGACCTGTTTGCTAGTCTGGCTCTTCCGCTCTAACCAGGACTTGAACTCGGGTCCCTCTGCTCTACACACCCTGGGATGGATCCCAGTGGGTCTGAGCCAGTGTTGTAGACTCAAGACCTGCCATCAGCTCTTCTGGAAATTTCCAAATGCTTCTCTTCTTCCCCTGACCCCCACCTGTCACTTTCTACCATCAGCTGTGGCCTTGTAACCTCAGAAGTGGTGGGTGTGGGGCTGAGTGGACTCAACACAGCTGCCGGTTTAACGGGTGGGACAAGGAAGCCCAGGGCCCTGAGGTGCGTTGGTGGCTGCAGCTGGCCAGGGGAAAGCAGGCCTCCAAGTTCATGGCCACTTCTGGGGTCCTGGGTGGTCCCAGAATGCCCTCCCAGAGCTGAAGAGGCAGATGCTGAGTGCATCACAGACAGCTCAGCTCCAGTCCTGTGCAGTTAAATGCATAGCTCCAGTCCTATGCAGTTAAATTCGCCCTCCAGAATGGTGATCACACTAGGGAAATGCCTCCTCTTCACAAACCTGACACTGGGCTGGGTGCTTGGGACTCAGGGAGGAGCCTCCAAGAGCTCAGCCCTCCCTCGGAAGGCTAGCTCCTGCTTGCTGCATGGACCCCTATCCTTCCCTGCCCCACACCCATTGGAGCTGCCAGAGTCTGCCTCACAGGACAAATTAGAGAAGTTTGACTTTCTCGACTGAACACACCAGGACTCGGCCGCCACGATGCTCAGTCTTACCTCCTTCAGCTGGTCTCTTCTCCTCTCCCCACAGGTGCCCAGGTACCTCTGAGTCTCCTACTGATGGCTTTGGGGCAAACTCTAGAGGGAGATAAAAGAAGGCAGGGGCAGTGAGACATGCGGCTTCCAAGGTCACTGCCAAGATGTGGCACCCACCCTCCGCAGGTCTCCCCTTCCCCTCACATCTCTGGCACACAGGGACCTTGCGGGATAGTTGCAATGAAGCATGGAGCCCAAGCATCCCAGAGTAGCATCAGTCTTCTCAGGCTAGCCCCACAGTGTGAGCCAGAAGGCTAGCCTCTCCAGCTCTCTTGTCACTGGGAGGAGAAGGGTTCAATTCACCATATCCTGGCGGCATACCAGCCATCCAAGGCTTAGGTCAGACCCAGGAAATGCCTTGTCCCAGCACCGCTGAATAAAACAAGCAAGACAGAGCCACCATCATAGAGAGGGAGCAAGGTCCCAGCTGCTTTCCTCCCACCTCAACCACTGATTCAGTGGAACAGTAGAGGCCTAGTCAGTGTCATGTCATCTCAGACAGGGACAGGGACAAGTACATGAGAAAGCCTGTCCACTTTATGGTTGAAGGCCCTGGGCACAGAGGAGCTAAGGAACTGAGGCAGGGTGGGGACTAGAACCCAGGCCTGGAAAGCCCAGGATGGCACAGGTTCCTCCTCCATGAGGGAGAGCTTCCTGCAGCAGAGGGATGAGTTCAAGGTTCCCCAGGTAACAGAGAGATTCTCAGACTGTTAATGATGGGAAGTAGGAATGGCTGGGGATGTGGCTCGGTTTCATTTGGTTATTTATGCTGTGGATGTCCACTGCCAGATGCCCTGGGAGTCTCATGCATATGGGCAAGATCAAGGCAGAAATCCCCAATACATACATACACACACACACACACCTACACACATGCACACAAATGTGTGAATACATACACACATATGTACATGTGCACACTTACACACATGCACAAACACAAATATTCGTGAATGTACATAAACATACATACAGGCACATGCATACACAGAATTTTCACTTCGGAGGGTCTTTTTGGTTTTTTAAAACAGGGGCTAATGTAGCCTAGGCTAGCATCAACTCAATATGTAGCCAAGGCTGACCTTCGTTCTGCTCCACCTCCCCAGTGCTGTGATGACAGAAATGCACAACCACAACTGGCTGCAATTTTCTTTGTCTTTCGTTTTTTGAGACATGTAGCTACATGGTCTCAGCATATAGCTCTGGCTAGCCTGGAACTCGATATATAGATAAGGCTGCTCTGGAACTTACAGAGATTCACCTGCCTCTGTCTCCTGAGTGCTGTGATTATAAGTGTATACCACCTCCAAACCTGGCTAGAATTTTCATTTTTAAACACAGAGGCAAATACCCTTCCTAACCCACTCACAATCAACAGACAAAGCCATGGTATAGCCTATGGACCACGACCCATACCTGGTGCTATCTGATCATGAACCCATGGCTCCATGACACACAGAGACAGCAGATGGGCTCTTGACACATGGGATGGACACCCAATGAGTCCTCGGATCACACCCCATGGGAGCACACCCACACATCTGGATCCTCTTTATGTATCCCACGGTGCATGTGTGCCAAACCTATTCACCATCTGCTTATCAGCCACCACAGTCATGAAAGGCATGTCCATTTCATGTCTGTGGTGCCCACACTAGCATGTTGGTATCGAGCAGACTCAGAGCAAAGCACAGGTGGAAGGAAGGTGCCTCTTGCCTTGGTTCTTGGTTGTAAATTTGAACCAAGAGCTCTGCCTCTCAGGTGACCTGGTTTCCTCCCAATGGCTGCAACTCCAAGTCCCAGGACAAAGTCCCAGGGAGGAATCAGATCCTTGGCTGGTGCTGACAGATGTCCAGGCTCTCACTGCCTGGGGCACCTCTGAGGAGCCAGGAACTGCATTTACTGGTTCAGAACTGATAATGAGTTTTTATGAGCTCAGGGGAGTGCTCAGAACATGTATTAATGTCAAACATGCCCGTCAGCCATGCAACTTGAGTGAATGTCACACATTAACGAAATTAAAGGCTGTGGCCACACCAGGAGCGGCTGTGAGTTGCATGTCAGGAGGTGTGAGCTGAGAGCCTGGCTCTGAAAAACACTGCTTTCCAGGTTGGGTGGGAGCAGCTATGGGCTGGAATCTTGAACACCTCCAGGACAGGCGGATCCGGCCTTTCTGCAGCCTGAAAGAGATCAGCTATCACCAGGAAGCCAGGACAGACAAACTACGAGCCCAGTCTCAGTTCCATGGGGGTCAGTCTGCACCAGAGAGGGGCCTCGGCTGACCTGACCTTCTGTCTGTTCCCTGGACTCTCATCCCAGGGAATGGGAATGAGTTATCATCCATAGTCTACCCAGAGCTCCCCTGGGAGACAGAAGAAGGCTCCCAAATGTGGAAAGACAGTAGCAAGGAGCACTGTGAGTGTGGGCAGTGCCCTTGACCTGATGGCCTTGGAAAGGCAAGACCAGGAGTCCGCCAGACCAGGAGTCCGCCAGATCAGAAGTCCGCCAGACCAGGAGTCCGCCAGGAGCGGCTCCACTCCCACCTTGCTGCTCACCCTTCTAGGCCAGACTTGGTCTTGTCTTGTGCAAAGCTCCTCCCTAGACCTGATGTGGCCCCAGCTGAAACCATTAACTTAAAATCTAGCTCAGTAAGGGCTTTGAGCCTTCAGGAAGGACCTACCCAGAGCCTCAAGGCCTCACCCAGGGAAGACAGACAAGCCTGGTAACTCACGGACTGATGGGAAGACTCCCGGAAAAACATGAGGCTAGAGGTGATGGAGAACCTGGCACCCAGAAGCCAAGCACCTGACGCTAGACTCTGAGATCATAATCAGTGTAATTTTAAGTACATCTAATGGTGCTGATTAATTAAATTCATTATGATCTAACTTTTTATATGATGCAACCTGGTTTCTGAGATACTAAAAATAAAGAAAAAAAAAAGCAACAGGAAGAACCAGTGCAGTAAAATCCACCATAGTTAGAACTTAGGAAAGGAGGGACTCAGATGAGAATCCACTGTGCCTGCCTATTTGGTAAGACCTATTTCAAAAGTCAGACCATCTTCTTCCCCTTCTAAACCAAGGGCTGAGCTAGCAAATTATAAAGCAAATTCTGCTGAGTGTGGCACATGTGCTGTAATTCCAGCCCACAGGGGAGATCCTGAGTTCAAGGCCAACCTGATGGATGTAAGTGTGGGACATCAGGAGCTACAATATTAAGTTTGAAGCCAGCCTGGACTTAATATTGAGACCATCAGAAGTAAAGGGAGAGAGGGGAAGAGGGAAGGACAGAGGGAGGGGAGAGTGGGAGGGAGAGGAAAGGGGGGGGTCTAAGAGCCAATCCGTGTCCTAGAGGCCCAGGTGAACGGCTTTCTTATAGTCCCTGATGTGCCAAACACCACTTTTAACCTTTTAATTTAAATACAGCAGACAGACATATTTCCCCACGAAAATGCCGTCTACTGGGAACGCCCCCCCGCTGTCTTCACACACGGTGCCTCTAGGAGACCAGTGCCATACGCTGCCCTGCATCTTTCCAGCTAGCCTTCCTCTTCCAGCTCATTCTCCCAAATCCTCCCAACCCCATGACTTCTGCTGGTGCCCACCCAGGCTCAGGCTCACGAGCGCCTGCCCACTGGCTGTAGAAGGGCTCCTGGATGCATGGCAATCTGCAGCTTCTGTTCCCTCCAGCCTGCTCACAGTGAGCCTCTAAGTGGGTTCCGTGTCCTCCCTCTGCCTGTATATAGAACTTTATATCATCTGACTCTCCACTGCCCCTCAGACCCATTTTCAGGTCCTCACAGTATGCACAGACTCTAGTCACCTGGGCTGAACACACCCCGCCAGCAAGCTCAGCTCAACCTTACTGATGTTGCCTCTGCGCTCACTTAGGCACATCAGGCTTCTGCCTGCACAGGAGACAGGGTGGGAAATGGAGATCCTCGGCACCAGGGATGACAGAGCTCTGTGGCTGACAGACCAGACATGTAGCTCCATCTCAATGCTACCCTTGACACTCATGTGATGACGGGGAAATGGGGCTTTTGTCCCACTAGACCTAAGGACAGTTGTAGTCTCACCTCATGGGGCTTAAGTGAGCAGTTAGGATGGCAGGTGATTCCTCTAGTCCCCAGCATGCAATAAGCATGCGAAATACGGGGGAACTGGAAAATCTGGAGATTACAATCTGCTACTGCTTTCTGTTAAAAGAGTGGCAGTCAAGTATTATCCCAATACCAAAGCAGCTAGAAAACGCTAGACTCAGACCCAGATCCCTTGTGGACATTGATGTGAAAGACTCAACAGAATATTAGCAAGCCAAAGTCTCAACACATGAAGAGTTCCACATCGCAACCAAGTCGGAACAAGTCCTGTAAGGCAAGGAAGGGTCAACATACAAAAACATCCACGAGCATGAGACCACACCTTAACAGACTGGAGGGAAAACACGTGACCACCCTGACGGATGTAGAAAAAAAGCATTTAACAAAGACACTCGGCAAAGTAAGAACAGAGAGAATCAGGCTCAGAATACGAGAGGTCGGAAATGAACAAGTCACCGCGAATATCAACTTGACCACATCTAGAATGATCTGAGAGACAGGCTTCTGGGCAAGTATGTAAGACTGTTCCCAGAGAGGATTCATGAAGGAGGGGGAACCCACCCTGAATATGGATAGCCCCATCTCATGAGCTCGGGTACCCAACTTAACAGAGAGGGAAAAAGAAGAAAGTCGGTTGAGATGCCGGAAGACAGCTCAGTCGGTGAAGAGCTTGCCCTGTGTCTTAGTTTGCTTCTCCACTGCTGGGATAAAGACACTGACCATAAAGAACTTGGGGAGAAAAGGGTTTATTTTAT
This sequence comes from Eospalax fontanierii, assembly GCA_035773235.1. Classification (NCBI taxonomy): domain Eukaryota; kingdom Metazoa; phylum Chordata; class Mammalia; order Rodentia; family Spalacidae; genus Eospalax; species Eospalax fontanierii. The sequence continues at coordinate 20,651,877 of CM069526.1, forward strand.
CTCACATCTTCCAGGTCACAGAGTTCATCACTGAGGGAAGTCAAGGAAGGAACCTGGGCACTCACCACAGAGGTGTACCGCTTACTGGAGTGCTCAGCTTGCTTCTTGTATAACACAAGACCACCTGCCCAGGGGTGGCCCCGTCCCACATCACTCAACAATCAAGAAAATGCCCACAGACATGGCCACAGGCCAGTCTAATAGAGGCATTTCCTCGATTGAATTTCCCTCTACCCAGGTATGTTAAGTTGACGACTAAAGCTAACCAGCACACCTGCAAGCCCAAGGACCTGAGTTCGGATCCCCGTGACCCACACAAAGAGCTCAGTGTGGTGGTGCAGCCTATAATCTCAACACTGGAGAGGAGGAAGCAGAAGGATCCCTGGGGCTCTCTGGCCAACCAATCTAGAGGAATGGATGAGGTTCAGGTTCAAGAAGAGACCATGTCTCGAAAAATAAGGTAGGGGAGTTGGAGTGAGTGTTCAGTGATTAGGACCGCTGGTTGCTCCTGCAGAGGACCCAGGTTTGCTTCCCAGCACCCACATGGTGGCTTACAACCATCTGTACCTCCAGTTTGAGGCAATCCAGTGCTCTTTTCTGACCCCTGTAAGCATTGCATAACATGGGTATATACTTACATGCACACAGGCAACACATTCATACACATAAAATAAAAAAATTAAAAACAATAGGAGACTAATAGAGGAAGACACTTAACATCAACCCCACATCCATGTATGTGTGCATACACATGTGCCCATAATTGAACACACAGACACAAATAAACACATAAATAAAGCAAACCAGAGTAGTGCCAACATTCCCCACGTCTGTGTCTTGATCTTTCAAGATGTGAGGAGTCTGGCTCCAGCCACCATGGACTCCGACATGTGTTCCACACCATGATGGACTGTACCCCCTTAAACTATGAGACAAAACAAACCTTTCTTTCTGTAAATTGCTTCTTATCAGGTATTTAATCACAGCCTGGAGGAAAGTAACCAGTACCACAGGCTGTGGTGAGAGGCTGATGGCTTTCTTGGGAGCCCAGGGTGGTCATTTCATTCAACACACCACAGGAGGTTTCAGAAGGAGCAAGTGAGATGTTTGGATTTAGCAATGATTCCTTGGGTCTGGTACCAAGGGCAGAGACAGCAAGAGAAAAAACCCTGACACACCATACTTCACACCAATGTGACGTTTTCTGCATAAAAGAAATATAAACAAAGCACTTGCCTCACACCTTGAAGTCCCTGGGTTCTCCCGCATGACAAAAATCCATAAGCAACACAATTCACAAACGGGTAGCAGACAGCGCACACCTCTGATCCTAGCACTTGGGAGGCAGAGGCAGATAGACTCTGTGAGATTAAGGTCAACCTGGTCTACCTAGCGAATTCCAGGCTAGCTGGGGCTACAGGGAGACCCTGACTCAAAACACAAAAACAAAAAGTTCAAGATCCCTCTCACCCCCCTTTACAACAACTGCTGCCGACCATGATACCACCAACAAAGAAAACCAAAGAATGATAGGCGTTCATGAGGATGTGCTGAAGTGGGACCCTTGTGAGCTGCTGGTAAAGTGGCATACTAGCATACTAGGAAGCAGCATGTCAGTTTAGAAAAAATTTGGACTATAATTACTGTGTGACCCCACAATTCCATTCTGGCTCCCAGGGGATTGTAAGGGATATCTATTCCCACATTCAGAACAGCGTGAGGATCCATCAGTGGCTGAATGCAGAAACAAAGTGCGGTCCAGCCACACAGCATTCAGCCTTAAAAAGAAAGGAAATTTGGACCCACAGGGCAGCATAGATAAATGCGAAGACTTTGTGCTGAATTCCACCTGCATGAAACACTTAATGTCAGACACAGAAGGTCAGGTGTGCTGCAGACAGAGTATTAGGAGCCTCTTCCAAACAGATAGCTCCCATTTTAGACAATGAAGAGTAAGGGAGATGGGTGATGGGGAAGGCCACACAACATTTTAAATGTATTTAGTACTTAAAAGTGGTCAAGGGGTTGGGAGGTGGTCAGTCAATAAAGTGCTTGTTGCACAAGGACTTGAGTTTGGATCCCCAGCGCGGAAGTGAGCACTAATAAATTCTAGTCCTGGGGAGGTAGAAAAAGAAGGATTCTGGGACTCGCTGCCCAGTCAGTCTAGACAAATCAGCACGCTCCAAGTTCAGTAAGAAGTCTTATCTCAAAAAATAAGGTGTTTCTAAGTCAGACTCCTCGGAGCCCACCCTGCCTTCTCTGAGGCTTCTGCGGAGAACAGATGTGTCTGTACCCTATCCACAGGCCAGCATTTAATGGGCAACAGCTGGACTCTGGAATATTCCATACAATGTTTCCAGACAGTGTTGAAGAGCATGGGTTTGGTCTCTTCATGTGGCTGAGCCCGTCAGGAGGGTGTAGGAGGAGGGAGACGACCGGGCCTTTCCTGTCTGCAGCCCCTCACTCCATCTCCCCATCTCTCCACCTGGCTGCGCCTTCCCTCGCCACCCTGCCACCCTGGCTCTCGGCTCCCACTGTGGCCATCCCGCATCTCCTCCGGTTCCCGGTGAGTCCTGAGACAAGGGCTCTTGGTCTTTGATCCCTGGAACAGACGGTGCCCTCAGCAAGACTGTCGAGTCTGCATGCAGCTCTCTCCGAGTGCCTCTTTGGGCATTGATGCCAGGCCCCAGAACCCAGGCTGGCCCTGTGCCATCCTAAGGCATTGCTGCTGACAGATAAAAGCTCTGCAGTTCGTGGCTCTAACCCAAGCCAGCGCTTTGTTTTGCTTTGTTTTAAATTAGCTACACAGGGGGTTGGCTTGTGGGTGGAAGGCGAGGAGAGCCTGGGCATGCCGGGGATGTGTTCCTGCTGTGGCCTGCATCTCACAGTCCCAGGTGGCCCTTAATGAAGCTGCCAGAGCGCTGAGTGCATCCAAGGCTCTCCACCTGCACCAATCCCATCAGGGGGAGGGGCTTCCCCGCCCTCCCTGTCACTCAGCCCCCAAGTCAAGTAATGAGTTCCCAAGTCAGCCTACTAATTGTACCCCAGGGTCTTAGTGGGGTTGCAGTGGGGCTCAGAAAGAGAGGGGTGAATGGAGAACTGCCCTGACACACTCGATGCAGTACAGGGGGCTCCAGATGCTACAGCAAGAGTCCCCAAGGGTCCACCCACCCTATCAGGCTCCCAGTCAGAGCTCATTAGCTGTTGGTGGCCTGGGGAGTAGGAAAGTGCCAGAGAAGATAAAGGTGGACCAACCCTATGACTTAGTACAGAGGCTGTGGACTCCCTGTTAATAATCTTCCTCTCTGCCTCCCATCTGCTCAGGGCCTTGGGGATTTTTTGTGACAATGGCACATGACAGCCAGAGTCTCTTGGTAGACTACACAGTCTTCCTTGGCTTCAAAGACTGGCCAGCTTGCCCAGTTGGTCAGGAAGAAGACCTCAGTGGCCCAGGCACACCCCTGCCATTGGCTGGCCTCAAGCCGCCTCTGCTCCCCAGCTTTGTCCTGTCTGAAATTACCATCTCATGGCCTGGAGGAGAGTGTGGCCAAGAGCACCCCAGGACCTTACTCCACATTGGAACCCGACTCTCATTCTTCCCTAGCTATAAGGGAAACCTTTCATGTGCCCATTTTACAGCTGCGGTGGGACCTTCAGTATGCATGCGCAGCTGAACCCTGGTGAATTGTTCATGTAGAAAGGGATGGGACACTGCCATGCCAACCCAACAGCTCAGTCATACTGGCAGACTGGCTAGACATTGGGAGGCAGGGGGGTCTGGAAGCCTCAGTGACTTAAGGTACTTTTCTCCAGAGATAGAGCTTAAACACCCTGGCCCCTGGCCTGAAACCCAACTGTGCCATCTGCCCAAAGAAGCCAAGAGAAGATATGGGTTTCACAGGACTTCCAGCAAGATGCTGGTGTTCCCAGACCAGGAAGTGAGGGTCAAAGGGGGCCAAGGCCCTGTCCTCAATCACAGAGCTAGGCCTGGGAGAGGGAGGCTCAGAACCCAGACCTTTATCATCAAAGTCACCCAAGCTACAACCATGCAGTCTAGCCCACACTAGGGGCACATGACCAGGGCCACGGTGCATGTCCTTCCAAGGAGACACCTGAAATGCTTGAGTAAAGATAGCTAGGGTCTCAGAAGCTTCTGGAATCCCCAGTGCTCTGGCACAAGGTTCAAGAACAGTGTCTGCCTCTGTGTTGGAGCTGGCTTTGGTGTGGGCTATCTGCACACGTCGTAGACCTTGAACTCCACGTGGCTTCAACATGCAGTCTTAAACCTGCAGCCCAAATGTTGGAGGATAGTCTGCCTTTCAGAGAAGCAGTATTTAAAAAACCGCACAGTGGTAACAGATATTTGAAAGTGGCCACCCTGCCGTTGGAAAGGAAGCTGAAACTGTGAATTTAAACCTGCAGCTGGGGGAAGAGCCCACTCTGTGGCCAACCACTGCTTTCCTCTGCAAATGGGGTCATTAATTCAGACTTCATAACCTGTAGGGCTGCGGTGAAGTCCAGACAAAGTGCACCCCAGCTCTTTGTAATTCTTCCTGGCTCCCATGTAAATACTCTTTAAATGCAGAAAAAGTCCGTGGGTGGTAAGATCTCTTGGGGCCTTTAGCATTTTGATGGGGTCTCCCAGCACTTGAAGTTACAGGGCTTTAAAATTCATAGTGTGGAGATTAATCCAGCCTTTCACAGCTCCCCTTCCTGACTGGAGATGGCCAGGAACTTTTACCCCTTTCAGGGCCTTGATTGAGAAACGAAGTTAGGAATCCAGAGAGCCGGGTCCAGTCCTAGAGAGCAGAGCCAAGACCCATTTCCTTTGCGTTCAGCCCTCCAAACTCAATTAAACAGCAGAACTGGGGATGAGGGCTGGAAATGCTGTACGCACGGGCAGCAAGGCCAAGCACAGAGAGGAGCCCCAGCCTATTCTCAACAGCTCGCCTCAGCTGGTTATCACCAACAAAGCCCGGCCTTTAACCCCACTGGCTCAGAGCCTCTGCCATGAATCTCTGTGTGCCAGAATATCAGACTCCTGGGATTCAACGCGCAGGAAAGAACTGTAGCTGCACAAACCCCTGAGCTCCAGAAACTCGGTCTAGCCGGGGAAAGAGACAAGAAAGTGACCAACAAAATGAAACAAGGGTGGGTGACCCCAACTGTTGGGGTCCCCTGTAAGAAGACAGGAGGCACCCCCAGAGGAGAACTCCATGAAGCTGAGTTTATGAGTTGCTCCCACTTTTGGGGGCTTCCTGGTCCTTCCTTAAACCTGGATTTGAAAATGTATATGCCTTTTACTCGCCAGCACCCCAAAAGCCAAAACCCAAGATGCAAATACATGTTATGGTTAAGTGTGGAGGCAAGAGCCCTGCATGTTCTTGCCTATGATCAGAAAGAACATACAGATGCTATTAAGACACAAGGAAAGGCCTGGCTCCCCACCGAAGTGCAGCCCACCCAGACAGTGCTGGACCCGCCCCGGGATTCTGGAGAGTGAGCTCTGCAGAGCTATACATCGACTTACAGACGCTTTTTTTTTTTGCTTTTGCTTGTAAAAAAGATCACTCTCAAGGTTGGGGTTTTATCAGCCTACATAGTACACTAACCAGTTTTGTATCCTCCCCTGATGCCTGCACTGCCAACAGCCTCTGGTTCCTCTCAGAACTGCCTGCTGGCTCCTTCTTACTGAGTCACGTTGGCCTTGGACCACATTCATTCTAAATCTATATGTGAGCCTGGTTTTAATTTTTACTCAATTATACTGACAATACATGCCCAATCATATTTGCGTGTGTGGCTATATATGGACACACACACACACACACACACTGTCAAACAAATTTCAGCAAACCGAGGGCCGGAGATCTAATGCCTTGTGATGATTCATTCTCATTGCCAGCTACATTAAACATCATCTAAAACATATATCTGTTGGGACATCTGTGAAGGTCTTTCCAGAGATTGTTTACCTGTGGAAGGAAGAGTCCCCTTGAATGTGGGCAGTACCATCCCATGGGCTTGGGTCTAGAACTGAATAAAAAGGGAACTGTGAGCTTCCCAACGCTGGTCAAAATGACCAGGCACCTCACGTTCCTGTCACTGTGCCTTCCTGCCATGATGACCTGTCTTGAGTTGGGAATCCAAAATAAACGCTTCTTCTCTAAAGTTGACTCTTTCAGGTATGTTGTTACAACAGTGAGAAAAGCGGTCAGCTGAATAGCTTCATCTAGGATTTGTGAACCTCGATGACGCTTCTGACTCTGGAGCTTAGTGGGTGGAGCCGTGACGGGACTCCCTGGGCAGTAAAGACTGGAGAAGTAGAAATAAGGCCCACAAGGCAGTGGGGCCTTTTCTGTTTGTTTGTTCCTTTTTTATTGTTTTGTTGTTCACAGCTAGCCTGGAACTCACAATGAAGACCAGGCTGGCCTTGATTTCACAGAGATCCATCTACCTGCCTCTGCCTTTGCAGTGTTGAGATTGAAAGGGGTGTGCCGCTGTGCCCAGTCAGTTGGGTCATTTTTAAACACTCTTCCTTTGTGATGGGTAAAGCTGAGCAGACAGCTTTACCACATTAGCTGGAGGGACCTGCTTGGGAGCCGGCTTTCCTCTCTTGTTTGATTCTCAGAAAGTCAGATCTTACTGATAAACAGCTTTAATTTTCTTTTGTTACACTTATTTATTTATTGTGTGCCTCTGTGTGTGTGTGTGTGTGTGTGTGCTATAGAGTATATGTAGAGATCAGAGGCAACTTTTCAATCTACATGGGTTCTGGGGATCAAACTCAGGTCCTCAGGCTTGGCAGCCAGTGCCTTGACCCACAGAGCCATTTCACTGACCCTTAAGTTTTAATTTAGTCATGTGAAACTTTTAGCATGACTGACTCCATTTTAGTTGGGACCTAGTACAGGAACTCAGTCTAACACAATGACCTCTCCTAACCTGTAATTAACAGCAGACACACACTGCAGAAAAATGGAAGGGAAACTCAAGTACCTGCATACATGTGACTTTGATACTCAGAGCAAGAAAAGGGGGTGACATGATTTTCTAACGGCAGAGAAATGCACACTCATTTCTGAGATCCTTCCCAGCTAAGAGCTGAGGCAAGATGCTTGCTCTCTGAACAGGCATGTTCTCTCAGGGGATGGACTGAGGCACTGGGGTCTGTTGCGTGCTGTGAGAACCACGTGACTAAGATCTAGACACTGCTGGTGAGATCCCAGGTCCAAGCACCAAGAGGCACATCTGAACCCCAGGCCTGGCTCTCCCCACCCTGCCAGGCACCCACTACCACCTGCCTCCCAAGTGGAGAAACAAACACATCTGCAGAGCTGCCAGGTCCAACTCACAGAAGACCATGTTCTCCACCCATTCCCAGAGCACAGAGCATGCAGAGCCAAGCGTGAGGAGCTCCAGCCTGGAACTGAACTCACGTGTTCAACTCCACCATCATGGGTAGATATTGTGTCTTCACCTCTCCATCACAGGGGGTCAGTGGTCACACAGAGGTGACCCACCCACACCTGCTCTGATGGTATCGTCAGGCTTTAATTAATAACTCAAGCCACCTCTCCCTTCCTACAGTGAGAGACTGGTTTTATTACTGCACCATAAAGTAAGGGGCAGCCTGCTTTCAGCTAACACACAGCTGGGTATGCTAGGAGGGTCCTAGCCTAGAAGATGGGGTGGAGGATGGTAGACATGGTTGCATCTCCGACTCACTGTCTGGCCTTGGCCAAGTCACTAAATCTCTCTGAGTCACATATCTTTGCCTTTAAAATAAAGAGGCTCTGACCTCAGGATGTCTTGCCAACATCAGCCTTTCTTCCCTGGCTGTCCATTTCACAGGGCGTTTTAGATGCAGTGGACATGGAGTCCCCACTGGGGATCCTTCTTCTATACTAATTTTCAGGAAAACCCTTCACATAGTGGATTATTGCTGGTTAATTCATGTGGAAATCAGGTTTTGAGGGAAGAAGAAAGCCTCAAGGTTCAGCCAAATGGGGAAAATGTAGGTGGGAAGAGATGCCTCACTGAGATGGAACCTTCCAGAATCAGCCTCTGTGTGGTATCACTCTGACCACAATATTATGCATTTTCTTTATTTTGTCAAATATATTCTTCTAGGTTTCAAAACACCTGTGGGCTCAGGCAGGATCACTTGGGTAGATATTGTGTCTCAAAAGTACCCCATGAAAAAGCTCTATTTTCCTCGATTTCCCATCCAGCCTTTATCTTTGACTTTGGGGAAAAGAGGAGAAAGAATAATTCAGAAATGTCAGCCATTAAGCAAGGGTCAATGCTGAAAGATGTGTCTGGAGATGACTAACAGGTCACCAATCCAAAGAAACACTGAAGAGCCCCTCACACAAGATGATGTGGCTCGTGGAATGCATTCGGAACCTGGGTGAACTCCTGAGCCTGCTGGGTCTTGGCTTCATTATTTGTCACCTGTGATCTTCACAAAGGGTATCCCAGGGCCCCCAGGGCATACCAGAGTGCAGAGGGGCTTGGAAATTCCTTTGGGTTTTGTGGCTCCAGGTAACACTGAGCAGCTGAAGATGGACTCTTACGCAAACCCCAAGACAAAGGCTGGGAGCATGGCTCAGTGGGTAAAAGTGCTTGGTGCTCAAGCCTGAGGACCTGAGTTCTTTGGATTCCCAGAATCCACTGAGAATGATGGAATGCATCAGTGACCCCAGCCGCTGGGAGGGAGAGACAGAAGGCTCCCCAGGGCTTGCTAACCATCCAATCTAGCCAAAACAGTAAGTTCCAAGTTCAAGGAGAGACCATGTCTCACAGAGTGGCGAGCAATAGAGGAAGGCCCCATGCCAACCCCTGGCTTCCACATGTACACTCACCGGCAAGTGTACCCCCACACGTACACACAATCATGTACCACACACAGGCAACAAAATAGAGAAGAAAGAGAGAAGGGGAAAGAGAAAGAAAGGAAAAGAAAAAAGAAAAAGGAAGCCCCAAGGTAACAGAGGGGAGATGGCTCAGCTGGTAAAGTGCTCACCATGTAAGTGTGCAGACCTGACCCAAGTCTGATACCCAGAAAAGACAAAAAAAGGTTGGTGGTTTGCGTTTACAAGCCTAGTCCTGGGGAGGCAAAGGTAGGTGGATCCCTAGGGCTCTTCAGTCAGCCAAGCTAATCAAACTGGTGAGCCCCAGGTCCCAGTGAGGCATCGTCTCAAAATTCGAGGTGCACAGCTCCCGATGAATGGTACCCACAGTTGTCTGGTCGCTGTCCCACACACACTCACTGGCTCACACATGAACACACACATGAACACACACATATACATGAATAAATAAATCTCACACAGTCTGGTGGCATCATGGTGACCCTGCACTGGTCTCGTGGGAGTGAATTTCTCTAACTCTGGGCCGGTGCTCTTGGTGCCAAGTGGAAAGCCCACTATCCCTTGCAAAATGGCCTGCAGAGAAGAACCATAAGCCTCAGTGAAAGCCAGCCCTGCAGAGCCAGCCTGCTGTCCCAGCTTCTACCTCAAGGCAACTGTGGGCAGCAAGATATATTTTTCTCCCATTTTCAAGGGACCTTGAACATCAGAGAAGTTGGGTAACCTGTCCAAGTTCCACATAGTTTCCAAGTGGAGACTCAATCCCAACACTCTGCCTGAAACACACAATCTCAGGGAGAGACAGAGAGACAGACAGAAACAGAAAAGGTAGAGCGCATCATGTGGCCCTCTCCTGACTGAGGTAGAGCACATCACAGGGCCCTCTCCTGATTCCCAGTGGCTTTGCCACAGCCCAAGGAGGGGAGGAACCCGCCAAGGTTCACAGTGAACTTCTGACTCCTCTCTTCAAATCTTGTCTTCCCACTCAATCCTGGCCCTCGTGGGCCACCGGGGACTGAGTGGTTTGATGGCACGAAGTTCAGCTTGGACCTTGCAGACACAGGGCCAGCTCTGTCTCTGACATGCTCACTACTCCACTCCAGGTCACTCGGCCACATCTTAGCCCCATGTACCATCCTTTTGGTGAGTGTAATGACAATATTTAAACTGCTGAATTTTTGCAAGGTTTCAAAAGGTCTGTCCATACCAGGCAGGAAGGTCTTCACAAAGCCTAGCTCTTTGTCCTAGGGCCTTCCCAGGAAGGAAATGTGGAAATAACATGGATTCTTTGGCTGGATTTGGTGCAGAAAACACAGGCTCAAGAGAAGGAAGAGAAATGGACTCAAAAAGTGCTATGGCGCCATGTCTCCTCTGAAGTCAAGGGCAAGTAGCCACCTTGCACTGTTGGTTCCTACTGACCTCATTTCTAGCTCAGGATGAGACCATTCATCTCCAGGATCAGGATAGGGCTGAGCTGAGACTGCCATCTACCTAGTGAGTTTGCATGCATGCGCTGGCAGCTGCACAGTGTTCGAGATGGGAAGGAGGCTCGCCCTGGGTCAGGAGATATGCTCCAGGAAAGTGATGCTCTCCTAAATGCAAATGGTGGCTTCATCTCTGTTGGAGACTGAGGAAACTGAGGCCCAGAGAAATCAAGTGACTTGTCCCATGTCGCCCAGCCTGAGAGTCAGCTGAGAAAAAAGACAGAACAAGAATCAAGTTTCCTGAGTTCACAGCTCTGCTGGAAGGAGTCTGGCAGGAGAATGACCTGGCACACCTTCCTGTGAGTGTGTGCAGCTGAGAGGACAGGAGCCTAAAGTAGAGGGAGAACTTGGGAGTTGGGGGCAGCTGAGGTTCCACCCACAATTTGGTAGAAGGGTTAGTTAGGATGAATGGAAATGTGTGTATCTGAGGGAGGGAGGTGACAGAGGGCAGAGGCGGAGAAGCTTTCAGGCCCTGCTCCCATTCCCACAGCTGAGTAAATCAAAACAGATTGTTCTTAGACAAAGAGGCCATTTCAAACCACACCTTCCCCGCCCAAACCAGCCTCTAGTGCCTTGCAGCTTCCCAAGCTGGTTGTCCCAGACAGTAACACAGTCAGGATTCCTGGGCTACTGGGATGATCGGGCCAGATGACACAGGCTCCCCGGCAATGGTCCTCAGAGATGGCACCGTGCGTGCCCATTTCCCAGGTAAAGCTATGGAAACCAGAGCGGAGAAATCTCTGGTCCCCACATCCCACTGTGCGGTGATTTCTGAGTTAAAACGCTATCATCTGAATGTGAAGTGTCCTCCGCAGGCTCCTGTGTTTGAACACTTGACCTCCGGGATGGTGGTGCTGTTTTGAGAAGTTAGGGAACCTTTGGAAGTGAGTCACTGCCGGGTCAGGCTTTGAGGGTTATACTCAGCCTGCTTCTGGCCTACATTCTCTCTGCTTCCTGATCCATCAAAATGGGAGCAGGCAGCTACACACACTCCCACAGCCACACACAGAGCTGCGCCAGCTGCTGTACCCTGCCGTGCCCTTCCATGGAGTGGACTGCTCCTTCTGCACCATGAGCCAAAATACAGCCCTACTCCCTTCTACCACAACCCCTGAGGGAGGGCTGCTTCTGGCCTCTGCAGACAAGGGGAGCTGGCCCTCCCGGAAGCCACTGCCACACATGACAGAGGGCTTCCAGGAGGGCTCAGCATCCTGACCAGCAGGACTAGCTGCTGGGAGCTGGGTTATCTCTCCCGGATGCCTGACTGGCCACTCAGCTCTGTCTATGAGAGCAGCCAGGCCCAGGGGCTGGGCCAGGGAGACAAGCGCTGTGTCACCTCACCAGCAGCAACAGTCATGGCCAGCAGCTTCTCCCCAGTAATGTGCTTCTCCTACAGCAGAAGGGCAGCCCCAGGCTGGCCAGAAGACAGACCAGCGCATCTCTACTAAGCATCCACATCAGCCAGGAATGGCAGCTATCTTCTGATCATGATTTTATCCTAACTCCAAAACAATGTTTTGATGTGAGATCTATGCTCTGGTTTTACAAATGGGTAAACTGAGGCCTAAGCACTAAATAACTTCCTCAAAGTCACCAAAGCAGTGAGTTTAGACTGAGAGAGGCGGAAACCCAGCATCTCCAAGAAGTCCCTGCCTCTCTGACTCAGCCCTCAGCCACCAGCAAAGCCCTTGTCTCTGACAGAGGCTGGGGTGTTCATCACTCTCTGCCTTCTGGTGAGGTGCAAAGTTACCCTCCCCTTCTCGTGCGCCCGATTCGGTGATGAACTGTTTGCCCTCGGACTGTGAGCAAGCGCAGACACTTCCTCCCCCAAGTCACTTTTGCCATATATTTTGTTCCAGTAATGTCAAAAACAACAAATACATGCAATAATTGGAACAGATGGACAGATATGTTCCCAGAAGCCCTTTGTACCCTCACCAAGGGTACCCTCACTCCCAGAGGCAATCACTGTCTTGGCTTCTGCCAATGTTAAGTTAAAATGTTAATATAAAGCTCTGAACTTTATATTATAGTTCACTAGTACATTGTATCTGGTGTCATTGTTGAGTATTCCCTAAATTTGTCAGCAGTGGGAATTCCTTCCTTCTGGCTGTATAGTATTCCACCAAGTGACTCCACAGCTTCTTCCTCATTCTCCTGCCTGTGGTCATCTGGATTGTTCTAGTTACTGCCTGTCAGGATTCACAATGCTGAAGGAATTTTCACACACGTTCTTTGAAGGGTGTATACACGCACTACTGTCGTGCATCTGAAAGGGGATTGATGTGTCACAGGGCACTTGTAACTGATCCCTTTAATGTCAGGTCAGTTTTTCTGTCTAAAAATCCAAGCATCGTTTTTTTGTTTGTTTGTTTTTAAGACAAGGTCTCTCTGTAGCCCCAGCTGGTCTGGAATTTGTTAGGTAGACCAGGTTAGCCTCAATTTCACAGAGATTCACCTGCCTCTGCCTCCCAAGTGCTGGGAATAGAGGCATATACCTCTCATTCAAGCATCTTAAAGCTCGTTCCAGTTTCACATCCTTCACAGGGGACCTCATTCATCTTTGCTCCTGTTCAGACCATCCTGGTGAGTTCACTGGCATCTCATAGATTCATAGAATCATGAGGCAAAGTCTAACAGAACACTAGGTATTGACTGACAAGTGGGCTGCTGATAGCTGTGTCAGTGTCTGATGGTTGTGAGTTATATTAAAATCACACCAGCACACTCTTCAATATGCACATGCCCAGCAGGGCACCAGTCCAGTGCTGAGCACCCACCAGACCTTTTGAGCCAGGAAGACATTTAGGAATGACTAACTAAAGAATCGAGTCCAATTAAGACCTATCACCTTAGGTCACATGGCCACATAGCTAGTGACAGACCAGGTAAACTCCCCAGGCCCAAGATTATGCCCCAACCTCCACTGTAATCTATTTTCCTCCTCTAATCTTGCCAGACATAAATAATTGGCACTGTCCTGCTGAGTGTAGATAAAACAATCCCCATCCACCCGCTGCAGGGCTCAAGGCAGACCCTACCAATCAATCACCGATGGCATTTGAGATTCAAAATACATGTGTATGTGCCTGCTAGGTACCACCACAGCATACTGCTCCTGCTGGTCTGGTCAACTTTGGTCCCCAAAATCTTAGCTTCTTTCTAAGCAAAAAAGTCTTCTTCCACCTCGAGTAATTATCAGAGAAACAGAGAAAGACCTAAACCTGGCCATGCACCAGTTTATTAGATTTCATTCCCCACATGTCAGTCTGCAAGGTGCAAAGGTCATTGTTTTCTACGTAGGTGTAGATATTTGTGTGTGTGTGTGAATGTGTGCGTGCGTGTGTGTGTGTGTGTGTGTGTTTTGTCCTGGTTTTTTCCAGATGCCAAACAGGTCCAGACAAGTTTAGTGCCTCACCCAAGATCACCCAGCGAGGCTACGGCAATGCCCAAACTCGATCCTCCAGCCCAATTTCTAACCTGGGGCTGTTTCCCCAGTCCATGGAGCCTCTCCTAATCAATTGGAAACCTGTGGAAAAGTGAGGACCAGGCAGGTCACTTCATTCATCTCTACCCAGCCATACAGCTCTCTTCCTCCAGGACAGTAAACAGCAGACAGGCAGGCTGGCAGAGGGGTGGGCTCTGCACGAAGACAAGGCCAGCCGAGTAGACCAGCCTCCTCCTGCTGATCCTGGGCTGTAAGAAAGAGATTTGCACTAATGCGGCTGAGATTGGGAATCCAACAACGCTGAAAATTGCCCTTTTGCGAGGCCAGGAAGAGGCTATGCAGAGGTGTTTCCTGGAATCGCCGTGGGGCCTCTGTTGTCTCATGCTTATTGTCTTTATTAAGCTTTGCAGACCAGCTCAGTGCATCTGGCTGCAAATGAAACCTAAGCTATCTCATTTTCTCCCCTCCGTCAGGCCAGACACTCCTTCCTGTGCCTTCTTCCTCATGCTAGAAATCAAACAGGAAAACAAACAAAAGAATTTGAAACTTCCCCAATAACTGCAAGTCTGCTCTTCTGAGGCAGATACTGAGTCCTGGGATTGGGTCAGGATGGTGAGTCCTCCCTCTGGAGCAGCTGGGTGCTCCTATCCCAAGTTTTCTATGGACTTGTGAAGAAGAGCAGAATGCTGGCCCACATCTACCAAGAGCTAGTGGGGCAGGACCCCCGAGAAAGCACCTAATCTGTGGGGTCTTCTTGCTGCCCTGCGGGGTGGCAAGGCAGGTCTGTTGGCAATGGTGCCCAGGGCAGTTGCAAGGATAGGGGTCCAACCTCTGATCAGATGGCCCTACAAGGCCTCAAATTTCAGAAGCCCAGAGGCTGTTCACGGAGGTCCCCGCAGCCACACTGTGTCCGGCAGTGTCCTCCCAGCCACCTGCATCTCCATTATTAAAGAAGGAAACTGTAGGGTTTGGCCAGCTTGGGGTGATGCCAGCCAGAGGGAGTAGCAGAACTAGACTTTACCTGTCGTCGATACAACACTAACCACTGCACCACACCACTCTTTCCAGTATCCAACTTTGGCAGGAGGGTGTGTCTTAACCACGCTGCTCCTCTCTGTCGCCTCCGCCCTCAAGCTCCCTTATTTCTGCCATAACTATTAGTGCTGCTCTAAGGCACAGACTCAAGGGAGGCATACATGTATGGTGAGTACACACACATGCATCATCAGTTTCTGGAGTTCAGGATGGGTACTCCCATTGATTGCCTGGTAACCAACAGGGGAGGAGAGTCCAGGCGTGCGAGAGGCGGATGGCCAGCCACCACGTGTGGCTGTGTGTTCAGGGTAATGTAGGCTCAAGGGCAGAAGAGAAGAAGGCAAAGGGGGCCTTCTGTCCACAGGGGAGAGGCAGAGAGCTGACCAGGCAGACTCTGACGTGTTCAGCCCATCAGTGACCTCAGCCAAGACCTCTGAGGAAGAGCCTCCAGCACCATGAGAGTTTGTAGGGCAGGAAGGGTTAGGGAGCTGGTGTGGAGGGGCCACCACATTAACAGTGTCCAGTGGCACCCAAGGTAGCGTGTCCTCTGAGCCACAGAAAGTGGGCACTTTAAAAAGGGAGAATTATCAAATAAAAGGGAGGAAATGTTATGCATATCATCTCAGCTGTGGAAAAGCATGCTGGGAGTGTCCTCTTTCCCTCTTAATTTATTTAGACAACACTCTGCTTCCATCAACAAACCTGCAGGGCTCCTGAGTGCATTCCTCCAGGGGACACAAAGCTTCAGAGGGGTTTTGCTCCCCATTCAGACTCTAGGGGAGATCCAGGGGCTCCTGGAAGGAGACCTGAGACTCACAAACCTTCACTTCCTCCAAGAAAGGATGAGACGTGGGAAGCTCATAATGGGGCTTAGTAAATGGTTCACTCAGTAAAGTGTTTGTTAAGTAAGCCTGAGGACTTGTGTTCAGAACCCCAGCACCCACAGGAAAAGTTTTGTGTGGCATGTGTCTGTAACTCCACCTGCAGAGGGCTGGAGGTGTCTGAAGCTCACTGGCCAGCCAGTCTAGTCCAAAGTTCAATAATGAAACTCTGACTCGAAAAATAAGGGGACTGAACCTGGAGAGACGGCTCAGCAGTTAAGAGCACTGGCTGCTCTTGCAGAGGACCAGGCTTCAGTTCCCAGCACCCACTTGGTGGCTAACAACAGTCAGTAACTCCAGTTCCAGGGAATCTAACACCCTCTCCTGGCCTCTGTAGGCACTGCATGCCCAGGGTACACCTATACATGCAGACAAAACACTCATAGACATAAAACAAAAGAAGGCGGAGGACAATAAAACAAGGTGGACACCTCTGGCTCTCATATCCAAATGCACAAACGTGCATCTGACTGCGTGTTTGTATGCCCAGAGAAAAACACATACACAGAGAATAAAAGCCCACAGGGACACAAGAGTTTATCAGTGCTGAACAGGATGGGGTCCAAGGCTTAGAGGCTCTGGACTCCTAGTCCAGTGCTCTCTATAAATGGCAGGTGCAGGACAGCTTACAGGTTAAGTTTAGGCTGCATCTAATTTCATTCATCCTATAATGATTTCACATTCCTGTTCCTTAGTCTGTGGGGTCCCTGGACTCTGAGCTTGGTCCTCAGCATGAATGGGGACCTTAGATAAAGGAGAGAAG
The DNA here is from genome assembly GCA_035773235.1 of Eospalax fontanierii. Taxonomy (NCBI): domain Eukaryota; kingdom Metazoa; phylum Chordata; class Mammalia; order Rodentia; family Spalacidae; genus Eospalax; species Eospalax fontanierii. The sequence goes on from CM069526.1 coordinate 20,668,361, forward strand.
ACAGCTAAGCCCCCAGGAAGCTCAGCCTGTGTCTCAGTAGCATGGAGCAACCTCCACCTGGCTGGGCCTTGTTGTCTTGCAGGACAAGTAGATGGCACCTCAGAGGCCACCTCTTGTCTTGGCTCAGCAGCTTGCCTTCTGACCTAAAGGCCCTAGTGGATACTCAAGGGAGGGTATGCCAGAGAGAGCAGTACTGTCCAGCAAAGCCTCGAGGGTCCCAGCTGGACCATAGAGAGGCTCACTAGCTTGCTGCTGGGGCAAAGCTTTGTGATAGATGCTGTCACAGTCTGTCCACTGCACACATGGCCACAGGCGTTCATTCCCTGCTGAGGGACTGAGATGTCACACAAACCTCACCAAGCAGCCAGCCTGCAGGGACTTCTGCCTCTCATGACTGCCTGGAACAACTGAGATGTGTTCTATACAGGTGTTTGTGGGGTCCCTAGGGGACAGGGCCCTGGCTGCCCTCAGAGGACAACTCTCTTCTTTCCTCTGTATAAAGTGTTGGCTCTCAACTCCTTTCCTGCAGGGCTGGAGATAGATCTGCTGCTGTTAATGCCTAACTAAGGCAGAAGCAGGTGGGGTGACAGATCCAGTGAGTGATAGCAAGGGCTGGGGGCGGGCAGCGTGGCGGAAGCTGTAAGTTAAGGGACTTGGTAAAGGTCAAATGGGTCATGGCTGCCAGGATGGCTGGGGACTTGAAACCAGGCAGTTGTACTCAGAAGGGGCATGCCGCCTAGCCCCATGGCAGGTTGCATTTTCTGCATCCCTGCTCAGGCCTCTGGGCCCCCTGAGAGATGGGTTCTTCTGTTCCTCGCATCCAGCCCAGTCATTCCATGTGGAGTCCAGGGGGGGCATTCTGTTTGTTCTTCAGCCCAGGCCTCATTCCCATGGGACGCCCATTAAACCCCCACAGAGCCACAAGCATGTGTGCGGGGCCTGCCCGGCTGGCAGGAGCCTTGAATGTCAGGAAGCAGGTGGCCGGGCCTGCTCCCCAGGAAGCTGCACACACTTGGCCAGCCCATGAACAATCTGTCCCAGCAGAAGAGACGGCCACGCGGGGGCGGGGTGGGTGGCAGGGAGCCTCTCCTGGCAGAATCTCCTGGGCCCAGGACCTGTGAGAGTGGTGATTAACTCCAAATCCACCTCTCATTCCAAACGAAAGTCTCGTTAGTTCAACAGGAGAGCCCAGCCCTGAGGCCACAGGTGACGAGAAGAGCTGGAGCCTTGCATGAAGATCCAGTGTCTGCATCTGTGTTGGGCTGTGTCTAGCTATTCCCCAGGAGGTGTCTGTCCCTCTTACTCTGGCCCACGGACTCACACTCTATGGCTCATGCTTGAGAATATCTGAAACTAGCTTCTCTCCTCACACCCAGGTCCTTCTTCCTGGGCTTCCAGAGGGTTTCAGCATCCTCCCCTCCCCGACTCCCCAGCCCTTTAGATATGAACACCGGAGCATTATCCCAGTAGGGAATGGGAAGAGACAGGAGAAGTGTATGCTAGGAAGATCTGGGGAAGGTTCTGGAAAAAGTTCTCAAGGCAATAAGTTTCAGCAAGCCAAAGGAGGCCATAGAGTACTGGACTGAAGCTCAAGAGTTAGCTAAGAATCCTTGTTGTGAGCCTTTCATCAGTGCCTTGGACCCCACCACCCTGCAGCATGTCATAGGCTCCAGGTGACTGGCCAGAAGTAATGTTCCCATGTACAGACCACGGTCCAAGAGAACAATTCCCAACAAGGATGGTTAAGGACAAGTCTGGGGTCCAAAGACAAGAAGCTTTGAATGCTTAGCTTATCTCAGTGCTCTACTGACAACACAGATGTAGAGCTGGTACTTCCTGTTGTCACCGCTTCCCTTGTGGCTGATTAGGACCAGATGACAGATCTGGCCAATGCACCAGAGCAGAATCGGTATGTATCGCTTCTCAGCCGAGGTGTGGATGGCGCCAGTGGCTTTCCCACCTCTGCCCACCCTCCTTCAGAAACCAGTGCCACCTACATGCTGCAGAAGGGCGGCCACCCCAACCGAGACCACCTGTGCTGATGAGAAGCTTCGGTTCCCCCAGGATCACCAATCCCCAAGCACCGTATGAAGCAGAGACCCGGGCCAGGGGAACAAGCACAGGGCCTACAGTGTCTGGCCACACAGAGGTTTGAAGTCACATGCTACCACAGCTAGTGTCACTCAGCTTAACTGGCTCGCCCACACCACCACTCTCCAGTTAGGATGGGAAGAAGAATGTGGAGTAGAAAGGAATGGCTGAGGAACTCAAGTCTTACAAGTGACATCACAACAGGGACAGGGCTACCATGAGAATAATCACATGTCTGAAGAAATATTTTGCCCCAGTGAGGCTGGAAAAGGAAGAAAAATTCAGGAAAATCAACCTGTTCACCTTGTCTTTTGCCCCTAAAGCAGATTGTCATATTCTGAAAGAATTAGTAGGTCCTTCTGGTAACTATTGTTATTTCACAGTCACAGTAACAATACTAAGGCTGGAAATAATAGTGTTTATTGAGCACATACTATGTGCTAGATATCACACTGTTTCACAAAGATTACCTCACTGATGGGTGACAACAGTTTGAGAGGGAATGTTGTTAGCTCTATTTTACAGATCAGGAAACGGGCACCAAATGTTGAGTGACTTAAGGGACAGGTAGGCAGCATTTGAACTCAGGGATTCTAACCGCCATGCATGAACTCAGGGACTCTAACCGCCATACAGTGATTTTTCTAAACAAGTTGGGAACCTGAGGCCAAGAAAGGGAGGTGACTTGCCACTTTGAGGTCACACAGCCCCATCTGTAGCAGATCAAGCCCTCTAACTCTAGGTTCCGCGGCCTTTCCACTCCATCCTGCCATTTTTCCCGGTGTACGCACAGGCCCGTGACTCATGAACCTGTGTCTGCTTATGTCCAAGCTGCTCACTCATGAATCCAGCGGTCTTGGGTAGAAACATGGATGTTGGACTTCAGGATAATCAGGACCCCACCCCACTGAAAGCCCAGCTATGCCAGCTGCAGACCTGGGACCCACCATCTCGCTCTGCCTCTCTTTGTAAAAAGCACTTGGTGATCCGCCCCACTCCATCTGATGGAGTGCTGATGCTGGTCCAAGGTGGCAGCCTGAGTGGCAGGAGGAGCCCAGGCTGGCACATTTGCCCGATGGCATCAGGTTGAGAGATGCTGATCAGTTGGCATCATCTGCTCCCTGGGAACAAGTGCTCGGTTCAGGGCTCCCCACTCTAGGGGTCCCAGCTGAGCTTGAGCAAACATTCCTGGTTTCCATTCTCCATGGCTGATGAGATGGGTCAAAAGGAGGGCTCTGTAGAAAGGGGAAGTCACCAAATGGTCCTGTCCAGTCATGGGCAATGGGAACTACAGCATCCAGAGAGACACATTGGTACTGGATGCTGTGGCATTCCTAGTGGGAACCAGTCACATTGCCCTTTCAGCCCCAGTTGCTGGGCATTGGGTCCACACACAGAGAACAGCTACAGAAGCTGTGTATGAACCCTCCAGGCTCCTGTACTGGGAGTGGGCAAACAGTCTAGAGAGGCACCCCAGCTGGACCAGAGGCAGAACCCAGCATGCTGGCCCAGAACCCCAAAAGCCTTGGCTCGCCTAGATTTAAGGTTTAAGCTTTGAGCCTCCCATCTCTAGGGACATTTACAGTCAGAGAAACGGGGTCACAGGGGAAATGACTCACCCAAAGACCACACTGATAAACTGACTGGTTGTATTTCAGATCTGCTCTCCCCCTTCTGCAGGCCCCCTTCCACAAATCCCCATAATCCCTTGCCTCCAGTTCCAAATCTGCCCAGCCCCCACTCTGAAACCCATCCCCAGAGCACTGAAACTTCATTCTGTAACCTGGGAGCTATCTCCAGGCTGGGGTTGAAGTTATAAAAGGTGGGAAGTCCTTTCTGGAATCAACACACAATGTCCCCTATACAAGTCCAGATAAAGGTCTGCTTCTATAAAGCACCCTGGACCTTCAATGATTGACTGGAAGTTTGGACTTACAGACAGAAAAGACAAGGAAACAGCCCAGACTTGGAAAGGAAAATGCCGCTAATTCAGAAGAGTGACATTTTTCCTAGAGTCCAGAAGATAGCCTTTGGAGGCCTCTGTGTGTGTGTTGGGGTGGGGGGTAAGTATGGGGCAGAAAGGAGGAACAGCAGCCAGAAACTGGCAGCCCTGGGGTAGGCGCAGGCTTACACCCAGGTTCCAAGGGCAGGGCTGTCTATGCAGAGAAACAAGTCACTAAATCCAAAACAAACCCAAACACTCCTTTTGTTTTCTGGCCCCCAGGAATGTCTTAAAGACAAATCCAGAGACAAGGGCTTCCCCACCCTTTCCTCTGTCTCTACTCCAACTCTTTCGTTCAAAACAGAAGCCAGGCTGATCTCTCTGATGGGAACTCCATCCTGGAGGAGAGCACTTGCTACAGGCAACAAACACACTTGGCCTCTGCACTGAGGGTAGGACCCTATCTGTCTCTCAAGTACTCCAGGACCAACTCCATTTCTTCGGTTTCAACGGAGACTTGTGGGGGAGCAGTTAGTCGGATGATGAGCACACGCCATTTCTAGTGGAAGCCTGTGAAAACTTCCAGTCAGTGAGGCCACTGAAAGACTTTGATTAGCTCATCTCTCCTCTCTTGGGAGGTAGGGAGAGGAGAGGGGAGATTAAAGAGAAAGATGAGGCACCCACCCCTCCAAAGTCCCCTCAAGGAGAACAGTCCCACACACAACAAAGGTGACATTTCACAGAGGCCTGCAGTGAATGAGCAGTCACTTCCCACCCACCCAACTCACAAAGGGGCCGAGAAAAACACAGGGAGGCAGAGAGAGTCCACCAGAACTTGGGACATGACCGGATGAATGTCTGGGACCCCAGATCCAGAGGGTGGGGTGTTCTCCATGATGGCTGGGCTGTAGAAAGTTCTAAGGAATCCCACTGCCCCACCCTATGCCCCCAGTGTGCCTGTGCCCAGAGAGAGGATGGATGCGAGTGGATATACCCCAAGCTGGCCATCCCGCCCACCACACAGATCTGGCTAGGACACGGGACAAAGATGCCAACAGCTTGATTTCAACAAGTTCAACACATCCCAGCACCATAATACTCCAGCCCACTGTCTCAATGCCAACTCGCTGTTCATTTTAGTTTTTGTTTTCCTGGGGGTGAATTTTTCACTCACCCTTGCAAGCTCCCCAAGAAAAATCACTTCACGAGGGCTGATCCTTCTGGTCGTAGCCGACACCCCAGATTCACACTGGGGTCCCTATCGGGTTCGTCGAGGTGATACGAGCTGGGGCGCTCCCGGGGACACGCCCGACGCGTGTTGGAGTGAAGGACCTGTGGTTCCTGGACCCGGAATTCGAGGTCCGTCTCGGAGAGGCACCAGGGTTGGTCTGCGAGGCCGAGCGGGCCGAGGAAGGGCTCCCTCTGGCGGGGCACTCTCCCAGCGCAGCAGGACCCGGAGCCGGCGCGCGCCCACCGCGGCCAGCCACGCTGGGAACCCGCGGCCACCACACCCCACGTGGGGCTGCGCAGAGCTGGGGAACCGCCCCGAAGCCACCCGAGCTCTCGCATCCCCAGAGCCACACACCTTCCTTCTCAGGGAATGGGAACCTGGTGCCCGCGCCGAAGAAGACGCGCCCGCCGGGCCCAACACCGGCGTCCCCAAAGGCGACGCGCGCTCGATGTTCCTGCCCAGCCCGCGATCGGCCGCGCCCGGGCCCGGCTCTAAGTCCCCCCCTGGCGACCTGTCCCCGCTCGGGGCGTCTGGACGCACCTTCCCGCGGTGCACGGCCCGGGCCGACACCCTCCACCTCGGAGTCCCACCTGCCGCCCGCCTGTGGCTGGGGATCGCAGGGCGCAGGGCTGCTGCACCTGACCCGGGCGAAGTCCACGGCCCAGGGCGCGCTCGGGGGCGAACGGGGTGGCGCTGTCCCCTTCCCCGGCGAGTCGCGGCAGAACTTAGTGGCCGCCTCTCCGAGCGTCCTGGGACCCACGCTGTTCGAGGATATCCCGGGAGCGCGCGGCGGTCCTGCGCCGGGGCGCACGGAGTGCAGTGGCCGAGCCCTACCTGCAGCAACACGGCCGCGGGGGAAAGTTTCCCTGGGCGCACAGCGCGCTCGCAACTTGCGGGACCCGCGGCGCCGGGCGACAAGGCGACAAGGCGCGGAGGCAACGAGGCGACGGCGACACCCGCTGGGGCCCCGGCCGAACGGCCCGGCGCGGCTCGGTTCGGGGATCGCGGCGCGACGTCCGCCCAGAGCCTGCAGCCCCCGAGACGCCCGCGGCAGCTGCAGCGGCTCGCCCGCCACCGCCGCCGGCCACACCTCCCGCCACGCTCCGGCCCGCCCTCCCTCTCCCTCCGCCCCAGCCTCCGCCCCTCGGTCTCCAGTTGCGGCCGCCGCGGTGCAGGGCGTCTCGGCGTCTGGCCCGGGTTCTGGTCATCCTTGCTAGGGCCGCCGCCTCGGCCACCACGGGGTCCCTGACCCCTGCACCGCCCACTCCCTGCTCGTGTTCTCTGTGTGTGAATTTAGGAGACACTGGAGGAGGGCAAAGGTGACAGTGTGGGGTCTTCCGCAGGGCTGTGGCTGCCAGGCATCCCTTACTCGCTGCCAAGGGAACACCTTTTGGGAGCCTGGGGCTCAAGCCCTACTGAGGCATATTACCAGTGACCACAGGGCTCTGTCCCAGCATGACCGCCTCCCCCCATCTCATTGCCACGGACCAGACTAAGACTGGCTTTACTCCCTCCCTGGTCCCGGCACCGGCTTCATCTAGCTAGCTAACCTGTTAGTTAAACCACTTCTCAGACGAAATCTACGTGCAAAGCACCTCAGAGCCCAAGAGAAAGGGTCACGAAAAGGCTCAACTTGTTACTCCTGTCCTCTCTCTGGCAACTCTTAGATGTACCAGGTCTGAAACTTCCACTCTGAAGAGTCCTTCTGGACCCTGGACCCTGGACCCTAGATGGACCCTAGACAGACAGACAGACAGACAGACACACACACACACACACACACACACACACACACACACAGCTTCTGCAGGTAAGAGACCCCTGCAGTCACTGATTCTTATCAAGAATTGACAGGAAGGATGCTAAGCAGGCCTTGAATGGAAGGTTAGTGAGGTCAGGGCACCAGACAGAGTTTTCAGGGACAGGAAGACTTGGCCTTTCCGTATACATGTTCCAAGAAATAGAATGTCCTTCTAAGGACTTGGGGCCGGTCCTTCAAACCACTTCACAGAATCAGCAGGAATAGAGGAGGGGTTGCCAGAATGACCGAAGCTGGGTTGACAGTCTGGACTCTGCTCTTCAAAGTGCCAGCATGGAATTCTGCCAGTGTGTAGACAAGGGTCCACAGGTACCCCTCCAGCCTCCCAAGCTACTACTTGCTGGCTGCTGGGGAGTGGGGGGTCCTTGGACAAGAGGCAGCACAGTTTAAGGAGAAGCAGCCAGCGTGGAGAGGGCTGAGCCTTGGGAACGAGGTGGGCATAGCTTTAGTTGTCAACTTGATGCACCTGGGTTGAGGGAGCCTCAACTGGGGAATTGCCTCCATTGGACTGGCCTGTGGCCATGTCTGTGAGGCGTTTTCTTGATTGTTGAGTGATGTAGGGAGGGCCCAGCCCACTGCAGGTGGTGCCACTCCTGGGCAGGTAGTCCTGTACTGTATAAGAAAGCAGGCTGAACACGACTAAGGGAGTAAACCAGGAAGCTGCGTTCCTCCACGGGCTGTGCTTCAGCTCCTTGCCTCCAGGTTCCTGCCCTGAGTGCCTATCGTCGACTCCCTCAGTGATGAACTATGACCCAGGAGATGTAAGCCAAATATACCCTTTCTTCCTCAAGTTGGTGCTAGTAAAAGTGTTTTGTCACAGCAATAGAGAAGCTAACCAGAGCACAGGCCTAAGGGTTGGAAGAAGCAGGTAGAGCCCAGGGAAGAGCACCCAGATTGGGGGCCAATGAGAGGAATCAGTGAGCAAAGGTGCTTGCTGCCAGGCCTGACTGAACTGAGTTCAATCCCCGGAACCCACATGGTGGAAGGAGAGAACAGGCTGGCTTTCAGAACAGCTCACATCCAGCTGGAACAGTGATTCCAGCTCCAGGTCTCAGGCCCCTCCTGCCTCCCTCAGAAAATGGCCTGCGCTGGGCCCCAGCATAAAGGTTCCATGCTTAATGGCTTTCTTTAAATCAGCACTTATTTTATGTTTTGTTTTATTTAAACAAACTTGTTTTTAAACAGTGATATGTTATACCACAGCCATAGAAGGAAAAGCAGCATCACATGGCTATAAATAGGTTACCATAAAATAAATACAGAATAAAACGGTGTCATTAAACTCCAACAATGGATCTTCAGTCGCCGTGAAAGAAAGTGTAAGGAGAAGCAGCTGGCTGAGCAGCCTCAGGCCTCCCTCTCTCCCAAAGATCTGTGAGGGCCAGACAGGGGCTAAAGATGTATTAGCAATCAGGAAATCTGACTTCTCTATGGATCACTCAGAACAACACCCTTTCCCTGCAAAGTGAGGAGTTCAGAGAATTTAGTCCTGTGTCACATAGACCATGATCCTGTTCACAAGGACATGTTGGCCTCAGTGTTTCCCCCTGTGAATGGGGTTTGCAGCAAACAACCTGTAGAATCCCTTCAGCTTTTTTGTCATGGCACCCAGATTGTGGCTTACCAGAAGATGGTTTACCAGGAAGATGAAGAAATTTTCCATGAGATGGGATGGAGAGGAAAAAGGGCGAGTTTTGGGGTGAGATGGGAGAGATGGTCATCCCTGACCAAATAGAACCCATATTGGCATAGAAACATAAGCAGCCTGACTCGGAAGGTTCTGCACTCGCCCTGCTGCCTATCCAAAGGAACCTTGTGGAAAACTCATTGGAATCCTGACACTTGTTTGTATACAAAGGGATGCTGAGAAAGAGTCCGAGGCTGGACATCAGGGGAGGAACCTGGAGTTGAGTCAGCCTCTGGACCCCCAGGCCAGGGCCTCTCAACTCCCCGTTTCGGGGAGGGGTTGATAATAAATATTGTCACCTTGACAAGATCACCTAGATCACCTGTAGAATCACCCAGAAGACAACTTTCTGGGCTTGTGTACTTGTAGATTGGGTTAGCTGGAGTGGGAAGACTCACAGGCACCCTGTGGGTAGCAACGTCTCTCCGTTCACTCTCTGCTTCCTGACAGCCACCTGTTGTGACCAGCTGCCCCACACTCTTGCTGCCAAACCTTCCCTGCCATGGTGGACTGTGAGCCAAAGCAAACCCTTCCTCCCTGAAGTTGCTTTTGTCAGGTATTTTCTCATAGCAACAAGGAAGTAATCCAGGGACGTGGGGAAAAATGGCTTTGAAAATGCTCACTTCTCTACAAGATGTTCTTGGAGGTCCTTTTCTCTAACATGTACAAAAAGAAAAAGCCCAGAATATTCCATTGATTTGAAGGCCTCACGTTTGTAAGAGTTAGCCTGGGCTGGACAGTTTCAGGTACTATGGCCCAGTCCCCGGGCACAGGTCACCTGAGGCAAGCGGTGGTGATGAAAAACTGGGAATGTTAACACAGCACAAAGGATCCAAACCCAGAGCCGGGAGAGGCTGCAGCAGACAGCCTGTAGCCCACAGCCTGGAGTCCACGGCTCACGACCCACAGCCCAGGGCCCACGGCAGGACTCTGCCACCCGATTGTCTCTTCCTTTGTCAGGCCTCAGCGCTTGGATCTGGAAGGTAAGACAGGAGACACGAGCATGGGTTCCAGGTGGGCCACCAGGTCCTGCTCTCATCCCCAGAGTGAGCGTTATGGGAAAGGCAGGACAGTCCCTCCTGGCTTCAGCACAAGCAGGTCCCCTGGTCATCACCTTGGTATCATGGTGAGACACTTGAGATTTTAAAAAAGAGTGTGTCCTTTACATAGAAAGGGTTGGAAAGCACACATCAGATGGTGGGTGGCTCTGTAATGTCACGGCCATTAGAGCGTGAGCTTCTGCAGGGTGGAGTGCTGCCCTGTCCCTAGGGTCTCTTGCACCTGGGTGGAGATGCCCTCAGGGCACCCGCAGCCAGGCATCTAAACCCTCTGACCCTTTTAGAGGTAATTGTATATATGCACACACATGGGCACGAGGCGGATGGGTGGGTATACACACGCTCCAGCACACATGTAACTATCAGATGATAACGTGGTGGAGTTGGTCTTCTCCTTCCTGCTCCTGCTTCACACAAATGCACATATCACACATATATGTACACACACAACACCATATACATACATAGCATATCAGATACACCATACCATACACATCACATCATACACATGCATACACACCATACGTACACCATATGCACATACACTCCAGGGACTGAACTTAGGTTATGAGGCTAACTTACTTTGGCCCCTCAAGCAATCTCACATGCCCAGACCCTCTAATCTTCCCAAAGAGATCATGGTAACCAAACCTGTTACAGTGATGGTGGCGAGTTTCTCATGGAAAGTTCTCGTACACAGTACGTGCTTGTTGAGGCTGAAAGACACCTGCCAGGATAGGTCATTCCACCTTCCCCCAACCCCCACCCCTGTCTCAGGCTCCATGGTTGATGATTGACCTTCCAATCTAGCTGTTCTGAAGGCAGTCTGCATTTAAAATGTTTAATCATTGCCTCCTTGATTTTTTTTTGAATTGTCTCCTTTTATGTGTAATTCGCAATCATTTCCAAAAAACATTGACAGTTCATTAAATGTACAACAGAGAGTGATTACATTTGCTTATCTTCTCAGTGCCTTTCACAAGTCCCTAGAATGTCCCTGAGGATTTCAGGCCCCTCTTCAGGGTCTGAAACAGTTGCCTGTCCTTCTATAGACTCCACTTCTCCTAGTGCACTGCCCCAGGCAGCCCAAGCCAGGTCTTTGAGTTTTCAGCACAAGGTCCCAGGACTCTCTGCCTCTTCTAACTCCCAAGAATGCTGCAGGAAGGGATGTGAATGTGGGTATGTGCTTGTGGATATGTACACACACACACACACATATCTTGCAGGAAAGAGAAGGGGTCAGGAGGCTCTGCTGGGAGGGGTCCAGCATTCAGCTTTCTCTGGTACTCTGTAGCTGGACTTTCAGAAAGCAAGTCTCTGGGAACAACAAGGAGAGGCCCTGCCTGGGAAGAGCCCTTAGGTCCCTCGCCTTCATTTTCTCTCTTAACTCTGAACAAATGGCAAGATACTGATAACTGCCTTTCATGAAGAGCTCTCTCTCTGTAGTCCAGTTAGACAGACCCAGATTCAAAACTGGGCTCTCACATCAGCAGTGTGAGAATTACTTTCCCTCTGTTTTCACTCCTGGTCTTTCAATGGGAGGAGTGTCTGATGTGTTCCAAGCCCTGGTAAAATCTTGAGCTGTCTCCCAACTGACTTAAAGCGCCTCACAATCAACCATTCAGGGACTGTCTGGAAGCTGTTAGACATAGCGAGATGCAGGGGGCAGGGGATCCCAGTCTTAATTATTCACAACAGGACAGACCATTGTTTGAAAGACAGTGGGCAGTGGAGGAGAAGCCAGGAAGGACCCTGGTAGAAGGGCAGGTGACTGGCCTGCAGGTCTCCCCCAGACAGTGAGGGCTGCCTGCTGGGAAGTTAAAGGACCCCCCACATGAGGAGAAAGCTGGTCATCCCTGATCACACGTCAAAGTCTGCTCCTACTCTAGGGGTCTAGCAGCATGAGGCAGAGCACCCCCGTTCTGGTGAAGCCATTTCCCTGTCACAGTGATAGTCAAGCTCAGCATGGGCCCCTCCAGCAAGAAGGTTCTGCTTCTACCTAGGCAGCTCAGGCTGGTAACTCACCTCACTCATCCAGGTGTTTCCCCTCCTATGGTTGGACTGTGATCCAAACCATGTTGGGAGTCCAAAGTCCTGATATCTGGGAAAGGGGGCCTTATTTGAAAATAAAGTCTATGCAGGAAGTAAAGTTCAGATAAAGCCCTGATCCAATGCCCCTGTCGAAAGGGGAGTGATGGACATAGAGACAGACACAGGACAGCTAACCAAGGGACAGCCAGGACAGCTGTCTTCTAGGAGCCAGCCAGAGGCCAGGAGCCACCCCAGGCCCAGAGAAAATGGACTTTCCACACCAGATTTCTGGTGTCTCAAACCTGAGGTGACAACTATCTGTCCTGAGCCATGGAACTGGTAGCTCTTTGCTAGGACAGCTCAAGCAAGCATCACACCCCTATCCTTACCTACATACACATACACGCGCACACACACACACACACACACACAGAAACTTGCATCATTACACAGGGGCACACATGTGCCCAGATATGTCCATATACTTATAACACACACAGACCTGCACTATCACAGGGAGAAACACATATGTCCAGGCATGTACACACAGATACAACATACACAGAGCGAACTTCACTGTCATATGGGGACATATTTGTGCCCAGATCTGTACATACACATACAAATCATACACAGAGACCTGTACTCTCACAGGGGGACATGTGTGCCCTGACATATACACATACACGCACACATGCACAGACTTGTACCAACATATGGGGACACACATATACCAAGAAAAATATCCATACAAACACACCTACCAGGACATCTATACACACATACGTAAGCACACCCATGCACAAGGCCAGGCAGTCACCTAAATTTCACCACCCAGGGCTCTGTGAACTCCAAGAATGAAATTGGGTTCCAGGTACCCAGGAGAGGACTGATGTCTTCTGGCAGTTCGAAGTTGCTCCATTTAACAGACCAGAGGCTGAAGTGGCAAGACAAAGCTGCTCAAAGCACTGAGACATGTGGCTAGGTGCTCCGAGGTGAATCCCAGCTCTGCCACCTAGCTAGTGACACTTACCTGATGACTCTGCCCATCCCACGGAGTGGAATGGTGACTGTGGCTCTGACCAGAACTTCCTTAGCTGAGCCCCAGCAGGGAGGAAGAGTTCTGTCATGGTCTTGGGGGACAACCACTCCCAGGACTGGAGGATGCTCTGGGCTCCCCTGCTTTGTGTATTCCTTTAGGGGACCCCACATGGTCATTGTTTTGAGCCTCCTTTCCTGCAAAAGTAAGTGTGTGTCTGTGAGTGTCTGTGTCTGTGTGCGTGTTGTATGTGTGAATGCCTGGGCACATGTGTGTCCCCGTGTGACAGCACAGGTACATATGTACACACCATCCAGTCCACCTGTCCTTGTTTTCCGGAGCGTAGCTGATTCTCTTATTATGTGTCTTGCCTGACTCAGTGTGAACATCAGGCTCCGCTGCCAGCTGTGAATGACCCTCGATAGCTCTTCCCCACCAACACCCACATCTTGTTCTTCTGGTAACAGCACTGGCTGCGGACCAGCTTTGCTTTGACTGCTGTTTGTCACAGTGCAGTCTGCTGACCTCTGGCTTGTCTACCAAATGGGATGGAAGAACATGTGTGAAGACAGGATGAGGCTCCCCGGCAGAGGGGAGCAGAGATTGTTTAGAACAATCAAACACTCAGAGGTGGAACCGCCCAGGTCAGAGTGGACAAGGGGCTCGGCCCAGTTTGTCCGTTTGACAGCAGGCTCAGGGCCACACCCATGGCTGCAGATGTCCACTTCAGTCCCTTCCAGCTTCCTTCCTCCTGGGTTTTTCTCTGTCTCTGCAGCAAGACCCATTGCTTTTTATTTCAAATATGTAAAGCTCTAATAGATCCCAAAACAGAGGAGCCCGAGCCAATTACAAGGTGGATAAAGGTCCCCATGTGAAGTTCTTATAGATACTGCTCCAGCGTAAACAGCCTAGCTCTGTAAAGTTCCCCAGAACGTTTGCTTAGTGGCTTGTTTTTTTAAGAGGCTGGCCTTTGCTGTGAGACCCCGGGACCCTTCAGATGATTACAACACAGCGGAGCACAGCACAGCTCGTGTGAGCACGCGCTCAAGCCAGCTGCTTGACAACAGCCTCATTCCAGCACCTGGCTCCTAAAAGGGGCTCAGCAAACATCTAGTGAATGAAAACATGAAACAAGTGGGGCTGTGGACATGGCTGTTGGCAGAGAGCTTGCTTAGCAAGCATGAGGCCCTGGGTTCCATCTTCAGCATAAACACCAGAGGCGGAGACGGGAAGATCAGAAATTCAAGGCCATAGTGAGATGGAAGCCAGCCTGGGCTACATGAAACCTTGTCTAAAAACATAAATAAATAAAGCAGGTGATCGATAAATATTAGCATTAGCAAAATAAAAGGTTATATCATCTAAAGGGGAAAAAAATCAAAAGCACCTCTTGTCAAAGCTATCGGGCCATATCCTGGGGTGTGAACACTCCAATTCAAGATTTACATTATCCATTCACGGCCTAGGTGGCAGCACAGTGGCACAGCTCTTGCCTAACATGTATGAGGCCCTGGGTTTGATTTCTAACACTGAAAAAAATGAATGGATGGGCGTAGGAACACAGGATTAGTTGGATGGTAGATGGTGGCGGATGGGTGGAGGGGTAATCTTACTCTGTTTCTGTCTCTCTCTCGGCCTCTCTCATTCTGTCTCTACCTTTCCCTCTCTCTGATCCTGGCTCACCTCGTTCGGCCCCTCTCTCATCAGTGCTGACTCTCCCTTCCCACCTTCTTCTTTATTTGCTGGCTTTCAGGGAAGGGCTGAGGCCCAAAGACCCCATACTGCACAAAGCTCACGGCCACTGTGCCACCTGGGAGGATGAGCCCTCTTTCCTACACCAATCCCCTGGCTTCTTAGTCCCTGTTTACTGTCCCTCACCCAACACAGACAGTGGCCCTAGGCCCGGCTGACCACAGGCCTCTGTGGACCTGGCTCCATTTCACACTACACTCAGCTTGGGGATGGGGGTTGGTTGCCATGGTTACAGTGGTTCTTAGAGATTGCAGGGAAAATCTGGTGCTGATACTGTGGAACAATCCCTCAGGACCCAAAACACCTCTGGGCCCTTCAACAGACCGCAGCCTCTGCTTCTGCCTGGAGGCCCTTCCCTAACCTGAAGGCTCTCACCCAGTTCACCAGGGGCTTGACTGGTTGTTCCTTTAGAAAAGAGAAGTCAGACATACATCCTATCAGGACCATGACCAGCATGAAATTAGCCAAGTGTGGAGGGGCCAGGAGCAAAGTGCTGACCTCTCACTGGCATTCATGCATTCATTTCTTCAATCCAGCATCTGGGGCTAGAAGGCTGAGTCAAGACAAGACCCTGACTTGAGAATCCCAGAAAACATTGCCCAGGACACCAGGAGGCCTGATCCCTATCAACGACATTCTGAAGGTCCCCAGAGCAGAGGTGACAGAGGTCCCTGGGGGGGTGGCATAGGGGCAGGAGGGAGAAAGGTTACTGCCATTTGGGGCAAATGAAATCATTTGTATAAAGGTTCTGGGGTGGTAAAGAATGTGATACGGTGACTGTAAACTCTCCAAGGGCCTAGTACCTAATCCAGGAACTGAGACTAAGCAAATGCCTTGTGAACGTGCTGCTGGAGGCTCCATGGAGGCTGGAGACATGTGGCCAATGGAGGCCCAGGCAAGACACGAAGACACCTGAGGCAGTTCTGCTGCTGTAACTCAATGCCTGAGGTGGGATAACAGCAAACAGGAAAGTGTCAGGCTAACCCTTCTGAAGTCAGCTTTTCCCTCCTAGAGTGCTTCACCTAGGGTGGAAGGCGGGTGGGGAGCAGGAGACCACCACTCAGCTTCAGACCTTTAATAACTGTGTTCTAATACTTAGCTACACTTGTAGTTGAAACAGAATGACTGCGCACATTTCTGCGGTGCCCTGTGATCATTTGAAAGATCATGTGATCAGATCAGGCGCTTGGCCTTTTCTAGGCTGGGCTGGAGCCTTTCATAATAATCATCATAGATCCCCCACTCCTGGGGCAGGACCCTCAGTATTGCTGCAACTGGGACTGTGGTTCTGCCACAGGCTGGGCGTGCCGGCTGTACATCTATGATTCCAGCACCAGGAGCAGGAGGATAGAAAGTCAGAGGCCAGCCTGGGCTACAGAGTGAGACTGACTCTAGCACAGGAATTCTGGGAGAATTCAAAACATAGCAAGTAGGTTTCTTCTAGATTCTCCACCCAAGAGAAAAGAATTGGGACACCATTCTTTGCTCACCGCGTGTTGTCAACTTTGTTGGTGTGTTCTTTAAAGAACATGGTGCCTCGCTGGGGTTGGTAAGATGCTTCTAGGTAGGAATCTCAGCCTAGAGGACAGCTGCTGGAGACATGTGGATGGTTACAGGGAAGGGAATGGTTTGTTTAAGGAGAAATACAGAGGAGCTTGGACATGTGCCAGACCTCACCTGTGGTCTGAATCCGAGAGGCCAAAACAAAGGAGGAACAGGAGCTGTGAGGGCGCTGTGTGTGTCATTTACGTGGTACGTAAACGTACAGTGGTGGTACATGTGTGTAATCTGGGCATTAGAGAGATGGAGGCCGGAGTTCAAGGTTATCTTTCACTAAGTAGTGAGTTGAGGGCTAGCCTGGGTACAGGAGACCCTATTTCAAACAATATAAAACAAGCAAACAAACATACCACCCTGGTGTCTGGATTGATGGTAACTTGAGCCTGTGGTGAGGCTCGGGCACTGCCTGAGTTAAACACGTCAACACGTCATCCTGCTGACCCCCCATCCCAGAACCCCAGCTATGGAGTTTCAATCCACAGCACTACCTGCTACTCTTCTACCAGGGACAAATTACTAGATATAATTCAGTAGTCTGCTGTCACAGGATGCTTCTGTCTCAGGTGGCCAGAGACTGGGTCCAAACCTGGGCCTAGGCAGATGTGTCCGTAGTGACATGAGAGCTGTGATGATTCACTGCAGAAAGCACTTTACACCACAAAGCTGGAGACACAGGGCTGAATGCTTCCATCTCTAGGTGTCATACAAAGAAAATCTCTGGCTCAGAGTGGCTCAAATAGCAGAGACAGTTCATTTCCTTTTGGGGGATAGGGAGTGGACCAGGTGAGGTCACTAAGCTATATCCTCAACCCCTAGTGAAAAGTCTTATTAGCATGTATATTAGTTTGCATAATAATGGGTTTTAGGGTGACATTTTTATACACATAGGGGATGTATTTTTCTCATATCCACTGAAGAAACTGTCTCTTCTTCCCCCAGTGTCATACTTAGTTTTGGTTCACTTGACACAAACTAGAATTACTTGGGAAGAGGGACCGTCAGCTGAGGAATTTCCTCTATTTGACTGGTCTGTGTCAATGATGACTTGAATGAGAATGTCCCCCAAAGGCTCCAAGAATCTGGGCAGTCTGTCCCCAGTAGGTGGTGCTGTTTGGGGAGGTCTTGGGAGGTGTGGCCTTGCTGGAGGAAGCACATCCCTGGTGGGGGGGGGCTTTGAGAGTTCTTAAACTTTGCAGGATGTACAGCCACTCTCTGCTTCCTGTGCCTGCTTGAAGATGTGATCCCAGGTTTTCTGCTCCAGCCATCTCTTCCCCCACGCCTCCCCACCATGATGAATTCTAGCTTTCTGGAGCCATAAGCTAAATAAGCTCTTCCTTCTGTATGCTGTTTTGGTCAGTGTTTTTTTCATAGAAACAGGAAAGTAATACAGTGACCATGTCTGTAGGATATTTTCTTGATTTCTGGTTGATGGAGAAGGACCCAGCCCATGGTGGGCAATACCATCTCCAGGCAGGTGAGCTGATCAAGCCAGTAGGCAGTGTTACTCCATGGTGTCTGCTTCAGCGCCTCCCTCCCAGGGTTCCCAGGCCTCCATCAATGACGGACTATGAACTAGAAGCCGAATAAACCTTTCCTCCCCAACTTGCTTTTGGTCAGTGTTTTGCCATAGCAACAGAAAGGAAAGTAGGATACCCAGCAACCACTAACTGCCTGTTCTAAACTTCAGGGCAGGGGTGGGGTCACACAATCCCTTCCTCACTCCACGACCGGATGGATGCTGACAGGCCTGATCTTGTGCAAGTAGTCTCGGCTGCTGAGAGGGCAGGAGCACCACAGTCTCACCCTGTCCCACTCCTTTCCGTCACGCTTTCTGGGCTCCGTGTGTGTGTGTGTGTGTGTGTGTGTGTGTGTGTGTGTGTGTGTGTGTGTTGTAGGTGTCCTATTTAGAACTGAGCTTTCCACGGTCACTCATTCTCAGCACTATGGCTGATAATGAGTCTCCACAGCAACTGCTGCCCACCGTGAAAACAGGCTTCTCTGAACAGGCCTGGGAGAAGCACTAATCTGCGGACATGCATCATAAATATTTAAGCAGGCAGTTTGACAGACACATCATATCCATTAGCAAAACAACAGCAGTGACTTCCCCGGTAGGGCCTATGGCCTTTCCAACTGCAGGCTTTTTCTTATAGAAACAAAAGTTCAGAGTTAGAATGAGGCTTGGTGATGCTAACAAGAATCACATTCCCTTTATCTTCCTGCAGATCTATCTACGCTCACCTCATGGTAGCAAAATGACTGCCAGCAGCTCTAAGCACGATATGCCTAAACTTTTCCCACAGGGCGTCTTTCTTCTGGTACCTCCTTTTAAGGGAAGGAAAAAAAAAACTCCAACCTTCCAGAAGCATCCCATCAGACTTCCCCTTGCATCTCACTGGCCAGAACTGTACACATGCTAAGCTCCAGGCCTGCTGTGTTAGTTTTCTAATGCTGTGACAAAATACCACAGGCTGGGTAGCTTGAGCAAGAGTGGGGTCGTCAACTCACAGTTCTGGCAGCCAGAAGACGGACATCGAGGCAGCATCAGGATTCCCTACTCTGGGGGCCTCCTCCTTGGTTTACAGGCTCTGGGAGAACGTGGGTGAGCCACCCGTTTTGTACAAGCCGAACACCACCTGACTTGTGGCTTCCTTTCTTAGAATGAAAAGCAAAGCCTGTGCTCTCTCGGGTGGAACTGTTTGAGAGGTGTAATTAGGTGGAACAATGAGATTTCCTGAGGAATCTCCCCCAGGAGGAACTGGGACTCACAGGACCTGGAGACATGGGAACAGCAGTGTCCCAAGGAGTGCAGGGAGTCTGCTCCCAGCTGATGTTCAGGAGGGGGAGACTGGGGCGGAACTCTTCTGCCTCTGGCCTACTCTGGCCTACCAGGTGGCATCTCAACTAGAATAGTCATGCTGAGTAGGGTCACTTGGTGGTAAGGACATTCCAAGAGGTATGATGAGCTGGCCTTATGGCAAGACAGGGCATAGTGGCTGTTGGCAACTTAGGCTGTTGGGAGAAGTTTCCAGAACAATGCTTATCCTCCTCAGCCAGCCTCCAACCCTGTTCTGAGCCTCCACAGGGAGCTTCTTTATGACTGTTGGTGGAAAATTCCTTCTCATCAGCCCCCATAGAGGATGAGAGAGCAGGGACCTGAACTTTCCAAGCTTCCGATTCTAACCAACAGATGCAGCAGTCAACTTGAGGTGAGTTGCTGCTTCCAATGGTCCAGCGACTCTGTTACCTTCTGGCTTTGTGGACTAGGGAAGCTGACAGCCATGTGAGAAGCCCTGGGGACTGGGAATGACATTGGAGATAGCCTTGGCCACATCTAGGGGGACTGGGTTTTACCCACAGTCCCAGAGTGCACTTTTCCCAGCCAAGCTTTAAGTGAGAGTGACTGCAGCCTTGGCAGGGGAGACTTGAGAACAGAGGACACAGCTAAGGAATGACTCAAGTCCTGGCCCCTAGAGGCTATGAGCCGATGGGTATGTAGTGTCTTAAACCACTAAGCTTTGGGCTCATTTGTCACCTGCAGTAGTAACTCATATGATCTGACGTGTATCTAGCACTGACAGAAAATTAGTCTCTTGCTCTCTTCCCTCTGGATTGGGCCCAAAGCCTCATGCTACATAAAAGCTCTGCCATTGACCCAAACCCCCAGCCCACAAAGTGAGTCTGCAGTAGAATGTTTTCGTATTAATAACCAGTTCCTCTCAGGGGCAGAGGGGAAATCCCAGCATCCGGAGGCGGAGGAAGAGACAGGTGGATCTCTATGAGTTGAAGGCCTTAATAGTGAGTTCCAGGCCAGTCAGGGACACAGAGTCAGACTGTGTCTCAAACAGGAGCAACAAAACAAAAAACCCCACAAATAAAACAAACCAGCACTCCACAGAGGACCCAGGCCTGTGCCAGTTGCAACCCACCTTCATCTACAAAGAGACATTGGGGTTTGTGCTGCTTCTCGCATCCCCTGGTCCTCTGGAAGCCCATTCCCTCAAACAGTCCTCCAGATGCCCTTCCCTGCCCTGGAGGCAGGGGAGGACCAGTCAGCCAGAGGCTCTGGGTGACCGGCCAGGCAGCTCCCGTGAGCAGCCTGTCTGTGCAGAGGCGCCTGGTCCTTAGAGCCACAGCTGTCTCTAGTGCCTGTCCAGCCCTACCCCACAGCATGAATCATCTGCCACAGATGCCAGGTGACAAAGGCCATGTCTCAGGAGGAGAACAGAAGCTGGCTGCCCTCACTGGGTTGTGTCCACTGTCTCAGAAGCAGGGCGTGGCACAGCTGGGTCACACTCCCACCTCTTGAACACGCATCCTGGTACACACCGGGACCTGGTGTCTCATCTTCTCTGTCTCTGACGTGCACCCTCGTCTTGGCTCTCTGGCCTCGCTCTCCCCTACGCCTTCTCCCTGCCTGGACACGGCTCAGCCTCTCCCCCACAGCTCCCTGCTTCCTCCTCCCTTGTGGCTCCTCACACTTCCCGTCCTCCTCCTTGACTGCCTGCGCCCTGGAACTCCAGGAGATGACCTGCCCCTGTGCTGCCTGGTCACTCCTACTTCGACCCCTGTCACCCTGCAGGCAGTGTGGCAGGCCACAGACCTGGCTTTGGTAAGTAGAGGAGTGGGGAGAGGAGACAGGAGGCAGACCAGAAGAGAAAACCAATTCCAGATGCAGTCACTGATCACCTACTGTGAGCTCTAGGTCCTCCACAGAGGAGGGGCCTGGGAACATGAGTGTGTCACTGTGGCAAGCATTGTACATAAAAGGCAAAAGCTGTGGCCTCCTGACACTGAACTTGGGGGTCAGAGAAGGCTTCCTGGGGCTGCTGGGTCTGAGCTCAGACCTGAAACAAGGCAGGAAAGTAACAGGGACAAGATTGATGTGGGGAGCAGGAACAGCTGTGGTGAGCTAGAATCTTCACTGTGGAGAGAAACAGCCACTGTGGGAGAAATAGTGACTGTGGGCAAAATGGTCATGATGTGCAGGAACAGTCACTGAGGACAAGAACAGTTAATGTGGGCAGGAAAAGTCTCTGTCGACAGGGACAGCTGTTATGTACAGAAACGGTCACTGTGTACAGGAACAGCGCCTGTGTGTAGGAGCAGTCACTGTGTCCAGGAAGAGTTGCTACGTGGACAGGAGCAGTCACTGCGGACAGGGCCTGTCAGTGGTAGGAACAGTCTTTCAGGACAGCAGGAATAGTCACCAGAGTCACAAAGGCTACAAGGGAGGTGGTATGCCAGGGGGTCTATGGAGGATGACTGACATGATGGGGTATGTGCCCAGGACCAGCAGATAGTGGGGTACGGGACTGCTTCATCAACTACAGCCTGGCACAGGAGCGGGAAGGAGGCCCTGGATGGTGCCAGCGTCCTCGGCTTGGCCCTCTGATCTAAACCTCAGAGGACCCCATGTCCACTGTATCGCAGCATCATAGAAAGAACCTCTGGCCCCAGGCCTCCCCCTCTCCCAGAGATATAGGACTCAGAACAGTGTCATTTAGAGCACGGGGTCTCCTGCCCCCAGGTGCAGATGTGGTTGGTCTTTGCTCACTTCCTTTCATTCTTCTGGCCTGGTCACACTGGAATGCTGTGTAAAGCCTGGCTCAGAGAGGCCGCCTGGCCTCAGCTCCCTTATCTCTCTCCTGCTGAGTTTCCTGCCCTGAGAGATAGGGAGAGAAGGTGGCCCCTGCATGGTGGGGGAGGGGACCGCAGGGCAGAATGCTGGGGACCTACTTGTGGCTCGGCCCACCAGGCCTGCTCCTTCTGCTGGTGTGGGGTACCCAGGCATGAGACTGAGTGACGATGGCCATGTGCATGAGCTGCTACTCCACATGGCTCTGTGATCTCAGCTTATTTCCCATCTATGAGATTGTCATAGTGATTACACCCATCTCTCAGGACAGTGACTGTACCATCCTCCAGGGACTTGATAGAGACAGTCACAGCCTAACCAAGAATGCTGGAAGGGGGGTGGCCTGGCAGCTGCAGGGAGAGGTGCGTAGGGGGCTCCCCCATGAGCTCAGAACTACTAGTCTTCTAGGATCACTGGAGAACCTGTGTCTGATACCCTGGTGCCTTGGGCTTCCGGAAAGGACCTGGGCTCTGGGTTCCCCCATTGTTCTCAGCCCGAACACTCCCTGCATATACAGGGACTCTGTGGAGAAGGCCACAGCAATCTCCTGGTCTCTACCCCAGGATTCTAGGAGCCGGATACTCCCCTTCCTAGACAGATGGCTCAGAACAAAGCGCTGGCATCCCTCCCTGTGACTATGAAGTGAACCAGGATTGTCATCAGGAGGGAGATGCAGATGCTGGCAGAGGCCCTTCCGGAGTGCCCGCATTCCTCACCTGCTGGCTGGCTAATATCTCACTTCATCTTTCAACAAAATGCTTTTCAAGAGCCTACCCTTTGCTAAGCATGGTTGCAGAGGGGACCATTGATAAGGAAGAACCCATCTCTTACAGATAACAGCAGAGTAGCTGGGAGGACTCACCAGGGTTACTGGCCGTGTGGAGACCCACGGGGGAACACAGTGCCCGCACGGGAAGGGTGGAGGGCCAGCTCTGAACAGAGGAGACACTGTGTGGGAGCAATGTCTGTTCATTTTAAAAAGAATCTTTATTATTTTTGAATTATGTGCATATGTGTGTTGAGGGGATTGTGCACTTGAGTGTAGGTTCCCTCAGAGTCCAGAAGAGGGTATCAAATCCCCTGGAGTCACACTTACAGGTAGGTGGCTGTGAGTTGCCCAACCACGGGTGCTAGGAATTGAACTTGGGAGCCGTGCAAGATCAGCAAGCACTCTTAACCGCTGAGCTGTCTCTCCAGCCCCCATGCTAAAACTCTGCGATGGCTGGAGGTGACTGGTCCAGGGTGAGAGCAGCAGGTGGGGCTGTGGTGTGGGGAGAGTCCAGGTTTAAAGTGTGTCCATAGAGCTCACAGCTCGGCTCAGATCTGCTGCTTCTCCATCCAACACCTACAATGCCCGGGGGCCTGCAGCCCTTCTGTCAGGAGGTTGCTGGTCTCCGAGGTGCTCTACCCTCTTGCTCCAATTCCTCCTCTCCTGGGCTGGGCTCAGCTCACCCCACAGCCCTTCACTCACTTTCCTGCTACCAGAGTTTATTCTGAAACACTCAGCTGCTCTGCTCAAAAGCCTCCCATGGCTCCTTATTACCCAGTGCAAACCACAGGGCTTCACTAGGCCTCGGGGGCATATCACAACCATACCATCGTCCTCTCTCCCAGGCCTGTGTCTCCACCCCCACCCTTGCCAGGGCTCTAATGGACCTTAAGGATATGATACTGCACTGTCTCTGTGAGCTTGCTCATGCATGTAGTCTCCCCTGGAGCCCTGCGCCCTTCCTCACCTTCCTGGGTGGATACTACGATGCTCTGACTATAATATTACAGTCACTCCTCCATCATGTCCCTGGCATTCTGTCCGTTCTTCTGTCCAGGTCCTGGTAAGGAGATAGGAATCCTCTTCTGATGTCCTCAGAGTTAGTCAGGCTTCGATAGAAGGCTGTGTGACCCTCAGATCATTGTGGGTGGGTCTCCATCTCCAGCCCAGCTGTCGTGCTCCAGCCGTCCCAGAGAATGGAGGACGATTGAACAGGTCCTCAGATGGCTCAGAGTGTGGCGGGAGGAGTTCCCAGGATACTGAGTCGGTGGGCAGTTCAGTTATTGAGACCAAAGTACGGATTTATACAGGGAGGCCTTTCTGGCCGTTACAGAAGGCGGGAAAGTTAAAGGTGGGGTCTTTAGGTAAAGGCGGGAAGGTTGTAGGGCTGACGTGGAAATTAGGAATGAGGAAACGAAACCCAAAAACCTGGTTCTGGTCTGGGGTGATCTTTGTGGGGTGAAAAGATGAAGCAACTGCTGAGGCCTGCAGTGGCTTCCTGGGACCTAGGTTATCACATCAGGCAGAGCAGGCCAGACTCCTACTGTCCCTTCAAGGTATGTGGTGTTGCTTGCCTTGCTCAATACCTTTTGCTATAGACTCAGACCCCACAGATCATGGCCTAGGCCTCTGTGTCCTCAGCTGTAAAATGGAATGAGGCAAACTTGTTTATATTATACGATTGAGATGCTGGGGTGGCAGGTTTCACTGGGAGACACTGCCCCAGGGGATGCATTTAATTTGAGGATAATGAGTAGACTAGGATAGTCCTGCCCAATGAGGAACTGTCCCGTAAGCCCTGGGGAGGAAATAGACTGTTCTTTACCTGAGTCTAGATGTTAGCTGACTGCCTCCCATGTCAACACGAAGACATCACACAGTTTAAATACACACTGGATTTTGCATGGTGGAACCCTGAACCAAAACAAGCAAAGTTTGAAGTCTATATTTAGTTTGATTCAGAACAAGTCAAGAAAGGCTCGGAGCTTAGAACACATCCCAGAGGCGGAGTCTCCACTCAGCACCCCTTGTTTATCTATGGCTTCAGCTCTCACCCTCATGGCAATTCTGCAGAGGCTATGAACCCCTGGTTCACGTCACCCCACCTTCTAGAGCTGCCAGGGTTGAACAGTCCATGTTCAAGTGCAGACCGTTTTACCGAATATTCCCTACCATTACAGTTGAGGCATTATTTTCAGATTTTTTAAATGAAGGGAGGGGTTGGGCCTTTGGCTCAGTTGGCGGAGCTCTTGCTTAGTCTGCGGGAAGTCCTGGGAGGCAGTCAGTTAATGTCTAGACTCAGGTAAGGAACACCTGGCACTGCATAAAGCGGGCAGAGCTGTGCGTGTCTGTAATCTCAGCACCCAGGAGGTAAAGGCAGGAGGACCAGAAGTTCAAGGTCATCCTTGACTACATAGTGAGTATGAGGCCATCCTGGGCTACATGAGACTCTATCTAAAATGAATAGGAAAGAATAGAAGTTAAAACATGTCTTGGTGAGTTTCGGTGGGGCAGGTTTCCATTCAGAATGTTGAAGGGGATTGATGTGTTTTTAAATGAAAACAAGGTGCTTCATGGAGGGCTGAGAGCCAGACTCTGGGGTGCTTAGGATGGGAATCACATCTCAGCTTAAAGGGCTCCTAGCACATCCGATGAACAAAGGAGTGACTGGGACTGGACATGCTCTTTGAAGTTCCTTGTATTTCCCAATATAGGCGACCTGTCACTTGGGCCCTCTTGACCTTTGCTAGAACATTCTAGAATGTTCTATGGGACAAACTAAGCCCCTGGCCTTCTTGGTCCCAGTAGCTGTTAGGCTTCTTGCTGGTGGAGGATTTGCCCCGGGTAACTGGAACCTGGCCTCTGGGGACCCCCACCCAGCAGGGACCACCAGATTTGAAGGTTCAGCCAGGTTCAGAGCCTGGGTAGGGATGATCACTCCAGGTGTCACATCCTTCCTTCCCATGGGAAATAAACTTGTGACATCTGTTTCAGATTCATGTCTTTATTTACAGCTTTTTCTCTTTGTAAGTAACTCTTGCTTGTCAAAAACCTGGACACGTGTGCAAGAGCGTGGAATTTTCCATTCCGTCTCCTCTGTCTTATTAACCAGAGGCAGGCTGGCATTGTTAATGACTTAGCCTGTGCCCAGCCCGATGTTTTCAATGAATACTCAGTCCACTCACTTCAAATCTCTTTTTTTCCCTCTTTACAAAATCCAGATCACACTGCGTCTATTATCCCTCAGTCTGTTTTGACGGTGCTTGGGGCTCGGGGGCGCCAACCAGCATGCACACTCTTTTAACTGTGTTTCCCTGCACACGCACCTTTCTTAATTTGTCCTTAAATTGTTTCATTAAACTGTTTTTTCTCATAGAATGAACACAGGCATATGGTGAGACTTAATAAGATGCTAATTATTTGTCCTCTCAGACAGTCCAAATTTGTTTCTTATTTTTCCAAATGAAAGTAAAAGAACGCCTTTGTGTCTTTATGCACTTGAGGCCGTGCCTGATGGGGGTCTGTGAAAGAGAAGAGATTTAAGCAGTCCCCTATGTTTGCTGGAGAGCTGATTTTACTTTACAGAGCAAAAGTTAATAGTGGCTGTGTTCCGTCGTATCACTATAACTGTAACTGAGGGGAGGGGCAGAGAATGACAAGTTTCAATCATACTGACACTCAGGAAATCCTAGACCACATCCCCAAACTGCTCCAAGCTCTGCATCCACAGAATGACACAGACAGTGACTTCCTTAGTCCTCAGGCTGACTCTAGAAGGGAGCAGTTCCCCATCTGACAGACAAGGAAACTGAGGCACAGAAAAGTAGAGAGTAGACTGGCGAGATGGTTTAGTGGATGAAGACACCTCCCTCGCCAAGCCTGATGACCTGAGTTCCATCACAGGATCCACTTGGTAGAAAGAGAGGACTCTTGCAAATAGTGCCCTGACCTCAGCTAACATGTGGCATGGTGAAATTGGTTCCCTGGCTGGTCCCACAGTTCTGAACCACCACCCGGCACCACCCTACAACTGTCCTTTCAAGGCACAGCATGCCCCATGGGAGCCTACGAGTCTCCCTTCTCCCTGGTCCCTGCAAGGCTCTGGGCTTACCTTTGAGCTCACAGCAGCCCTCACTGCTAGCCACTGAGCTCAGTGCTTGGTGGATGGGACCTGGCTCAGCCTCACGATGAGCTCTGGAGCCCACCTGCTGCTTTTCTGCCAGGCACCCAGTGTTCGGGCAGAAGAGCAACACTTGAGATGTGACCTGAGGTGACACCAGCTCCATGGTAGTGAGGAGGAGGGGGAGGCAGCACAGATTTGGATCAAAGCTCCCTTGGGTGGGGAGGGCTGATCTTTAGAATGGGGAAAATGTCCACGGTTTTATGAAACATTTTGCTCTCATGTTCCTGGGTGTTGAGTGGAATAATTAAGTCAACAAAAGAATACAGCTACAAGCCTCCAGCAAGAGGATCTCATGAACAAAAGATCACGATGGACACAATTCTGCGACCCCAGGGCCAGTCTACAGAGAAAGAAAACAATTCTGGCCATTGTTGGGGGCCCTGGGAAAAAGGAAGACTGTGATTTCAGAGGTACTGGGAAAACAGGAGATGGGCTTGGAACTGCCAGGGGAAACACAACCAAGAGATGGTGAGAACTCAGTCTCAGAGCTCCTGGATCCAGAAGGGCCTGAAACTCACAATGCTGACATTTCCATCAGGCCATCAGATTCCTATGACTGCTTCATCAAGCATGTCATCAAGCATGTGGGATTTGTGTTTCTGTGACTTGTAATCGGCAGAATCCTGGGTGTATCTCTTCCCAGGGCAACTGAGGAGGCTGACAGGTGAGGAAAAACTGGGCCAGGCTCGCTGGTCAGCGCACACAGGTAGAAAGGGCCACGTTGGAAGTGAGGAGCACTGCAGAGGCAAGAAGCAGGGAGAGACAGGAAGCCATGTAGGGTTTCTGGAAGGTTCTGTGGGTGAAGAGCATGACGAGGTAGAAGTAGAGGGCCCCGGTGGGGACAGGTGAATCACTCATCTCCACTGCACACTTACACTGTGCCTGGGAGCACAGGAAGATGGCTATACCCATGACTTTGGGGTTCATACCCAGGACTCTCCTCACCACCTGAATGTGACCAGAAGAAACACTTTGGGAGAAAAGCTAGTAGTTCAGCTCCATAGCGTGGGTCTATCCTCATGTGGGTCCTGGGGTGTAGAACTCAGGTCCTCAGGCTTGGTGGCAAGCTCCTTTACCAGCTGAGGCATCTCATTGACCATTCACCTTATTTTTGCGACAAAGTCTCTCACAGAATCTGGGGCTTCCTGTCCAACTAGAAGGCTGGTCAGAGAACTCGGAGGATCACCTGTGTCATCCCCGAACCTAGGGTTACAGGCACATGCCACCATGTGTATCTTTTTTATGTGGGTACTGGGGATCTGAACTCAGGTTCTTGTGCTCACACAGAAGACAATTTACTCATTTACTGAGTGAGGTCTTGCTATTTATAGATGGGAATACTAAGGCCCAGCAAGGCTAAACAACCCACCCTAGGTCACACAGTGGGTATCAGAGGCAAGATGTCAACCCCAGGCCCCAAGAAGCTGAGAGATATAATGGGCAAGCATCCCTCCACAGCACATCTGCATCCTAGTCACGTGGCAGAACAGCAGCATGGGGCTCATCCAAGATCTGCCACTGTGGAGGGGAGAATGTGACCTCTTGGGGACTGTGGTGATGGGAACAGAGCCGACGAACCTCGGCTGTTCGCTCTGCTATAGAATCTCTGATCTTCTCCAACATAAGGAAGAGGCCCAGGCCTCAGGAGCAGCTCAGAGTTGTTGAAATTTTAATGATAGCAGCAAACCAGTCATCAGGAAACAACCTACATCTTGGTGAAGTGGTGAGCTGTGGGATCCCAGAGGCCTCACAGACAGTCTTTATAATCCCAGGCATTGTAATTCTCTGCAGGCCAAGTGTTGCTGGGAGCAGGAGCTGGGCCTGATGAGTCGAGTTGGGGTTGCAGCTGAGTAGAAAGCACATCCACTAGTCCTGGGTTCTGGGTCCAAGTTTTGCCTCTATTTCCCCACTTCGGAACCCTAGGCCCTGCAGCCATTCGGATCCTAGCTTTCTCGTCTCCCAGTGGGAATGGTAAGTATGCTTGTACACCAGGAAACCGTGGAGCGTCCCAGACAAACATTCGTCAAAATGGAAACCTGGGTCTGCTGTCTGCTGTCTTCTTCATGAACTGCTGTAGTAAACAGAGAGTGTTTGGGGACCAGAAGTTGAGTCAGCAATGCAGACTGCTGCCGTAGTTTCTGATCAGACTGCTGGGGATACGAACCAAGGGCCAGAGGGGCAAGGACACTTCTGTTCACGGGGTGTACAGGTAGTAAGTGTATGGCTCGGTTTTGTTTTGTTTCCTTTGTGTGTATGTATGTGCATGTGTGGTATGTGTGTTCAGGTGCATGGATGTGGATAGAGGATAGAAGTCAACCTTGGGCATCTTACCCAATAACTTTCCCCTTATTTTATTTATGTATTTATTTTGAGACAGGCTCTTGCTGTGTAGCTCTGGTTGGCCTGGAACTCTGTGTGTAGACCAGGCCGGTCTTGAATGCACAGAGATTTTCCTGCCTCTACCTCCAGAGAACTGGTATCAAAGGCCTGCGCCTCCATGCCTAACTTTGTTTTGTTTTTCTACTTTTTTTTTGACTCAGGGTTTTCACTGAACCCAGTGAAAATCACTGATGGGCTAAATTGGCTAGCCAGCCAGCCCCAGGATCTTCCTGTCTCTACCACCCAGTACTGGGCTGCAGGCACACACTACCATACCTGGCTTTCTCCACGGGTCCTGGGGATCCAGACTCAGTTTCTCATGCTTGTGTGGCAAGTTCTTTACCCAGCAAGCCTTGTTTTATTTTACTTTCTAGCGCCGTGTCTGTGTGGTGCAGATATGATAGCTGCTCCAGAGGGGAGGGAAGGGACAGCCACAGGTGGCATCACTGTATGTATGCTCTCAGAAACCTGTGGGGGAGGCTCTCCATCACCCCACGTCACGGTCCAGTGCGGTGGGGCACGCCCCAGCAGCAGGGCTGGAAATCAGCCGCCGATATGTCCTGCCCTTGGCTGTACAAATCCTCTCAGGAATGGGAGTGCATGAGGCGGATCCTTGGCAACCTCTGTGCACTGACTTTCATGAAGATGTCTGCTGTCTAGATGAAGTGTTCTCCAGGTCCTTGGCTGAGGAGAAGGGGAGAAGGCAGGTGGAGACAAGCTTGCCTGTTTTTTCTTCCTCCACTGGGTTCTCCTACTCTCTGTCCACCTCGTCCAGGTGACTTGGCACTTACCCTGTGGCTCAGCAGGGATGGCAGCACTGAGCTGGTAACCAGCTGGAACCTCACCCTCTACCCAGAACCCCTCCCACAAACCCTCTCCTTCCTCTCACCACCTGAGTGGGGCTAACCAACTTTTCCTCGTCCTGATATCGAGGGGTGGTCCTGATGGGGGAAGCAGACTCGGTTGATGGGGCTCCAGGGATGAAGGTGTTGAGTGTGGGGCATGGCCAGCAGGGATAATGGCGTTAGCAGACCCCAAGGCAGGCAGGCTAAGCGCTCACTTGGGGGCCCAAGGAGGCAACACGCAGGACTAGATGTTGGTTCATGTGTCCTGTGGGCCCCCATCCCTGTCACTGACGCCACCCAGCATCCTGGCAGGTGCGGCAGGGGTACCCGGGACACCGACAGCCCCAAGAGGCACGGTAGGTCCTGCTGTCTGCCACTGACGCTAGCCCTGCCTGGTGTCAAGATTGACAGTGGAACCATTATGTCTCCATGGGACCCAGCGGGACATCTGTCCAAAGGCACACAGCATCTCATCAAGGTCTGGGGATTCCTAGTGTGCCCCTTAATCTCAACAGCTGCATGACTCTCCCAGCTCAGCGTCCAGCAGGTTACTTGAGGTACTGATAAGATGCCCGTTCTTGGCTTGGTGGTCTTGACCCACTGAATCATGAGCAGACAAAGTGTGGTGGAATGAGGTTAAACAGCTGTGCTTTCCACAAGCACCCAGCCATTCTCATGAACAGACCCTCAGCTGTCAGCTCTGGAACGCCCTGAGTGGAGGGAGGGGCTCTTTGTGATATGGGGGGTGTGGAGGAGGGGGTGGAGGACTGTCGTCCCTCCCTCTCTTCCCTGCACATCCTCTGCCAGGACCTGCAAAGTGGGTGGTTCTCCAGGCCCAGATGATAAAAGGAAGGTGTCTGATAACCCCTGGGGCAGGGCCTGGTGGGAGGTGGCAAATGGACCCTGCACCCCTCTGAGCTAGGCTCACCCCTCTGAGCTAGGCTCACCCCTCCTGGCTCCTGCTTGCCCCTCCGGGCCCCAGCCCTCCTACTCCGTCCCTGTTCACCAGGATACAGTCCCAACTCTGATAGATACCAGGTGCTGGCCAGAGGGACAAGCCAGGAGGGCAATGGGTTGCGCTGCCCCAGGGCTCCTAGTTCTGTGGGGTCTTGCCTCACCTTGACGTGGGGCGCTATTTCCATTTGCACCAGAGTTGCTGGACAAACTGATCCAGCCTGCAGGGGAGGTAAGATGGGCCTCAGATCGTGTGGTGGCCATGCCCTGTCAGGTCTACAGATTCTCAGAACCAATTGATCCTTTAACCACTAAATGCTTATTTCAAATAATATCACATGCAAAATAATACTAATAACACCCAGCAAGAAGTGTCTGAGTACTTCCTGGGGGATAGATCCTTCCCGTATTACCCAATCTAAGCCTGAAAAAAAGTCTTATGAATAACTCCTATTACAATATTATTATTTAATTTTAATTTTTTTTTTATATTTTTGAGACAGAACCTCCCTGTAACCACAGCAGACCTGGAACTTGTTGTGTAGACCAGATTGGCCTTGAACTCACAGAGATGTGCCTGTCTCAGTCTCTTGAGTTCTAGGATTAAAGGCATGTGCCTCCATGCCTGGCTAAAATAGTTTTTAAAATTATTTTTATTGAGACTGCAGAGATGGCTCAACACTTGAGAGCACTGGCTGCCCTTGCAGAGGAACTGGGTTCAGTTCCCAACACTCATATGGTGGCTAACTCTCTGTAACTCCAATTCCAGGGAATCCAACGCCCTCTTCTGGCCTCTACAAGCATTGCATGCACATGATGCACTTACATGTGTGCAGGCAAAACACTCATACACAGAAATAAAAATGAATAAATTTTTAAAAATTACTTTTATGTGTATCCGTATCTGAGTATATGTATGTACATATGTATGAGGTGCCCTCAGAGGCCAGAAGGGCATTCTGGTTCCCGGAGCGAGAGTTTCAGGTGATTGTGAGCCACCCCACATGGGTGCTAAGAACCAAACTTGGGTCCCCTGCAAGAGCAGCAAGCGTTCTTAACCATTCACTGAGGTATTGCTTCAGCACCTTATCATAATTTATAGAGGCAGAAACTACAGCACAGATGAAAACTGTCAAAACGCCAATGCCTGGCTCCAGGGGTTTGTTGAGCACAGTTTGAAGTCCAGTGCACAGAATGCTAAAGACCGTATTTGTACCTGAACTGGGAAACATCAAAACTGTGAGCTGCACTGTTTGCCAGGGATAGTGCCTCCTGGGCCTGAAGCTTTCCAGGATTGGCCCTTTCCTCTTACCCCTACACTGTCCCCCCAGCCTGCCCTGCCCCTGCTGAAGAACTGAATCCACTTGGGCTTGACTTGTTCAGGCTGTGCCTCGGGCTTTCTTGGGGTACAACCCTTTTCCAAGCCACATCCTCCTAGTGGCTTCCGGGGACCTTATTGGCCCCACCCTGAGATCACTGTTGATTGTTTTGGAGGCTGGTGATTGATTCCAGCATGAATTTTAGCCAATGTGATATCAAGGGCTGTGGGCTGCTCAGGGATGCCTGGGAAGGGGTTCTTGGTTCAAAGAGCACATGAGGAGGCAGGATGTGTAAGAAGTGTTGAGTTGGCACACCAAGTCCCATGCTCCCCTGACACACACACACAATCATGTGGGTTGAGAGAGAGAGAGAAACATTGTTCCCAAGAACACAACTATTTTTGTACAAGAGGAGAGTTTGTACCTGGGCCCATGGCTACCTAGGCAAAGACAGCATCTCCCAGCATCCCTTGTGGCTATGTGTGGCCATGTAGTCAAGTTCTACCCTGTGACACAGGTTTTGTTTGCCATATTCACAAAAGGAAGAATGTACCCTCCCCTTTCTCTCTCTCCCCTTGGTAACTGGCACACTTACAGGGATCAGTCAGCTCCTTCTTTGTGTTTAAGGACAACAAAATAGAGACAGTCCTAACACCACTGGGCTCCCATGTTAACACTGAACTGGTCTTTGGCAGAAAGGGCAAGGAAAATTCATGTCTATCATGTTTAATACTGACACTAGTTTGGTTCTTGTAACAGTAACTATATCAGTGTCTGAAACATGGACTTCTGCCTTCCTGCTTTGGACCTTACTGTGATGTCTGGAGCGGTGGTACCCACCTTGTGATTATAAGGGAGAAGTCAAGAGGATGGATGAAAAGCCAACTAAGCATCTCTATCACTGGGCTCCTGAATTTACTGACTCTGGACCACTCATTAGGCAAAATGATGCATTTCTCATCATCAAGATTTTGCCATGGCAAAGCATGCCAAGTGAGGTTTTTGATGAGGTCTGTGGAGGAGCTGCCTGAAGTCACACACTGGGTGGGGACAGCAGAAGGCAATGGCTGTAGTGGGAGCTTTGTGATTGGAACCTACACCCCCATCGTGGAGTTCTGGGTCCTCCAGATGAGATTCAAATCCAGCCTCAGCTCTTTCTACACAAAGCAACAGTCAAAAGAGTCTGGCCTTTACTCCCAGCACTCGGGAGGCAGCAGCAGGTGGATCTCTATGAGTTTGAGGCTAGCCTGGTCTACATAGCAAGTCCCAGGCCTGCTAGGGCTACATAATAAAACCCTGTCTTTAAAAAAGGCCAGAGGTTCTGATAAAAGGGAGAATCCCCATTTATCTAGAGAGGTAAAGAAGGAGAGAGAAGTCAGTGTTCCAGTGCTTCTCTGGGTCCCTGGCCTCTGTGACCTGAGCTTTTTATCTCTGTCTGTGTTTGCATATCACGGAGCCAGGAGCTCTCTTGGGTCACTCAGGGTCCATTAAGGATACAGAAGCCCATCACCCCAGATCTTGAGTAGGATTCAGTGAAGGTGCCTTGCAAAGGTACAGACAGGGCCCAGGGAGTGACAGGAGATACTGAGGCTTGGTACCAGTAACAGTAAGAAGCCATGTAGTCCCGAGGTCTGCAGGTACCAGGGGAGAGGTCAGCAGAAACCGTGAAGCCCAGTGCTTGCTTTCTCCTCATCACCTCTCTGGGGTTAGACATCTCCCACTCCTTGAGCCCATCCAGTCAGATCAGGGACACACTCCTTAGAAGTCGACTCTTAGGGCAGAAAGGGCAGAGAAGAGCCTGGGTCCCTGCGTCTGAACCCCTGAGGGAATGCGAGAAAACAAGGGCACGGGCAGCTCTGGCAACAGAGGACCCAGCATGGAAGCCACAGAGTGCAGCTGGCACCAGGCTGCCTTCCGGGAAAGGGAGGCACTTCAGGGAGGAGGGAGCATGGAGCCGCTCCCTGCCAGGCGGGCACCAGAGGACTTAGCAGGAAGAGCCCATGAGAATTAACGACAAAACGATGCAAAATGCAGACAGATAAATAACTTAAAAGAGCAAGCTTGCTGGGAAGGGCTTCTGATCTCAGCCCAGCTGCTGGGCAGCCTGGCACGCAGGCTCTATTTTTAATCAGGGCCAGTTGGATGAAGACAACTGGGTTCTTCAGTGGCTTTGAAAGGAAGCTGTGCCTCTTTTTCTCTTTCTGGGTCACTTTACCCTGTCTCAGAGACCACTCCCCAGTATGAGAAAGGTCACCGTGAGCAGGGTCCTGCTCAGAGGCAAGGTAAGTGGACCC
Source organism: Eospalax fontanierii (assembly GCA_035773235.1). Taxonomy (NCBI): domain Eukaryota; kingdom Metazoa; phylum Chordata; class Mammalia; order Rodentia; family Spalacidae; genus Eospalax; species Eospalax fontanierii. The sequence goes on from CM069526.1 coordinate 20,702,952, forward strand.
CTCTGAAAGAAGGTTCCAGTCCCAGCTTCATTAGGGCATATGGGAGCAGTCAGAGGGTCTCTATGAACTGTAGTCGTCTCACCTTGGAGGCGGAGAACCGGTAGGGCCTCCCCAGGGTTCTGTTGACACGCAGTTCTCAGCACAGCTGTCTCTATACAGAGGATGAGGAAGCGGAGCTGAGGTTCTGGCAGAGGAGGCCGGGGACTCAGATCTGCCCTCTGCTTTGCCCTTCTCAATGTCAGTTTCCTTGTGGCCCAGTGTATTGACCATGTCCACCACTGTAGCACACCGGATCAAGAAAGGCATCACCTGGGCAGTACTAGCCACAGGTAGGCCAAGCAGGGGACAGTGGGATTACTGTTATTACTTCCTCACAAAGCCATTACCCCTGGGCAGCTCAGAGCTGGATCCCCACTGTCTTGAATCTTTCATCTCTCATGAAGTAAGACATGGAATACTTAAATCCCCCTTGGGTCACAAAATACATCCCTCGGATGGAGTGAGCACTGGTCAGTGAGTACTCTGTAGAGGAGCCTGGCCTCAACTGTCTCCATTGGCAGCGTGGACTGGCTGTCTTCCTCTCTGACTTTTCTCTTTCTGTGGCTCCTTCCCGCACAGCTACAGCAGGGAAGGGAAGTACTTTGCTTTTGACAACAGATGGCTGTCTATAAAATGATTCCTTAGGTAGGATCAGGATCCCCAGCACCCTGGAAGAAGGGAACTGAACAGTCCCAGTTGAAATGGGGAGAGAGGTGGACACAGGATATGTGATGTGTGTACCCAATGAAACAGAAAATCCAGAGGGAGAGACACTTCCTGGTAGACCCGACCCATGCAGGGCCCTCTGGGCACCTGGGGCTTCTTGCTAGCCTACTGGATACTCCTGGAGGGTGGAATGAGTTATCTTCTCCCCAACCCCTATCTGAGTCACACCCTGAGAGCTCCATGTGTGTACCTTATTCAGACACATGCGTTCAAACACAGGCCAGGACTGCTCCCATCTCCCTGTCTCAGGTTTCCCAGCAACCTGTCCACAGGCACATAGCTGAGGCAAGCTAAGCTCTCTCCATCACGTCTTGGCTCTTAGCTGGCCCTCTCCAGTGACAGAGAGGGTGTCTGGTGTTGGTTTGAGAGTGCCTTCATTTGTTTCTTGCTTTTGTTTTGGGAATCTGTGCCACATACAGACCAGGTGCTGCTAACCTTGTGGCCAACCTTTCATCTATCCCTAGAGGCATCTTTATTGAGAGCCCACGGTACAAGTCTAGTAAAAGAGCCTGTTTTTGTTTGCTTCGTGTCTGTGTCTGAATTTATTACTTTTCTGTGGCTGTTGCCACGATGACCAAGGCAACTCATAGAAGGAAGAGTTTATTTGGTATTCTAGTTTTGCTTCTAATTGCTGTGACAAAACACTCTGACCAATACCAACTTGGGGAGGAAAGGGTTTATTGAGCTTAAATCTCCCACGTCACAGTTCATCACTCAGAGAGCCCAAGGTAGAAACTCAGGGCAGGAACCTACAGGCAGGAGCTGAAGAACAGGCATGGAGGAACTCTACTTACTGGCTTGCTCCCCTGGCCCATGCTCAGCTGGCTTTCTTGTACAGTACAGAACAACCTGCCCTGGGGTGGCACCTCTCAGTGAGCTGGGCCCTCCCACATCAACAATCAAGAAAATATCCCACAGACCTGGTCACAGGCCATTTCAATGGAGGCAATTCTCCAATTGAGGGTCCCTTAACCAGGTGTGTCAAGTTGACACTAAAGCTATTCAGCACAATTGACCCCTTGTCAACTTGACACACAAGACACAACACTATTAAACCACAAACTTTGTTTCTTGTCCTAGTATATGATGTTAGTATTAATATCACAACATAAGACATTACAACCTTAAAAGCCCCACGGTCCTTAGAAAATCCAAACACTTCAAACTTCACAGTCTCTTAATGTCTTTTAACTGTGGGTTCCTGTAAAATCCCAAACAAGTACTGTCTTATTTCAAAGGGAAAAATCAGGCACACCTAAGCAAAACCCAAATCCAAAAAATAGCTCAAGGCTGGACATCTGGGACTCACTCATGATCTTCTGGACACCAAAAGATTTTGGTAGCTCTACCTCTCTGGCTGTGCCATCCACAGCATACACAGCTAGTCTTGCAGTCCCAGGTCAGCTCCAATCCACACCTGCTCTTGCTTTTGATGGTCATCCCATGGTCCTGGCATCTCCAAAAAGCTGGGGTCTCCACCAAAACTGAGGCTGCACCCTCACCAATGGGATCGTCTGGCCTCTCAGGGTGCAAAGCCTCAGATTTTCTCCATGATCCCTGCAATCCTGGGATCTTCACTGCAACTGAGGCTGCGCTTTCACCAATGGCCTCTCCTGGCCTCTCACGGTGCCAAGCCTCAGCTGCTCTCTGTGACCCCGTCACACCTTCAACACCAGAACCACGCAGTAGAGTCTTACACATACCAAGTCCTGCTTCCAGCTTGAGATGAAGGCCTGGGCCCCCTCTGGACCACAGCTTCTGTGTGCTGACCCTGAGAAAACACTTCCCAGAAATTTTTGCCATGGTGATGCTGGTCTCTTGTTACTTACAGCTGATTTTTCAACCCCAACTAACCAGCATCACTTGTCCAGTAAACAAAGGTTTCACTTCAAGTTCTGGTCTCTTCTTAATCAGCTGATTCTTCAGCTCCAGCTGACCAGAGCCCACAGATTCTCAGTTCAAAATATGACAAAATGACCCTGATAGTCTCTGCTTCTCTTTGAAGCTTCACAATCCAGGCCTCCATTATCTACAACTCTTTCAGCATAACCGTTGGAAGCTCCATAGCGACAAACTCTAAGCCCTCAATGACTTTTCTAACCCAAAGTTCCGAATGTTTCCAAAATCCTCCCCAAAACACCAAAGTCAGATCTGTCACAGCAATATTCTACTTCTGGTACTAATTTCTGTTCCAGTTTGCTTTGAATGGCTGTGACAAACACTCTGACCAATACCAACTTGGACTGGAAAGGGTTTATTTTAGCTTACATCTGCTGGGTCACAATACATCATCAAGGAACCCCAAGGTAGGAACTCAGGGCAGGAACCTGGAGGCCAGAGCTAAAGCACAGGCCATGGCGGGATGCTGCTTACTGACTTGCTCCCCTGGCCGGTGTTCTGTCTGCTTTATTACATTATGCAGAACAACCTGCCCAGGGATGGCACCACCCACAGTGGGCTGGGCCCTCCCACATCACTCAACAATCAAGAAAATAACCCACAGGCATGGCCACAGGCCAGTGCAATGGAAGCAATTTCCCAATTGAGGCTCCCTCAACCTAGGTGTGTCAAGTTGACACTAAAGCTATGAAGCAGAGAAAAGCACAGAACTCTAATGTCACAGAGCTATTGGAACAGAGAAATGACTTGGGACCAGATCCCTCTGCCTTCAGAGCTCACACTCCTACGCCACATTCTCAACAGGCAGCCAGATCTGGAACCACTAAGTTTATTCTTCTACAAGTTACCAACCTGACTTGTCCCTGTGGCCACCCTCCCACCCTTCCCATATCCCCAGAACATGTAAGGCAGAAGGAACAGGAAACGGTAGACATAGGGTGGTGACATCACATGTCAGGGATAACAGAACCACTAAGCAAGAAACCCAGTAGAACTGGACTCTGTCTGGTTCCCCAGCCTGTGCTCCCAGTCAGCACACAAGGCGGCCTGCAGATGCAGTGGCATGGACTTCGGGCTGACAGTGGGATACTTAGTATTTATGGCCTTCTCAACTCATGGGACCTACACGTGACATAACCAACCCCATCCATCATAGTCAAGGATCCAACAAGGCCACATGTGGCCAGGGCATAAGGCATCAGTTCTGCAGAGCAGGAGTCTCTGCTGTTTCTTGAACTTCTATAGAGCCAGCATTTAGATCACATCATTGTCACAGCGGGTTCTAACATAGCTTCTGACACTTGGAGTTAGAGTAGTGAAACAGACTGATGGATGGAAGAGCTGAAGCTCCACCCACATTTGCTGATTGCCCTCTGGGATTTCCCGTGTTTTTCTCTACATCATCTCAAAGAATGAGTTCTCGGTCAGGCAAGCTGACCAAGCACATGGCCTCTGGACCATCTTGCTTGGTATGAATTCAGAATCCTATACATATCCATGATAGGACCTCTGGCCAGTTTCTAGCTTCTGTCATGAATACGAAGAAGACTGTAATCAGGGCTTTGGAGGCAGCAGGTCCCCTCCATGAGGCAGAGGCATCTCCATCTTGGAATCCAGTGATGGTCAAAGTGACTATACATTTACAGCCAGTGCCTTAATGCCTCTCTTCCCCTAGACTCTCCTTATGGCCAGCTTTGTACTACTGCCTGGCCAAACGCATAAAGCCTTGTTAATAATGAATAGAGCCCTGTCTGCCTTACTTAACACTGAAGCTCCAAGCAGATGCACAGCCCTTTATAAACGATCCGGTCCAGCTGATGAGGCCCCTCGGGGCGCGTTCCTGCAACCAGCCTCTTGTTCCTTGTAATGGAATCATAATGTTAATGTGATTTCAATTAGGGCTGCGTTACAGAACACAGGTGCCGGAGCAAGCCTGCGGCAGGGAGGCTCCTTAGAGACTCATTTTCATGGAAAAGGTGCATGTGTTTCCAAAGTCCACTTGGACCCCAAGAAAGAGCCAGCCACTGGGTGAACTGGGAGTTGAGAGGCACACTGATGCCCTGTCAGGGGCCCTAGACCTCTATTTCCCATTGGAATCTGAGCAGTATACCCTCTTCCCTTATAGCAAATGGTTTGCCTTGGGGACTACTGAGGTCTACAAACCCCAGTTTGAGAAACACTAGCCCAAGAACTGAACAAAAATCTTATCCTAGGCAAACATCTCTCCAATGTGAAATGTTACTGCAAAGGAAAGAACCATTGTCTTGATAAATGATGACAGCTTTTCTCTCGTAACACAAAGAGCTCACACATAGGCATGGAGAGGCAACGCCAGATGTGATCTGGAGGCTGACATGCATACACTCATTCCTTAGATTTCATCAAAACGAACGCATGTAAACATTTTGGGGCAATTTTCATAGAATGTGAGAGCCCTCAAGACCGCATTGCCAGACCCCCTTCTGAGAAACTCCACCCCAGAGCCACAGGGCCAGCTGGGACCTTGGGGAAGCACTGGCCATTTGTTGTTAGGCAGATGAAAGAGCCTGAGCCAAAGAGAGGAAGGGGCTTGCCAAGGACTCCTCGCAAGTGGGGGACCCAGGGGAGATCAGAACCCAGGTTCCTGCTTCCCAGCCCGCTAGCTATTCCCCTGATAAGTGTAGAGAAATCCCAATGAGAAAGTAAAAGTCACTTCAAATCCCACTACCCTGAAAGCTCCTTGCTAACATTCTAGAATAGTTTTCCAGCCTCTTCTCTATAAACATATGTAACAGCGAATAGCCTGGTAATCTAGTACTTTTCCCACCTAAGTAATCATCACAGATACACAGCCCTGGATTATGTATTTCTGACACTTGTGACATTCCAGTAACCCCACAGGATCAAGGTGGCCTTTCTTATTAAAGACTCTCAGGATGCCCCTGTTCCAAGCTCCAGGAAGGACCAGAATTCTCAGTACACACTTCTACATCCTTGTCCTTGGCACGACTTCTGCCTCTCCAGCGCTCCTCTGCATGGTAACTGAGCACTCAACACTAGCACCCCTCTAGCAAAGCCTCCCTCCTAGTTACCCCAGCATTGCGCTCCGCTTTCCTTGCCTTTTCCCTTGAAGTGCTTCTGCCAGATTTTGTATGCCATCATGGGGTGACTCCTGTAACCTTGTTTTTCTATAGGGTGTCTGTAAAAACAAGTCAGGAAATGCAAATACATGTAATGTTTTCAAATTATCCTCAATATGCTGTATATGTTCATTATTGTTGTGTTACTGCTCCTAGACTTAAAGGATACTGTGTTTTCGCAGATCAGTCCCTTTTACCTTAATGGTGAGCAAAGAAAGCCAGAGAAAAGATGTCAGCTGCCTGTTTTGAATCCCCAGGGAAGCATTTGATGATGCTTTACCTTAGTTTTCTCATCTGTGACTTGGGAAGCTCTGGATCGGAATGCACACTAAATATTATGCACAATCTTTCAACAAACAGTGGCTACTATTGTTTGTACTCATGTTATTTCTGTCATGGTTATCAAGCCTAAGGGTTATGAAGAAGGGATGTAGAGAGTGAGGGAAAGTTGACTGAATAGATGATTGATGGATGGATGATGAAAGGAAGGATGAAACCATGAAGGATGGATAGAGGAAAGGAAGGATGAAACCACGAAGGATGCTAAGTGAAGGATGATGAATGATGACTAAAGGATAAACGGATAGTCTCAAGATGGGCAAGTTGGTGGATGAGTGGGTGAGCGGATGATGGATGGAGGTGAAGGTGAGTGAGGGCATACGTGGGAACATGGGTGGATGTATGGTGTGGTGGATGGATGGATGGTTGTATGAATGGATTGATGATCCAAGTGGGTGAGTGAATGGACTTGAGTACAGGATGAACAGATGGGTGGATAAGCAGATGGATGGATGGATGGATGGCTAAGAGAATGAGTGAGATGGATACATGATGGATGGATGATGGATGGGCGAGTGAGTGGACAGATGAATGACTGAATAGGTGAGTAGGTAGATAGGTGGATGGGAATGGATATCTGAGTAGATGGATGATAGATAGGTGGGCAGGTAGATGGATGGGTGGTGAATAGGTGGGTGGGTGTGGAGATGGATGGATGGTGGATGGATATCTGGGTGCATGGATGGTAGATGGATGGATAGGTGGGTGGATGGTGGATGGATATCTGGGTGCATGGATGGTGGATGGATATCTGGGTGTGTGGATGGTAGATGGATGGATGGGTGGGTGGATGGTGGATGGATATCTGGGTGCGTGGATGGTAGATGGATGGATGGGTGGGTGGATGGTGGATGGATATCTGGGTGCATGGATGGTGGATGGATATCTGGGTGCGTGTATGGTAGATGGATGGATGGGTGGGTGGATGGTGGATGGATATCTGGGTGCATGGGTGGTGGATGGATATCTGGGTGGGTGGATGGTAGATGGCTGGATGGGTGGGTGGATGGTGGATGGATGTCTGGGTGCGTGGATGGTAGATGGATGGATGGGTGGGTGGATGGTGGATGGATGTCTGGATGGGTAGGTGGTGGATAGACAGGTGGGTGGGTGGATGAATAGTGAATGGATGTGGGCCATAGGTAATGGGAGACTCATAGGAGGGTGAGTGCATGTTAAATAAAGATCACATGTCTCCTTTTCTAATAATGATAGAAAAAGAGAAACAAGAGGATGACAGGAATATCAGAGTCTTGAAATGGAGAGCTGAAGGCTTCTTGTCACAGCCTTTAAGCATAACCCACACCCTAATGGGGTCCAGACCTTAGCCTCCCTAGGACTATCCCTACCTTGCCTTGAGGCCATGTCCTTGAGGTAAGGAGAAAGCATCTGAAGGAACAAATTCTGAGCTAAGAAAGAATCTGCCCTAGTCAGAAGGGCTCCTCTGAGCTCATACTGTGGCCTTCACCCACCATAAAGTGGCTCCTCTGGGAGGTAGACCTGAGCCTCTTCCACAACAAGGAAGAATGATCTTCACACCCTGAGCTTTTCAGAAACAGATACACGGCTCTGCCACTCTGGCCTCACCCTGAGGGACTTCTCAGACACATTCTAGAGAGGTCTTGGAACAATCTCACCTAGCTTCAGCTATATCACAGAAGCAGGGTGAGCCCCCAAGAGGGCTTTAGGGGACTCAGACTCCTGGATCACAAGCTCTGACAAGGATGTGGGAGTTCATCAGGCTACCCCAGCCACTATCAAATGGGGACACAAGTAAGAAGAACAGACAGCGGCTATCCCTGGACTGCACAAGTACATTGACGGCAGAATTGGAACTTCAACACAGGTCCCTGGCCCTGGGATCTCTGCTGACTCTCACTGCCAGGCGCTGTTCTCTATTCTGTGTCTGCTGGGTAGAGCCACATAAGGGCTTCAGGAACCTGGGGGAAGTAGAATGCCTATTACCTACTGTGGTGTCCCAGGGAAGACACTCTCTAGTATCCCAGGACACTGATGCTCCCACACCTTAACCTCTGTTGTTCCCGTCCGTCCGTGTCCCCCTCAGCCCCCGCCCCACCCCCATCTTTATCTTGGTATTATTCCAGGGACTTCTGCCCATGGAGGGAGCAAGATGACATTGTGATCCCTCAAGACTGCAGGCATGAAATGCCCAGCAGAGATTCAGTCACAAACCCAAGGATCCCACATCCCTTTGAGGTGGAGCCTGTGTGTAGCCTGTGTTGGAACTGTGTCCTGCAGACATCTGTGGCTAGACAGAGTGGGACAGGGGCAAGGGATGTTGGGGAAGGGGGATGTGGGAGGAACGGGGACATTAGAAATGCATTTGGAGTTCCAGAAGCCGAGTTGAGTATTCTCAGCATGGGGGATCTTCTACCAGGACTGAAGGCTGTGTATCTCTGCCTTCCTCCAAAGATCACTGAACACCAGGATTGGTTTAGAGGGAAGGAAAAACAACACAGCACGATCTCTGAGTTTGTTAAAGCACCACCAGGCACCCCTGTGTGGAGGCTGGTTATACATGGGCCCAGACACATAGGCACCCGAGACAGTGCTAAGACCCAGCTCCACACCCAGGAGGGCACGAGTTCAGGAGACTGGCTGACCAGTCATTTTCTCTCTCTCTTTCTCTCTCTCTCTCTCTCTCTCTCTCTCTCTGGCTCCAGGACGTCCCCCCTAAGGGCTTTTGGGGAGGTGGAACAGCAGGAGGCAGGCAGCAGGAGCAGCTGCAAGCACAGCAGCCTGTGGCCCTCAGTCCTAAAGCTCGGGACTCTGAGGGAAAGAAAGAAGAGACTTCAAATCAGCGTGTTAGAGGGCTCCAACACTCGTCACTCCCAGATCGCCCACATTTCCTTCACAGTCAACAACAATGACTGGCCCTGTTCCAAGATGAATAATCACCTCTCTCTCTTGCTCCTCACCACACACACACACACACACACACACACACACACACACACACATGTGCTCATCACAGGACTGAAAAGAGACAAGAAGATGGACACTAAAGCAAAGAACGTGGTACCCCATGGATAGAACACAAATAGACTGCAGGTGGGCCGGCTTCTTGGTAACCCAAAAGATGCCCAGGGCTCCATAAGGCCCAGCTAGGGGAACAGGGGACAGAAAGTCTATCAGCAGCATCTGAAAAGGAATGGCAGCAGCAAACAAAGACATTTTAAAATGGAAAAATCCTAAAAATAGAAACATACAGGGTCGGCAGGACGGCTTCCTGGGTAAAGGCTGTCAAGCCGGAGACCTGAGTTCGACTCCAGACTCCAGATTGGGGGAGAGAACTGACTCCTACAAGCTATCCTCTGACATTCACAGGCACACCATGGCACACATGTGCCCCCCCACCCAATTAAAAGGGACTAGAGAAATGGCTCTGTGGGTGAAGTTCTTATTGCACAAACACGATGACCTGAGCTTAACCCCAGAACTCATGTAAAAGCCAGACACAGGATGGATGCCTGTAGTCCAGGTCTGGGGAGGCAGAGACAAGAAGATCCTTGTGGTTTGCTGGTCAGTTAACCTAAGTCCCAGTAGACAGCTCCTGAAGCTAAGGAATAACACTTAAGGTTAACTTCATACACACACACACACACACACACACACACACAGGGCGGGAGAGTTTATGTTGCTGTAATAAAACACTGACCAAAACCAAACCAACTTAGGGTAGGAGAGAACGAGAGAATGATTTTACCTTACAGCTTATAGTTCATCATCAAGGGAAGCCAGACAGGAATTCAAAGAAGGAACGTGAAGCAGAAATCATGGAGGAATGTTGCTTGCTGGGTGGCTCCCTCTGGCATGCTTAGCTATCTTTCAGGTACCGTCCAGGTCCAGGCCCACCTGCCTGGGGATTGCATTGCCCACAGTGGACTGGGCCCTCCTACAGAAGTTATCAATCAGGAAAATGCCTCACAGACATGGCCACAGGCCAATTGGATCCAGGAAACTCTTCAACTGAGGTTTCCTCTTCTCAGATGTGTCAAGTTGAAGGGCCAGGATACACACACTCACACACCAGCACACAGACACCCACATAAACACACCCTTTTTAATGGGAAAACCAACTCCTAGGCTATATAGACGCAGAATGGGGCAGACAACATCCTAAGAGCCTGAAGCAAAGGTCATAAGAATAGCCAGGAAGGGTGAGCACTGTACAAAAGGCTATGTTCCTTCCACAGGGTAGTCATGGCAAGCTCCACTGGCTGAGGGGCTTTAAGCAAGACAAACATATCCCATGAGATTCCTGTGCTTGATATCGGTCAGAGTGTTTTGTCACAGCAATAGAGAAGTAAACTAGAGCAGTCCCCTAAGCCAACCTTCATAAATCTGGTGGTGGGTGGTACTGTTAGGTCTCAGAGAGAATCAAGCCAGGGCTCCCTTTTGCTCAGGGACACTGGGGCCCTCAGCATCCCTGGGTGTGCAGCTGCAGCATATCAATCACTATCTTTATCCCCGTGTTCTTCTCCCATCTGTGTACCCGAGTCTCTTCCCATAAGGACATAAGGCACACTCTCATCCCACATGGCCTCATCTTTTTCTTTGGTTTTGGTTTTGGCTTTTTAAGACAGTCTCCTCTATAGCTGGAGTCCCTTTACCTGCCTGGCCTCGAATTCACAGTCTTCCTGCCTCAGCCTCATGAGTGCTGGTATTACAAGCAGACACCAGAATGACCTCATGTCATTATACCTGTAATGACTGTTTCCCAACAAGGTAATCTTCAGTAGAACTAGAAGTCAGGATTTTAGTATATCTTCTTAGGCCACATCAGTTCAGTCCATAACAAGTAGTTACAGGAAAACTAAAAGACACCGAAGACAACATCTATACAATAAATGCTTCTGAAAAGAAAAGTAGAACAAAAACATTCAAACACAGTGATGGTTTGAATCTTATCCCTCTGAAACTGCAAACCAAATGTGCTGGAGAGCTTTAATTGCCAACTTGACACACCTGGGCTAAGAGAGCCTCAGTTGGGGAATTGCCTCCAATGGACTTTTCTGTGGCCACATCTGTGGGGTATTTTCTTGATTCTTGAGTGATGTTGGAGAACCCAGTCCCACTGTGGGTGATTCCACCCATGGACAGTTATTCTGTATTGTATAAGAAAGCAGGCTGAGCATGGGCCAGAGGAGCAAGCTGGTAAGCATGGCCTGTGCTTCAGTGCCTACCTCCAAGTTCCTGCCCTGAGCCCCTACCTTAGGCTCCCTCAGTGATGAACTGTGACCTGGGAGATGTAAGCTAAATAAACCCTTTCCTCCCCAAGTTGGTATTGGTCAGAGTGTTTTCTCATAAGGATTTTGACCAAACTAGAACAGAATTGGTACCAAGAGTGGGGTATTGCTGTGATAGACGTGACTTTGGTGTTCTGGGGAGGATTTTGGAAGCATTTGGAACTTTGGGCTACAAAAACCATTGAGTGCTTAGAGTTTGTCACTGTGGAGCTTGCAACAGTTATGCTGAAAGAGTTGTAGACACTGGAGGCCCAACTTGTGAAACTTCGAAGAGAAGCAGAGACTATCAGGGTTATATGTGTGATATTTAAAATTAAGAATCTCTGGGTTCTGGTCAGCTGGAGCTGTGATTAAGAAGTGACCAGAACCTGAAGCGAAACCTTTGTTTTACTGGAACAATTGATGCCGGTTAATTGGGGTTGAAAAATCAGCTGTAAGTAACAAGAGACCAATATCACTGTGGCAAAATTTTCTGGAAAATATTTCCTCAGGGTCTGCACAGAGATACTATGGTTTAGAGGGGGCTTGAGCTTCCATTTCAAGCTGGAAACAGAACTTGGTAATAGGTAAGCGTCTCCCGCATGGTTCTGGTGTTGAAGGTGTGAAGGGTCACAGAGGGCAGTGAGGCTAGGCACTGTAAGAGGCCAGGAAAGACCATTGGTGAAAGCGCAGCCTCAGTTTCAGAGAAGAACCCCAGGATTGCAGGGATCATGGAGAGAATCTGAGGCTTTGCACCCTGAGAGGCCAGAAGATTGTGAGTAAATCCCAGATATCTAGGCTTGAGCTATTTTCTCAATTTAGGATTTATTTAGGTGTGCCTGATTCTTCCCTTTGAAATAAAATAGTACTTGTCTTGGATTTTACAGGAACTTACAGTTAAGAGATTTTAAAAAGAGACTGTGAACTTTTAAGTGTTTAGATATTTTAAGGACTGTGGGGTTTTTAAGGTTGTACTCTCATGTTGTGGTATTAATATTAGCATCATACCATTGAGAAAAGAAATGGAAAGCTTACAGTTTAATAGTGATGTGTTTGTGTGTCAAGTCGATAAAGGGTCAGTTGTGCTGGATAGCTTTAGTTGTCAACTTGGGACACCTGAGTTGAGGGAGCCTCAACTGGGGAATTTCCTCCATTGCACTGGCCTGTAACTTTCTTGATTGCTGAGTGATGAGGGAGGGCTAAGCCCACTGTGGGTGGTGCCATCCCTGAAAAGGTGATCCTGTACTATTTAAGAATGCAGGCTGAGCATCGGCCAGGAGAACAAAACAGTAAGCAGTGTTCCACTATGGCCTGTGCTTCAGCTCCTGCCTCCAGGTTCCTGTTCCGCGTTCCTTGGGCTCCCTCAGTGATGAAATGGTATTGGTCAGAGTGTTTTGTTACAGTGATTAGAAATAAACTAGAACACCAAATAAACTCTTCCTTCTATAAGTTGCCTCTGTCATCATGGTGTTTCATCACAGCAACAAAAGTAGCTAATTCAGATACTAAGCAGGAAAACGTTCCTGAAATAGAGATTTGCTTGGTTGGGGGTCTACACAAGGTCACTGTTTTTTCATCTTCCACACACTGTTCGTTAGAACAAAGGTTATATTTTCACTGACTCAGTTCTTACACAAGAGGAGCGGGTTGGTCTCCACCTCCTGGAGGGAGGAATAACAAAAAGAAGCTGTAGTCAATATTAAATCCACCACAGTTATCAATCGATGTTTCTGGAAACATACTCTGGAGATACCCATTGATGGATCTTGATGCACCTATTGTCACTAGAATAGCCATCATTTTTTCTCCATTTATTATTAGAATTCTATAAAGCATTTGTTCCTACCCCACTGTCTTATTTCTTTTCATATTGCTGTGATAAAGTTCCCTGACCAAAGCTAGGCATGGTGTTGCACACCTTTGATCCCAGCACTAGAGATATAGAAACAGGTATAGCTATGAGTTTGAGGCTAGCCTGGTGTACATAGTGAGTTCCAGGTCAGCCAGGGTTACACAGTGAGACCCTGTTTCAAAAACAGAAAAGAAAAAAAAATGTCCTGACAAAAGCAACTCAGGGGAGAAAGGGCTTAATTCATCTCATAGTTCAAGGTACAGCTTATCATGGTGGGGAAGCCAAGACAGCAGGAGCCTAGTGTATCTGGTCACACCACATTCACAATCAGGAAGCAGAAGGAAATGGATACTTCTGCTCACTAGCTTTTCCCTTTGTATACAGTCCAGTTATCCAAGCCAAGGGAATGATGTTCCCCACTTTAGAGTGTATCTTCCCACCTCAGTTAACCTAACCGACATAATCCTTTGGCCAAACTCAGAGGCCAAATAATCCCTCCCAGGAGTACCTGAAGCCTGTCTCCTAGGTGATTCCAAATCCTGTCAAACTGACAATACAACTATTACATCTACCATTCATATATCTAACCAACCATCAGTCTATATCAGAATTGGCTCATGAATATTTATTTCACTCTTTGAAGTACATAGTTTAGTACTATGATTATCTATTCTGTTGATCTAATTATTCCAGCCTTAGCCGTGGAAGTTTTTTCCATGTTGGCTCTGTATCTTTTGTTGTTGCTACTTAACCAACTTTTATTTCATTTTACTGTATTTATTTTATTTTGGTACTGCAGATTGAATCCAGGGCCTTGTACTTTCTGAGTACATGCTTTACCATTGAACTGTACATTTTAGTGTCAGACTTTGTATTTTAAAATAATTTCAGGTTTACAGAAAGAAAATGAGCATACAGTTTGGACATTTCCCACATTTCCTCCAATACCCATTCACAATTTCTCCTAATAACTAATATCTTGTATCAGTGTGTCATATACACTGCCATTGAAGAGTAACTATCAAAGCATTCCAACCAAAGCCTGTGTTTTATAGAAGGATCCTCTCTAAACTCTATTCTCTCCAGGTCCATAAGCATCATCCATGATACACAGCAATATGTACAGCTGATTCACTGTCCTAAACATCCCCTGTATTCTACCAGGCACTGATGGAAAACTGGTCATAATGGTCTTCTGTAGTTTTGGTTTATCTTTAAGGAATTTGTGTGTATGTGTATCATTTGTTTGTTTGTTTTGAGACAAGACATCACTATGTAACTCAGACTGGCCTCAAATTCAACAATCCTCCTGCCTCAGATTCCAGAATGCTAAGATTACAGGTATGTGCTACCTTTTACACAGTTGGTGAAAATGAGGTGAATTTTGACCTTGTTTGAGTAGATGCCAAGAACAGTAGTTGTATTATGTGGCAGCAGGTGGTTAGTTTTGCAGCAAACTACCTAGAAATGTCTTCTTAAGTGTCTATACCCAGGTGTGGGGGAGTAAGATAAGAGAGAGAGAGAAAGAGAGAGAGAGTGCTCATCCCCAACAGCATTTGATGATGCCAGTGTCCAGGGTTCAGCCTTTCTGTTGGGTCTGTAGTGCTTGCTGTCTCACTCGCTCTCATTTGCAATTCCCTGATTAACAAGCTGTTGAGCTTCCTACACCTCCAGCCTTTGAGTTCTGGGTTTTTTTGGTGAGCACTTCGTTTCTGCCATTACAAGGTGTTCAAGGCTCATCTTAAATTCTCTGTTTCTGCTCTAGTACTAGCCATTTCTCTAGGCAGCCCCAGGTCCTTAACTGAACACTGTTGTTTGGAAATCAAGGTCTGGTGCTAGATATAATGATATGACTGTTGTTATACAAGGGTCCAGCTTTTAGGCTTTCACAGATGACATGTCTGGGAATACCTTTGTATGCACAAATCATGTTTACTTCCTTACCTATTTGCATGGATGGTTGGCCCTGAGTATCCATGTTCCTCATGGGTTTAACCATGCCTGGATCAAAGATCTGGAAAAAAGAAATAAACTTTATTCTTTCTCTTTCTTCTTTTCCATCTTTCTTCCTTTCTTTGTGTGTGTGTGTGTGTGTGTGTGTGTGTGTGTGTGTGTGGTGTGGTATGTGTGTGTCTTTTCAGGTGTGTGTATATGTGCATAATGTGGAGGCCAGCAGTTGCCATCAGGTGTCGTCCTCTCTTGCTTATTACCTTTTTAACAAGGTCTCTTACTGAACCTGGAGCTCACAAATTGGGTGAAAATTACTGACCAGTGAGCTCCAGGGATTCTTCCATCTCTGCCTACCCCGCACTAGGATTACAGGTATGTACCACCATGTCCAGCTTTATACCTGGATGCTGCAGGTCTGAAATCAGATCCTCATGTTTGCACAGAGGCACTTTAATGACTGAGCTGTTTCCCCAGGTCCTCTATTACTTAAAAAAAAATTAAAAATAACATTTATTTATTTATTTATTTATTTATTTATTTAAAAGAGTAGGTCAGAGGACACCTTGAGGGAGTCAGTTCTCTCCTTCTGCGATGTGGGTCCCAGAATGGAATTCAGGTCATCAGGCTTGGCAGCAGGTACCTTTACCCGCTCAACATCTGGCTGTCCCTTTCACTATTTCTCAGACACAATAATCTAACAATTATTTACACAGCATTTGTGATGCATTAAGGATAATCTAAAGTGCCAGGACAGTGTAACACGTATGTGCTGGTTACACGCAGGCTCTGGGGCATTTTGTTTAAGGACCTTGAATTGAACATCTGCAGACTTTGGAACCTGAGGATTTGGGTGACCATAGCAGGTCCTTGAACCATTCTGCCAAGGGACACCCATGAATTACAACAGAGGTGATGTCATGCATTCATCCAACATTCCAGCTCTCTCTCAGTGGCTTGGTGCTCCCTCACTGTGCGGACTTTGCTCTGACAGCGACAGACCCAGCTCTAGTTACCCATCATATGGGGACTTAATTTTGTTCAACCTACTGGACAAAAAAAGTCATTTTAAGATTTTTGAACCTGGTCTGGTGGAGACACAAATGGCCAGATGTAGTGGTTGTATACAGTTCTCTTCTCTAGCATCCTGGTTTCTAGGCAACACAGCTGACTGGTTTTCAAAGTTACTTACTTCAGCTCCTTTTCCTCCACTGAACTTGCTTTTCATGTGGTTTAAAAGTCAATAAAGGGCTGGCGAGATGGCATGGTGGGCAAAGAGGCACCTGCTGCCAAGCCTGACAACCTGAGTTAGAGTCCTGGAAGCCACATGGTTGAAAGAGAGAACTGCCAATGTGAGTCCTCTGACCTCTGGTGCACTCGTGCACACACACACACGCACAAATAAGTAAACACATTAAAAATAAATAAACAGAAAGTCAGTAAAATTCAATGCCATGGTTTTAATTAACCACAGGATATTTATTAGCTCATATTATTGTGGCATAGCTCTGTCTTTCCTATGGTCTGTCTATCTGCCCTGCTATCTGCATGCATGCCTAAAGTAATATTTAGAATTACATTAACCAAATGTTAATAATAGTTCTTCTGGGTGACTTACATCATTCAGGTCCCTATTCTGTCATTATTTCTTTATGAGAATTTTTTTTTCTTTTTTTACAGAAAACACACAGGGAACTGTTCTCTATAGAATGGGAGGAAATAATCATCAGGTGGGAGATCGCTGAGTGTGGGAATTCCTACCGGACTTAGTGGCACGGGGGTCATTTTTTTGAGCCTAATAGAACCTTCACTCTGGGGAGGGTGATGGGACAGGAGTCAGACTGGGCAGGGTGAGAAGAGGAGGGCATGGATAAGGCAGATGACTGAGTGGGTGCTTCCCAGTGAACCGCAGGATCTCGTCTTTCGTAGCAAGGTTCTGGGGATTGAATTTAGGCCTTGTCCATGCTCAGAAGTGCTGCACCATGGAGCTAGAGTCCAGCTTTTTTTTCGCTTTGTGTGCATGTGTGTATATGTTAGTGTGTTTCTGTGCTTACATGTATATGTGTTTGTGTATTGTGTACACATGCACATGGAAGCCAGAGGTCAATGTTGGGTATCTTTTGCAATAGAAAGAGGCTCTCTCTGAGTCTGGAGCTTACTGAATTGTCTAGGCTGACCAACAAGCCCAGGGATCCTCCTGTCTCTGCCTCCCCAGCTCTGGGATTACAACAGAGGCAATGCTACCGTGCCTGGCATTTTCTGTGGGTTCAGGAAATTTGAACTCAGGTCCTCATGTTTACCTGGCAAGTACTGTACCAACCAAGCCATCTCCCATGCCCACATTCTACTTTTTATTTTGGTAGGAAGTCTCACTAAGTTGCCCAGACTGGCCTTGAACTTGTGGTCCTCCTGCCTCACTGCGGGAGTAAGTAGGGTTACACCCAACCTGGCTACATCTTATTCTGTCCCATTTCATCGTTCCACCTCACACTTGGAAGTCTGAGGCTCACAGAGCCTTTTAAAAGGTTTCATTCAGAAGTAGGGCAGATTCCAAACTTGCTTTTCTCCCAAATTCCCAGATGACACTGGGACTGCTGACCCTCAGTCCACACCGAGTCATCGCAAGAGACAAACCTGGGCTGACTGCTTGGCTGCTTGGCTGGGTGAGAGGCAGGAGGGGACGGCATGTAGAACAGTTTATGGGGTTTACCGCAAGATGTGTTCGGATAATCTTTAGCACCCTGTTTGTCTTTTCTAGGGACCTACGTAATCATGTACGAGGGGGCTGGATTTTAACTTGCATCTCTCAGTGACCTAGAGAGCCATCCTTCTGCCATGTACCACCATTCTTGGTTTGATTCCCACAAGCCCTACTGTGGGGCTTTTTTTCCTTCTGACAATGTAAAAATGTGTTTTTCTTTTGCCTTCCTAGCCAAAAGAGGAAACAGAGAATTCAGGAGTTTGGGATTAGAATCTCACAGGCTGGTGCAAAAGAGAGGAAAGAGAAGGACTCAGGAAGGAAGGGCGACACAGAGGGAGGGACAGTGAGGAAAGGAGGCCTCCAGAGTGCCGGGCACTCCAGCCCCAGTGAGGCTGCAGAGGGCTGTGTAGTCAAGGTGTCCACAGGCCAGATGGCTGCTGGAAGGCGGGCCCTAGGCAGGGCTCTTGATAGCAGCTTTTTTTACAGCCTGCCTATCTCAAGTTTCAGCTTTCCCTGACTTCCAGCTCCCTTGGCCAAGAGCCCTCGTGGCTAAATTCTCTTGTCTCTTCCCTGTCTGTCTCCCTGGGGTCCCACTCTGTGCTCTGGCCATCTGGCTTTGTCCCCAACACCTGGTCTGGCTATTGTGAGGCTAAATGGAGCAACATATAGATGCTGGGAGGGAAGGGGGGCAGAGAAAGGGAGAGAGGCAGGGAAGGAAGGAGGGAGGGAGGGACAGACGGATAGATGGACAGACGGATAGATGGATGAATGGGAAGGTGGATGACTGGCTGGCTGGAAGGACAGATGGATGGATGGATGGATAGATGACTGAATGGATGGAACGAAAAATGGATGGGTGAAAGGATAGACAGATGGAGGGATGAATGGACGGAACAAAGGGAGGATGAATTGATGAGTAGATGGAGGGAAGGGAGGATAGATAGATTCGTGGATAGATGAACGGAAGGAATTAGGATGGACGGATGGATGGATGGGTAGAAGGGTATGTGGACCTGAGAGTGTAAAGCCAAATCCAACATCCTCTCAGCCTTGTTATTTTTTCTCTCACCTGCCAAAACAGAAACTGGAAGGTCAGACAGATTAGAAGGCGCGCCCGGGGTTACATGGCAGACCAAGCCTGAAGCTTCTGAGAGAGAAAAGGCAAGCCCCAGGCCGGGCGGCTGCGGGAAGCAAGCGGAGCCCAAGGGCAGAGGGCTGGCTGGAACATCTGGCAGCCTGTTCATTTGATCCTTGTTGGGCTGGGGGTGCCGGCTGTCACCTCATTTCCCATTTCCCTGTTTCCGAGGCTGCCACAGGCTTCTGGGGAAACAGCTGGGCCTGCACAGCTGTATTTTCCTCCTCTCTGCACCCCACCCCCACCTCAGCAAGGAAAAGGAAAAGGACAATTAAAAGGAAATCCAGAGGAGGCAGTTTTACAAGCCAAGGCTGGGGCTGCCCCCAGGAGGGGAGGCGCCAGGGAGGAAATCCTTTCAAATGGATGTTTATTTTAATGGGAGGTGAAGGGAGAGTGGGGAGGCAGTGCCTGGGAAGGGAGGAGGCACAGGGTCCGTGCTCACGCGCTTGAGGAAGGCTTTGAGAGCTTCCAGGGGCTGCCTCAGAGAGTGAGGAAGTATCCCAGGTAGGGAGGTGGGTGGTGGCGGCTTGGTACTGAGAAGGTCATCATGGTAGCCGGCACTCAGGGCTACACGGGTCTGCCGCACCTCCCCCTTAGAGAACCAGGATCAGACCTCCCCCCCCCAGAGGTCACATCTTCTCCACCTGCTCAGCTGGCCTGTTCCCTCATTTGTGCACTGACTCATTCGTTCATTCACTAATTCACCTGTCTACCCATCCAGGCGGTCTCCCTGACTCTTCACCCACTCACTTAATCCATTTCTCCTCTAATCATATCTCCAGGGCTCCTGGTTCCCAGATATCCATCTGGGCAAATGATGACCAAGCAGCCCTGGTCCCCTGCTAATGGACTTGGAAACCTACTCTAGCTTCTCTGGCCTTTCCTGAGTCTGGTTTCTGGGTCTCTATTACCCTTGATGGAACTGGGGGCCTTCTCTGTGACCAGTCAGACCCAGACACACTTCAGGAGCAGGCTCTGGCCTGTCCTCACTCAACCCTCCATGAGCACTACAGGCTCCAAGGTTAAGGGTAAACTGCTCCATTCATCCCCTACCTGTTCCTTCATTCAACAAGTTCTCACAGCTTCCTAGTGCTAGGTACTGTCCTGGGAATTTGTGTTTGCAATGAACAAGAATGTAAGAATCCTCTAGAAGATAGAGAGACCATAAAGAAAGGAATAAAGGAGATGGAGATGTGGCTCCCTTGGTAGAGTGTGTAGCATGCACAAGGCCCTGGGTTTGATCCCCAGTACCGCATGAAGCAGGGGTAATCCCAGCACCTATGAGGTGGAGGCACGAGGATCAGAAGTCCAAAGTCATCCTCAGCTACATAACAAGTTTGAGGCCAGCCTGGAATACACGTGACCCTGTTTCAAAACTCAATCATAATTCAATCATCAACCATTCAATCAAACTGTAAAACTCACATGTCAGACACTGAGAGGAGCTGTGGAGAAAGCAGTCTTGGGGAGACTGAGGTGAGGGTCTCAGCAATCATGGTGCTTGTCTTTAACCCCATCACAAGTTGTCCCTCAGAGGCAAGCACTGCACAGGCTTGACGTCACTTCAGCTCACCTCTGGCCTGCAAGTTGACTCTATGGTCCCTCCATCTTTGTGAATGGCATTGGAGAGGCCACCCAGAGAGATCATGCTTTCCAGCAATGACAAACTAGTTGGGGTTCCTGTGTTGGGTCAGAGGGGAGACAGAGGAAATAGGCCTTCCCCCAGTCACCTGAGACCTGCCTGTCTAAAGCCCAGGGATGGGCTCCTGCCTCAGTTTTTACCCCAGGAGGTTGATACCCATCAGAAACCTTGCTGACTGTGTGGCCTCTGTCTCAGGAGGATCCAAGACTGCTCGTGTCCCAGGTCTCTTACTGTGTCATGTGCTCAGATGACACTGCTTGGTGGTCAAAAGTTGAGATTCTGGGCACTGAATGAACTGGGTAGATAAATATGGGAGCTGCCTCTCACCCTCCTGAGCTCTGAGCTGTCCGGTGTGATCTCCATGGCCCTGGAGGTGGACCACACAGTGACCCACTGGCATGGGACACCTTGGGGACAGGATATGACAGCTTTTCCCATGAATGCAGGACCATGGAGGGGAATCTGGGGGAGAGGAGGCTGACCTTTTATGGATCCTTTCTAAACTTTTGAAGCTGTCTATTACCAGTAAAATAATTAATTAAAGAAAGTTGGGGTATAGCCCAGTGTAAGTACACTTGCCTGGAAAGTACTTGCCTCACAAGTGTAAGGACCTGAGTTCAATCCCCAGAACCCACGTAAAAAACCGGCCCGGTGACCTATGCCTATAATTCCAGGGATGGTAAGATGGGAGGCAGATCCCAGATGTCTGTAGCATCTAATCTAACCCACTTGGTGATGTTCTAAGCCAGACCCTGTCTCAGACAAAAAGTTGGATGAGACCTTGGTAGATGACTCAGTGGGGAGAGCACCTGAGTTCGAATCCCAGAACCCATATAAAAGCTTGAAGTGTAGTTCGAGCAGCTGTGATGCTAGTGCTCCAACAAAAAGAGAGAAGGCACAGACAGGAGAATCCCTGGATGCTCACAGGCCAGCGAGCCTGGTCTATGCAGCTAAAAACATCAAAGAGACCCTGTCTAAACAAGGTGGGAGGTAAAGACTGATACCATGGCGGTCTTCTGACCTCCACACTTGCACTGTGGTACCTGCATGTGTGCATTCACACATAGTACACACACGTCACACACACGCAAGGTTGAATGACACCCAAAGTTGTCCTCTGACCGCACATGTATCTGCAAGTACACTGCGTGAATAGATATACAAAGCACACAAACATACACAAATAAAAGTTAAATAAAGAAAGTTTCAAACCTAAGCCCTTCCACACTTCCGTTCCTTCGAGGAACTGAGGCTGCTTAGGAAACTGAGGCACATCCCTTGATTTGGGGCCCGTCACACTGGTGACAAGGACAAGGCCCTGGTGTATACTCCTGTAAGTGTTCCTCACAACCTGCTACCTGAAGGTGCCCTGGAGCACAGAGGCTTCCCCTGGATTCATTCGGAGAGCCATCTCCCACCTGCAGGTGCACAAACAGCCATATGTACACACATACACATGTGTGTACACACAGAGACAAAAAGAAATTCCCAGACACCACGCTTCCCCCTTGTCCTCTGGGACACTTTATGCATCCTTTAGCCAGTGATTAGGACATATTTGCTAAATAATAGATGAATATAAACTCAGATCCAGGAAACCAGAGAGCCAGACTGGGCCCTGCCTGTCTGCAGCAACCGTTGCTGTCCAGGCTGCCTACAGTCAGCTCTGAGGAGAGCTCTGAGTCCAACTGGGGCAGGGGAAACTAGCCCATCTTCCTGGGCCGCTGGGTGTTTCTTTGCAAGTTGCAGAGACAGGGAGAGGTGGTCCTGGAGATGGGGCTCTAGAGATGAGGAAGAAACAAAGGGATGCCATGGGGGCAATGTTCTAGTCTGTCCTGGGAATGACTGTGCTCTGTGCACCCATCACCTCCAAGGGGGTCCCCCACTTCTGTCTCCTGGGCCTATGGGAACTCAGAAGGGGACAAAAGGATCTGTCAGTCTGTCCACGTGTGTAAATGCTCTCTGCCTTTAGTAATCTCTTCTGTGGCTTGACCTGCCCAGCCCAGTGGGAACTGAACTTAAACTTGAGTCTCTCTAGATGCAGTACCAATCACAGAGAGCTGTCAGCAGTCCTGTTGTCCTGTCTGGAGCTGTCCTGGCGTTTCTTTTGTACGAGATCCCTGTGGGAGTGAATGCTGCTGATTGAGTTGGGGACAGGGTGGGACAGAGCATTAGATGCAGGTCCAAGGCAGCTGCTTGTGCGGCAAGGCTAGGTGCAGGCTCAGAAAGAACTCTGCCTACATCTGTACCTGCATCCATGGTACTGCTGCCTCCAGGGTACAGTGAGAACTCAAAAAGGATGCAGGCAGTATCAGGAGATACTGTGGAGAGGAAGGGAACCCATCCTAGGCAGGTGGCCAAGTCAGAGACACCTACTTCACTCTGAACTAACTGGTACAGAAGTTCACATACATCTGGCATGGTGGTAAGTGCCTTTAATCTCAGCATTTGAGAGGCAGAGGCAGGCTGAGCTCTGTGTGTCTGAGGACAACCTGGGCTACAACTGAGTTCTTGGCGAGCCAGAACTACATAATAAGACACTGTCTCAAAAAAAAAAAAAAGTTCACAATCATAATCTTGGATCTTTGCATTAGTCAAACATTGCAAAAGTAGAGCCGGGGACCTGGCTCAGCAGGTGAAGTGCTGACTGTGCAAGCTTGAGGACCCACATTCAGATCCCCAGCACGCATGTAAAAAGCTGAGCAGCGTGTGTCTGTAATCCTAGTACTCGCATGGCAGAGGCAGGAGGATCCTTGGGCTTGCTGGCCGTCTGGTCTAGCCTAGTCAGTGAGCTCCAGGTTCAGTGAGAAATCATGTCTCAAAAAAAATAAGACCACAGGAGAAGACCCCAAGGTGGCTCAGCGTGTAAAGATCTTTGCCACAAAGCCTGACAGCCAGAGTTCTATTCCTGGAACCCACGTGATGGAGGGAGACAATCGATTTCCAAAACTTGACTTCTAACCTCCACATGCTCACTATGGTATACCTGCACTCTCTCCACAATGAATGCATAGATGATGATGATGATGATGATGATGATGATGATGATGATAGAAGTAGTAGCAATGTGGAAAACAACTGAGGAAGACACTCAAAGTCGACCTCTGGCCTCCACATGCACATAAGCATAGCCATGCACTCACACATGTATGCCCCCAACAACAACAAATTAACAAAAATCGACAGAAAGGAGGTGTTCGGCAGGACCGTGCCTTGACCCTCTTTTTTGTAGAAACACTGGCTCTCCCGACAGCAGCCCTTCAGGAGAAAGGGGTGGGCCTGTTCCCATTTGGTGAGCAGTGCCCCACATTGAACACCTCGGGGTGCCCGATATCTTATGCTCATTTGTCTTAATGATAAGGACGTCACTACCCATCAGTCCCCCGAGCTGCACTCAGAATATGGAATGTTAGGGGCCTGGAGGAGGTACCAGAGGCTGCACAGTACATCAGTGACAGATGGGACTGAAGGTCGGATGTGTGCGGTCCGCTGCTTGATGGAGGAGAAGACTCAGGGAGCGGTGGTAGCCTGTCTCTGCTGGTGGTGCCAAGACTTTGTTTCTCAGGGGAAGTCCAGAGGGGTGCTTGTGTCAGAAGGCTTCGGCTGGGGTTCTGCTTAGCCCAGGGCCGAAGGGACGGAGGGTCCTGGAGCTCATCTCTTCTCAGCTTGGCTTCTTCTAGTCCCTGGGGCCTACCCCCGAGCTAGGCTCAAGGCTGTCACTTCAAATGCTGCCTCCTGCCTGCCTGCCAGTTCCCTCTGGGAACGCTCTGTGCCCTAGGCTGCCAGCATCCCGCGTGACAATTGTCTGGTGCCAGAAAAGAGGGGGCCACGCGTTCTCCATATGCCACTGGGGTGGGACGTTTGGACCAAACAGCTGCGCTGGCCGCGCTCCCTCCTCCCCAAATTCCCCCGTTCCTCCCTCTGTCCTCCTCAAGGGACCTTCCACTCTGACCGAACGGGCGACACGACAGGGACAGGGTAATGGGGTGGAGGCAGAATGGGAGGGATGACCTGGTCCTAGCACGTGCAGTCTGGCACGCAGTGGTTTCAAGTCAACAAATAACCCTTTCCAGGAATCAAACAAACTATGCAGCCCGACCACTTCCTGTCAGGAAGGGCAGGCTAGATAGGGCAGGGAAAGGTGAGCTCTGGAGGTAAGCATCCTGCTGGGCCTCCAGGCAGTCCCCCAGACACCACCTCTTTCTGATAGCTACACTTTGTAGATTTCTCCCTGCATCATTCCCTCCCATATCTTTCCTCTCTCCGTCTCTCCATCTCCCCCGGGTTAGCTAATGGCCGTGGTCTGAATGTGTTACACCCCCACCTCCCCACTAAGTTCCCATATTGGAGACTTGATCCCCAAAGTGTTGAGGGGTCACCAGGGAGTGGGGTTATGAAACCTCTTGCCCATTATGTCACAGCAGGAAGGCCCTCCTTGGACACCTCCTCCTTATCGACCCCAATACATGTCTGCTCATTAAAACGACCCAGTGTGCAGCTGTTACAGCGGCACAAATGGACCAGACCACACCCTTCATCCCGCACTCCCTCTCCGCCTTCCAGTGCCTTCACTTACCCAGCCCTCTCCCCGCATGGCCTTTCTATCCGCCATTGCTTCCTCAAGCCTCAGCCCACTCATTATCCTATCCATCAATCCACCCAACAAGCCATCCTTCTTTCTGTCCTCCATCCCATCTTCTACCCATCCAGTCATCCATCCAATCATCAGTTCATCCCATCTTCTCCCCATTCAGTCATCCATCCAACCATCGGTTCATCCATCCATCCATCTGTCCATCCATCTTTCCTGACTCCATCCGTCTGTTATCCCTCCCAGTTTCTACCCTTCCGTCTCTTTATTTGCTCGGCTTTCTTCCTCCGCCCACCTTCCCCATCCCTTTCTCTCTCCTTGTCTTCCATGTCTCCCTCCATCCCTTTGTCCTTCATGTAGCAAACAAGCCATGTCTCATCCAGCTTACATTGTCAGAAGCTACTGAAACTTGAAAGGCTCACAAGGCCCTCTCCAAGTTACATAAGTAGTAAGGACCTCCGCAAAGAGCAGCCTGTGACCAAGGAGCTGCCTGCAATTCATTCAGGAGCCCAGGATGCGGCTTCCTGAGTCTTCATGCTGGTGTGGGCATTTGGGGGAGGCATTTGTCTTTGGGTCACCCATGCTCCTGTAAGTAAACTCAAACTCACTGGCTCACTAAGTTAGATTTGGGTGGAATCGTTTCTTTGGTTTGTTATCAGTGCCATATCTGAGGAACACAGACATTTGTACATATCTGTCCAGGAAAAAGTCGTACATCAACCTGAGCTCAGGAAGAGGCTGGCAGCTTTGAGTGTCTGGGAGGTCATGGGCGGGGAGCCCAAGATCAGACTCTCCTTTTGCCGCCTTCCCTGCCCCACGCCAGCCCTATCCAGCCTGTAAAGGAATCTGGGAAAGTGAGTAGGGACTGATGCTGTGTGTCCCGTCCCAACCCAGATGCCCATCTGCCTGAGTGAGGGCCAGACAGGGAATCAACTGAAGGACTGAGGAGGGTCACAATAGTGAGAAGGAACTGAGTCCAAACCCCTTCTCACTTGAGTCTCAGGCAAGCCTTTGCCCCACCTCTCCCGGTTTGGAGCCTCCAGCAAGAATAAAGGGAGCTTTTCCTTTCTTCCCTCCCTTCCTCCCTCCACTCCCTCTCTCCCTCCCTCCCTTCTTCCTTTGGAGCCTCCCCTATGTGGAGCCAACCAAGAGCAAAAAAGAGTCATCAAAATCCTGGCCCTGTGCTCAGGCCCTGCAGCCCTCCACCCCTGCCAGCCCAAGGCTGTGGACACCTTTCTGGAGGGAACACAGGGCCCAGCACAGTGCAGGGTGGTGGGGGCAGTTGGGGGTAGGGTCAGTTCCCATGGGATTCCTCATCTGACAGCAGGAAGAGAGCTTTTAGCAAGCCCTCCATGTGACAAGGCCTGTGTGGCTCCTTCGGCCATCACAGTACTTGCGTGGGAGGCCTGCCAACCTTTCACAGATGAGAGGACACAGCTGAGGTGAGGAGAATTGGCACATGTACTTAAAATACATGCCCTTCGGAGCCTGCCCAGGGCACTCTGTGTGTGTGTGTGCGTGCACACATGTACATGTGCAAGATGCTCTCCCCTTTGGTTTCCAAGTACTGTCTACTGTGGGCTACTTAAGGGGGAAGCTCTTGATCAGCCAGTTTGCTAGCCCACTTTGAAATCTTGAGAAAGTCCCACCTCACCCCAGTGGGGTTTTCACCAGCACCAACCTGCTCCCTACAGGGCATGTTTATGTGTGGACAGCACAGTTGGCCTAAGCAGACACAGCTGAGGGCAGCCCTTCCCTGGCCTTGTGCTGTGAGCAGAACTCAGGAGCCTGCTCCTCAGCCACTGGTAGGAGGTTCAGAGTGACGGCTTACAGGGGTGAGGTCCTCATTAGGCACCCTGAGGCGAGCAGGTGAATCCGAAGATGCTGGCGCTGTGCAATGAAACGTGGCTTGTGCATAGGTCGTTTCTACAGCCTTATAAGGAAATTCATGCTGGTGTTTCCAGATGTGACTGGCTTGGGCTTAGGGACCCTCACTCAGCACCCCACAAACTTCAGGCTCCCTTCCCCCGTGCCGCAGCTGCCCCCAGGGGGAGGCAGAAGCATTGGAGGCTGAGCTCCAGGCCTGGAGGCGCCTGTGTCCCTTGCTGACCAGGTATCTTTGGTGTCTTCTGCGCCTGCCATGACTTCTGACAGGTTTATGCAGGTGTGTGTGTGGGGACTAGGTTGGGTCCCAAAACCTGTCTACATTGCTCCACACCACAGTACTGCCTGGGCCCCAGCCCTGCCGGGACCACAATCTTGCCCAGGAGCTTGTGAGTCCCCGACCCACAAAGCCACCGGGAAGAAAACACAAAGCACTTTCCTGCCCCTTTCTGGCAGAACTCCATTAACAGACCAGGGCAGCCAGGGCCCCAGTGCGGGACAGAGTTAGGTTGGGCATCAGAGCTCGGAAGCAGGGCGGGGAGAGGGGACAGCCCATGCACCCCAGCTGTTCAAACATCCAGGCCCCTTCCCCCTTCCTTCCCAAATCTCCAGTCAGCACTCAGGCCTGGCTCCTGGCCACCCTGCCTCCCTGAGCCCCTGCAGTAAACACCTTGTAGAGATTTCCTCCTGCAGACAGAAGAGGTCTCTCTAAGCCTCCCAGGCCGGAAATTCACCAGCCCTGGGGAGCCAGCAGGCCTGGTGGAGCAGGGAACAGAATGAACTCCCCTGCTGAGCTCAGAGGCCAGCAGAAGAAGGACCCTGGGAATGGAGAGAGAGCGGGGTGCTTCTCCCCCATCACTGGCCGGTGTCCTACCATCAGGGCCCTGCCCTTTAGTGCATCTGTTCTTCTCCATCCCACTCAGCTGCGGGACTCCTGTTCCTCCCCCGTCTAAACCCTCTTTCACAATCCCATCATAGACGTGCCACATCATTCCCTGCCTGGACAACGCCTCTCTCCTTCCCCTGGGAGTATTTGAACGGTGTTCCCGTCAAGGCCCCAGGAAGGCAGTTCAGGTGGAAGGCGACCCTAAGACCTGAGTGGCCGTCATTTTCTGCCTTACATGGTAGATGTCTGGATGAAGGTTACACCTGCACACCTGGAACTCCGGGGGCTAAGGGGCCTCAGTCTGACTAGGAGGTCCCCAGGAGAGCAATAGGAGTGACCTGTACTGGCCTGGTCACTCTGCTCTGTGGACACTTTACTTTCTTATTTTGTTTGAAGGTTCTGTGGCCTGGTGAGGTAGTCACTGCCATACCGCCCACAGATGAGGCGGTTATTAATTACATGGCTGTTTGTGCTGTCTACAGTTTCTAATTGATCCCACTCACCCCGACTCCCGACTCCCACTCTCCCCTGTACCCCCAACATATCCCTCTTCTCCCTTCAAGTCCTTCCCCCACACAATTTTTTTTTTTTTTGAGACAAAGTCTTACATAAGCCAGGCTGGCCTCTATCTCAGTAAGTAGCTAAGGATAACTTTGAACTCCTGATCTTCCTTCCTCCACCTCTCAAGTACTGAGATTACAGGTGTGTGCCATCATATTTGACTGTTAAGGTGGGGTTAGTTTTGTTTTTTTCATATTTTTATTTTAGTTATTATTTTTATTTTATGTGTATAAATGTAATGCCTGCATGTGAGCAAGTATACCCATGTCATGCAATGCCCAGGGAGGTCAGAGGAGGGAGTGAGATCCCCTAGAACTGGGTTATGGATGGTTGTTAACTGCCATGTGGGTGCTGGGAATTGAGCAGACATTCTCAATTTTGATGAAATGTCTGTTTTCTATTTGTTTCTCTATTGTCATTATGTTTTCTTCAAAATGATATATTATTTTAAGTCTTATGTCCGTGACCTATTGAAGGTCAATTTTTAATATGCTATGAAATATGGATCAAAGGTTTTTCTTTTATGATGAAGTCCAGTTACTTAAAACTCTGTACCAACAAAACTATCTTATTGTTGGGAATTGCTTTGGATCTTTTCAATGAATGGGTCTAGATCCAGGCTTTTCATTTTTCCCATCAACATGTCTGTCTTGATACTGGTATCACATAGCTTTGCTTTCTTTCCCTGAATGAGTTACAGTGCCAGTAGGTTTTTGTCAACTTGATACAAACTAGAGTCACCTAGGAAGAGGGAACTTCAATTAAGGAATTTCCTTCATCAGATTAGTCTGTGGGCACATTTGCGGTCATTTCCTTAATTGTTAATAGACATAAGGGGGCCCAACTCCTGGTGGACGGTGCGGTCCCTAGGCAGATGGGCCTGGGCTGTACAAGAAAAGTAGCAGAGCAAGCCAAGGGGAGCAAGCCAATAAACAGCGTTCCTCCATGAGCGCTCTGCTTCAGTTCCTGCCCTGAGTTCCTGCCTTGGCTTCCTTTGATGATAGGCTGTGAGCTGTAAGTCTAACAAACCCTTTGCTTCTCAAGTTGGTTTTGGTCAGTGTTTTATAACAGCAACAGAAAGCAAACTAGAACAGTTACTTTTCTTATTGCTGTGACAAGATACCTAACAGAAGCAAGTTAAGGCAGGAAAGGTCTATTGTGACTTGCAGTTTAGGAGCTCACCGTTCATTATGGTGGGGCCAGCATGATGGAGTTCCTGGCAGCTGGAGTATGTGGCTGAGCTTCTCACATCTTGATAGGCCAAGAAGTCGAATGGTCAGGCCAGAAGGTGGGCCAAGTTATATTCCTGAAGGCCTTCACCTACATTCACCAGTTAGACTCCTGGTCAGTGCCACAACCTTCCCAAACAGCATCACCATCTGGGAATGAGATGCCCAAACATAGGCTCCTATGGGGGACATTTCACAACCCACAGGAGTGACTTTGTTAAGCAAAGTAAGTTAAGCCTTCCAATTTTGTTCTTCCTTTTCAAATTAGTGTTGACTGTCCTAGATCCACTGAATATCCAAGAGAATTTTAGAATCAGCTTATCAATTTTTACAGGGTAGCTTTCTGGGATTCTGTTTGTAGAGAAATAGGAGGAGATTAGCATCTTAAGCCTCTCCCCACCATGTTTTTTTTTTTTTTTTTTCTGTTTTGGTTTCGTATCTAGTTTTCACTCTGTGTAGGTCTTCACATCTTTTGTGAACACTGTCCCTCTTTCTTTTTTTTTTAATATATGGAAGAGAGCCTGTAGGAGGTAGCAGAAGGGTGTGGAGTTCAAGGCCAGTGTTGGCTACAAAATAAATTGGAGAGAGAGAGAGAGATTACTATGTTGGCAGCCTGAACCTCTGAGTACAAGGGAGCCCCCTGCCTCAACATTTGGAAGTAGACTAAGGATGTGCCTAAGTTTCTGCCTTTTTCATGTGATTGTAGATGATATGGTTTGCTTTCAATTTTGTGTCATGAGAAATCTATAGAGATACAACTGATTTTCAACTTTTAAACATTTATTTGTATGTTTGTGTGAGGGCCGCCAGTGTGTATGGAGGTCAGAGGACAACTTGCAGCAGTTGGCTCTCTCCTTGTACCTTGTGGGTTGTGGGAATTGAACTCAGGTCATCAGTCATGGTGGCAAGCACACTTACCATTGGTCCATTTCGCCAGTCCCCAATTGATTTTTTTTATGTTAATCTTATGACTTGTTACCTTGTTGACTCATTTTGGTTAAGATAGCGTTTTTATAGATTCCTAGGATTCCTTGTATATATCATCACGTCATCTGCAAACTAAAGACATTTTTACTTCTTATTTTAGAATAGGAATAACTTCGTATTTTTCCTACCTGAATGCACTGGTCAGAACCACCAATGGAATGTTGAATAGAAATGCTGTCAGCTTTCCTTGAGGAAAATCATTCAGTCAGTCACTGTCAGAGATGACTTCAGTCACATGTGTCTATAGTTACTCTTTATCAGGCTGAGAAAATGTCACCCCAGTCTAATCTATTTGTTCTGTTCTATTCTGCTCTAGCCTAGTTATATTTTATGTATTTTATGTGTATGAGTACTTTGCCTGTGTGTATGTAAGTGCACCATGTGTGTTCAATGCCTACAAAGGCTGAAAGAGGGTGTCAGATCCCCTAGGAACTTGAGTTACAGACTCGTTAGTTGCCGTGTGGGTGCTGGAAACTGAACCCAGGTCCTTTGAAAGAGCAGCCATCTCTCCAGCTTCTTCTATTCTTATTCTATTCCTGAGAGGTTTGCTATGGAATGAATGTTGGATTTGAGAAAAACTTCCTATATCCATTCAGAATTTCAGGTAGCATCTATTTTTAAACTGTTAGCATAGTGAGTTCTCGTGATTGATTTTTGAGTGTTAAGCTTACTTTATATTTCTGCAATGGAACCCCATTTGGTCAATTTTCTGCATTATTGTGTTACATTTGGGAAGATCTTGGGTAAGAATTTTTATGTCTCTGCTCATGGGAGACATCTGTCTATAGCCAAGCTATAATCATATTTTCCTGTTTCCTTGTCTGGCTGCAGCATTAGATAATACCAACCCAACAGAATGAGTTGAGGATGTCAGCTTTTCGATTTTTCTGTGAGAGTATGTGTGTAGGATCTGGTATTATTTTTTCCTTCAGGGTTTAGTAGAATTCTCCAATGAGGCTATCTGAGCCAGGCATTTTTCTTGTGGAACATTTTAAACTACATATTCATATTTTTTTGTGCTAGGAATTGAGCTATTTAAGTCATTTTCATCTTGAGCAAGCTTTGATAGTTTCTGTCTTTGAAGGAATTTATCCATTTAATTAAAGCTGCCAACTGTATTGGCATAAAGTTTACAATATTCTCATATTTTTCTTTCAGTGTCTGTAGAACTTAAAGTGATGTGCTTTCTCTTGTTCCTGATATTGGCAATGTGTATCTTCTCTCTGGCTAGAGATTTATCAATTTTGTTTGTCTTTTCAATGAGTCAGATTTTGATATCATCTTTTTTTCTTTATATTGCTTGGCTAGTCCTATTTTTATTTTATGTGTATGAGTGTTATGTCTGCATGTATGTAAGCGTACCATATGCATGCAATACCTGCAGAGGCCAGAAGAGGGCCTAGGCTCCCCTGGAACTGCACTTAAAATGGTTGTTAACCACCTTGTGGGTGCTGGGCCTGAACCTGGGTCCTCTGCAGGAGCCACCACCGCTCTTAACTGCTGAGCCATCCCTCCAGGCCTAAAATTTTATTTTCAATTGTACCACCTTTCACTCTGATCTTTATTATTTCCTTTCTTCTATTTTGGATTTAATTTCCTTTCTGTTTCAACTTTCATAGGGTAAAGACTAAGGTCATTTATGACAGACCCTTTTGCCTCATATATGTACTTAATAATAAAAACAAATGCTGTAAAAACTGCCTTATATGTACCATAAACCATGTAATATCTGTATATATATATATATATATATATATATATATATATATATATGTATGTATTCAATTCAAGAATAATTTCTAATCCCCCTCTTTTAATGGTTTTCTTTTTTTTAATGCAGAGTGATATGTAGCCCAGGCTGGCCATGAACTTGCTATGTAGCTGAGGATGACCTTAAATTTCTGATCCTCTTGCCTCCACCTCTCCAGTGCTGAGATTGCAGGCATCACTACCGCACCTGGTTTATGTAATACTGGGAGTTGAGCCCAAGACTTTGTGCATGCTAGGCAAGCACTCTGCCAACTGAGTTCCCCAGCCTAGTTTCACATACTTTGAAACTATTATTCGGTTCATAAACATTTAGGATTACTAGTTTTTCTTATGACTTCTTTGTCATTAAAAAATTATAATGACACAAAATACTTGTGAATAGTGTTTGCTCTGAAAGCTACTTTAATATTTCTCTATTCACTATAGCTTTATTTTAATTAATGTTAATCTTTTTTCATGCTTTTAGTCTATTTTGTATTTACATTTATAAGCAATATATTCTTGGACCTTACTTTTCTCTCCAATTTGACAATCCCTTCCTTCCTTTTAATTGGAAGTTTAAGACATTCATATTTAATGCAATTATTGATGTGTGTATTTGAGTTCTCCAGAGAAACAGAACCAATAAAATATCTACCCATCTATCACCTATCCATCTACTTATCTACTTATCTACCTACTTGTAAGAGGATTTTTTTAGATTAGCTCACCTGATCAGACACTGAATAGTCTTCAAGGGCATCTGGTAGGCTGGAGAGTCAGAGAAACCAGTAGCTGCTCAGCCAGGAAGCTGGAAACCTCAGGGTCAGCGTGAGGTTCATGACAGCCCAGTCCTCACTGAAATCCTCCTGTAAAGCCTCTGCTTCATATCTTTGCTCAAAGCCCGAGGGACCTGGAGTCTGATGTCCACAGAGGGTAGGAGCAGACACACACCTGTCGGAGAAGGAACAATGTGTGGGCATGTGAGCTCCCCCGTCTGCCTCCTCACTCCCACCCCTACTTGGGTACCCACATTCAGGTGGATGTTTCTCTACTTAGTTCATGGACCCACATGCCAGTCTTTCCTGGAAAACCCTCCCAGAGAACTCAGAAATATGTCAGAATGACAGCCAACGTAGCCATCTTTGTGAACTTGAGTTAAAATTTAGCATCTTTTCAATTTTTAATATTTTAAAAAATTTATGTGTATGAGTGTATTGCCTGCTTGTATGTAAGTGCACCCATGTTGTGCAGTGTCCACAGAGGTCAGAAGAGGGTGTTGGATCTCCTGGAACTGGAGCTATGGGTGGTTGTTAGTGGCCATGTGGGTGCTGGGAATCGAACCCAGGTCCTCTGCAAGAGCAGCAGTCCTCTCAACCGCTGAGCCATCTCTCCAGCCTCTAGAGTTTTCTTTACTCTCTGTGTATCTTGTTGTGTTCTCTGTTTCCTTTTTCTGGCTGTTTTGAATTGTGCCGTGGCACTGGCATAAGGTCAGGGGACAGCCCATGGGAGTCAGCTCTCTCCTTCTGCCCATGGGAGTCAGCTCTCTCCTTCTGCCCATGGGAGTCAGCTCTCTCCTCTGCCCATGGGAGTCAGCTCTCTCCTCTGCCCATGGGAGTCAGCTCTCTCCTCTGTACATGGAGTCAGCTCTCTCCTCTGTACATGGAGTCAGCTCTCTCCTCTGCCCATGGGAGTCAGCTCTCTCCTCCGTACATGGAGTCAGCTCTCTCCTCCGTACATGGAGTCAGCTTTCTCCTCTGTACATGGAGTCAGCTCTCTCCTTCTGTACATGGAGTCAGCTCTCTCCTTCTGCCCATGGGAGTCAGTTCTCTCCTCTGCACATGGAGTCAGCTCTCTCCTCTGTACATGGAGTC
Organism: Eospalax fontanierii; assembly: GCA_035773235.1. Lineage (NCBI taxonomy): Eukaryota > Metazoa > Chordata > Mammalia > Rodentia > Spalacidae > Eospalax > Eospalax fontanierii. Next base: position 20,737,361 of record CM069526.1, read on the forward strand.
AGCTCTCTCCTCTGTACATGGGAGTCAGCTCTCTCCTTCTGCCCATAGGAGTCAGCTCTCTCCTCTGCCCATGGGAGTCAGCTCTCTCCTTCTGCCCATGGGAGTCAGCTCTCTCCTCTGCCCATGGGAGTCAGCTCTCTCCTCTGCCCATGGGAGTCAACTCTCTCCTCTGTACATGGAGTCAGCTCTCTCCTCTGTACATGGAGTCAGCTCTCTCCTCTGCCCATGGGAGTCAGCTCTCTCCTTCTGCCCATGGGAGTCAGCGCTCTCCTCTGCCCATGGGAGTCAGCTCTCTCCTCTGCCCATGGGAGTCAGCTCTCTCCTCTGCCCATGGGAGTCAGCTCTCTCCTCTGTACATGGAGTCAGCTATCTCCTCTGCCCATGGGAGTCAGCTCTCTCCTCTGTACATGGAGTCAGCTCTCTCCTCTGTACATGGAGTCAGCTCTCTCCTCTGTACATGGAGTCAGCTCTCTCCTTCTGTACATGGAGTCAGCTCTTTCCTTCTGCCCATGGGAGTCAGCTCTCTCCTCTGCACATGGAGTCAGCTCTCTCCTCTGTACATGGAGTCAGCTCTCTCCTCTGTACATGGGAGTCAGCTCTCTCCTTCTGCCCATGGGAGTCAGCTCTCTCCTCTGCACATGGAGTCAGCTCTCTCCTCTGTACATGGGAGTCAGCTCTCTCCTCTGCACATGGAGTCAGCTCTCTCCTCTGCACATGGAGTCAGCTCTCTCCTCTGTACATGGGAGTCAGCTCTCTCCTTCTGCCCATGGGAGTCAGCTCTCTCCTTCTGTCCATGGGAGTCAGCTCTCTCCTCTGCACATGGAGTCAGCTCTCTCCTCTGTACATGGGAGTCAGCTCTCTCCTTCTGCCCATGGGAGTCAGCTCTCTCCTCTGTACATGGAGTCAGCTCTCTCCTCTGCCCATGGGAGTCAGCTCTCTCCTCTGTACATGGAGTCAGCTCTCTCCTCTGTACATGGGAGTCAGCTCTCTCCTTCTGCCCATGGGAGTCAGCTCTCTCCTCTGTACATGGAGTCAGCTCTCTCCTCTGCCCATGGGAGTCAGCTCTCTCCTCTGCATATGGAGTCAGCTCTCTCCTCTGTACATGGGAGTCAGCTCTCTCCTCTGCACATGGAGTCAGCTCTCTCCTCTGCACATGGAGTCAGCTCTCTCCTCTGTACATGGAGTCAGCTCTCTCCTCTGTACATGAGAATCAGCTCTCTCCTTCTGTCCATGGGAGTCAGCTCTCTCCTTCTGTACATGCGAGTCAGCTCTCTCCTTCTGCACATGGAGTCAGCTCTCTCCTTCTACCACGTGGGTTCCCAGGATCAAACTCAGGTCACCAGGTTTGGCCAGCAGGGGCCCGTCTTGCCAGCCCTGTTTTAGGGTTTTCATTGTGGTTTATGGCTGCACTCCAGCCTGCATCCAGGAGCATCTAGGTTCAGGTACAAATGTGAGGGCGGGGGCGGGGCATCTCCATTCCTCATTTCCTGTCTCGTACTAGTTTTGACATTCATTTTACTTCTATGTGTGTTATAAATACCTTTACATATTGTCATTATTTTTGCATAATTGAACATATTGTCCTTTAAATAGTTAAATAATGATAAAATAAAACGTGTGCCCACATAGATGCATGTGTGCCTCTTGTTCCTGTGTATAGCCCTTGATGCCTATCTTCTCTCATTTCTCTTAAAGGGCATCACTTAACATTCCCTGTGGTGTGGGCCCCCCAGGCATGAAGTGTGACAGTTTCTGTGTGTCTGGACAGACCTGATTTCACCTATTTCTGCAAGGTGTTTTCTGTGGAGAAGACACAAGATTGACAGACTGTAAAGGTACCACGTCCGCACCTTCTAGAGGTCTCATCTCCAAAGCGGGGCCGGCTGTCATCCTTATCTGCTCTATTCATAATATGACTTTTATTTCTGGCCACTATCAGGATTTTGTCTTTAGCATTGCTTTTAAGTAATTTCATAGTACTGTGCTGTGGCTTGGTGGTGCTGTCTTCCTATTTCCTGTGCACATTCATAATCTTGATCAAATCTGTAAGCATTTCGGTCATTATTTCTTTATGTGTTTTCCTCCTTCCTGCTTCCTTCAAGGCCTCTGGCTGCACATCCGTCAGGCTGTAGACACTGTCACAGTTGGTACTGATGCTGTATTCATGGTTTCACTCAGTCTTTTCTCTCTCCAGGATGCTGTTGGGCAATTTCTATCTGGACTTTAATTTACTAATCTTTCTTCTTTCAGATTAAACTGCTGTTAATCGGAGTGCAATTTTAACTTCCAATGTTGAATCTGCTTACTTGATTCTTCTCTCTCTTTTTCTCTCTCTCCCTCTCTCTCTCTCTCTCTGTGTGTGTGTGTGTGTGTGTATGTGTGTGTGTGTGTGTGTGTGTGTGTGTGTGTGTGTGTGTGTGTGCTGGGGATGGAGCCCAGGGCTCTGCATGTTAGGTGAGCCCCATCCTACTGACCCTCCCCTACATCTTTACAGTGAATTTTTAATGGGATACCAGGCATTACAAATTTTATCCTGTTGCATGCTGGGTATCTGGGGATTCTTCTGGCTGGTTTTAAGTGTTGTTCGGGAAGGCAGTGAAGACCCTTAGAAACTGATTCCTTTAATTCTTCCTTTAAGCTTTATTAGGGAAGACGAGAGCAGCCTTTAATCTAAGTTGATCCTGTTCCACACACCGAGACGACTCTGGTGGGTATTCCGCTCAGGACCCAGCATTATGGCCTTCACTCTGGCCGGTGTCAACTGGAAGCATGCTGGCCTGAGTGTGAGCCCTGTTCTTGTCAGGCAGCTCCTTCCTCGGGTTTACTGTGGGCCCTGCAGGCATCTTCATCAGTGCCATGTGAATTCCTGGGAGCCCGAAACTCCAGGCTTCTCTCTGTGCATTGTTCTCTCCAGGTCCCTTCCCTGCGTCCTCTCGACTGTTTAACCTAACACTTCTACAAGTTCCAGCACCTTGACTCAGGACGTGCTGGGGCTGTGCCAGGAACCTTCTTCCAGCTTTGGAAGCACACTTTTAGTTAGAGCCTGCACATTTTAAAAAGATTTATTTTTATTGATGTTCATGTGTATACGTCTTTGTGTGTGAATGCCACGGGAATGTGCGTACCTGTAGATGCCAGAAGAGAGTGTTAGAGATCCTGGAGTTGGAGTTACAGGCAGGTGTGAGCTGTCCCTATGTGTACTAGGAACCCAACTCAGGTCCTCTGCAAGAGTAGCCAGTGATCGTAACCACTGAGCCATCTTTCCAGCCCCTCTCCTGCACATTTTAAGATTTAACTTTTAAAAAATATTTTATTTATTATTTTTATTTTATGTACATGAGTATACTGCCTGCATGTATGTAAGTGTACCTGTGTCGTACAATGCCTGTGGAGGTCAGAAGAAGGTGGCAGATTCCCTGGAACTGGAGTTATGGTGGCTGACAGCCATATGGGTGCTAGGAACTGAACCATGGTCCTCTGCAAGAGCAGTCATTGTTACCCCCTGAGCTATCTTTCCAATCCCTGAAGTATCTCTTGAGTCTTAGGATTTTCTGGCTTGTCCTATGATGTCTGTTTTACCTATGAGCACCTTAGACACATTTTTCCTTACTGGTGGGGTTTTCTAGTTCTCTCTCCTGTACCCCCACAGTGTTGGGGATCAAAGGCAGGGTGAGCTGCCACACATGCCAGGCAAGCTTTTCCCCACTGAATTCTACCCCCAGCTCTTCATCTCTTTATCACTGTTTCTATAGAATTCCAAATCTCTGAAATTTGATGAGGTTTGCTTTATAGCTGGTCTAGAGTACATTTTTATGAATACATGCACTTGAGTCAAAGGGGTATTTGCTTGGCTTTGAGTACAATTTTCATTGGGTCAAACTTAGTCACTGCAGTCTTAGGATCTGTAACCTTTTATGAATCCTTTCTATTTGTTCAAACTAATAGTGAAACAAGATACTTTTTGTAATATTTTTAATTTTTATATGCATGAGTATATTGCTTGCATGTGTGTCAGAAGGGGACATTGGATCCCCTGGAACTGGAGTTACAAACAGTTGTTAGCCACCATGTGGGTGCTGAGAATCGAACCCAGGTCCTCTCTCTACAAGAGCAGTCAGTGCTCTTAACCGCTGAGCCATCTCTCAGGCACTGAAAAGAGGACACATCAAGATCCCCTAATAGCAGATTTGATTCTCTTCCCTGTAATGTGACATTTGACTTCATTCTTTTCTTTTTCCTTCTCTTTCTTTTTTTTGGCAACGTCTCCCCAGCCCCAGTCCACCCAGAACTCACTATGTAGACCAGGCTGACCTGAATCTCACAGAACTGCACCTGCCTCTGCCTCCGCCTCCCAAGTCCTGGGATGAAAGGCATGCACCACCATATCGGGTGACTTTGTAATTTTTTATCGTCGTCATTAGGCACACACACGTTTAGAATCCTTACATCTTCCTGGTGAGCTGAACCATTATTTCCCTTTAATGACTCCTAATCTCTAATAATGCTTTAGGCATAAAACCTCCTCCATCTGTATCCGTTACACTTCCGTAAACTTCCTTTGGACTTATTTCGCCTGGTCCTGCGTTTTCATTCTTCTGTTTTCAGGTTCTCTTTACTCTCCTATCATAGCAAGCGTCTTATTCAAGAATACAACCACAAAGAACTCAATAAAAATGGATCAAGAGCCAGGCATGTAGCTAGGCTGGTGCTTGTCTAGAGCGAAGTTCTGGGTTAGATTCCCCAGCACAACATAAACAGGGTGTGGTGACACACACCTAGAATCTCAACACTGGAAGCAGGAGGATCAGAGGGTCACAAGTTCAAGGCTGTCTTCTACTATATAGTGAGTCAAGTCCAGCCTAGGCTATAGATACTCAAATGATCAGTAAGCACATCAAAATTGTTCAGAATCATTAGACATTAGGAAATGCAAACAGAAACCACAATGAAATATCAATTAATACACACTCTGGTGACTACATCAGTCAGGTTATGGGGCTGGAGAAATGGCTCAGCAGTTGAGAGCACCTGCTGATCTTACACATGACTTGAGTTTGGTTCTCAGCACCCATGTTGGGCAGCTCAAAATAGTCTGTAATTGTGACTCCAGGATATCTTCTGGCCCTGTAGGAGTGCGTGCACACACACACACGCACGCGCACATACATGTGTGTGCCACATACACACCGGTAAATAATAAAATTAATGCTTTTTAAATGTCAGTGATAACAAATGTTGAGGATCATGTGAAGGAACTGAACACTCACACATTGTGAAGGGGAGGCAAAATTGAACAGCCACTTTGGAAAACTCCTCAAACTATCGAACACAGGTTACCATCTGACCTGTAACTGAATTCCTGGCACCTGCCTGAGAGAGATGGATGTTACATCCACTCAAAAATGTAGACATGAACATTCTTACTGCTGTACAGAACAGCCACAAAGCAGAAGCAGTCTCATGTCCCTGCTGATGATAGGACATGGTGCTCCAGATCTGAGCAAGGGACGCTACTAGATGATGAGGAGGAACGAAGCACTGAGACGCGAGGACAGCATGAACAAAGCTTGGGCAACTGCACCAAGTGAGAGAGGCTGTCCTTCCACCTATGGGAACCATCCAGGCAGGGATGCCTCGATAAGTGTGGCTTCAGAACTGCAAGGGCTAGGGTTGTGAAGAAAAGGGGACGTGATGGTGACTGGGCTTGGGATCTTTTTGGAATGGCAAAAAGTGTTCTAAAGTGACTGCAGAAATCAGGGAATGTACTAAAACCCCCTGATTTGTCCATTTTGAATGATGTAGTTGTGTAGTATGTGAATTTTAGCTGCATAAAGCTATATAGCACCAGTGAGATGACTCGCTGGTGAAGGAGCTTGCCTGACAACCTGGTTTAGTCCCTGGTGTCCACATAGTAAAAGGACAGAACTGACTCCTACAGATTGTCCTCTGGCCTCCAGTTGTGTGCCACGGTACTCACATGTGCACGTGCGCGTGCGCACATACACACACACACACGCATGCATGCGCAATAAATAGATAAATTTTGATTTAAAAAACTGCTATTTTCTGGGAGTGGTGGTACATGCTATTAATCCCAGTACTCAGGAGACAGAGATAGGCAGATCTCTGTAAGATCCAGGCCAGCCTGGTCTACATAGTCAGTTGCAGACCAGCTCGGGTTACAGGGAGGCCCTATCTCAAAAAATAAAATAAAATAAAATGCTGCTATTTTAAAAGGAATCAATACATCAAGCATACGGGCTCAACGATGTAAAACAAACTAGCTTAGGGCTAGGTATTAAATTTGAATTTAGCCTGGAAACTGGTAATTAGGCACAGCATTCTGTCAGCGAGCTCTGTGGTGACTGGTCGATCCCAGTTTATTTCCACAGTCTTATTTTGTGCTGTTTGTACAGCTTTTTCTGCATCTTCTCTTCCTTGTCTCACTTTGCATTTGATGGATCTGATTCTCACTGAAAAACATGTTAAAGGCACAAGCGATAGTAGGGCTGAGACGCTGTGCTGCCCCCTGAGTGAGCTTCGCCTGTGTGGGACTCTGTGTACCTGGGAAGGCGCCCGGGCTCTGAGTAGACAGCCGGTGGTAAGGCACAGTCTGCACTTGTGTACCTGTCCGATTTACTGCCTTCTGGTGCAAGTTTTGTTATCTCTCCTCAGACTTTAGTTGTTGCTTTTCTATCTCAGCATCCCTATTCAACACAGATGAGGGTGAGGGTCCTATTCTCCCAGATAAAACAGGATCTCACACACTCGGATTCCACACACTGCTTCCAGTGTGCTTGCAGTTAACCCCCAGCATCTTTCTTCTGCCTCATTACACAGCCCCCACTAGCCGTTCTGACCGGCACAGTCGTTTTAACCACGCGTGTGCCACCATTCCCCTCCACCCTTCTCGCTTACATCCCAAGCCTTCCAACAGAGATCCTTTCCTTTCTGGAGTACAATTTTTAAAAACAGCTTTATTGAGCCATAATTTGCATACATATAATCCATGCATCTGAAGGGGGAGTCCAGTAATCTTCAGAGTATTCACGGTTGCTCAAGCATCTCCACAACCAACATCAGGACATTTTCATCTCCTGACAAGAAGCTACAGAGCCGATAGCTGCTTTACGTTGTTTCCTAAATCCCTCAGTCCTGGAAACCTGTAATTTATTTTCTCTTTTTAAGATTTCCCTGTTTTAATCATGTAATATATGGTTTAGTCATACAGTATGTATATTTTCCGAAATATGTATCATGTTTTAGAACTGGATGTGGTGGTGCATGACTTATCTTAGCACTTAGGAGATCGAAGCAGGAGGATCAGGAGTTCAAGGCCAGCCTGGGCTACATGAACCTGTCTGAAACATATAAAACAAAACAAGGCTTATCATGCTGTAGCATAGAATAAGCACTATGTTCCTTTTCACTGCCAAATAATATTCCATTGCATGAATATACCACGTTTTACTTAGATATTCTTCAACTAAAGGAAATTGGGGTTGTCTGTATTTTTTGACTGCTAAGAAAACTGTTGCTGTGAATATTCACAGGTCAGTTTTTGTGTGTATGTGTTTTTATTTCTCTCGGGTTTATATCTGGGAGTTGCTGGGTCATATGATAAATCCATGTTTAATATTTTGAGAAATTACCAAACTGTTTTCCAAAGTGGCTTCAGCATTTTCATTCCCACTAGCAGTGTGCGAGTGTTACAGTTTCTCTGCATCCTTGTCAGTACCATGTTTCCTTCCTTCTCCCTCCTCCCCCTCCTCTCCCTCCTCTGCCTCCTCCCCCTCCTCCTCTCTCTCCTCTCCCTCCTCCCCTTCCTCCTCTCCCTCCTCCTCTCCCTCCTCCTCCTCCTCCTCCTCGCTTCCCCCTTTGCATCCTTCCCCTCTCTCCTCCTCCTCTCTCCTCTCCCTCCACCCCTCCTCTCCCTCCTCCTCTCCCTCCTCTTCCTCCTCTTCTCCCTCCTCCTCCTCACTTCCCCCTTTGCACCCCTCCCCTCTCTCCTCCTCCTCTCTCCTCTCCCTCCACCCCTCCTCTCCCTCCTCCTCTCCCTCCTCTTCCTCCTCTTCTCCCTCCTCCTCCTCACTTCCCCCTTTGCACCCCTCCCCTCTCTCCTCCTCCTCTCTCCTCTCCCTCCACCCTTCCTCTTCCTCCTCCTCTCCCTCCTCCTCTCCCTCCTCCTCTCCCTCCTCCCCCTCGCTTCCCCCTTCACACCCCTCCTCTCTCTCCTCTTCCTGCTCCCCCTCCTTTCTGTAGATACCCCAGCAGACTGGAAGCAATGCTGGCTCATGTTAGTGTCAGTTTACATTTTCCCAGTGGCTGACCGGGTTCAGCTCATTTTTCGTGTGTTCATTGGCCAACCCCGTGTCTTCTCCAGAGCGCAGCATTTTCCTGTTTCTCAGCTGGACTGGCTCTTTAAGTTGCCCTGAGTTCTCTGCGCAGTCTGGAGCTAGCTCTTGGACACATCCTCCTATTCTGCAGTTGTCCCTCACAGTTCCCTAATAGTGTCTTTTGCAACACAAGCATCGTCTATTTTTCCGTTTGCCGTGCTTTTGGGGTTCATCTAGTGGAGAGCATGCTTCCTCACCTGAGGTCACTAGGCTGCATCCATGCACCTGCACAGTCTTGGAGTTTTAGCTCTTTGATTTAAGTTTATGATTGATCGGAAGGTAATTTGAATGCATCGTGCCAGGGAAGGACCCGGCTCCAATCCTTCTGCATGTTGATGCTCAGTTGCTTTAGTACCATTTGTGGAAAAGAATATCTTTTGCCCGTTGCGTTGCCTTGGCACCTTTTCCGTAAGTGCCGGTTTATTCCTGGAGCTCAGTGCTGTTCTGTTAGTCTGTCTTGTTCTTGCCAGCATCATGTTGCCGTCGTTATAACAGCGTCCTGGTAGGTTTAGACTCGGGAGTGCCAGTCCTCCAACTTTGTTCTTTTTTGAGTTTGTTTTAGCCCCACTTCTTCCCTAGATTTCCATGTGCATCTGAGCATCCCTTCCTCAGCATCCGTAAACCGCCTGCTGGGATTTTGAGAAGAGCTGTGGTGAATGTGAAAATCGATTTGGACTATATTGCTCCCTTAACAATATTGAATCTCCCAGTCTAGAGAGGAGCAAAGGTTTTTCACTTATTTACATGTATCTTCATTTATTTCAACAATGTTTGATGGCTTTGGGGGAGCAAGTTTTGCTTTTCTTTTGTAAATGTATTCTTAAGTATTTTACTTTTTGATACCATTGTAAATGCAATTGTTTTCTTCATCCATTTTTGGAATTATTTGGGGTTAGTCCTGTAGAATTAGAATTACTTTTGTACATTGATCTTGGATGCTGCGTCTTTGCTGAATCTGTTTATTCTTCTTAGAAATTTTTATTTTTAAAAAAATTTGGGGGGCTGGAAAGATGGTTCAGCAGTCAAGAGCACTGGCCGTTCTTTCAGAAGACTCAGGTTCGATCCTTAGCACCCACATGGTGGCTGACAACCATCCATAACCCCAGTTCCAAGGGCTCTGACACCCTCTTCTGTGCCCTATGGGCACTGTACAGCGCAGGCGCACTTACACACATGGAGGCAATACATTCATACACACAAAATAAAAATATCAAATTTAAAAAATTTTATTAAAAAAATTTATTTACTATTTTTATTTTATGTGTATGAATGTATTGCCTGCATGTATGTAAGATCATCCATGTCATGCAATGTTCATGGAGGTCAGAAGAAGGCATCAGATCTCCTGGAACTGGAGTTAGGATGGTTATTAGCTGCCATGGGATGGGGGTGCTGGGAACGGAATCCAGGTCCTCTTAACCACTGAGCCATCTCTTCAGCCCCCAAATATTTTCTTTTTGAAAATTTTATTTACGTGTCTGTGGTTGTGTCATGTGTATCCAGTTGCCTACTGAGGCCAGAAGAGAGTGCCAGATCCCCAGAGACATCTGTGAGCTTCCTGCAGTGGGTGGTCCTCTGGAAGAACAGCAAGCACTGTTAACCACTGAGCCATCCCTCCAGCTCCAATCATTTCAGTTATAGCTCTAATCATTTCTTAGCTAGTTCCTTAGGATTTTCTACATGTGACAACATGCAGTCTACAAATACGGTTGTACCTCTCCTGCGATCTGCATGCCCTGCATTTCTTCTTCTTGCTTGATTGCTTGGACCAGAAGTTTCCATGGGAAGCTGAGGAGAGTTGGTGGCTGCAGACTTCCCTACCTCATTCTGGACCTTAAGGGAAATAAATGCATCCCCCAGAATGCCCTTCAGCCTCCTTCTGCTTGTGTCTTTGCTCTTTTATCATGGATTCATCAGCTAGAGACTTCTAACATAGTCAATAACTATGTTACTTTAGTTATATGGCTTTCAAGTATGCTAAAAGCCAGCAGTCCTCTATCTTCTGCAGTGAACTGCCTCTGCTGAGAAGGAAGCCACTGCCTGAGGTTGTGTGCTGTGATGGGCAGAGGTCTCCCTGGCTGCTTCTACTAGTTCTGTCCAGATTCTGCTGTTCATTTTAATGTGCATAGATCTGGGTTTGGGTGAGATTTTTATTGTTATTGTCATTTTTTGTTTTCTTTTTTTAAAATTGTTGTTTTATTTTTAATCTTATGTGTGAGTGTTTTGCCTGCATGTATCTAAGTGTACCCATGTATACAAGGCACACAGAGCCCAGAAGAGGGCATCAGATGCCCTGGAACAGGAGTTACAGATGGTTGTTAGTCACCCTGTGAGTGCTGGGAATCAAACCTGGGTCCTCTGGAAAAGCAGCCAGTGCTCTTAACCACTGAGCCATCTCTCCAGCCCCTGTTGTTGTTTTCTTCTTCTTCTTCTTCTTCTTCTTCTTCTTCTTCTTCTTCTTCTTCTTCTTCTTCTTCTTCTTCTTCTTCTTCTTCTTCTTTCTTCTTCTTCTTCTTTTCTTCTTGTGCTTAGGAAGTATTGGATTTTCTAGGTCTAAGGTCTGATGTTTTTCACCAGTCCTTAAAAACTGCTAGTCATCCATCACGTCTTCAAATGCCGCCTCTCCCATTCCTGTCTTCCTCCCAGCGCTCTGGTTAAAGTCAGACGCCTCTCATACTGCCCCGCCTCTCACTCCGCAGCTTCCATGCCATCCAGCTCCCCTCTCTGTGGACCATTCTCGGGAGAATTTTGTCTTCCGTTCTAGCTAATCTCTTTTTGACCCACACTTGGGAATCTGCGATTGTAAGGATTACATTTTTATTTCTGGAAGTTTTACTTCTTCATTTCCCAAACCACTTCATTCCTACAGGTTCTTATTACTACTGGCTCATATCTTCAAGTCTCTTTTCTTTTTAAAAGAACACCCTGGGAGCTGGAGAGATGGCTCAGTGGTTAAGAACACTGGCTGCTCTTGTAGAGGGCTTGGTTCAGTTCTCGGCACCCATATGGCAGCTAACAACCATCCATAACTCCAGTTCCAGGGGATCTGATGCCCTCTCTGACCTCTGAGGGCACTGAACAACATGGGTACACTTACATAAATTCAGGCAATACACACAAAATAAAATCGATAAATAAAACACTTAAAAATAATATGTGAGAAATACTCTGAACTGGGTGTGGAGAACACAGCTGTAATCTCAGTACTGGTGTGTGGGGGGAACAGGAGGATTGGGAATTCGAGGTCATCCTCAGCTACATATGAGTCCAAGGCCAGCCTGGGCTATACAAGACTGTCTCAAAAACAAACCAAACAGAACCAAGCCTCTGCCTCTTACATCTATCTAATCTTGGTGTGCGTTCTTCCAGAGCTGATTCTGCTGCTCAGTGTTCCTACTGGCTTTTATTTGAAGTGTTTCCTTCATAATTTGTATTACATTTATTTACTCACTTGTATGTGAGGACTGCACATACCACGGGGCGCATGTGGAGGTCAGAGAACAACTCTACTCTGGCAAGGAATGTCAGTGTTTTTCTTTCTACTATGTGGGTTCAAGGGATAAAACTCAGGTTGTCAGGCTTCATAGGAAGAGCGTCCACCCACTGAGCCATCTCATCAGCCCCGTAGTATTGTCTTTGTATGTTTGTAATTATCTTTTTAAGTAGGCTCTCATATTTCTTAGAACATTGTCTTTGAAAGCCTTTTACATTATGTTCCTCCAGAGGGCCTGTTTCAACTTTTTTGTTTTCTTGTTTTGTTTCTTCAGTACTAGGACTCGAACCCAGGGCTCCACACATGCTAGACAGGTGCTTCACCACTGAAGTGTATCCCCAGCCCCCTCAATTTTTTTGTGTAATTTTTATCCTGCAAGTTACATTTGAGCACATGAAACTGACACCTCTGCTCAGAGCGCATCACCCACGTGGAACAGATCAGTTCACGGTGAACCCTCACCTTGGGCCTGGCTTGTGCTTCCCGAAGCTCATTTCCCTTTCTCTAAGATGGGCACAGTTCACTTCCCCTCAGTGCAATGGAGCTATTTATCAGTTGCCCTTCTGTGAAGGGTTGTGACCCCCCCCCCACGATTTTACAGTCCCCCCAACGGACACCCCCATACCTCGCTGTTCTGGTTCCCATGCTGTCTCTGGGGGTGAGCTGTGTGCATTGTGACATCCTTTGCCCAAGAAGAGTTGTGGTGGACACACCAGAGAGAAGTGCCGCCTGCTGGGGCAGCCCAATGGTCATCTCACGGGGAAGCAGGTGCACATAGGCAGCAAGCGCTGCAGCTGGCATAGAAGCTGGCTGTCTCCTTCCAGTACCCAGCCAGTCAGCCCTATGCATTCTGGATTCTGGGGTTGCAGACTTCAGGTGTGTGGGTGGAGTGGGGTGGGGGGAACAGCCTGGTTAGATTTCAAGGTTGAACTTCCACCCAGGAATCTCCTTCGGTGAGAGGAAGGACATGAGTTCTTGCTAGGAGTTGGGTTGTTGGCTGCTAACCACACTGAGGGGGAGAATGCTAAAAATGTCTAAGTGGCATCCCAGGGTCCCCTCCCAAGCTGTACCCCACACTACAGGATGGCCACCAATGTTGACCTTGCATTATGAGCACATTGCTGAATGGCCCCTTCACTCAGGGAATCTTGACCGCTGATCAAATGCAAGCCAGGTGAACAGGGTCTCCGGGGAGGTGGAGCAGAAGCTGGAATTCTCTCTCTAGCCTGGTACCCAGTCCAAGGCAGCTCCTACCCAACTGGGGGATGAAGGAGCCCCGGCCTGCATCTGGAAGGGATGGGACACAATGGCTGGAGACCAGCAGTTCTGCTGGGGGCATATTAGCAGCCCAAGACGTGGTAGTCTGCAAGCGCTGAGCTGGGAGAGAGGACCTTCCCTGAGTGTCCCAAAGGAGCAATGCCCCTCCCCCACATGGGATGTGTCATCCTCATAGGGTCAGCCAAGGGTGAAGGGTAAGCACTGGGGGCTGGAGGGAGCGGAGAGGTGACGTCACCACAGCTCTTAGTAATGCTTTGGCAGAGCCTGGCCTCCCACCTTGGGAGAGGGAGGGGCAGCTCAGAAGCTGCAGCCAAGTCAGACAGGGCTGGGCTCCCAGCCAGCACTACCTCAGACCCTGCAGTGATGGGGGTGGGGGTCTGGAAAGGACAGTTCCCCTTGGAGCCCTGGGAGGAGACTCTGGAGAGAGGTGACCAGCTCAGACTGTGCGCAGTGACTCTCAGACTGCCAGCCTGATTGGCAAGGCTGGTGGCCAGCCTTCCCCTGATCGATGCTCGACTGTCTGTCTGACTGTCTGCTGGCTCATTACTTCCTAGGCTCAAGGACTGTGTGACTGATTTATGTGATTGATACTTGGAGATGCTGGGAAGCACAGGCCGGAAACTAACCTCATCTAAGCCCTTGGGCTAGCCCTGACTCTCAGCACCCAGAGGAAAGGGTGTCAACTACCTGTCTCTGGGCTGGGAGCTAAGGCCAGAGCCCTAAGGACAGATCCATAACCATCATCACTGAGTTGGGTGCTTTGGGTGGCCATGGAAAGCCATATTGTCTCAATGTCCATTTATGATTCTAGTTCAGGGAGGTTTTCCCCATGCCGGGATTAAAGGCCAGCAGTCCCCTCAAAGTAATAAAACATTTCTGGTCCATCTGGGTTGCAAACCTTGCTGCTTCCCCTGCTGGCCTCTCCAGAAACCCAGCTGGAGTCAGGATGACCTTTTGGCACTGTACAGTCTTGGCGCCTCTTCTCCAGGTCACTATTTGAAGTTCTGGAGACTTCCGGCACAGCGGGGAGGGTGAGAGTGGGAAGGAAGGATTTCCCCTGCTGTCCTGTGGGCACAGAGCATGACTCTCTGGGTTTCCTCAGGATCCAGGGACACTGAACTACACTTGCCATGGGGAGGATCACGTGCCTCTGCAGGGACTGTTCCCTCACTCAAGGGCTTTCCACAGTCACCTGTACATAGTGCTACATCTCCCTCAAATATACTGACTGTCACCCTAGGGGAATGGAAGAAGGGAAGGGGAAGAGACAGAGCAAGAAAGAGGAGGAAGGAGAGGCAGAAGAAGAGAAGGAAAAGGAGGAGAGAGAGAAAGAGGAAGAGAACAAAGGAGGAGGAAGAGGAAAAGGAGGAGAAGGAAGAGGAAACAGGAGGAGGAGGAGGAAGAGAAGGAAGAGGAGGAGAGAGAAAGGAAGAGGAGGAAGAGGACAAAGAGGAGGAGGAGGAAGAGGACAAAGAGCAGGAGGAAGAGGAAGAAGAGGAGGAGTTGTGTTTGAGAGAACAACCCGGCAGATCAGGCCCATGTTTGAGCCTCGGACAGTACATGGGCACCCTGGACTCCAACAAGCCAGGAGGTCCAGCCCAGACCACTTCCTGGCCCCAGACCATTTAGATTTTCCAAATAGGTGTCAGCTTTATCCATGCATGCTACTGTGTCCCCAGCCTCCTGGGGACACGCTGTCATTTCCTATGGTCCTCCAGGAAACTTGGCCAAACCCATCAGAGGGACAGGCACTCCCGTGACCCATTTCTTCAGGGAGTTGGACACTAGCCATCTCTTGAGGCACCCCGGTTTGTCCCCATCTTCTGACTGATTTCCTGTCCTCCTCTCTAGCCACCAGACTTGTTCATGCCCTGCTGCAGGTGGCTTATTATCTGGACCTCGAAACCCATAATGGTCTCCTATCTGCCTGCAGAAGTGCTTTTCCTGCAGGGTGGCCGAGTCCAGCATACCTCCAGCTGGACTCTGGGAGCCCACTCAGATCTCTGCACTCTGACCCCAATTGCTCCTTGCTCAGTGAACTGGTCTATTTAGGGTCCCAGCTCATCCACTTTGTCTGGGACTCCTCGGGTTTTAGTGCTGATGGGCTCATGCACTAAGAAATCTCGCAGGACGAGGAATGACACGCCCCTCCTCCTCAGAGGCAACTAAGCCAGGTATACATGGCAAGCACATCTTCTATGGGTACCCGGCCTCAGAACTGAATTCCCCATGCCAGCTCAAACCCTCCAGCAGTCAGAGTGATCCTTCAAAGATGCCAACCGTCCTCCCATCCAGCCCCAAAAGTACCTTGGTGCTCCCTTCCTTCCTCAGCTTCCACCTCCCACTCTCCGCTCACTTCCAAGACTGGTTCCCAGAATGCTCTTCACCTCCGGGGTCACCTGACATTGCCCCTTACCGCTGGACTCTTGTTGCTCCCCGGTGACTGGCTCCTTCCTGTCTCTCCATCAGCAAAGAGTGAATGCGGTCCTGTCCGGGGCTCCAGGGCTCTCAGCAAATCTTCCAGACCCAGGGGTGAGGGGATGGCATGTGTGTAGTTGCACTGGCTCACAGTCACTCATTTGTTGAACACCTACTGTGTGCTGGTGCTGTGCTAGGTGCTCACCATATAGAAGAGAGGAATCACCAACACCCCTAAATAGATTCAGGAGCCACACAACATGAATGTAGACAGTGGCACAGACACACAGACTCTTGTATGAATGAAGACCTTGGGTTAGAACAGCTTTCCAGGAGGCTGTGCTTCATGAAGTTCAGGTTCACAAGCAACATCTAATTATCAAATGGCCCTCCTGCCTCCCAGCACAGGTGGCCTCTTTTCCTTCCCGGGGTCCTGGTGTGCCTTGATCAAATGCTGGCCCTAAGGGCTGGCCTGTGACTCAGTCTGTGGACTTGGTAGGCCTCCTCCAGGCTGGGACCCTATGTTGGTCACAGCTCTGTCTTAGGTTTCCTTCTTTTGGAAAGTGTTGTGTCCCATTCACACAAGCAGAGCAGACACAGGGCCTCACCTCACGGGTGTCCCCAACCTGGGGCATCCCTATCCACAGGACCAGGACCCGCCGCTGCCAGGCCTGTGCCCACTTTCCTCCCCCGGCTTCTCCTGAGCTTGCTCACTGTGAAGAGGCCGGCTATCCCCTACTTCTGGGCCACCCCCTTCATCCCTTGGCAGACTGGAGTTTTCCTTCAAGCCTGGCCCCCAGGATGGCACCTCAGAAAGCCAGGAAAGCCTCCAGGTCTCTCTCCCAGCCTTCCCCTTGACAGAAGAGCATGCTGCCTCAGCCTAAGTGCCTTACACTTGCTAGGCAAGTAAGTGGTCTACCACTGAGCTACACCCCTAACGCTGTTTGAGAAAGAACTTTTCTATCTTAAGACAGCCTTGCTAAGATGAACTTGTGATCCTCTTGACTCAGCCACTGGATTACAGGCCCAAGTCAGTACATCAGCATGCATATCAGTATCTTCCAAACTGCCTGTGTATCTATACAAATAGGTACTTATTAAAGGCTGGATTCCCTGAGTCCCTCATACCAAAGGACCCAGAGCCTTCCACGGCTCAAGAACATGGTTCTTTAAGAAGAACTTAGCAGGTACCGACACTACTCCAAGAGAACTCCCACCGCCTCTGCTCTTTTTTGCAACACCTTATTTCATTCAAGTATTCATTTCTTCATTCAACAATATGTATAGGACTCATGTCAGGTCCTGCGCTGTGAGCTGGGAATGGGGCAAGGAGCAGTCCGGAAGCCTTTCTAAGCCTAGGGATCCTGGAGTCCTGCAGAGGACACAATCCTCAGTCAGCAATTGCTCCTGGAAGTCAAGGCTGGAGCCAGACGTGGAGGGTCAGCTCTGCACGAAGCAGCCTGTCCTGGCTAGTTTCTAAAACATATTTAATTATTTTTATTTTATGTGTATGAGTATGTTACCTGCATGGGTGCAAGTGCACCCATGTTGTGCAATGTCCACAAAGGTCAGAAGAGCACGTTGGATCCCCTGGAACTGGAGTTACTGCCATGTGGTGCTTGGAATAGAACCCAAGTCCTCTCGAAGAGCAGTCAGTGAGCCATCTCTCTAGTTCCCTGGCTAGGGTTTTTTTTTTTTTTAAGATTTATTTTGATTATTTAAAAGTTATGTATGTCTGTGTTTGTGCACAGGAGTGCAGTGCCCATGGAAGCCAGCAGAGGGCATCAGATCCCTTGGAGCTGGAGTTAACATGCAGTTGGGAACCATCTAATGTGGGTGCTGGACATTGAACTCGGGTCTTCTATAGGAGCAGTACACACTGTCTTCACCATCTGCAGGGCACTGGTTAGCTTTTATTGTTAACTTAACCATGGAGTCACCTGGGAACAGGGAGTTTCTGAAGAACTGCCACAATCAGATTGGCCTGTGGGGCATGGTCCCGATTATTCGCTGATGTAGGAGGAGGGCTCAGACCACTGTGATGGTGCCACCCGAGGCAGAATCGCCTGGGCGAAGAAGCTGACTGAGCACGAGCCAGAACGCCAGCCACACAGCGACGTTCCTCCATGGGTTCTGCTTCCAGGCTTCGGTCTTGACTTCCTTCCCCACCTTCCTACAGTGATGGACTGTGACCTGGGAGTTCGGACTGAATAAACTTTTGTTGCTTTTAGTCATGTTGTTCTAACAGCAACGGAAAGAAAACACAAACACAGTCTTTCTGGGCCTTTCTAGGCCAGGCAGGGGACATGATTAAAGCCAATTTTCAAAGGAGGACCCAGAAGGTAGAGCAGAGCAAGGATCTGAACCCATGGTCCATGTGTTGCAGACAGATGGGAGGCATCCCCTAAAGAGAGGGGCAGCCCAGGCTGCTTGTGTCCTTCAAGGAGTTCCCTGAAGGCGGATGTGCAGGTCAGACTGGGGCTGGGGAACATCTCTGGAGGGAGATTCCAGAACCCAGTGGCCAACACTCAGCTGAGCACCGTGCCAGAGTGGTGTGGATCGGAGTCCTGGAAAGTTCGGAGTCCTGATAGCTGAACCCAGGACAGCAGGAAGCAAAGTGGAGTGAGGTGGATGCCGCTGTTGAATCTGGCCGGGCCTCTGTTTGCCCATTTGCAAATGTCCAGAGGCTGAGCCCCAGAATGGGGAGTCACGAGTTCAAAGCCAATGGTCACTTGCTGACCCGCCACGTGAGCTGGGTCAGCAAACAACCTCGCTTACTCACTCTCCTCATCCATGAACTGGGAAGACCACCAAGAATCCTGCTGGAGTGGATGGGGTATCCTGTGGAGTGGCTATAAAATTGTGCAATGTCCTGGGCACTGTTTGGTATCTGCTCCCACCAGGCTCTGAGGAGTTTAAAGATGAAGAGATGGCTGAGTATGGTGACTCATGCCTATAATCCCAGCACTCAGAAGGCAGAAGCAGGAGGACTGCTCCAAATTTGGGCCATCCTAGGCTACATAGTGAAACCTTATCTCAAAAATTAAATGAAGTAGAAACTGAAGGTTCAGAGGGCTGTGACTGAGCTAGGGCTCTCCACAACAAAGGGCCTGCAGTGTTCCAGGGGACGGCAACCGTGGATGCGCAGGGCTTGGAGTCCGCTCATTGCTTAAAACACCCTCAGGCTCCCAGCTTCCTCCCTGCACCCCACTCCCTGCACTGGCACCATGTTCTGGAGCCACAGAGGCTCCTTATGGCCAGATCCTGATTGGTCAAGATCGGGGGCAGGGTCTCTTGACCCTTCGAGGTCGGGGTGCTAAGAATGAGACGGTATCCTGGACTATCGATGCATCTCCTGTTGGTAAACAGTTCCACCAGGGAGGGAAGAGCACCATGCCCAGGGCCTGGTGGGGGAAGGTGGCTGTGGGCCAGTAGCTGAGCAGAGAGCGGGATGGGGAGGAGGGTGAAGGATGGTTCTGTCAGTGTCCGTCAGCTAGTGACAGGCAGGCTGGAGCCCGTGGCTACATCTGTCTCCCTCCTCCAGTCACGCACCTCTCCCTCTCTGGGCTATGTGGGGCCTCCGCAAGGCAACAAGGAACCAGCCAGCACTTAAGGTCAGGAGGCATTTTTCAGCAGCCCCATTTCCTTTCTCTTTTCAGTCTTCCAGTCCCCTGCCTGCCATACACAGAGTCTGAAGAAAGTTTGATAATATATATATTTAGTTAGTTAATTAATTATTTTTGAGACATAGTGTCTTCTGTAGCCCAGGATAGCTTGAAATTACTATGTAGCCAAGGTTGACCCTTGACCTCTGATCCTCCTGCCTCTACTTCCTACAGGCATGCACCGCCACATCCAGTTTATGGGGTGCTGGGGGTCAAACCTAGGGGTTTGGGTATATTATGTAAGTAGTCTACCAGAGGAGTTGCATCTCAGCCTCCTGCACACCCTCCCTCCATGTCTCTTTTAAAAGCCCCAGCTTGGTGACCAAGGAAGAAGACACCTGCATGAACTCAGCTAAATCCGCTGCCATGGCTCTTCAGAGCCCATTTTCCTTACTTGTAAAGTAGGGTGATCCTAAACTTCCCAGTTACTGGGAGGACCACAGGGGCTGATGGAGGGCTTGGCATATAACAAGAACCCAGAAAATATGTCAAGAAATCAGGAATATTCCCAGCTAGGTCTGGTGTTGCCTGCCTACCACCCTAGAACTTGGAGAGGTAGAGGCAGGACGGTCGCTACTAGGATGAGGCAGCCTGGGCTACATGGCAAGCTCCAGGCCAGTCAGGGGTATATAATGAGACTTGATCTCAACACTCCCACCCCACAACACACACACACACACACACACACACACACACACACACACACAGAAGAAAACAAGGAAAGAACATTTTAGGAAAGACTTCTCATAGCCCCTGGTCAGATAGGTGAGGAGGAAGCAAATGAGCCGACACCTGGGACAGGTGTCACTCATACTTGTCCCAGTGCAGAAGGACGTAGGATCTGGGCTGCTCACTGGCCACAGGAGAGTTGGTGGAGGTGTGGCATGACTGTGGAACGGGAGGCTGAGAGCATTTTGAATGACGTCAGCTCCCGTGTCCAGAATACATCACTCCCACACCTCTGCCTCCCACTGACATTAAGACATGTCTGGAAGGCAACGGGCTCCTTGGCTCCACTCTGCCTCCAACCATCCCTCAGCCTTGCCCTGGACACTGTCTCCCTGAAACCTGCTTTTCTGACTGTAAACTGCAGATCCAGCCCAGCTCTCACTCAGATTCTCGCCTGGGAGGACAGGACCAGTTTCCATCTGTCAGTGGCTCAGAACGGGGCCCAGCATCCAGTTGGGCTTCAGTATATGGTAGCTGTCATTACTGTGATCTGACGTCCCCATCAGATCAGTTAGCAACTTCTGTGGAATAATTGACCTCCCAGTTCAGGACATAAAAACCATCATCTAATATCTAATGTAGCTGGCACTTTCAATGTGTTAATGGAGCTTGAATATGCTGGCAGCTCAGCTCCAGGCTCGGCTGCCTTTCTCCTGAGCCTGTGGATGTCTGCAGGGGGCTCTACTGCTGGGGTGGGGTAAGTTTGCTAGACCAGGTGACAGGTACCCCTGTCTCTCATCTTCCATCATGATGACCTGGGCTGCTTCACAGGGCAGTGCCAGTTGTATGCACGCATGTGTGCATGTCTGTGTTCAAAATCGCTTGAGACTCAGGCTCAGAGTTGGCACACTGTCCTTTCCCACATCCTGCTGGTCAGATCAAGTCCCCAGTCCAATCAAGTTCCAGAGCAGCTGTTCGCAGTCATAGTGCTGACCTGATTCAGAACAGGGTAAAGGCGACTGCTTCTGCCAGGAGTTGAGACTGGTACCCAGACCTGGGGCAAAAAGCAGGTGTCTGACCCCAGGGAGGACCCCTTACCACCCACCCTGCCCCGCTCTCCACCGCAGCAGAGCCCTCCCAACTCCTGTCCCCAAAGGAGATGGAAGGCAGATACCATGTCATAGGCCATTCATGAGTCAACCGCACTGTAGTCATGGGGACCTGGGGACTTCATTGCCCAGGGGTCAAGCTGGGAAAGTCCCGCCCCATCCTTAGAGAGAGGAAGTCCACACAGCACACCTGGATAACCCTCATCCCAAGATGATAAGTAAATCGTTAACCCATCCCAGAAAGAACCATCCAAACTCCGGACAGTTCCCCTGGATTCCTGACAAAGATCTTTCTGCCTGGTGCAGGGATGGGAGAGCCCAGACTAGGAGGGGAGTGGAGGACAGGAGTGTGTGTGAGTTGCATTCACATTTGCTTGGTTCCTGTGTATGCACTGCCGTTTGAAGTCACCAGACCATGGGATAGGTGTTCATTACACCTGGCAGAGTGTCCCCAAGCCATGGGGACATCAGGTGACAACAGCCAGTCTGGAGACCAGCTTCCTCTTATTATGTACACTCACTGTCCAGGAGAGAGAAAGAGAGAGACAGAGAGATCTGATGTGTCCACTGCCTTCCCTCTCTTGACACAGGGCATTTTCTGGTTTTGTCTGTATTCATTCTATGTCTCCTATACTGGGCTGTAAGATCCACAGCCTCAGGGACCCTGCTAACCTGAAGGAGTCCCGATGTCTTGCAATCTGGGCACAAGTGGGTATCTGGTTACTGCCTGGATCTGTAGATACAGCTAAGTTGTGTATCCTCAGAAAGGACCCAGCTTTTCCATTCCTTTTCTGATTCAGGTCTTAATCCTCACAAGCCTTGAGGCCTGATGGATGGAATGGACATTGACCCCTAAGTCACAGGCCCCAGAACCCAATCTAGCTGTGACTGGACATGATGCTATCACATACTGTTGTATAGGCTGTTCAGTGCCAGCTATTTAGACTACAGTGTGAATGACTCCTGGATTTATGCAGTGATGTAGGTCTGCAACAAGAGACTCTGCTGTCCCAAGTTTTGGTTTCTACAACCATAAAGGGGGTGGGATCACCCCTGTCCACCTTGCTGAGGTGCCAGGGTGAGAGGTGGGTGCCAGGAAGACACAATCCTTTCTGCCCTCTGATGACCACAGGGCTTCCTGCCCTCTGTCTTCTTGCCCAGTTGCCCTTTGCCTGTTGTCAAACTCACAGCTCCTCACTCCCAATTCCTTGCCTCCTGCAGTTTGGGAAGTCCATGTGGGACCTTGTGTGTTAGTCCCGCAGGCATGCTGGGACAGAAGCTAAAGCCCTCTTTTTACAGCTCTTGTTTTCCAGTCAAGACCAAAGCAGGACCAAGGGGCCCCACCTGCCTTCTCTGGGAGTGGAGGCTGTTTTGATTTGCTCTGACTCCGTTTCAGTGGGGAGGGGACTGTGACCAGCACTTCCGCCTCTTCCTGTCGGAGGCTCCCTCTCCATTCTTCCACTTCCTTCCCCAGGATGAAGCCTGGGGGGTCCCACGGCTTCACTTGGCTGAGACTATGCTCCTGGCAATCGGGCAATCGGCAGTCGTGTGCTGGGGCGTATCTGCGGACGTGTGGGTGTGTTGTGTGTGTATCCAGGTGTGCGTGCAAGAATCCTTGTGTGGGTCAGAGAGGCCTAGTGGGCTGGGAGTGGGGTTGTTCACTTCTGTGTCCTTTTATTCTGTGGGGTGCTGGAAATGGGAGCCAGAGTCTCATACATGCTAAGCAAGCACTTTCCCCTCAGCTGCGACCCCAGCCTTCTAGTACTGTGTTGTTTTAGAAAATTAAAATATTAGGGGCTGGAGAGATTGCTCAGTGGTTAAGAACACTGGAAGCTCTTCCAGAGGACGGGGGGGGGGGGGGGGGTTGGTTGGTTCTACACACACACAGGCAGCTAACAACTTTCCTGAAAGCCCCTCCCCCGTTCCAGGGGCTCCAACCCTCTCTTCTGGCCTCCATAGGCATTGCACACAAAGGTGCACTTACATATATGCAGGCAAAACACTCACAGACATAAAATAAAAATACAAATATGTGCATGTGTGCATGTGTGTGTGTGTGCGTGCGTGCGTGCACGTGCGTGTGTGCGTGTGTGTGTGTGTGTGTGTGTGTGTGTGCTGGATAGCTTTAGAGTCAACTTGACACACCTGGGTTGAGGGAGCCTCAATTGGAGAATTGCCTCTATTGAAATGGCCTGTGGCCATGTCTGTGGGGGCATTTTCTTGATTGTTGATGTGGGAGGGCCGAGTGCCGCCCCAGGGCAGGTTGTTCTGATTATATAAAAAGGAGGCTGAGCATGGGCCAGTGGAGCAAGCCAGAAAGCAGCATTTCTCCACAGCCGGTGCTTCAGCTCCTGCCTCCAGGTTCCTGCCCTGAGTTCTACCTTGGGCTCCCTCAGTGAGGAACTGTGATGGGGAGAGGTAAGCCAAATAAACCTTTTCCTTCCCAAAGTTGGCATTGCCATAGCAATGGAGAAGCAAACTACGAATATAATATATATATAAATATAAATATATATATTATATGTAATGCATATGTGCTGGAAGAGCATGCATGCCTCGTGCTGTGTGTAGAGGTCAGGGGACAACATTATGGACCTGATTCTTTCTACCTTTAAGAAGGTTTCTGGGATCTTTGCACTTTGGGGTAGTGCGCTATGATTGAATGGAACTGATAGAATGAATAGAGATATTAAAAAGCCCAGAGGGAAGAAGACTGTCTTGGGGGGGATGGCAGTGAGAGGATGCAGTGACCAGGTTTCATACGGGATAGGCAGCAGGACACAGCCCGGGGTTCTCCCAGATTTAGCCTGTTCCTAGCTAAGTTGGATCTCAGTACCCACTGCCCCCATAGGACAAGCTGAGGGGCTGAGCGTGGTCTGTCCAGTCAGAGTACTCCAACTGCTGGTCCCCAGACTGTTCCCAGCCCCAGGGCCCTCCAGAGGCACTCCCCAGGGTGAGGACTGCAGGGGATATGGGGACACCAGAGCATCTCCTGGCCATGACCACCACCTCCTTCCTTGCACAGGGACAATCCCAGGTTACCTTTAATGAAGGGAGAAGTGTGGGTTCCTGTCCTGGCTCTGGACAGAGTGGACAGGCTGGGGCCAGCAGCTTGGGCTGTACCTCCCCTCCCCTTGGTGACTATGGCATATTCTTGTGTATTTTGTACTTTGGGACCTGACCTGCCTGGCCCAAGGTTCCAGGAAGATGGATGTGGAGGTAGAAGCAGAGGCTAGATCCCTGGCCCCTGGCTAGAAGCAACTCATGGCATTTTCTGTGAGGCCACCTGAGAGAGCAGGTCCCCGGGACCACTGGCACCCCCACCTGAGAGGGGGGTGGCCAGGGTCACACAGGGACCTGCAGCTGGCCCTCCGGACTGAAGGGCCCTGGTAAAGGCTCTTGTCTGGAGCTGCCTCCTCCCCTAGACAGCACTGCAGGACAGGAAAGCTCCTCAGACCTGGCAGCCACTCTCCTGTCACTCCAGTAGGACCTGCATTCCTCCATCTCACCTCCCACAGACTGGACAGTCCATTCACTCTGGGGTACTGCTGCATGAGCAACCCAGAAGAAATGGATACTTGCTCTGGCTGGGCCTACCAGGTGCCAGGTACCCTGTGGGCTCTGCCCGACCCATGTCTCAGCAGCAACATGACCCTGATAAACCTCAGCCTTCAGAGGAAAGGGAAGCTCTAAGATCTCAGAGTGGTGCGGCTTCCCCTGAACTCAGTCAGCCCCACCTGTCACAGCAGCAGCAGCCCCGGGAATGGGCTGCCTCCGTCTTCCCTGAGGACTAGTAACACCGGCTCTGAGTTAATCAAGTCCCCTCTAGGTCCCACACAGATCTGAGACCAGCCTGTCCACCATTACTCCCTATCTGATACATGTCCCTGCTTGGAACTCAGGATCGGACTAGCACATGCCTTTGCTGGAAGCCCCATCCTGCCCAGTCAGCCCTCTGCCCTTCAGTGGACTGGGGTCAGGTCCCAGCTGCCTCCTCATGAGAGCTCCTTTTGCCTGTGGCAAGGAGAAGCTCTGTGGCTAGGGGTTCCTGGCCCAACTCCATTATGCACCCCCTCAGCTAGAAGATCACGCTGAGCTCATTCAGGTGGAGCTCAGTATCTGCGAGTGGGGAACACACCAGGAGCCTTCACGAGGCCCATGCTTTGTTAAGTAGCAACTGCTGTGTGAAATCTCAGTCGCTGCTTCAGGCACTCACCTCCCAGGGATTCCTTGGCAAACAGTACTTTTTTCTGAGCTTATTGCTAATGGGTAGCGCACAGTCAGGCACACAGCAGGCTCCTTTATGCTTCCTGGCCCCAAAGTTTCACATGCTCCCAACATATCCATTGATGTTTGGGGGTGAACATGGTTATCCTTAAATTCTAGAGCCCAGCCAGCCATACTTTTCCTAGCCCTAAGAAAAGGGACAGGGAGAGAGATTTTTATAACTGACAAGTCTTTCCTTTTTTGCTTTCCACCAGGAAACTCAGAGGTAGAGAGATAATGTGGTTTGACATAACCGTGAGTGCTCAAGATGTCAACTGGTTTCGGTCTGTATTCCAGCAGATTGATTGATAATGCTGAGTGGAGGAATCTTAAGGCCACAATGAGTGATGTAGGCCATTAAGTAAGGCCAGAGTGCATCTAGGCTAGGAAAATGAGCTCTGTGATGGATTAGTGATGTCTGCTGGGAGTGTGGCCATGGAGATTGTTCTAGGTGCACAGAACACCTTATGGGTCACTTAGTGGTTTATTTTCCCCCAGACCACACTTCCTCATAGACTATTCATGTTTTATATTTTAATATGGTACTTCTTTTGTGGAATGAAGATGATTTTCAATGTAAAAAGCTGGACTACTTTAATTTAAAGCCCCCAGCCCTGGAATACTATAAGCAGATGCAGGCTGAGTCCTGCAGGGGATGGAGGACAGTGCCCATGGAACTCAGGCTTCCTGGAGCCCTAGCCCCGTGCAGGGTGGGCCTGATGGTGGGTTTACCCAAATGGGCTCTGGACACAGACGATCTCTTAAGCCTCCTTTGGCCCGTGACCCGGCTTTCTGTGGGGCCCAACCGCTCCTCTCTCTGTGGCTCTCTCATCAAAGTCTGTGGAAAGCAAGAATGCAGAGTCCTTGTCCCCTCCAGCTCTGCTGCAGTGTCCTTGAGCCCTGGAATCTGTGTTGCCACAAGTGTCCCCACTGACTGAGAGTCTTGGGGCAGACCAGGTGACTACAGTAACCGGAACTTTTAATTCTGTACACTTCTAGGCTGTGGTAGCAGCGCCCTCTGGTGGGTCCTGCTGAAACGCCTCCTTTCAGCACACTGGGAGGACTGCACGGACAGGCAAGAGTCCCTCCCCTAGTGCCCTCCTCCCTCCTCTCCCTCCAGGGCCCCAAGGGTGAGAGAAGAGAATCAGCCTCCTGGCTGCCCTTCCAACCTTCCATCCCAGCCCAGACTTCAGGCCCCTGGGCTGTGTGTGCTGAGGCTCAGGTGAGGACGAAGGGCAGTTCATCTCAATAGGCCCCAAGTTCTGCACATCCTGTTTGTATTGTTTAATATGAGAACATTTCCTTGTGTGGGTCTTAATGAACCCAGTGTTCTAGAAAGAGGCCATATCCTGTAGCTTCCCCACCCACTACAGCCCATCTCTAGTTATGTGCACTACGCTCTGTTTTGAGGAGAAAGGACCAGTGAGCAATTGGAATCTGTGGTAATACAGTGTGTTGATTTTTGACAACTTGACACTAACTAGAGACATCTGAGAAGAGGAACCTCAACTGAGAAGTTTCCTTTATCAGACGAGCCCATGGCCATGTCTGTGGTGTTTTCTTGACTGCTGGTTAATGTAGGAGGACCTAGGTCACTACAGGTTGTGCCAACCCTGGGCAGCTGAGCCTGGGCTGTGTAAGTAACTGAGCCCTGGGAGCAAGCCAGTAACCAGTACATGGTCCCTGCTCCAGTGCCTGCCTCCCGGTTTCTGATTTGAGTTCCTGCCCTGATTTCCTTCAGTGATGTCACTTGAAAGTATAAGATGCAATAAACCCCTTCCTCCCCCAAGTTGGTTTTGGTCAGAGTGTTCTCTTGAGTCAAGAGAAAAGTAACTAAAACAGAAGTTGGTGCCAGGAGTGAGCAGAGCTGCTGTGAAACCTGACCGTGCCGTTCCATGGGAGCACTGTAGACGTGGGGAACTCTGAGCTCGAAGAACCATTGAGAGCTCAGAGCGTAAGCATCTGCCCCATGGGAGATTAGAAGATAAGGATGCTGACAGAAATCAGATAGTAGAGGGCTGGCTTGTGAAGTTTCAGAGGGAAACAAAGCCTCTATCAGGGCTGTTCATGTGATATTTTGAATTGAGAATCTTGTTTCTGATGGGCTGTGGCTGAAGAATCAGCTGGATTTAACAAGAGACCAACGTCACGGAACTGCAATCCTCTGGGGACTATTTCCACAGAGCACACAGCAGCTCTGGTCTGGAGGGTCTGTGGCTCTATCTCAAGCTGGAAGTGGAACTGGGTAATGAGTGAGAGTCTCCCATGTGGTCCTGGTTTTGAAGGCAGAAAGTGGTCACGGACAGCAGCCGAGGGTCGGCAGTGTGAGAGACCAGGAAAACCCCTGCTGAAGGTGCGGCCCCAGCTGCATGGAGACCTCCAACGTACTGGAGATGCCAGGACCATGGTGGAACCACCAAGGACAGTGACAGGTGTGGGGTGGAGCAGGCCTGAGCCTATGAGGCAAGCTGTGTGTGCTCTGGATGGCAGAGCCAGAGAAGTGGAGCTGCCCAAGCCTTTTGGAGCCCAGAAAAGTCATAAGTGAATCCCAGGAGCTAGACACTGAGCTATGCTGCTGGACTTTGGTTTTATTGAAGTATGCCCTGGTACTTCCCTTTTTAAATAAGACTGTCATTTGCTCTGGATTTTACAGGAGCCCACAGATAAGAGAGTTTAGGTTTTTAAAGAGAATGTGGGATTTTTAAATTGTTGGAGCTTTTGCCAGGCATGGTGGTACATGCCTTTAATCCCAGCACTCAAGAGGCAGAGGCATGTGAATCTCTGTGAAACTGAAGCCATCGTGGTCTACATAACAAGTTCCAGGCCAGCTGGGGTTACCAGAAGACCCTGTCTCAGAAAAGAAAACATGATGATGATGATTGGAGTTTTTAAAGACTGTGGGACTTCTAAGGTTATGCTGCATTTTATATTAACATAAGATTTTGGGATAAACAGATGTGATGGCTCAACAGTGATGTGGTTGTGTGTCAAGCTGACAAAAGGCCAATTGTGCTTGTTAGTTTTTGTCAGTTTGACACAAAGCACAGTCATTTGGGAAGAGGGAACCTCAACTGAGGAATTACTTCCTTCAGACTGGCTTGTTGCCATGTCTTTGAGGCATTTTCTTGATTGCTGGTTGCTGTGGGAGGGTCCAGTCCACTGTGGGCAGTACAGCACCCTAGGCAGGTGGACCTGGGGTATGTAAGAAAGGTAGCTGAGCAAGCCAGTAAGCAACATTCCTCGCTGGTCTCTGCTTCCGCTCCTGACTCCAGGTTCCTGCTCTGACTCAGTGATGGACTGTCACTGGAAGTGTGAGATGAAGCAAACCTTTCCTCCTCACGTTGACTTTGGTCGTGATGTTTCTCATAGCAACAGAAAGGCTAACTGGAACACACAGGAATCCTGCTTCAGGCACTGCGGCAGCTTACCTGGCCAGCTACCCACCCACCAAGTGGGACGGGCAGAAGCCACGCCCATGTGCTCCCCACCCCATGATGCAGCACCACACTTCCTCAGGCTAAGTTGTTAATAAACCCTCTTTAATAGTCGGTTTTCGAGCTGAGCACATAGAGCCCCTCCCCTACCCTGCAAGGCACAGCCTTACCCACCTTAGCCCAGGGGTCAGAGGACAGCTGCCAAGAAACGCCTGTCCAGCTCCTCAGGCCCTAGTCTCAGGACAGTTAGGACTCTGTGTCAGACCTGAGGGACCTGAGTCCCTAGGCAGTGAAAGCCTTCACCTGGGAAGAGCTAGCTGAGCAGAGCCGCCTGAGGGTGCTGTATTAAGCTTAGGGAAGGGCTGCCCACTCTTTCCCTCTTCCACAGAAACTTAAAAAAATCCAAGATGAAAGTGTCATAGTGAAAAATGCCGACCCACCCCATGGGCCTGATAGCCAAGGGTGCTATCGCCCTCTCTGGTTCTTAAAGCGGTACGATACAAGTGGCCCGGCCTTCAGGGTATGGAGGGACCCAGCACACCTGTGAGGTGATCATGAGAGCCATTCCAAGTTGCTAAGAGACCCCAGGCAGCAAGTGGAAGAGCCACGGAGGGAACCAGGACCCCCCACTGGCAGCAGAGAGACATGGAGAGGGTCCAGGCTCCAGAAAGCCCCCCACAGCCTGCCCAGGATAGGTGAGGGGCCTTGGCAGTGAGGGGGCACAGGCCTCAGGAAATAGAGCCAGAGAGAGGCCCCTGGGAGACTCAGGGTGGTGGGGACTTTCAGTACTTGGGGACCTTGCTGTAGTCTTCTGAGTGAATGTGCCGGCACAAGCAGATGGACAGGAGCAACCCCAGCAGCTGTGAGGGAAGGGTGAGAGTCAGGGTGGCTGGCCCCAGAGCACCACCCATCACCACACACGGGGGTCTCCAGTTACAGCTGCCCTGAGGCAGGCAGCAGAGAGGGGCCCAGAAAGGGCCAGCACCCTATCTGAGGCCACACAGTCAGATGGACTGAGGTCAGAGCCCCTCTTGAAGCCGCTCCACAGAACATCAATGGAGCGGACAATGGGGGGTGAAGGGAGGCTAAAGGGGAGGGGACAGACCTCAATGACAGCAACACCAACACACACTCCCAGGAGGATGCTGAAGTTCTCTTGCAGCCACGCTTGCACCTTCTCCATGCATCCCTGTGGGAGGACCTTGAGTCAGCTGCTACACAGCTGCAGCGGGCCTCCACAGGGCCATGTGTCCCCTGAGCAGAGACCCTCATGCACTGGTAGATGAAGAATGAGCCAAGGATTGGGAGGAGGGGACTAGCAGAGGGAAAGAGGCTTGAGTGACAGCCCAGGCAAGCCAGGAAGCCAGAGAGGGACCCTAAGGGGCAACACACCTCCTCGTACACAGGCCACTCCTCTGGGCGGTTTTCGCCCTGGGTGCTGTTGGCGCCGGCCTCACAGAAGCCCTTCTTTACGATGAGCAGGTTGTCCTCTTCCGTCGTGTTCTCGCAGGAGCAGGGGTAGGTGGCCTTCGTGGAGTTCCTGATCTCAGGGTTCTCGGTCCAGTTATAAAAGCTGTCCCAGCCACAGCACTTCACCTGTGCAGAGAGGGGACAAGCTGCTTGACCAGCCACCCGCAGCACCCCAGGCAGGCCTCCTCCAGGCGAAGGCTCAGATTGGCTGCTTCTGGGCCCCAGTGTTGGAGAGTACAGAATGTGGGCAGAACTTTGGCCCTGCGCTTCATGAGGGATCTCATGTGGATTTTGAGAAACACTGTAGACCAACCACAAGTGCAGTGTAAAGCCCAAATCAGGGCCAGTTAGCACAAAGCGAAGCAGGGCAAGTTCAGGTTGAAAGACAGCACAGGCTGAGTGTGGGATGTGGGGAGCACCGCCAAAGTCAAACCTCAGCTCTGCTACGTAAAGGTGAACGGAGGCCCTGGCAAAGTGCCCACACCAGACCGGGGAGCCTGGTAACAGCCTAGTCAAGGCCAGATCTAGCTGAGATCTGGTGCTGAGCTTCCTGGTAGATAAGTGAAAAAGGAGACATGCTTGTTTCTGCGGTTTTAAAGGACAAAATACTCTCTTCTAGGGCCTTCTGGGAGGGATGCTAACAGCGGCTCTGTGTGGGTCCCTTGATAGATGCTACTCAACCGGGTTGCCTGGGCCCAACCTTGCAGCAGTTAGTGGCCAGCAGAGGGCACTCCAGACATGTACAGGCATGCTGGGCTATAGGCCAGGTGTCATAGTCCTTCACGCCCCTCCCACTCCCCTGCAACTGTTATTATTCTAACTTTGGCAGAAAAGGTGGCACTTCTGGGGGCTCCACAGGCTCTGCAAACCAAGGCAGGCCCTGACCCTTCCATGGCATGGGGCAGAGATCTCCTTTTCAGGACCCACAAACAGGAGTCCTGAGAGTCCAGGAACCTCTCCAGGATTGCCCCAGGCCAGGCAGCCTGGTGCCCCAGGGGTGGCCTGGAAGGGGCTGCCCAGAATGCCCCTTCCCCTGGGGAGGACTCACACAACCTCACTGCACAGACACTCAGACACCAGACTGCAGACGTGTCTTTTCACGTGGGCCACGCACAGGCCCATCTCACCTGCGCCTGCACGTAGTCCCAGGCCTCCTGCAGGCTCTCCTCATGGCTGCTGCTGGCATTGACCTTGTAGTTCTGGATGATGCTCATCACCATGCTGGCCATCTCCTGCTTCAGCTGTGGAGGGGAGCTCAAGGTGAGGGCTGGACTTGAACCCAGGCCTCCCCCTGACAGTCCCAGGCTGTGCTCACAGCTCCAAAGTGGTGTTTACCATCTTCCTGGTAATTCCTGGTGTCCCTTCAGTCAGTTCATTCAGACACCCCTCTGTCTTTCTATGATGTATCCTGTACTCACACAGTCCCTTAACAGTTCATCTTTCCATGACACTGCTGAAAAGCCACCCATGGCCTGCCACAGCTTTCAGGAAACAGGCCAACATTCTCTTAGTGGCTTTCAAGGTCCTGTGCCATTTTCCCATGCCTTCCCAGTCCTGTTCTTGCTGTCTTAGTGCTACGCACACTTCTACCTCTGGACCCTTCCACCTGCCTAGAATGCTATTCCTCTGGATATCAGCATGGCTCACTCCTCTGATGAACTCAGAATGGTCTGCAGGGCCACTCTACAGAACCCCAGCCCTCCCCTCCCCCACCCCCTCTCTGCCAACCTTCCCTGGTCCTCCTTTGCCTGGCACTGCCAGCTCATCTGCTATTCGGGCTTAGGGTCTCTTTTCTGGCCTGTGGAGGTGGGGGCTGCCTCCAGGTGCTGGCTACAGAGTCCTTGGTGGTGAGTGAAAGGGTGCAGTGTGGGGGTGTGGGGTACAGACACCCAACCACCGTCCCGGTTAACCCTCGAGGAGGCAGGGCACAAGGCCACATCCCAGTGCAGGGACAAATGTCCCCAATTTCCCACTCTGAGGATGGGCCATAACATCTCAGAAAGGACCTGAGACGCAGGGCAGACAGTAGAAGAGCCCCCGGGCAGCAGCAGGACTCAACCTCAGCCATCTGACCGAACTGTCCTCCCTCTGTGGCCACTGGCTGTACCCCATAGGGCTGAGGTCTCCAGAACTGTGGGAGACAGGTTTGCAGACCTGTGTGCCCCATGTTATCTCTTGCCCTGGGGCTACACAGTCCATATCCTGATGGGGAGGTATGGGGCGGCGGGGGGGGGGGGGGGTCCCCACCCAGCTCAGCAGTCTTTGTGGTATCTGGTGTGAAAAGCCCCATAGTGTGAGGCAGGGAGGGCCTCAGGAAATCCAGGATATTGCCCACAGCCTGGAACAGCCAGCTTCACAGAGCAGGAGATCCATAGTCTCCCAGCAAGGTGGGACTCACCTGGGGGGCTAGGGAGGCAGCAAGGCCACCAAGAGCCACCTGACCAGCTTACCTATGAGGAACCCAGAGACCACTATTCAGAAATAGGCCCCACGCTTGCCCTTCCTCTCCCCCCCATTGAATGCTGTACCCAGGGTACCTATGTGTCCTGGCAGACCTGGAACCTGTGCTCCTTGTGGCTGCCCTGCTCAACCTGGGAACCAGCCTGGTACTTTGGCACTTCTTCCTCCCAGGAAAGTTCCTAGCACATCTCCAAAAAGCCTCAGTGGCTAGTGATGTGGCTCAGTTAGTTACAGAGCTTGCCCAACATGCATGAAGTCCTAGGTTCAGCTCCCAGCACTGCATAAACTACACCTGTAATCCTAGCACTCCGAAACTCAGGAGGTGGAGGCTGGAGGATCAGAAGTTCAAGGTCATCCTTTGAGACTAGCCTGGGCTACATGAGACCCTGACTCAAAAACCAACCAACCAAAAAACCCAAAGCATCCACAATTTCCAAACCTTTCCAATTCATACAGCACTATGAGTGGCTAACTTTTACCTAAAGAAAAAAAAATTTTTTTTGGTCTTTTTTGAGACGGGGTCTCTCTGTAGCCCCAGCTGGTTGACACTCACTATGTAGATTAGGCTGGGCCTTGAGCTCAGAGATCCACCTGCCTCTGTCTGGGACTAAAGGTGTGTACCACTATGCCCAGCTTCTAAGGCACCTTTCAGTGTGTAATTTCAACCGATCCCCTCACTAGGCCTATGGTCTACAGTACTAACTGTTCCCTCAGAACTGCAGAGACACAGAAGACCAGTCTGGAGAGGTTTATGAACTTAGCCAAGGTCACAGTCAACATGTGCAAGAACTGAGGTTTAGACCAGGCTCATCTGCACCCAGAACACACATTTCGGTCTGTGAAGTGTCATCAGCCTTCAAGCCTATGCCATTCTTTGAGCAGGTTGGGTCTTACTGCCCTGACCATAGAGGCCCCAGTAAGCAAAAGATCCCTGGGGCTTGGGAGTACCCTCAGGCCATTTCCACATCCTCTTCACACACTATGATCTCTCTTGCAGGGCTACAGTGCTCTGTATTTTCCCCGTGTGGTTGCCATGGCAGCTGGACTTCCCTGTCTCCCTCAAACGCTCCTCCCAACCTGGCCACAGACACAGAAGGTGATGGAGGCCTTGGTAGTTTCCACCGGGGTAGGTGGTTTCCATGGAGTCAAGATAGCATCCTGCAGTACAGGATATGGCTGACATGGCTGGGCTCAGAGACTAGGGCTACAGGGCTGGCTCAGCTCAGAGCAGACCCTCAGGATCCCAGTGCCCAGGGGCCCATGTTGGGAGGGAAGAAGGTCACCCTGGCAACCAAGGAGCTACTGAGACGGGAAAGCACGAGGAACCAGAACCATGCAGCTCCCAGGCTGAGGTCCCCACTTGTCCTACCCGCAAGTTGGCCTGACCGAAGACCCCCACAAGGCTCTGTGGTCATTTCACCAGATAGATCCAGGATGGAAGGAGGCCTTCAAGTACAGTACAACACCCAGTGAGACTCCTTGTTGCATCTGCCCAGCCTCTGTCAGATGTTCCCTGTCATGGAGATCTTAGTACCCCCCACCAGAACATGCCACGGGGTTGGAGGACTAGCCATATAAGCAGCTCACCATAGTTTTGTGCCCAAATGGCCCCACTCACTGGTATGACCCCTCCCTGACTCTTCTCACCTCTCATGTCCTAACTGGTGCCACATAGGACCAATCAAGTTCTTTCTCAAGTCAGGTAGGGCTGGGATTCCCTCTGTCCTCTCCGCCGTCCCTTTCTGGGCTCTGTGGGACGATACTCAGCCCTGTCTGGATGGTCGTCCCTCTCTCTTCTCTGCCGCTCCCTAAGGCCCTGTTAAGATGCTGCCAGACACTACTCTGGGACCTGAGTAGGAAATGAGGCCCTCTGCCAGGGCTAGGGGGCAGGATGTGGCACCTCTAAAGTCAGAAGTCAGTTGAAACCCACAGAACTGGCAGGTGACACGTCACAACCCTCCGCTGAGGGCAGGCCTGGGTCCCCAGGCAGAGTCTGTGTCCGGGTCTCCAGGCTTACCTGAGAGGATCCCTTGTGTGTCTGTGACCCTGGGTGAGCAGCAGCTAGCTGCCTTCTCTGCACAGGGAGGAAGGAATAGGCCACCTGTCCTGTGAATGGGACACTCCTACCCCCTGCAAGAGCAGACCCCCACAAAGAAGGCTGTGTCCTGGGGAGTACCTGTCATACCACCTCGGCCACAGGCCTGTGACACTGACTTCCTGGAAGGGAGAGTCTAGCTCTAATAACCTCCCTAGAGCAAGCTGGCGACCCGTCCCCCTCCCTGAGCCTGTCCCCTCTAGGCTGTAGTTCCAGGCCCTGTACCCCAGCCTAATCCAGGTTCTTGGAGCCTCTCCTGCCATACCTGTGCAGTTGATGGGAGCTGATGTGGCTGTCATTTGTACCCAGGTCAGCATCACTGTCTCACTGTCTTCCCCTGGCATGCCTACCCTCTAATACCCTAGTCAGAATCTCAGGCCTAGAAGTCTACACGGCTCAGAGGACTGGGAAACCGCCAGAGCCACACATAGACCAGCAGAACTGGCCCAGGAGCAGGATCTGAATGCCAAGCCTGAGCTTGTCTCCCAGCAAGGATTGAGTGAACACACAGAAGAGAAATGGCCAAGGGATCATGACTGCACCCCTAGAGCCCCTCACCCAACCCAACCTATCCCAACACTGGCAATGGGGGAGCAGTTGCCGTTCATGGGCCAGTCGGTCCACGCAGCACTGGGCGACGGCTACGGGGGCTCCGGCGTGGAGAAGCATTCAGATCTCACAAAGAGCTGGGCAAGGCTGGGGCTGTGGCTCAGAGGCTAGAGTGCTGGCCTGGCAAGCATGAAGCCCTTGGGTTCCCTCGGCATAAAACCGAGTGCGGAAGTGCACTGGGTGGTGGAGACGGAGACGAGAGGGTCAGAATGTTGAGCTTTTACCCTCGGCTACATAGCAACTTCATAACCTTTGGTACATGAAATCCTGCCTGAAAACACCCAGAAAGGAATGGGATGTGCCAGAGCCAGTGGGGCTTGGGCAAAATTGGGGTGGTGCCCACTGAACTTCCAGATGTCAGTGTGGGCACAAGAGGCTTGATATCCCACTATTTGTGGATCCTGCTGCCACCAACTGGGCTGAGGAGGCACCAGGGGTCTCAGAGCAGGAGGTCTGATAAGACCACAAGGAAAGGTTGGTCCATCTTCAAAACCATTCTTCCTCAGCTCCACAAGCCCCGCCCACTGCCCCAGCTGGGCCTGTTTTCAGAAATAAACACTGTACCGGGATGT
Source organism: Eospalax fontanierii (assembly GCA_035773235.1). NCBI lineage: Eukaryota > Metazoa > Chordata > Mammalia > Rodentia > Spalacidae > Eospalax > Eospalax fontanierii. The sequence continues at coordinate 20,773,295 of CM069526.1, forward strand.
TTAGTCTCCTGCTGGGATTTGCAATGTGCTCCAGAAAGAAAAGAATGCTTTTCCAGCTCATGGGGATGAAGGGGTGAACCTCACCCAGCCCAGTGGATCCCCATCCCTTCCAGGAACAGCCTAAAGGAGCGAGCCGTGGAGCCTGTGGAATACTGGGCATTGGACAGCACTGGACGCAGCCCTGTCCCGAGGCTGGAGCCCAGATGCTGAGCTCCTAGGCTCGGTAGGCAGAGATTCTACCACAGATGGGGCACAGCAGGCAGAGGGAGCCACGGCTGTGGGCCAGAGAGGCCCACGGGCAAAACATTCTGGGACTTCCCCAGCCTGTGGTGCGGCCAAGGCCACCGTGGCTTTTGTGACTCTCAGTTTCATAAAAGGAAAATGTTTGTAAATCTGAACCATGTTCAAGCTTAGTCCCTGACAAGGGGTTGGTGCCCATCTAGCTGATGTTCTTTATTACCCTCAGAAGGGGACTCACATGCGGGGAGAAGGTGACTGCTGAGGCCATTGGTTTCTGAGCCATCAGGACACGTTTCTATGTTCCTACCTACCTAATCATAACATACCACTGGGACCAGAAGAGTCCCAGGTACCACAGGAAGGAATGACTACCTGACTCTAAGTCCTTCTGGGGTTGAGGAGTTTCCCCTAACCACCGGCTTCCTGCCTGACAGCCAAAAAAGCATCCTTTCATCTAGTACCCCAGTTCCTTTTTTACCTCAGCAGCCAGGAAGCTCAGTCTCAAATCAGCCCTCAGCTGCCCTCAGCTTTCCCCTTGGCACAAGTTCTCCTCTCTCATTTTGACTGTGGTTGCCCTATGCCCACGTTGGGAGCCAGCCCAGTTCACCTGAAGAACAGGCTGGGTACGGATTATAAACCAAAGCAGATGGAGGAACGACCAAGGTGAAAATGTTATCAGCATGACCCTAGAAGCCGAGGCGCCTAGATTCCCACCCTGCCTCTGGGTTTCCTGTGTGGACACAGACAAGTTGCTTCATCTCTCTGTGCTTGTTTCCACGTCTGAAGACAGTGATCCTACACGGTTCTGAGAATAACCAGACACTGTGTATGTGGCGCTCAGTTCTGAGCACTGGTTGGTGTCAAAACAGTGTTTCGCCAGCTGACCTTCAGGTGGTCAAACACCGGACCCCTGCCCATTCCTGTGCCGTCAGCTCTGTCATCCCACTGCATGGCAGGGTAGGAGGGAGGCCCCAGTGGGTCTCAGGTCAGGGAGAGGCAGGGAGCCTGGGCTGCCCTGATCCCTCTGGAGGCCCCCTGTGGCCTTGCCTCTCCTGGGACCGGGGACTAGGGATAGGCAGGGAGTAGATGCAGCGAGTGGCCTGAGCTTGGTCTGGGCCTGTGTGGACCAGGCTGCAGGGACACTGTGGTCCCAGTAATTATGACTGCATTCACTTCAGCACCTGTAGACGTGTGGGAAGCTCACGTGAGAGAAGCTTCTAGACCTCACCAGCACACAGCAGGGGCCTACACTCAAGCACTGAGTATTTGTGATTCCCAACAGCCCAGCCTCTCTCTCTCCTGTGTCCCTCCTCCTCCCCCTCCCCTCTCATTTTTATAATCTGAAAGCTTGGTGCTTTTCTGGCCTTCCCAAGGCAGAGGTGCCTCTGTGACCCCTGTTGGGCTTTCTGACTAAAAGGATGGGCCTGCCTGACACCTCCCCCTCCCTGTTCTGGCCACAACATGCAGAGGCTATGTCTGGTGTGGTAGCAGCCACCTTGTAACCATGAGGAAAGAAGCATTCTGCAGAAAATCCATCCCAGTCAGGAGGGTGTATGGTCTCTGAGCTTTCAAATGAGACTATTAGAGAAGTCAGCAACAAATAGCCTTTGAGTTTAAGCTGTAGTGAATCTGGCTTTCCACCCTGAGAGCTAAATGCTTCTTTGCTGACAGAGAACTAATATCTGCATTAACAGGCTCTTCCCTAGGCTCATCTGTGGCAGAGTACCAGGTCTGAGGCAGACTCAAGTGCCTTAATGACAAAGACCACATGCATTTTCAGTCATTCCCTTAGCCATGCACCTGCTCTCTCCCTAAGATCCTCATAGCACCCATCCAGGGTGACTGACGATGAAGGCACAGAGAGGGCAGTGGCAGGTCCAAAATCACACAGCAATCTGAGATTCAGGCTCAGCGGTAACTTCCTCACAGGCTCTGCCCTCCCCTTTGCTGTCCCACCTTGTATCATAAGGAACGGGAGGCTTTCCCTGACACCTGCTGGGCTGTCTACGACGACTGGGGGGCTTCCTATCGGCCCCTCTGCCATCAGCCTCACCCACGCACTGGTGGTGGGAAGGGAGGGCACTTACCTTGCCAGCATTGAAGTAGAAGAGGGTCCCCGTGGCCACCTGTGCAATGAGGATCAGCAGGAGGAAGGCGAAGTACTGGGAGCAGAGAGGAGCGGCATCAGTACGGGCCCCGGGGTGTCTGCCCCCTGCCCCAAGATGAACTCCCCATCTGGGCCCTGGGCTAGACAGGTTCGGGCCTGACTCACCAGCCCCAGCAGGCAGCGGACCTCCCTGACCGCGCCGATGCAGCCCAGGAAGCCCATGAGCATGGTGATGGCACCCACACCAACGAGGACGTAGGCTGCCGCCTGCAGCGAGCTGGAGGAAGGTTCTAGAGGAGGAGAGTGTCCACACAGTGAGCACAGCATCATCAACTCCAGGGCCCGCTCCAGGTCCGCTGCTGGACTGCCAGGAGAGGGGAAGGGTGGCCACATGCCTGTGGACAAGGAGCCTCTGGCCACCTCCTGAGTTTGCCCGTTTTATGCCCTATCCTGGTCCCAGGTTCAGCTGTGCCCAGCCTGTAGATATTTTAGTGTTCTGTCCCTTACATGATCTGTCCTGAACCCTAAAACTCTGAGTGCAGAAAGGTGGCCTGGTACTGTATTTCCCAGGGGGCTGTTCATGGCAGGCCTGAGATTCAGAGGAGAGCACGAGTCAGAGGCTGGAGGCAGCAGAATCTGGAGGCTTGGGGTTTTATTGTTTTTGTCTTGGTTGAGATAGAGTCTTGCTATAGCCTAGGCTAGCCTCAAACTCTGGATCTTCCTGCCTCTCAGTACTGGCAAGTACAAGGTGTCAATCAGTCACCATGCCGGGCCAGAGGATCCTCTCAGAGCTGACCCTGGCCCTGCAGTAGGGAAGCCTGCCTGGCCAAAGACCGGCCTTCATCACTGGGGATAGACCTGGTCCTTAGGAATAATGACACAGCTGGAGGGTGGGTGGTTGAAGGCTCTGTGATGACAGAATGATTTGAAACTCAAGAAGGACCCAGGTCTACTCTCCCTGCCCTCAGGGTATCAGGGAAGGCTTGCTGCCACCCAGATCCCCTTAGGGGTCCCAGGAAGCTTAGGAAAGTCCCATAGGGTAAGTGAGGTCTCCTAAGGCCTCACGTGCTGGGGGGGCGGGCTAGCCACAGGAATGGGGAGAGGCCAGTAGTATGCGGCTCCAGATGAGAGACCAGCTGGGCCTAAAAGGGTACCACACACCAGCCCTGAGCAAGGCCCTTGGAGCAAAGCTTCCTGTGCCCTCCAGCACCATGTGTGGATGCAGAATTCACATCTAGATTGCCTTGGGAACACTCAGGCCTAAGGAAGCTAAGGTGGGTGAAGCCAACCCTTGGAACTAGTCCTCTGAGGCCCCAAGGCCTGTAGTCCCCACTCAGTGCTTCAGTCTACCCCAAACTATACAAGCTGTCTATCCTGGACTAGCCCTTGACCAATGCAAGCAGGAGACCCCAGTGGGACCAGGGAGGTAGAGAGCAGGCACAAAGGCAGGTGATCCGACCTCTGTCCCCTACCCACTCCAACTCTGCCTAGCCACTTCCTCCTTCCTCTCGGGTGAAAGGGTTTCATGATGCTTCTCACAGTCGGTGAAAGGCTTAAACTGTATTACACAACTCACTAGGAGCTGTGCTAAATGCTTCATATAAGAAAGAGGATCTTTCTGATACATTTGTTTGAGACAGTGACTCATGTAGGCCAGGCTGGCCTGAAACCTCCTCTGTAGTCAAAGATGACCTCAAACTAACACTTCTGCCTCTAGGCAGTCTCCAGAGTGCTGGGGTTACAGGCACTGAGTGCCACCATTCCTAACATTAGAGAGGAGACTCAGGGCTCATGACCTTATGAGGTCTATTCTGTTAGCAGTCCTATTTTGCAGGTGATATAGGACAGAGAGGGGAAGTCACTTGCTGAGTGTCACACAGCTGGTAGGCAGCAGAGCCATGACGACAGACTCTGGACCAGGACCCCAGTGCCCTTCCTCTTCAGAAAATTGCACCTCTCAAGGGACAAGGCAAAATCACAAGATGCTGGGCGCTAGGCCAGGCCCTTGGCCAGGGATCCTCCCCACTCCCACTGCTGTATGCCTGAGGGCAGGTTACCACCTCCCTGTCCTAGGATTTCCTCCTCTGTAAGGGGGAAGGAGCCCAGTGCCAGGGCCTCACAGCAAGAAGATGACTAGGTATGTCACACAGGCCAGACACACCAAGTCAGGAGCTCCGAGTCTCCTCTTAACCTAGCCCTCGCTTATAGTGTGGCTCTTAGCAAGAAGAGGCTTCAGTAGCCTTGATTTCCCCATGTGTACAGTGGCTAGGATCATGGATCAGGGCTTCTTTTTCTTCAACTTTGGTTTTGTTTGAGATAAGAGCTCACCCTATGTGATCTAGCCTAGGCTGACCTGGAAATCACAGCAATTCTCCTGCCTCAGCCTCACAGATCTGGCTGCCTGTGAGCCCCTGAGGGCTGTTGAAACATTGGCACAGGCCCTGGATGGGTGTGGTAGGTCCGGCCTGGCTCTGGAATTTACAGAGCTGGAGGAGTGTCAGCACCTTTCTGCCTGGTGGAGACGGGCAGGCCACAAACAGAAAGGCCAGCAGACTTTGCCCCTTGGCACAGTGCCTGCTGGAGGTGGGCTAGACCCAGGAGGCCAAAGCAAAGCCTGAGGAGGGCGTGTCTGTGGGGGGTGGGGCACTAGGAAGTGGGGATGGAGTCGGGACACACACCTCACTCTGACCCAGAAGGCAGGGCTGGGGGTAAGAGACTGACAACTCACAGTGAGATCATCACTGCTCCCCGCATCATGAAGCCAGGCCTGGCATCTGGGGACCAACCAGGGTAACAGGTGTAGTCCCTCATCGCCACATCCCAGCCAGGTTCTGTCATTTAGATCAAGCAGCTGTCACTGGCCAGAGTCCAATCCAGCTGCCTAGACAGCTGCTAGATGGGAAGGAGGCCAGAGCCCGCCAGCTCCTGGGGAAGGGCTGGCACAGAGCGCTCCCGGGGCGCTGGGCCCCTCCCCATCCAGAACTGGGACCGGCCAGCACAGCAAGCCATGAGGGCCTCCTAGGGGAGGAAGCAAGGAAGCTGGGCACTCCTGTCATCCTCAGGTCCAAACTGGTTGTCCCTCGACTTCTGAAGAGCAGAGGGAGCCCTGCACTGAGGTTTACCCAACACTGTGCTGCACTGAGGGCCAAAGCTCTCAGAGTTGGGTCTTGCTATCACCAGTCAGGAGCTGTGTGAACTTCAGTGTCTTAACATCTCTGTTCCTTTGTAAAGCAGGAATAGAACAAGGCTGTTGGGATTAAGGGCCTGTGTATGCCTGACTGTCTCTCTCTCTCCTGGCTCTTTCCTATGGAACTCTGAAATTCAGAAAGAGTGACCACAGCACACGTTTCACTGCTCAAACTCAGGGACAGGATATCAGAGGCTTTTCTGAGACTAGGGGGAGGATGAGGCCCCCACTCCCAGTCACCCAGGGATCTGAGGACAACAGTGGCTTTGTCTGTAAGGAGAACCAGATCCTGGAATCCTGGCAAGGGGCCCTGTGCAGCGGTCAGCAATGGGAGCTGGCCTCGTCCCCGGGGCAGCTGTGCCTGGCATCCCTCCCCTCCAGGGATGCAGGGCAGAGTCGCCTTACGCAGGACAGAGATGAAGCTGCTCTTGTCGGCGAGGATCCACACCCCAAAACCCAGAATCACCGCACCCAGGATCTGCAAGGAGAGGGACAGTCGGTGAGGAGGAGGGGGCAAGAAGATCCCCTGTCCAGCTGCCCCCGTGGCCCAAGCAAGAGATGGAGGGGCAGGAGGGCATGGTGACTACACCATCCATCACTCCCAGCCCAGATTGCTCAGGTCTATAAACAAGCACCACGCACATGCACGCATATACACACACAAACACACACAGACAAAACATATTCACTATCCCACTGGTGCCCGCCTGCCTGTGAACTCCAGTTTCAAAAAAAAGTCACACTTATGTTAGTGTCTGTCTACAAGGATAATGGAGTGATTAAATCTGTTGGGAGTAAATTATCTTACTATCTTTACGCCTCTAAATGGCCATGTACTGCCCACCTTGTGTGTGACCTAGCATCCTGTGACTATTGGGGAACTTCTTTTGGAATGTACAGAGTCCACCAATCCAAAGGCTGACAGTGCCTTCAGATAGCATCTGGGCCCAGGACAGATTTCTCTGACAATACCCCTCCCTAATATTTCCACCAAAGTCTTCAGACCTTCTTGTGGCTCCAAGCCCCTTGGGTAGCTCTCCAGCACCCTCAAAGTTCTATGTGGGGAACCTCCAAATACCAAACTTGACAGGCTGAAAGTTGGACTGATCTTGGGCACCACAGTCTTTCTGCGGGTCCACCTCAAACAGCATAATGAAGATGTTTTACAGTGCAAAAAAGAAATAGATTGGAATAAATACGGGACATCTGACATGCAATGTCAACATGACACGGTCTAGAGTCAGTTGAGAAGAAAGCCTGTAGCCCTGTCTGTGGGGGTCTGTCTTGACTGCTGATTGATGTAGGAGGGCACAGCCCACTGCAGGCAGGTGGCATCATCCCTGGCAGGTGGGCCTGGGCTGGGTAAGAAACCTAGCTCAGCAGAAAGCCAGTAAGCAGCTTTCCTCCACAGTTTCTGTTTCAGGTTTGTGCTTGAGTTCCTCTCCTGACTTCCCCGAGTGACAGATTGTGACCTGGAAGTGTGAACCAAATAAACCCTTCCCCCCACTACCACAAGTCATGGTTTTATCACAGCAAGAGAAACTAAACGGCACTCCATACAGTGACCTCACTGACTCTGGACCCACCAGTCTGTGGAACTGTATGCAAGGAAGTTCTATGGGAATCTGCAACAAGTTCACTTTTACGTCATTACATGAAAGAAATAAAAATATGATGGGGGGGAAGTACCTTGACTTATGATTTGCTTTGTTCTCTCACTATAAAAACCTCATGAAGGTTGGCAAGATGGCTCAATGGGTAAGAACACTTGCTCTGAAAGCATGAGGACCTGAGTTCAAATCCCCGATACCCAGATAAAAAGCCGGGCATGGCTGTGTATGCCCGTAACCCCAGCACTGGGGGGCAGAGACAGGAGGACCATGATGAAAGCTCGTTGGCCAGGCAGAATGCAGAAACAGAGAGCTTGTGACAGACCCTGTCTCAAGGGATGAGGCAAACAGAGGAAGATGCCTAAGGTCCTTCTCTGGCTTCCACATGCATGCAAACAGTAGCATGTGCCTGCATACTCACATGCATGCAGAAAACACATGCACGTGCTTTTTTAAAAAACTAAAACTAAATATATAAAAACTGCATGAAATTCTACCTGTAGAAACATGGAATCTGGAGTAACCTGAATCTGTTCCCTGACCATAGTTACTCATGTTTGGTAGCTGAAGAAACAATCACAGATTCCCTTTGAGGTGAGAGCTGTTTTTACCTCAACATGCCCAGTGGTCCTTCCACCTGTCTCAAGCCTTGTCCTGTATTCTCCTTGTTCTAGCCCAGTGCAAGGCCTTGAGCATCTCTAGAGAAGCAGACCCTGGGGGAGACCCTCCATGGGCTTGAACATCAAAGACTACCCTGCCCTCAGCAATGAGGACTCAGCAATGAGGTCACCCCCTCCGGCAGCCACCCATGATTCCTGTTGGCTGAATAAAAAACTCCTGCTCTGTGGCAGCCTGCCACCCTACTTAGTTGCCAACCCCACTGGGACAAACTCCTGCTGGGTTGGTTTCTCTGACTGGACTGTGAACTCATGAAGACAGGTGGGAGGACACAGCTTTGGTCCCTGGGTCCTGGATGCCCCACAGGACCAGCTCCTGGACCAGACTGGGTAAAACAGGCTTAGAATGAGGGGATAACAAAGGAGATCCCTGTGCCCAAGGCCCCCATCCTCTGTCAGGACAGGTCCCCAAACAGTTCACCCCACAGACGGAGTCCTAGCTAAGATGCACAGCCCCACAGGCCAGGTATGGTTAAAGAATCACAGTTCCTGGAAAGCACAGATTCCTTTTGAGGGTGGGGTGGTCTGAGCCACTCCAGAAGAGAGAGTGCTCCTTGGGGCCTGAACTGGACCTCCTGGTGGACCTTGAGGGTCCTACTTCTACCACCTGCTTTGGCTCCCACCACCCCAGATGTCATCCTATAATCTGTCAGGTCCAAGGTCAGCACTTGCTACATAGCCCTTGGCCTGGGTCCAGAAGCTGATCTGGCCCCTACACCAGTCTCTTTCTGTGGTTATTAAGACCAGAGCCAAGACCAAGGCGGCATGAGGCTTGCTCTGCTCCCCTCACTAGGCTTAGCTCCTGCTTCAGGACCCTCTCTCCTCGCCACATGTCACCACAGGAAGCCTCCACTGACCTTCCTCCTCTTTTTGGTTTGGTCTTTGTGGCTAACACCCAGCACTCCAGCAACTGAGCCCCAACCCCTCCCCTATACTTTAAATCACCTGACACTTAACATGCTGTAAACGCTATGTAAGTGGTGGTCACATTGCATTATCTAGGGAATTGTGATCAGGTGCGTCCTGAACATGCTCAGTACAAGTACAACATTTTGAGGATGTGTTTGTCCTGTCCTGGATTTGGAACCTGTGCCCTTGATGGGGGAGTGGTGGGGAAGGAACTTATGAATAAGCTCTGTCTCCACCTTCTTCCCTGCCTATGGATGTTCCACCTACATCCAACACATAGACTGTGAGCACCTGCTTGGCCAGCGCTCTGGCCTCTGGCTCCATAGGGCAGCACAGGTCGCACAGGAGAGGACACTCTGGCCAAGCCAGGCAGAGAGGTCCTGTGTCCACTAGGTCTTAGCCCCTCTCCGTGGTTTCTACCAAACTATATAAAGGAAGAGAAAGAACTCTACCCCTTCAGCCCAGGCCCTGCTGCCTCCCCAGTTGTGAATCCTGACCCCCCTCTCTCTAGCTCCCAAAGGCCCCGGGGATGGCATCACAGTGTGGGCCCCACCCTGGCCTACAGTCCTTCTGAGCTGGACCTCAGCCCAGGAGCCCGGTGTCCACAAGACCGCCCTGCTTTGCCCAGCAGCAAGCTGGGAGGGATCTGCCTGCCAGGCTGGGGAGGCCAGTGTCCGGGACCTGTTGGAGGGTTGGGGGGCAGTGAGGGGAGGAAGGCTCTATCAGGATGTTCTCAGTGTAGAGTCTGAGGCCCAGTGGGGTCAGCATGGTCCTAGGTCCTTGAAGAGGGACATGGGGTGGAGCCAGGGTGGCCAGGACTGCCCACCTGTATGTGTGCACATAGGTAGTGTGTGGATGTGTGGCATGAACTCTCTCATGTGTACCATGTATTGGTAAAGTTATGAAGGGAAATTTAGAATGATTCTTTCTGTTATTTCCAAACTTCCCATCCCCCTATGCACTTGGAATGTGAAACTTCCCTCTACAAATAACTCATTCCGACTCCAGAGAAACCCAGCACAGTCAGAGGTGTTCCCCTTCTCCTCTTAAACACACTCACGTTTTCAAGAATCTGGACATCATAGAATGGAAAATTTGGATCACAATAAGCATCCTATTGTATAATCAATTTTTTAAAAACTATTTAGAGTGAGCCAATATGGAGAAGCCACAGCCACAACAGTACACTGGCCCCATCAAGGCCCCTCCAGGTTGCTCACATCCCCCCACAAACACACACACACACACAAGTGCACTGAATGTGTGCACTCACACACGACACATGCGCTCATGCACACACGTGTACTCCATGGTTCTGGCAGCTCCCAGGCAGCATTCAGTCAGTTCCAAGGCAGAGGGGAAGTTCGGGGCCCCAGGAAATCAGCTCCAGATGTACCACAGAGCTCACATCTGGGAGGAGGACCTAGTGGGTCTGTAGGGAAGTGTGGGAAGTTATGTCCCCTCTAGCCTCTGAAAGCTCCAGGTGGGGTGCTGGGGGCCTGTTAAGACTGGGACTGTGGGGGCAAGGAGAAAAGCAGAGATATGGGGCTCCTGCTCCCCTGCCTTACAGGGAGGGGACCTGTCCACCTCCAGCACTGGCCGAGGTTCTGGGAAGGGAATGCTGGGAGAGAAAGTGCACTTTGTCAGAGAGTTTTAGAGGATGGACATCCTCTTCCACCCTTACCAGATTCTCCTGGGGACAGTATCCTGTGACTCTAGCATTCACAGCCCACCTGGGTACCCACCCCACAGCCTGAGGGTTCTAAGGCGCCTTAGGCTTACGTGCCAGATACTTACAAAAAAAAGCAAGTTGAAGAGGAAGAGGAAGTATTTGGTGACTTTGATGCAGGCTGCCCCCATCCTGCAGGTCCTGGAGTCCCTGGGAAGACAAGGGAAGGCTGGCAGGTCAGGGAGGTGGGCTACAGCCAGGCGGAGGTCAGGGCAGAGAGGGTAGGGAGCCAGGGATGTGAGCCCCTCCGCCCCTCCCCAGTCATCTCAGTTCACTCACAGTGGGGCAAAGCGCACTGTCCCTGCCTCGTACGGTGCTGAGGTCCAGAGACAGTGGCTGCCTTAGCCCAAAGTCACACAGATAGGAAGTGCTGTTCTCTGGTCTCACTTCCACAACCCCAGGCCTGGAACTCACCTGGGGAGACTGTGGCAGAAGTCACAAGGCCAAGAAGTCAGCAAGTGACTGAGGGAGACCAGAGACCTGAGGTCTGTTCCCAAGCTTGGCATGCTCTTTTAGGGACCAAGGCTGGGGTTCTGGGGCTGCTGGGGCTGGAAGGGTCCTGGCTTGTCAGGAGAGACTGAACACCACCCCTCTGACACAGGGAATACATATGCATCACAAAATACCCAATAAATGCAGAAAAACACAAATCCAACAAAACATACTATCTATATCATTTTACTCCCATAGCAACTGCCAACACCTTAATTAGCTACTTCCTACTTTAAAACAAAACTGGGCTCATTCCAAGGAGAGAGTTTTGCATAATCTCTGTGAGAAGGCACTGGTCCAAAACACAATCTTTAAAGAAAACGTAATTTATTTTTATTTTGTGTGTAGGAGTGTTTTGTCTGCATGTAGGTACACCACATGCACACAGTGCCCACAGAGACCAGAAGAGGGCATCAGATCTCCTGGAATCAGAGCTGGTTGTTAGCCACCTTGTGGATACTGGGAACCCAACCCGGGTCCTCTGGAAGAGTAGCCAGTGCTTTGAACCACTGAGCCATTTCTCCAGTCCCCCTAAACACAATCTTACAGGTTGAATAGGAGTCTATCCTACTGATTAATACTTGTTCATATTTTACGGGGTCATAGACTCCCCCAGAAAATTCCTATGTAGGAAGCATTTTGCAGAGTTCCTGGGGGGTCACAGGTCCCATGAAATCCATTCCATATCCTCCTGTAATTCCACATTGGAACTCACAGCCCACAAAGCACATGGCTGGTAGTCTAACCTGGTACATCTCTGTTGGTTCTGAGTGTGCATGATCACCGTGAATAACATGAGCCAGTGCAAGTAAGCTAGCCAAGAGCTGGGAGTCTCAGGAGAGGCAAGAAGCTGGCCTCCCTCCACTCCTCCCCAAGGCCAGACAGGACACATGGCAGGGGGACAGTGCTGGACAGCCGGGTGAGGACAGCTGGCCTGGGACAGCTGCATGGCCAGAGTTGGGCTGGGGTGTGGAGCAGCACAGACCAGGCTGTGTCCCTCCAGGCAGAGGGAAGACGAGGGCTGTTCCTACCTGTTCCCTCCGAATTTCCCTCCTTTTCCATGTGAGTCTCCATCCTTTTATCCTTTTCTAGGTGTTCTCCCACTCAGCAGTTTCCACCCTCCTTTACGGAGTAGAACCGGGTTTCCACTCTGCACATTTCCAGGGACTGTAGCTGCGGCTAGGCTAAAGGAAAGGCATAGGCACGAGGGCTCCCAAGAGGTCCCCTTTAGCCTTGTGACGGCTCTGCTAGAGGAAGTTTTCTTAATCTGCCCTTTCAAAAGGGCAGCCTTGGGCACGGCTTGAAGCAGAGCTGCCCAGGGAAATGAAAGGCTGCCCGGTGGTAAGTTCCCTGTCACAAGTGGCATGCAAGCAGAGTGTGAATAAATGAGTATGGGGACTCAAGGACCACATGGGGAAGAAGAAAGGAATGGCTCTTCCAGTCTACTGAGATGTCAAGCCTGGGTGTAACATGCAGAGTGGCAGCAACTGAGGACCTGGCCTGATCCTGCTGTAAAGGGCTTCTGACCCTAGGAACTCCCCTGCAGTCCCCCCCAAGAGGAAAAAGGACTTGTCTGAGCTGGAAAACTAGAGTTTGAGATCCCAGAGCCCGGGCCTGGCCTGAGGAAGATCTGCCTGGACACTACAAAGACAGCTATTGTTTGTCCTCCCCCAGGCCTCCCAGGACAGCCTGCCACCCCACAGACACTCCATAAACTACAGGATAAACCAGCCGGAGAGGAAGGCTTTCTCACAGGGACCAGCTTCATCCAGGCCTGTGTCTCCTTTCCATCTGGGCCAAGGCAGGAAAGATAGTTCTTCCCTCCATAGGAAGAATTTCATCTAACTATATCCAGCCAGCTGAGTATCTGGAGCTGGTGTCCACTGGCCTCTCTTGTGACACTGGGGAGGTGGCCACAGCCCTCCCATGGGAAGCCCTGGGTGCAATTTCAGAGTCTAGATTGGGCTTCTACACTGACTTCTATGTCCTATAGGCAGGTGGGGTCTCCAGGACAAGCTTCCAGGGAGTACGGATAAGATCCAAAACACTACAGCTTTAGGAAAGTAGACACGACAAGGGGTCTGCCAAGGGACAAGGAGGGGTTGCAGTAAATAACACCTGCCGTAGACAGCTATTCTTATGGCTCGTTCCCTTTAAGTCCTCCCAACCAGCCCTGGAGAACCCAGGTCAGACAGGTTGTGGCTGGCCAACTGCCCAGTACTATCCAGTAGATAGAAATAAGGTACAAAGCCCAAGCTCCTCCCACTGTACTCCCTCGAGGAGGAGCCCACTGAAGGATGGATCTGCAGGTACCAGGACCAGGTACTGGGATTCTTTCTTCCCTGAGTTATAAACACACAGACTTCAAGTAAGCTGTGGCAGGAAGCTGGGAATAGACAGGGCAGATGGGCTATGATCAGTGACAACCAATACAGTGTCAAGCCTCTCAGGACCCTCACTGAAATGCATCAGCACAGTAAGAGCTCTACAGACAAAACACTGGAGTGTCTGAACTCCATGCACAGTGGGTGGTGCATATGTGAGTGCCTCCTCCCTTTCCAAATATTCAGACCTTCCCAGTAAACTGAGATGAGCCAGCACACCTACCCTCAAGGCCTGTCCACGGGGCAGAGCTGCTGGGTTTCTTTTCCATAACAAGTTTTACTTTGCTTTGGCTTCAGAACTAGTTCTTGTGGGACTGCTATCCTACAGGAGACAAAGGATCCAGATCCATCCAGATGGTGGCACAGGTGGCACAGGGGACTGCTCAAAAGGGCTCTGGTTGGGGAAAGGAAGAGGCCCCAGACTGGGCAGCATCCAGCCACACCCCAGGCAGGCAGCTGACCGGTATTCCCCCAGGATCCCAGATCTCTTGGTTACTCACACAGACAGTATCACACATTGAGCTAAGGCCTTCTGTTCCCTATGAATAAACTAAGACAGAGAGTGGAGGAGAAGGAATTGCCTAATAGGGAGCAGGCAAGAACACAGCCCTGGCCTTCTGGCCTGTCCACTTCATCCCAGCCTAGAGGCAGTGAGTTCTTAAGCTGTAACCAGAGTCAGGTAGCACTTGACTGGCAAGCAGCTCAGCCAATTGGGGCATGGGAACCACTTAGGGAGAGAAAAGGCAGGGAATCAGCTTAGGGGCTAGGGAAGGGTGTTGGGAGGCCCCAGGGTGGCAGGCCAAAGTCCAGGGCGCAGGTCTTTTTGCTTTGGGGCACCAGGCAGCGGAGCATGATGATCACTCTTCATGCTACGTGGAAGGCAGGCATCTCAGCTCAGGCTGGGGACAGGCCCAGGTTGCCCCATGATAGAATATGACTTCAGCTTCAGAGGACCCACCACCATATCTGAGGGGTACTCCAAAGTCTCATTCTGGGGGTGCATGGCCATGTCTTGCCAATTAGAGGGGTTCTTGACCCCCAGAAAAATAAGGGTTGGTAGAGAGCAGAGCCTGCCAAGCCCAGTCTGAGGATCCTGGCCAGCCTCTAAGAACAGACTGTATATATTTAAATAGGTTTTTTTTTAAGGGATGGGGGCTGGGATGTGGCTGAGTTAGGGGCATGGTTGCCTAGCATGCATGAAGTCTCAGGATCAACTATCAGTACCATACAAATAGGGCAGAGTGGTATAGACCTGAATCCCCAGCATTTGAGAGGAGAAGACAGGAGGATCCAAAGTTCAAGGTCATCCTCAGCTATACAGTTAAGTTTGAGGCCAGTCTGGACTACATGAGACCCTTAATCATGAAAAGAAAAACAAAACACACAAACATAAAAACAAAAAGGACATCTTGCAGGGGTGAAAATGACATGAAATTCAAAGTTCTGTGTCCATAAAATTGTTTTGGTACAGTCACAGCCACCAGCCTAAGAAGTCAGCTCCCTGGCAAGCCCTTTATTGGAAGTGGGCAGGCCTAGGGTACTAAGGATCAATCACATGGTGTCCACAAGTGGTCCAGAGGAAGCGGCACAGGTGAGGATGGGTCTCGGTTGAGATCTTAGGTGGGGAGCAACAGGCCTTTGCTGTTCCCAGGAGAGGACAGACACAGCGTCCCTAGACGAGAGTGCAGATCCCAACACATGGCCACAGGGAAGGCTTCCTGAGGTTATACTCATCCCTGTGCTCCCTATGGTGCTGCCTGCCTGGCAGCTTTGGGGCTTGGACTCAGGGACATCAGAGCTGAACCTAGAATCTGTGCTGCCATCAGGTGGCACACTGCTTGTAGGAGTAAGGGGTTTCCACGTGAAGTTGAGCAAGCACAGCCGGGTTACACAGCTCTTCTGTGTACTTGCTAAAAGCTTTGAGCCTGCCACACCTTCCTGTAAGAGTGTGTTAAAAACAGCAAACAGCACAAGGAATGAGCTGCAGGCACATCTCGTGGGGTAGCTCTGTAGCGATCGTGGGAAACATTCCTGGCTCCCAACCTGTGATAGGCCAACTGGCCATTCCTAAGCAAGGACAATTTAAACCAACCTGAATGTATCATTCTGTGCCAAATCAGTTTGTACAATGAAGCCAACACACAATATTCACTTCTAGTTGTCTCCCTGTAGCCCCAGCTGGCCCTGAACTTACTATGTACACCAGGCTGGCCTGAAAAATCACAGAGATCTGCCTGTCTCTGCCTCCAAAATGCTAGGATTAAGGCCTGTGGCTCCACTCCCTTTTTAATACTCATTTAGACATGCCCTCCTCTGTGAAATCCCACAACAGCCTCACCATCGCCACTGCCTGATACATGTTGCTTGGCAGTTTCCTTCCCATAGCACTGGATATTGAAGACACTCTCAGAATAGGGTCTAGCATCAGACCATCCAGTTTGAATGTGGTTCTATCCCCTCCTAGCTGTGTGACTCTGGACAAGTGGCTTAATGCCTCTGGGTTTCACTTTATTCCTATGAAATAAGGAAGATTAAACCTATTTTTCTGATCTACGCCCCCTGACACCACCCAGACATGAAACTAGACAATGTGGGTAATATGCTTGGTGTGTGGTGAACCATCAACAAATGACAGTTGTTATAATTCATCGTACTGTAATTTCCTATTCATATTCACTGTTCTGTGGTGCCTCAAGGAGAAGACCTAGTGTTCTTTATGACTAGGTGCTCCACAGATGCAGGTGGATGACAGACTGGATGTGTAGATGAATGACAGGATAGGTGGGTGGATGGTGGGTGAACAGAAGGAAGGAGTAAGAGAAAGGAGGAGGGAGGGAGAAGGAAGGGAGGATAGGAAGGAAGGACAGATGGGTATATGAATAGATGGGTGACTGGGTGGATGGATAGATGGATCAAAGGGTGGATGGATGAGTGGGTGGATGGATAGGTGGGTGAATAGATGGGTAGGTGGATAGATGAATGAGTGAGTGGATAGATGAGTGGATGGATGGATGAATCAAGGAACAAATGGATGGATGGATGGATGGATGGATGGATGGACAGGTGAATGGATGGATGGATGAGTTGGGTGGACTGAGGTGGTAGAGGGACAGCCACAAAGAGCACAAGACTTCAGCTGCCCAATATCCAGAAAGGAGTCTGAGACCCACTGTGCCCAAGTCAGCTGAGATTGTTTTCTTGCCTCTTGTGTTCTCACCCATGGGGTCGGGGAGATACCAGGTGGGCAACCTGCGTCAGCTCTGAGTGCGTGTCCTGCTACCAGCTCTTCTCACCTTCCCTGGAGTCTCTGTGTGCCAGAGGTGGGGTTGGGAAGGCTGGAGTCTCCCAGAGAACCCCTGTGTCACCCTCCTGAGAGTTTGCATGGTGGAGACGGAGAGGAGGCCCGGTATGTTCCATGGCGGGGTGTGGATGGGGGACGGGGATGCTGTTACCTTCTAGCCTGACCTAAGGGTTCACCCCTGCACTCCTGGGTATCCCCAGAGAGACTAAGGGCATAGGGACCACAGCACCATCTGGCAGTGATGGGAAACTCGGGTTCCAGGGCTCCACAGGACCAGCTGGGCATGACTGGCACAGATGGCCGCCCTCCCCCAGCGCCCTACTCACCTGTGCAGTGACTGGCTTGAATCAGAGCAGTGCTTTCCGAAAACAGCAGCTTCTGAGTTCTGGACGAGGATGCACTGTGAAGAGCAAACGGATCTGCTGTCACCTGGCCTGAGACCAGCGAGCATCCTTCCTGAGAGTCACCTTGCACTAACCATCAGATGCCCGGCAGTAAACAGCAATACATCATTTCCAACTTCCATGAACCCCCTTTCCACTAATGGCTCTGAACACCATGTTCACCACCTCTTAGGAAGCACCCAATCAGAATCTCAGCCTTACAAGGTCCCCTTGGGGCTGCACTCCGGGCTCTAAGTGCTGTAGGACTCAGAGAAGGGGAGGAAATGGCCCCTCCACCCACCAAAAGCTCAAAACACCTAAGAACTTCACGGGTCTCCTCCTGAAGACTGAGGGTGCCTCCCCGAGGGCCCCACTTCTTCTGGCTCTGCCCCCTCCTGCCTAGGCCAGCTCAGCATGCAGCTGGTGGTCAGTTCCGGCCCTCCACTCACCAATCCCTTGTCCACACCATAGGGAGATCTCTGAGAAATGCAACCTGTATCTTGTCCCTCCCCTGGGTATATAACTCTTCAACACCAGCACTGCTTGACCACTTACTGATTATAAAATGCAGGCTCTGTATGTGGCCCCCTGGGCCCACCCCCAGTTTGTCTTGCCCTTCCTCTGTCCTCCTTACTCAGGTCACCCTGATGCCTTTACACAAGCTCATCTGGTCTCCTTAACACCCTAGTAGTCTCTACCCTTACCTACCCCAGGGCCTTTGCATGTGCAGTTTCTCTGTCAGAATCTCTCTTTTCAGAAATTCCTACGGAAGATTTCAGCGCAGTTTGAATATCTGATGTGTACAGCAGACTCAATTGCAGTGCAAAGCACAGCCAGCCTATACCAATGTCCAGCCCAACGCTGTCCTGCCCACACCATCAGAACCTCTAGAGCTGGACTTGGGCTCCCAGGTGACAGTGGCTCTTCTTACTCAACTTCCCCTTCAGGTCCTCTAGAATGCAGGTTCCTTCCCGGGAGTCCTTTACCTGTCTCCTCTGTCCATGGCTGGAGCTCTGCACATGCCCAGAACCCAGTGAGCTCTCGGTGTGCGTGTGCGCGCGTGTGTGCGTGCCTGTGTGTGCGTGCCTGTGTGCCTGTGTGTGCGCGTGATTGTGCGTGTGCGTGTGCACGTGTGTGTGTGCAAGCGCGCGTGTGTCCCCAAGTGTGCGTGCATGTGTGTGCGTGCGTGAGTGCCTGTGTGTGCGTGCGTGTGTGCCTGTGTGTGAGTGATTGTGTGTGTGCGTGTGCATGTGTGTGCGTGTGCACGTGTGTGCATGTGCGTGCGTGCGTGTGTGCGCGTGTGTGCGTGCGCGCGTGTGTGTCCCCAAGTGTGCATGTGTGTGTGCATGCGTGTGCGTGCGTGTGTGCGTGCACGTGTGTGTGAATAAGACAAGGGGGCAGGGGCCTGGACAGCACAGGGAAGGTTCCTTAGAAGACACAGATCAACTTTTTTCAAACCAGAGTAAGCCCTGGTCACCACAAATGACATCACTGAGCAGGATATAGTGGCACATGCTTATAATCTCAACAGTTGGGAGGCTGAGGCTGGAGGGTCAGAAGTTCAAGACCAGCCTTGGCTATACAGCAGGTTTGAGGCCAACCTGGGCTGTATGAAATCTAGGCTACAAAAACAAAGAGGAGGAGGGAGAGGGAGAGGGAGAGGGAGAGGGAGAGGGAGAGGGAGAGGGAGAGGGAGAGGGAGAGGGAGAGGGAGAGGGAGAGGGAGAGGGAGAGGGAGAGGGAGAGGGACAGGGAGAGGGAGAGGGAGAGGGAGAGGGAGAGGGAGAGGGAGAGGGAGAGGGAGAGGGAGAGGGAGAGGAGGGAAAGGGAAAGGAAGAGGGAGAGGAGGAGACTAGATTAGGGGTTGTTGAGTTAAGGTTAGGGAGTTGAATCCCACCAGAATTGGCTTTAAACTGCACACACACACACACACACACACACACAATATTTTTTTTAATGCACATAGATGGGTAGGCATAGTTGAATATAGCTTCAAAGGGTTTCTGCCTTGGAAATCCCACATGGGATCAAAGGGTCTGTCTCAAATACCCTGAAGCCAAGGCCCCCAGTCTTAGTCACAGAGCTTTAAAGGTTGCAGGTGCCTGGTCCCTTGAGTCAGAGATCCTGATAGGTGGCTCAGGGTATGGCCAGGGCCAGAGTTTTTAATCCCCCTGGGATTGGAACACATTGGGATGTACTGCAGGGCCTAGCCTAGGCACCCTGCTCCCCATGGCACAGGTCTGAACTTCCTGGTACTGTAGTGTCTGGGCAAGAACAGTGCCAGGGAACCTGTGTCGCCTGACATGCCCACATCTCTGCTCCTCCCTGCCCTTCCTGAAGCTGATTCCTCTCAGGTCATTTACCACAGAGCAATGTCCCTGTGCAGGACACTTCTGAGATCACCTCTGTTTTTAGTGAGACCAGACAGAGTAAGAGACACAGGTCACACAGTGGGTGAGACAGATCAGGAAGTGGGGGACTCTGCAGGTTTCTCTGGAGTGCTTCTATGTGCTGCCCATCCTTGCTCACCTAGTTTCAGTATGGAGCCAGGCCAGCCCTCAGTTCCCGCCCTGACTCAGCCACGTATCTGCCACAGGACCTTGGGAAACTGTGGGGCTGCTTCTTATTGGTGAATGAGGATAGTGACTCTGTGTACTCCATAGGTGTGTAAGCAGCATACAGTAGGGCTCTTGAAGAGGCTACATGGGCTACCTTCTGCCAGCTGTGTGGCCTGGGAAGTCTGTCTTGTCTCTGTTATCTTTCCTATCTGAGCAAAGTGGTGGGCCTTACCCATGATGAGGCCTAAAAGAGCTTACACCTGTGAAGTGTATGGCACTCAGTGTCAAACTCAGTGATGATGGCAACAGTCCGGAAACTGATTAACAGTCCTTACTGACCTGTTACCACAGCCTCCTACGTGTGCTCAGCCTACAGGCTTCCATCCCGGTGACCTGCCCATTCTCATACAAGGGAACAGGGGAAGCTGGACCAACTGAGGGTCCACACAGCAGGGTCTCAGCCCCCAGCTGAGGCCAGACCATGTGCCTTAGGCTCAAGGTGTCTGGAGGCTATGAAGTGTGGCAGCCATCCGCTGTGAGAGCTGCCCGCACACATAGCAGAATGTAGAGGTTAAAGGGCTCCGGAGACCGCCTGGGCCCGCCGCGCCCTGCAGGCCGGCGTGGTATGCAGCTCCCGCCTCTGGACTTTGTGCCTTTCACTCATGGAAGGAGGTTGGTCACAGTGGCTGTGGTTGTATTCATCCGTGACAGCTAATTCCGGGAATGCTGGCTTTTTGACCTCCTTACTATCTTATTTTTAATCTCAGGTTGTACTTTCTGTTGTTTTTAAGGCCAAAAGAGAAAAAAAGTGGCCTGGTAGTTCAGGTTCCCTGGGAATACTGCTCTGCTTCTAAGCTGCTGTGTGACCTCAGGTAGGAGAGTTACTAAGCCACTGTGAGCACCAACAGGCCTGCTCTCTAGCACAGTGGTGTTTGGGGAACCCTGTCTCATCGAGATGCTGGGGTGACGTTATTGAAATACGAGTGGCCTGATCCCTCTAGCACCCTACATGTCCACACACAAAATGTCAGAGCCCCGAAAAGCCTCCCTTGTCATTCATGGATATGGAACCCAAAGTCCAGTCACATGACCCATGAGCCAGGGCACTAAAGCCCCCACTCTCTTGCATGTACCTGCTGTGGCTGAGCAGTAACCAATTTAACCTGCAATCTGCAATCAAGCACAATTTCTAATTTAATCTCCCTAACAATCTTCTAAATAAAAGGATTGGTATTTGATAGACGGAGAAACTGAGGCTCAGAGGTGAAATGGCCTTCCTAAAGCCACTCCAGTGGCTAAGCAGGGCTCCTTCCTCACCTGAGGCTAGGTGAACAAGTGGACAGTGGAAGCCCCACGTTCCACGTTTGTCAGCTGCCTGACCCCTCCTATCCTGACCCAGATCTCTTCTTCCCATCCTCCCAGAAAAGCAAAAACCATCTCCATCATCCTGGAGTCCTTTCAATTTGGCTACTGAGGCCTATAGTTGTGGGCCTTCTTATGTTTTGCTCTGAAACACAAACAATTTGACTGGGGGACCTTTGCATGAAGCAGAGGACACTATGACCAGAAGTACTGGACTGGGGAAGAGCTGACCATGGAGCCAGCCTCCCCACCTGGTTCCCATGCAGCCAAAGACACAGCCTCTGAGGCTAAGCCACAGCCCTGACCTCTTGCTGTCCACTCATCATCCCCTGTTCCCTTCCACTGCTGGGGTCCAAGGCTCCCATGCTCAGATTCCCTGTGCTAGTAATGCCTGTGGCATCCCTGGTTTAGTCTCCATTTTCCAAATGAAGAGACTGACGCCCAGAGACCACACTTGCGGGGATGTGCATCTTCAGGGTATGTGTTGGGTCGGGGAGACTGGTTACAGTGCTCCAACTCTGTGTCATATCGGGGGATGTATACATATTTGTTCAGCTCGTTGGGATGAACAGACAGGACTGGGCTTGGCCTGAAGTGACAGGCCCAGGGCTCTGGCTCTTGCTCTGGAAGCAGAAGAAATGAGCATCTCAATCTAACTGTGACTCATGTGGAAAATCAGAGGCAAAGCTGTGAGTTGGAGGGACACTTAGGGACTACAAGAGAGGCTGTTCAGAGGACTAAAATTCCAGGGCCCTTATTATGGGACTCAGATTCCTAGGGGGCCTCTCAAGAAACGGCCACATTTTGAGGACCTCTCCCCAGCAAACAGGTCATAGTACGGTTTCGAACTGAGAGAGACTTAAATTACCATCTCATTACTCAGAGCTATGTGACCTTTGACAAGTAGCTTGC
This sequence comes from Eospalax fontanierii, assembly GCA_035773235.1. Lineage (NCBI taxonomy): Eukaryota > Metazoa > Chordata > Mammalia > Rodentia > Spalacidae > Eospalax > Eospalax fontanierii. Next base: position 20,795,146 of record CM069526.1, read on the forward strand.
CCACGCTGCGTCTTAGTATCATCTGTAAAATGGGCTGTCAAATCTTTTTCAGTAAGGCTCAGCTTGCTGAAACCTGGGATTCAAACATGGCAGAAGCCTAGGAAACTGTCAGAGGTCTTGGAGTCAGATAGTAAGGCTTTCCCACTAGATGCAGCAAGGGGTATGCACAAAGCTATCCCTGAAGACAGGCCTGGGGTTCTTGGATTTGGGCAGAGGCAGGCTGAGGGACAAAGGGGACATTTATAGAGAGAGCACCATGCATGGGCTGCCTGCCCTACCTACCTCACCCAACTCCAACCTAAGCAGGACCGCTGGGGCTGGGGATGGGACATGTTCTCTGGTCACACAGGTGACAGTCTAGCTCGGGTGTGCCCTCGAGACCCTCTTACTCCACAGCCTAATGTCCTGCTCACTCTATCATGTGAAAGCACCATGCCTGAAAGGTTGAGGGAGAAGCTGCCCCTCAGCCCCGGAATCACTCAGGGTGGTAACTGGAGTATTTCAGGGTCAGTGTTTTACAGCCCCTGATCTGCTCCTGCTAGCTGGGTAGAGCTAACACACCAGGAAGCTGAATTCCTAGCTTAAGGCTCAGAGGTAAGTTCAAAGAGAACAGCATCCCTCACCAGGGTGAAAGGCTCAGGGGGCTAGAAGCCTTGAGGAGACATCCTCAGAGGGAACCCCAAGTGACCACTCCATGCCCAGGGCTTCTATCCCGAACAACTGCAATCCACCAAGACCCTACTGTGGGCTAGCTCAAAGCTGGGCACAAGGCACAGATGGGTGGAACCCCTCTATGGCCCCTGTATGGAGGTCAAAGACAATAAGCAACCATGTACCATGAAATCACAAAGGCACAGGGCCACCTCCCCAAGCACGCTCTCTGAGGGGCAGCTGGCCTCCTGGGAGCATGTCTTCTGGTGAAGGCAGGATGCTGCTGTGGTGAGGGCTGAGCAATCCAGTGACTCCACTTAACCCTGCAGTGTGGCAAAGAAATTTGCCCACGGGTGGCAGAGGGGAACCCCAAAGTCTGATCCAGACCCTGTGCTTAACTTCGGTGCTCCATAGCTAGCAGAAAGCTTTGCACAATAAGGAACTGGCAGAATCCCACCAAGGTCCAGCCTGGTCTGTGGGGCTTTATAGACCAACCTCCAAACCGTCAGGAAACACCCCAGAGCTACGACAGACATCAGGGAACTCACTCACCCATCCAGATGGGGCAGGTGGCTGGCAAATGCTCTGAGCCAAGACCCGGGTTCCTAAGACAGAGCCTGAGTGTGGGGCCCTAAATGAGTGATTAGGGAAAGGGAGGGGCCTGTAATCAGGGATCACACATGGTACTCGGCATCCATCAGCATATGACACCCTCCCTCCCCAGGCCAAGTTCGGGAGGGAAGAGATGGGTAGCTTCAGGGCCACCTTCTCCATGCAGCTCTCCCCAAACTCTCCAGCACAGACCTGAAGGGGTGCCAACTGAAGGGGTGCCAACTGGCCACCTGTGCTATCTCACATGAGTGTTCTAGTGGGCATCTGGAAGCCAGGGCTTAAATCCTGCTCTGTCCACCCCTTCCCAGCTCTCAGTTTTGTTGTTCTTTTGTTTTAAGGCAGGATAGGTCCCATGATCAGCCCAGGTTAGCTTCAAACTTATTATGTAGCTGGGGATGCCCTTGAATTTCTAAACCTCCTGCCTCTACCTCCCAAGTGCTGGAATTACAAGGCATACACCACCATACCCGGTTTATGTGGTGCTGGGGATCAAATCCAGGGCTCCATGCATGCTAGGCAAACAGTCTACGAACTGAGTCTCAGCTCCCACCCCTGTCAAATGGGCTTAGATCTCCTGCCTCCCCAGGCTGTAGGCTTGAAAGGTGTTTGGGTCTGTCTGTGGGGACACAAGGGTGAGACACAGCACCATACACACAAGCACAGAACCCTCCCCACAGGCCTCAGGCCAACACGGACATCTGGGATGAGGCTGGAAGAACAGCTTGGAGGTGGTTTGACTGGCTGACATGCTCAAAGCTCCCAGGCTGGAAAGAGAGGAGCGGGTGAGACCCCACAAGTCTGCCCCTCTGTGAATTCTGTACCTCTTCCCGTGGGTCCTCTGAGCTTTCTCTCCACTCTGTTTCTAGGATCATCTCTCCAGCAACCACAAAGCCTATGAACACGCAGGCCTCACCAATTTTCAGCAGGATAGATGCCAGGCTCCGTGGAAGGGTAGTCTGAGAAATCCACTCCCACAGTGAGCAGTGGGCTGGACTCCTGAGACCTGGATGAGGGCCCCACTTCCTATCCAGTGGACCCTGAGTTCCAGGCTCTGGGTGCTGGAATTAAAAGCTTGTGCCATGGCTGGGAGATGGAAGCCAGTGTCAGCTGACCCCAGGGAGACAGAACAGCACCAGGAATGCATGTAACCTGTGGAATCTCCTCCACTTGGCCTTCACAGACTCAGGGAGGAAGAAGACCAGGAGAGGAAGTACCAGCTCTCTCCATCACTCAGTCCTCCCAAACCTCAGTTTACCTCTGTGTGACAGTCCCTATACCAGTTCCTAGAGCCAGTGGGAGTCTGAGACCCTCTACTCTGATGTCGGACACCTGGCACTCTTCCTCTCTCCTCTCAGAGGCCCACTTCCTGCTCTCTCCTGGTAGGAGGCAGACCCAGAGGTCGAGGTGAGGCCAGGGTGCCGGCCCTGGCCCTGAGTACAGACTCCATCTCTGTCTGGGGCAGCCGTACTCATTCCTATCTTGGAGAGATATCCAGGCAGTGGATTAAAAAAGGACACATGACAGGCACAATAAAGGAGGGTCTGATGGTGACCACCATGAGAAGGCCCTGGTGGTCTCTGGGTGTGGAAATGGGTCATGTGGCATCTACCTCGGTCTCAGACGTCAGGCAAGGCCTCGCACCTGGCAAGCTCAGAGCCCCCCCCTCCCCCCAAGGAAAGAAGTTCAGAAGCAAAAGAGACAGTGTCTACGAGAAGGAAGAGAGATGGGGTGGGGTTGGGGCAGCAAGGGGTCTGGCCCAGGCCTGGTGGGGGCCCCCAGAGCCGCAGTCACCCACAGTCGCCGCGCCTGCTCATCCACGTAGCAGCAGGCCTCCTGCTGGCCTGAGAATCATCCCTTCTGGTCTGGAAACTGAGGCCCGGGGAGGTTAGGGTTAAGTCTAGCAGCCTCACAGTTTAGAACTGGCAGCACCTGAGTAGAACCCTCCAGCTGGCACTGATCTTGTCCCTTAGCGCCATCCTGGCCGCAGTATCAGCAGAAAACATCCTGCCCTATAGCTGATGCATGATGGGAAGCCACTGGCACCCAAAGGGGCAGTATGTGTTTCTCTTCACAATCACCAGTCACAAGTGGGGAGGGGACAGGTGTGAGAGCTAGAGGTCTGAAGTCAACCATCCCTAGGACACACAGGCACAGACATCCCGAGCCCCAGGCTCCTACAAGCCCTAGTCACATATCCATTCCACCCCTTTCTCATACCTGGCTGTGCAAGCCACTCATCCATTACACAGATCCTTACACAGTCCAGTTGCTTGGCCAGAGAACCAAGGCTTCCTCCAGGGAGGACAGCGTCCTGGAAGAAGGGGACAAGAAATGGCAGGAAGGGGCAGCATTCAGGCAGATCTGTAGGCCCCAGGCTACATGTGTGAAAGTCTGGAAAATTCTAAACAGTTTGGAGGACAGACTGGTCCTAGAAAAAGTCAAAGGCAGAGGGAGGGAGCCTGGGATCTCATGCTCGTCTCTGTCCTTAACCCAGGCTTTCAATGTCAGGGTCTGGGGATAACTTAGACCATCACCTTCCCTCCATATGTGCTCCAGGTCCAGTGTGAAGATCCAAGCCCAGCCCTTCCTGAGGTCTTGGGCCCCTCATACCCAGGCCCTGACAGCTCATTGCAGGGCTGAGGGGCCCGAAGTCCTGCCTTCTTCAGGAAGCAGTGTGGTAAGGGATGCACAGGGCACGATGGGGTAGACAGAACAGGCTGATCCTCCTAAGCTGTGGGTCCTGGGCAGCTTGCTCAGTGCCCTGTCCCTATGAGAACAGACTGAGTAAGATGCCCCCTGCCCCCGCCCACAGGATTTGAAGGGTGCTGGAGGGCCTGAGGGAGTGTGTGAGAAACCATAGATGGCTGGCAGCTATAAAGCATAAGGTATCATTATGAGAAAAGGGGAGTTGGTATACCAGGAGGGAATGTGGGATTGAAAGCCTTGCCCCATCCTGAGCAGGGAGCTGAAATGGAGGCTGGCGGGAGACTGACCCAGCATGAGAATTCCCTGCAGAGGGCCCCAGGCAGGCCTGGCACACACCTGATGCTCTCCTCCCTCTACTGAGTCTGCCAAACAGAGCCCAGCTTAGCCAGGGAAAGTTTCCGGCTTCCTGGAAAACCTGCCCTGAATAACAACTGGGAACACACACTGAAGAAAGAACTTGAGACGTGGACGCAGATCACATTACCGTATGGAATCAGTGGGGAAGCAAGGCAAGACCCTGGCTTAGAAACAGTGTGGAAGACACCTCCCTGCACACCCCTGGAGGTTGCCCAGGGCAGGCACGGTGTCAGGGAGGGCAATGGAGCTTTTGGACCTGTAGGGAGAAATCAAGGCAGGTGAGAGTGTGGGGCATGACAGGGACAGCTTTTAGGACACCACCAACCATAGAGGCCACCTGCCAGGGCCTCAGTTCCCCTTTCTGTAAGATGGGGGGTGGTGACAATCACCTTGTTCTCCCCTGTATAAATTTCCCCAATGCATGCAGTGCCATATGGGAGAAGATGGGGTGGGGTGTGAGTTCAAGCCTCACGGGGTGAGTCTTTATTAAAGACTCAAGCCCCATCCACATACACTGTTCCACCTTCTCAAAGCATGGCTCTGCAGGATGCTCTGGGATGGAAGGTGTGTTAGAAATGGGCAGTCTTGGAGCTGCGTGGGGATATAGCTCAGTTGGTCAGGTGGTCAAGTACTTGCCTGGCATGTGCAAAAGAGCCTGGATTCAGTACCCAGTATTGGAAGGAAAATACACATTCCTGGCCAGGTGAGTTGGTTTAGCAGGTAAAGGTGTGTGTACTCAAGTTTGACACCCCGAGTTCAATCCCCGGGGTTCCATATGGTGGAAGAAAAGAAATGACTCCCACAAGTTGGTCCTCTGACCTCCACAAGAGCATGCCTCCCACATATGAAATTAAATATAATAAAATTTTTTTAAAGATATGTACATTTCCAGCTCACACCCCAGCCCCAGCATAACCAGAAGCTCTGGGGCAAAGCTTTCCAAGCTGTTGGTAAGAGTGACTGCCACACATGTCAGAGTTGGAGAACTATAGCACTTGGCCAGGCTCACCCTCCTGTCAGGGGCTCATCTCCCCATGCCCTGGTTTCCAGAGGCTCCTGGGAAGAAGGAGTCACTGTGGTGACAGGCCATTAAATAGTAAAGAGAGCCCATGATTAGTTAATGATACCAGAGGCTCCAAGAGAAGAGACGAGAAGAAGGTCAAAAGTCACACTATAATTGAGGAGAGACACTCCCTTGTTCTCTCAACCTGTCTCTTACTAGATAGAGCCTCTCTCTTTTCAAAACACATCACACACCAACACACACACACACACACACACACACACACACAGCCTGACCTTGAGTTTAAAGCCCAACTGGCCAGAAGCCACTTTGAGGAACTCACTCTGTGCCACTCAGAAGGACAGGTGGGGACACAAGATACACGTAGGGACAGGTGGACACTCCAGCAACATGTATAATAATGAAGGATTCAAATGGGGCAGGCAGTCACACAACCAAATCATGGGAGAGTTGTGTGGTGCGATCTCAGGGAGCTGGGAACCCAGCTGGGGACAGTCATGTGGAACCCCCCCTCCCACAACTGGGGACAGTCACACGGAAAACTTGTTCCCCCACCCCCCGCCCCGGCAACGGTAGGTCTGATGAGGCATACAGGAAGCGGTTCTTATGGTAGGATCTGAATCTGGGGTGGTGTGCACACATTTGGTTTTTTTTTTTTTTTCTGGTTTGTTTTTAAAAGACAAAACACCAAATTGTTCACAGTGGTTATCTGTGAGTGATTATTTCCTTTGAGCCTCTGCTCTTTAGGCCCTACAGTTCTTCCCACAAATTCTTCAACAATTAGAAAGCTTTAGATTTTTATTTTCCAGTTTGGTCAGACGGAAATGAAGGATTTTCTCTCTCTCTCTCTCTCTCTCTCTCTGTGTATGTGTGTGTGTGTGTGTGTGTGTGTGTGTGTGTGTGTCTGCCGCTCCCATGTATGTGGCCACACATATGGAGGCCTGAAGTTGAAGTCTGGTGTCTTCCTCTGCTCGCCTTTCACTTTCTTCACTGAGGCAAGGTCTCTCAACGAACCCAGAACTTGCCAATTCTACTCAGTCTGACTGGCCAGCTGTTCCTGGGGATCCCATCTCTGCCTCCAGGGTGCTAGGGTGACCGGGGCAACTGGACCCCCTGGATTTTATGTGAGTTCGAGGGATCCAGACTTCAGCAAGCCATCTCCTCAGACAATGGAGTGTTTTCTAGGTTGATACACACATCTCTCTTTTCTCAATTTTTATTTTATGTGTGAGTGCTATACCTGCATGTGTGTAAGTACACCCGTGTGGTACAGTGCCTGTGTACGACAGAACAGGGTATCAGATCCCCTGGAACTGGAGTTATGGATGGTTGTTAGTCACCATGGGTGACTGGGATTTGAACCCTGGTCTTCTGTAAGAACAGCCAGTGCTCTTAACCACTGAGCCATCTCTCCAGTCCCACATCATTTTTGAAGACAGAACCACTATACTCGGTCCCCTCAACTCTGTAGCACCAAAGCCCAGGCTGAACTCATTCAGTCTAAGTGAGGCCAGAGGCCTCAGAGGCCCAAGTCCCCAGCTGACCCCTGGAGCTTCCAACAGCCCTGGCAAGCTCTATTACTCTAGCTCAAGGACACCTGTTTTTGGTGGGAGGAAGCCTCAGGGTTCCCCCAAAGTAGCAGCAGGATCAGCTTTCCTTCATCCTCATCTTCGTCACACTAACTTCTGGCTTTATGAGGATGTGCTCTTCTTGGCCCTAGACATTATCTCATTTAACCCACATAGAAACAAAGACTGAGAACGAACAGGTTATGAGGAAGCTAGGCAAGGCAGTGCACATATTTAATCTCAGCACCAGTGAGACTGAGGCAGGAGGATTAAGAATTCAAGGTCAATTTTAGTTACATATCAAGTCTGAGTCCAGACCCTGTCTAAAAAACATGAAAAAGAAAAAGAAAAAGAAATTTTAAAATCTGGCTAAGATTCAAACTCCTATGGCTCTCTACTTACAATGAAAACAAAGTTTGAGAACCAAGGCCCAGTGCGAGACTGTCTTTAGGCAGAAGTGAAGTCCTCTGCTCCATCCTGCAGGTGAGGGTGCAGCCAAGAAATGGGGTCTGGGGGTCTTTAGGCCAGAGTAGGTGACACATTCTGCCTGCCCTGGCAGAATACTGTGTGTATGTGCAGAGTCCAGGGGTCAGACAGGTAGACTGTGTGCATGACAGAATGACCCAGGGCCTAGACGCTCATTCTGTCATACAACTTCAAAGAAATGCACCCACCCCCACTGAGTTTCCACATCCTCTATAAATAATGACATTCCATGGTGCTCCATGAAGCAGCATACCAATAATTCATCTCCTGGTTTTATAACTATAGTAGTATAATTATTAACTGATGCTACTATGAGCAATAAGTTAACAGTATTTGAAATGCTCCCATGTGAATGTGTGGGAACACATATTCCTCTCCATCTGTTACCTCTGTCAGGTAGATACTTCTAGCCTTGCCCTGCCCCCTTCTCTCCTCCTTGCCCTGGATCCAAAGGTAGTTTATCTGATTGGCTCCTCTAGGAGACACAGTAGGCACACTAGGCCAGGCTCCGCCTGGTGTAGAGCCAGGTTGCCTTCGGAGAGCTACCATCCTGGGTTTGAGAACTCCTACCACCTGGTCCTGCAAGGCAGAAGGCTTCTGTCTAGTACTGTGTCCAAAAAAGTGACTCCACCGGCTCCAGGACAGACAGTATACAAGCTCCCTGGGCCCCAGGTCTAAAGTCACATCCTGTCAGTCATCACACTTACCTCTGGGGCTCTGTCTTCCACCTCTGGGCTCTGGCTTCCACATCTGGCAAGCTCACTTAGCCCTCAGGAGGTCCCTTGGTGTGAGCTTTATTATCCCTATCCTCATCTCACAGGCGAACACACTGAGGCTGGAGGCGGGTTGGAAATTAAGTCATTCATATCAGCAGCTGGTGACAAGCTTTTTGAACAGCACCCAGGACCCAGCACCTAATACAGGGTGGGTCACACCTGTGGTACTGGGTGCCACTCTCAGGCCTATCTGATGCTGGTGGCCCAAGCTGGAGACTGTGGCTCAGACACTCCCTGGGAGTTGCCCCAGCTTTGACAAGCTGATAGGCACTTCAAACCAACACTCCACCCTCCTTTGAAAACACAGGATCAATTAGCAACCCAAACTCAATGTGAGCTCAAGTTCACACAATCCCTTTTTGTCTAAATATGTGTGTTTTTTTATAACTTTGTTATATGAGTATATTTCCATTTTTCTTGAGTATAAAAATAATATGGGCCTCTGGCAGGAGGTTTAGAAAACAAGGAAACTTAAACAGATAATAAAGGTCTCTAATCTCATTGGATATAGTAATATGTAGATTTATTAGGTTTGTGAGGGGTTTTGTTATATTTATTTATGTATGTATGTATTTATTTATTGTGTATGTGTGCAGGTATGTGTGTGCTCTGGTGTGTGTGTGGAGGTCAGAGGACAACTTTCAGGACTTAGCTCCTTCAACCATGTGGATCTCAAAGATTGAACTCAGGTCATCAAGCTTGGTAGCAAGTGCCTGAGTGAGTGCTGAGCCATCTCACTAGTCCTAATAAGCATATTTTATTTGTTTATTTAATTAAAAAATTGTTTGCATGAGTCTTTTGCCTGTTTTATACATACATATATATATATGTATATGTGTATATATATATATATATATATATATATATGCGCACTAGGTGCATGCAATGTTCATGGAGGCCAAAAGAGGGCGTCAGATCCCCAAGAATGAGTTACAGATAGTTGTTAGTCACCATGTGAGTGCTGGAACTAGATCCTGAGTCCTCTGCAAGAGCAATCAGTGCTCTTAACCCCTGAGTGGTCTCTTTAGCCCTCTAACATGCATATTTAAACAGATGTTTATGAGCACTGGGACCTGGGTGAGGAATCCTGGGCAGCAGCGATGCCATTCTGTGTCCACAACACTCTGGCAGCAGCTGGGCCCAGCCAACCACCATCTTCTTCCTGGGTTGGGAGTAAGGTGCAGGGGAAAGGCCAGCACCCAGAAGTCTTCTCCCTAGACAAAACCCTGCACCGCACACTGTGGCATCCCATGACAAAAGCCGCACATGGCAGCTACCGAGTAACAGTTGCAACTCTGCAGCCTAGGAAGGGTTAGAGCTTGCCCGAGGGTCTATTGTATGTTTTAAGGACAAACTGAGAGGTGAACTCAGATTCAAGCTATCAAGCTATCTGCCAGCCTCTTGTCACCTGAAGCCTTGAATCCCAATTGTTAATAACAATGGCCAGCAACAGTAGGTATTTAGACAGTGCCCAGCACTGTCCATCATGTTTCACAAACAGTAGCTCCTCAGTCATTGTCAAACAACCCTATGAAGTGGGTACAGCTGTTCCTTGGTACCCAAAGGGCCTATAAAATCAGAGGATGCTCAAGTTCTTTATATTAGATAGCATAATATCTGTATAACTTGCATACATCCTTTCATATACTTTATGTCATTTCTAGATAACTGTTACACTGCATTGTTTAAGACAACTTCACAAACCTGTCCATATTTAGGACGGACACAATTTTCCCCAAAACTTGCTGGGTCTGAAGTTGGTTGTATCTGCAGAAGGAAGCACTTCCCAGTGTGGTACTTAATCTTGGTTGCCTATTTGAAAGGATCTAGAATCATCTAAAAGACAAGTCTCTGGGCGGGCCTCTGAGGGAACATCTACAGTAGGTAAACTGAGATGGGAAGATCCACCCTGAATGCGAGTAGCATGGCTCCAAGGACTGGAGTTTCAGATTGCATAAAAGGGGGAAAGCCAGCTGAGCAGCAGTGCTCATCTCCTCACTTCCTGACTGTAGCCACAATGCGACCAACTGCCTCCAGCTCCTGCTATCGCCCTTCCCTCTACAAGTAACTGTATACCTTTAAACTGTGAGCCAAAATAAACCTTCCTCCCTTAATTGCTGTTTGTCAGGTATTTTGTCATAGCAATGAGAAAAGTAACTATATACACAATGGATAAGGGGAGCCAGCTCTGAGACTGTCCCCTTCACAGGTGCTAATGCTGATACAGTATGGGGATACAGATCTCTTGTGCAAGGTCTCACCCATAAGGCAGGCAGCAGCATCCTCAGGTAGTTTGATTCCAGGCTCTCTGATCTTGCCTAGGATCCCAGCAGGGGCCCTAGTCAGTCTCTGGAGTACCTGCTACCAAAGTGCAGAAAACAGCCAGAAGTCCACTCCTCAGGCAAGGTCCCTCAGGAGCTCCATGCAAGCTAGGATCCATCTTCCAGCACACTGGCCACCTGTCTCATCAGCCCTGAGATTCCAGGGTTAGAACTCTCAGCTCCTCCATGCAGGAAGCTGAGATGGGGCCCCAAGAAGGCACAGAAGCTTCAGTGCAGGCCAAGAGGCCAGCGAGGAGAGCAAGGTTTTTCAGAGCTGCCCAGGAGCTCTGTGGATGATGCCTAACCTGGTCCACCTAGAGGACGCATTCCTTGCTTCTCAGTCCAGTTCTACCCTCAGTAGCATAGGTTGCCCCAGCTGCTACCAAGAAGATGACTTTTCTGGCTAAGTCAAGGTTCACTAAAGGCCACAGAGGCCTCTCACTGGGCTAGGACTAGAGGAAGTCACTGTTCCCCTCTCTGCCGGGTAAAGTCCAGGCTTTGCAGGAAAGCGGAAGCCCTGCCTGAAACCATGAAGGCTAAACAGCCTACCCTCCCTCCTTGATCCAGGTAACAGGCCTGCTTCCTGACATTGTCTCTTCAGTCACTGAAGATCTCCCTTGGAGCTGGATTCTGCTGAAATCCCCAAGACAATCCCTTATTCATTCAACCATCATTTCTTGAGTGCCTGCTGTGGGCCAAGACATGGGAATGGACATGGTGGTCCTTGCCCAGAAGGTCTCTGTATGCCACAAACCAGCAGGACCCAAGGAGAGAAGCTAGGTAATGCTGGGGAGACCCAGAGACCCCCAGAAAGCACAGAGAGCATCCCACATCCGGAAATGACTAATTTCTTGGGGGTCATACACATACATACTGGAGAGGCCCTGGGCAGAAGGCACACTGAGGAAGGTCCCTAGTGGGGCTGGAACAAGCCATTCAGATGCAAACATTGACCACAGCCCTCACTCACTCAGAATCTGGCCTGTGCCAGGTTTAAAAATGCTAAATATTTCACACATGCGTACAGTATCCTCACACCACGCCATGAAGCCACTACTATCATCATCCTCATGTTATAGATTCAGAACCTGAGGCTGGACCACCATGGTATGTCATTGCCCTGGGTTCTGCCAGGCAGAAGGGAGGGGCAAGGTTGCAAGTGGAGGAGACAGGACAAGCAATAAACTGAGGATATCACTCAGCCCACTGTGTTGAGACTGTACTGTGTTCACATGCATGTGTACATGTTTGTTTGCATGCATGAGGGAAAAGCATGTATTCCCATAAGTCCTCTTTTCAAGGCTACTTAGATCCCAGAGCTTCCTGAAAACCAAGTCAGCAGCTGAGCTTGGAAGGGATGCTCAGAAAGAAGGAATGTATCTGTGTTCACACAGTGGACAAACAGCAGGCCTGGGCCTCCTTGCAAGACTAGAACCCAGGTCTCTGTTTCACTCAGCTGCTTCTGTGTGTCAGCTCTGTGTGCATCAGCTGCTGACAGGAAACCTGGTATGGTGCCAGGGGAATCCCAGACTGAGTGGGAGCAAGCCAACTGGACAGACCGCAGCTGGACCCTGCGGGGCACTGGCTTCAAGATGGACTCCTTGGAGAGGCAGCATCAGAGGCCGAGGGAGGAGAGCACACAACCCAGACTACTCGGCCCTGTTTACCTCTGGGCTTCCCCTTCAGGCCTCTCAGACCCAAACTGGCCGGTTCCCGCTGAGATTAAACTGGCCTCCTGCCCAACCCCATCCTGTCCCACAAAAGGGCCCAAGCCAAACAGCCCGGGTCTCCCCTCCCTTTCTGACAGCTGCCTCTTGCAGAGCCAAGTCCTGGCCGTTTGATGCTCTTGATTATATCAGAGCTGTACCTCCTCACTTCCCACAGGGCAGAGGAAGTGGGCATAACAGTTTAGAGCAGAGACCAAGGCCAAGTTCAATCCAGGGATACCCACAGACCTCAGATGCCCCAAATCCAAAGCAATGCTCAGGGCTTGGGCTATTAGGCCAGGTGCCAGAAGGACCCGTCTAGTCCTCAAGGGACAGAGTCGGGTCCCCAGGGTGGAGAGGGATCTGGTCAGTGGGAGCTTCCTTTTATAAAAGAAGGGGCTGTCCCCACATGGCTGACACTTCAGAGGAGCCCCAGGGAACCAAAATCCACCCCTTGTGGGAAATTTGTGCCCAGATGATGCATGGCTGATCTTTCTCCCCTGCCCGTCCTTGGGTAGGTGGAGCTTTTCCCACCCATTCTGCTTGGTTATCCACTACCAGCTGGCTCAGTCAGCCATCAGCCCAGAGTCCTCCCCTTCACAGGTGAATACTCAGTCTCCTTGGGGGCTACCACCCTATTACTAGATAACATTCATCCTCTGGGTGAATTCCCAGTCACCTTCATAAGCCCTCACCGTGCCCCAAGGGTGGGGCATAGCTGGACCCCTCCCCTGGTCCACCCTGGCTTTCCCTCTCTGAGGGTGCCTGTTCTATGCCATCGGCTCGTCCATCACTTCCCAAAGCTCTCTATACCCAACAGTTCCTCTGCTAGTGTATCTGGCACACAGTTCTTTTTTATAGTGTCATGCTTTGCATCACTCCCCTGCTCTAAAACCTTCATTGGGTCTCACTTTCTATAACTCAAGCTTAAGTTTCTCCCCCTGGCATCCAAAGCCTTCCTTGAGCTGATCCCATCTCCCATTCCTGTTCTGCCTGCCCCACAGACCCCAACTTCAGTGAGACTGATCAACCTAGCCTTGTCCTGGGGCATTTTGCTCTGTCCATCTTCACCATCTTCACTCTGGCTGCCCAAGCTTTCCAGTCCTTGAGGCCCCAAAGGTTGCTCTGACCCCTTATGTATCTTGTTCACAGCCCCTGCTATCCCTGTCTGAGCCCCTTCCCAGATGCTAGCTAACAGAGGTGAGGGCCCTGTATCCTGCTGTTGCCTGGCCTTCATGCTGCAGGGTGGGCACGGTGGTGGAGGGGCTCCCACGCACAGGCAGCATGGTTAGCAGTGAGCTGCTTCAGACCATGAGTACTGCCTAACAAGCCTCCTTGCTCCCCACTCTACCAAACTCTCACCTCTGAAATGCAAGGACCAGTGAGTGTGTGGCTCCCACATGGATCCAAGCTCAGCCAAGACTGGGGAGCCCAGGTGGAAAGCCCTGCCCAAGCCTCACTCCCTGGCGCCAGCCCTGGCACGTCCAGAGTCTCACTGATTCCCACACCTCCCCTTGCCTGACACACAGTCTTCTCCACATGACCCAGTCTTTGGCCATGCTTTCTAGGGCACTTTCCAGCTGACCTGCCTCTCACCTATACCCCAAGCTGAGCCTACAGTGGAAGAGTCAGTTCCAGCCGAGTGGCGCAGACTCCTGTGATCTCCTCCGGACTGGTTCAGGTTGTGAGGACGCCTCTTTAGCAAAGGGCACGGTAGGGATGAGAGAGTCTCACAGTAAGCACCAAGGCATAAGGGTGGCACCAGGTTCAGCTAGCGCATGTCCACATTCCCAGCTGTCTTGTATGCGATATGTGCTCATCGACCAGTATTTGGTGTATTTAATTCAATACTCATCAACCTGAAGCAATGTTACGAACTCAAATGCTCTTTAAGTCCAGGTGACATACTGTCTGACCCCCAAGCGAACAGAGTGTTGTTGGTGACTGGTGCTCTCACCAGGTCAGGAGGGGCTGCAGCTAGCCTCCAGACCCCGGAAACCAAGCCAAACCTAAGGCAGCACCTCCCCTCGACCATTCACATTACAGAGCTGTGCTGAGTCCTCTGGGAACTGATGTCTTATTAAGGCACGTTACACAACCCACAACTCAGAACCGTTCTAACTAGTTTTTCCTACTACTGTTTACTTTGGTCATTCCCCTAATTTTAGAGATGAAGAAACTGAAGTTTGAGACTGGGTCCCTAAGGTAAAGTCCCTGACACAGAACTAGAACCCACCTGGAAACCTACCACCAGGAATACAACCCTTCAACCCAGATACCTAACCCTGGGCACACCAAAGAGCTCCAGGGTTTGGCTGGACTCTCAACAGGTTTGGTGGGGTTTTCCCTTCTCTTCCCCACTCAAGAGAATGGCTCCCTCGGCACTTCCACCGGGGGAGTTCTTTCACTAGCTCACCTAGAAAAGCCCCGCTAAGTTTCCACTCCAAGTCTCAGGGATCCCAGTTCAATGGAGCTCTCAGAAATTGGAAGGAAGGAAAAAGACAGCAAATCGCCCTGAGTTGGGCTCCCTTTCTGGGGCTCAGAGACTGGAACCCCATCAGAAGACCCAGTGTGATTTTAAAACAAGTCGCTCCCGTCAGCAGCATTTTGTTAGAGAAGCTGCGGTCGAGCAACGCTATCTGGGTGCGTTGGATTCACTGCGGTGCTTGTCACCTGCCAGCCCTCACCTGCCGGAGTTTTGGTGAGAAAGGGCCATCGGGGAGTACCGGGTTCACCTGGATCAACTTCCTCCTTCTGGAACCGGAGAAGTCTGGAGCTGGGGGGCAGGACGGGCCAGGGCCACAGGGCTGGAGTGTGACGCAGAACTAGGGGGTTTGTTTGGGACTCGGAGCCTAAGACTTTTTCTCAGCCACCAACTGCTCTGGCCTGCTACCTGTTGCCAGAAAGCCGCCCTAGCGGGCTGCAGAAGTCCGGGTGAAACTAACTTTGCTTCCGCTTGTCCCACCAGGTTCTCCTAGGAGCCTCTTACCTGCTGCTTCGGCTTCTAGCTCCGCGCGGCAGGTCCAGCGTCTCCCGGCTTGGCACCCTCTGACTGCGCAGCGTTCAGCTGGGTCCCTCCACTGTCCCCGCCCCCTGGAGGCTGTCCCAGAACGCAACGGCCTCGGTAGGCCCCGCCCCCGAGACACGCCCAGGACACGCCCCCACGTTGCGGCATCCAGGGCCCTGCAGGAGGTAGCTTCGCTCCCATCAGGACCAGGTTCCGCCTTGCAAGGGCGACTGATCCAATCGGTCAGCCCCATCCCTCTTGAGACCACGCCCCCTGGCAGCCCAGGACTAGTCCGCCAGCTCCAGCCCCTCTCCCCGCCCCGCGGCCCTGAGGAAGCAGCCTGGGTCAGACTCCGCCCACTACTGCCTCCTAGCTCAACTGGCCAGCCCCCTTCCTCTTGAGGCCCCGCCTCCTAGGCAGCCCTTCTCTGGCCCTCCTGCTCCGGCGCCTCACATCCCGGCTCTGTGCAGGACAGTCCCCCGACTACGGCCACGCCCCTTGCTCCGCCTGGGCTTCAGGTTCCTGGGACAGGACCCTGGAAGATCCGGATCCTCGGTCTTTAATTTGTGCTTCTTCAGCGTCTTTCCCGAGCCGCGCCCATCACAGCCTAACGGTCCCGCCCCCTGCGGTCGCGCTCACCCTTCCCAGTCCCTTCCCTGCTGGTGGTCCACCTAGGCTTCCCATCACCCCCACCACTGTCTGTCTCCTGGGGCCCACCCACAAGACTCCAACGGGACGGCAGGGGGCGGGGGCGAGGTGGGCACGCCCCAGCTCCGCCCTCCCCGGGACGTCTCAGCGCCTCCCAGATCCTGTTCGCCCTGGCAACTGGCTCAGGGCTGTAGGCCTGGGGCCCCCACGCTGGCATTCCAGGGCGGGCGTACTCGGGTGCATCCCGGGAACGGCGTGGGAGCGTTCGCGTTCCAAGTCCAGGCCTCTATCTGGAGGCGGCCTGGGCCCAAGCCCTTTCTGAAAATACAGCAGTTACTGTTGCTTGAACTCTTGCTCGGAGGAGCCAGGCCAGGCGGTATGCCAAGAGCTATAAAAGTCCTGACCCTTGAGTTCCCACCACTCCCTGGGTACTCATATTGCGCCCATTTTACAGATGCGCAACCTAAGCTTTAGAAAAGGAAAGCCGTGGGCTACAGTCTCACCGTGGAGGCGGTGGTGAGCTGGATTCATCCCCAAGTCCTGAATCATAGACTGAGAGCTTGTCCCAACATGCCTAGACTGGCCTCGGGAAAAGTGGCCCAAACCAACCAGCTGTGGTGGAGCCGGCTATTGAGGGCGTGGTAGAAAGGGGCTGCAGGCCTGAGCCCTCCATGACTGACATCTCTCTAGAGAAGTTGGGCTGCTGAAGACCGCCAGATGTCTGGATGCCCCACCCTGCATCCCAGCTCCTCTCACTCCCAGATTGGACTGGCCTTGGGCAGGTTACCAGGTTAATGACCAGGGCCATTAGTCTGGAAGCTGGCAAAGTTTGCCCCAACGCTTTATCTCCCTTGCATCTCAAAACAACGCCACTGTGAGAAGGGGATGAGTGTGCCAGCTTTGCAGGAGTGAGAGCCAGTGGCAAGCTGGATCCCAGCCCTGCCCAGTGACTCTGAAAGATCGGTCCTCACAGGAGCACCTCCAACACCTTGGGAGCTTGTTGGTGGGCCCTATTCCAGATCAACTGAATGAGATACTGCAGCAATTGGTTTTCACAAGGCTCCTGGTGGCTCTGAACCAGGCTGTGGTTTGAGAACTACCGCTGAACACAGATGAAAGACTTTCGGGTGGACAGAGATTCACTCAGACCTAGGTAGACCTGGCAGCTCTGCAACCCAGGGCAAAGCAAGGTACTTAGAATGAGCCCTCAATAGCCGGGCATAGTGACTCACACCTGTAAATCAGCACTCCAGGTGGAGTCAGGAGGAACAGGACTTTTGGGTTAACCTTGATGATGTAGCAAGTTTCAGGCTAACCTGGGGTGCATGAGACTGTTTTTTAAAAACCCAAAAAGGGGCTAGAGGGATGACTTAGTGGTTAAGAGCACCGGCTGCTCTTGCAGAGGATCCAGGTTTGGTTTCCAGCACCCACGTGGCCAGTAGCAACAGTCCATAACTCCAGTTCCAGGGAATTCAGCATCCTCTTCTGGCCTCCACAGTCATTGTACGCATGGGTACACTTACTTGCCTCCAGACAAAACATTCATACACCTAAAATAAAAATAATTAAAAACACAAAGAAAAACAAGACTAATAATGAAGATATCAAGTGCCAGTCCTGAGGGTAGACACTGGAAATACAATTTTTTTAATTTGGTTTGGTTTTTGATTTTTGGAGACAGTTTTAAGTAACCTAATCTGGTCTCAAACTCCTGCTCTTCCTCCTCCAGTTTCCCTAGGGCTGGAGCTGCAGGCATGAACCTCAACTTAGAGATGGAATGTGCTAGTATTCATAATGTACTCGCTCCACTTTGACTGTAGTCTACAATACCAGTACTTGGAAGATAAAGAAAGGAGGATCCAGAGTAAAAGGTCCTTAGCAACACACATGTTCTAAGCCAACCAGGGCTACATGTGACCCTGTCTCAAAATTTTTAAATTAATTATAAAATTTTTATACTAAGTCCAGGATACAGGGGCTGGAGGGATGGTTCAGCAGTTAAGAATGTTTGCTACTGTTTCCAAGGATGCAAATTCAGTTCCCAGCACCCACATCAGGGCAGCTCACAATTGCCTGTAACTCAGCTCCTGGGGATCCGACACCCTCTTCTGGCCTTAGAGAGCACCAGCACACACATGACACATATAATAATAATAGTTATTATTATTATTTACAGGAAATGAGTGTTCCACTGGATACTCTATCCTGAGAAAGGCCAAGGGCTCACCAAACTTCTAGACACTACAGCAGGGCCCACAGTGGGAGAACTGCCAGACTGCTGTGTCCTGGACTGGGTTACACTCCCAACCCTACCAGCTTTTGCAAAATGGTTGTGATATCTTCCCCTCCCACCCTGCTCCATGTCCCTGCTTCCCAAGCTGGCAGTGTTTCTGATAGTGATTCACAGCTGGCAAAACAGCTGGATCCCATCAGCCCCTCCTCGAATCAGTCCCATCAACTCCCCCTTCCTGTCAGCACCTCTCCAGGTTAGAGACCAGGGAAGCTTCTGGAAGCCCTGCTGCACACTAACCCCCATTCTCTGAAGCTCTGTTGAAAGGTTCTCCTCATAGAAACTCACAACCTGGCGGGGGGGGGGGGGGGTTGGTCCTGTTTGTAGACCTCATCTAGCATGGGAAGTCCAAATTCAAAGTGGAAATCCAACTGCACATCCTCTGGACCTGAGCATTTAACAGACTATACACCAGACGTTCATCTTCGCACCCTGATCAATATCTTTATAACCATCAGCATGATCATGCTCACGTTTAGACGTTCTGGATTCTACAGTTTCATGAAGAAGCAAATGGGAGGGTCATCTTTACCCCAGCACTGAGCCACCCACCTGTTCCTCTTCTTGTCTCCATCTCCATCAATTGCAAGTATGTCGGACTCAGCTATGCAGATACCTCAGCTCAACTGTCCAAACTCCCCATGCCCTGCCTATGGCCAGCACTTGCCCTGCCCCTAGGGGGCGCACACCTGGGACAAAGCACACTCTCAGGAGGGCAGAACAGGCAGGAGGCTTGAGTCCTCTTGACTCTGGGTTTGGGTCACTTAGGCAGGGACTCCTGGGTGTTTCTATACTGAAACACAGTCAAGATAGGGTGGACACGGGCACCCCTCTTGTCTGGTCTCTAGGTGGCCCTGGCTCCCAGTGCTTCACACAGTCTGGAATCCTCAGGGACAGTCCTGGATAAACGTAGACCCAGGTCACTCATTTCCCAAATCCCTCATGTCCCGGAACACAGGCTTTCCCAGCACTGACACCCCCTCTTCCAGCTTTGCCTGGGGCATTTTGCCAGGCAGATGCTTCTAGTGAGAGACTCCATCTGGTGTGAAGTCCTTCAGGTTCTTCAAGAGAGTTCCAGGAGTTCTAAACGGGGGTGAGAAGGACCACTCTAGAAAGTGTAGTGGAAGATCTCAATTGGCCAGTTTGGATGTGGGGTGGGGATGGAATGGCTAGACTTTAAAGGAGCAGGGCCATGGGGTTCCCAGCCCACTAGAAGATTCAACTACCCCAAAGGTAGCAGAGGAGCAGGCCAGCAGGAGACCCAGTCACTGACAGGAGCCGCAGGACCAGGATCTTTTTGTTGCCTGAACCTTGCAGAGACCCTAAGACCTTTACATAGCTCTGGTGGAAGAGGGAAAGTGAACTGTTTGTTACCTATTGCCATTGGATTTGTTCATTTTTCATTACCATAGCAAAATACCTGAGGCTGGAAGATATATAAAGAAAGATATAAAAACAGATGTTTCTGTTTTGAAATATCTGGTGATGTTTTATTATTGGCAGAGTCTCCACTACACAGGGCATCACAAGGCAGGGCAGGGCAGTGCACATCTGTGTCTCCCATACTCAAACCCTCTTCTTATAGACACCAATGCTCAACCTCAGAGCTCTGTGTGGTCCTAATCACCTGCCTAGGGCCCCACCTCCAAACACCAGTCAGATCAAACCCCTATCTTCTCAGGACCTCACAGCAGAGATGAAATTTCAACACAGGAAAACTAGGAGACATTGAAACCACACTGAAGCTCTAGGGCTGTGATGAACCTGCCTGGAGGTCTGCAGTTTGATACGTGGATGTCCTCCGGGTGAAGGCTCATTGCTCACCTCTTCTCTTTGTGATGCCACCTGGCTCCGGAGGTCACAGGGCTCAGAGTTCAGGATGGTGCACTCAGCTGGGTGTGCTGTGCAAGCCCAGAATGGGAAGTGTAAGCAACAGAGTCAAAAGTTAAGGTCAGCCTGGAAGGGTGGCAAAGAGGGAAGGAGGGAGGAAGGGAGGGAGAGAAAGAGGGAGAGAGGGAGGGAGAGAGGGAGGGAGGGAGGGAGGGGGAAAGGAAGGAATGAGGGAGGAAGGAGGAGGGAGGGAAGAGGGAGGGAGGGAGGGGGGAGGGAGGAGCTCTCTAGGCCTTCTCCAGTAGCTGGGGCTTCCTTGCAGCAAGGCTGCAGAATTTCAGGTCAATCTAAGGGCAATGTTGAAGAGCCTGGCACCTTCTGGCCTAGTTAGGCTTGGAGGCCAGCTTCCCTTACATTCCACTGTGGCGATCAGAAAGGCTAGCCATACTGAGAGGGAGGACACGGCTCTGCCTTCTCTCTGATGAGAATACTGCCAGCCTCAAGTCAGTCCACAGCAAGACAGGGCTGGGATTTCCCCTGATGAGAATTGGGAATCCAAATTAAATTGATTTAAAGCAAGAAAAATCTTTCTTCTGCATCTCTCTGGACAGAGGAAGAACTTCCTGCCTCTCAGCTGGCAGTGATTCCTTGAAGTTGTGACTTAGACAGCACCCTTTCAATCTCCTGGCATGCACATCCTTAGGATACTCAATGGCTTGCCCATGGTCAGAGGTGACAAAGGAAAGGATAACGTAGCCAACTCCATGGCAACTCACAGCCAACTTCTGTGGGTTTCAGTCTGGGAAACTGAACCTAAGGGAAGGGTCTGAATTGGGTCAAACCCAGCGTCTCAGATTCTAAGCGTCTCAGATTCTAAGTGCCTGACAACAGCAGCCTACCTCACACTGGATCAGAGAACTTCTCCAGAGTACCAGGAACTCTAGACCCAGCTAAGAATCATAAAGAATGCTTTGCCCTGAAGACCTGGCTCCAGGGTGCCCACTACACCTGTTCCCATCCCCCATCTCCTCTCAGAGTCTGGGTCCAAGAAGTTCCAACAGCACTCCCTCCAGTGTCTGGCACTTGAATGGACTCAGCTGAGAACATGGGTCTGGGTCAGACTTGGAGCTCGGGCCATGTTCTCATAGAAGAGCCTGGGCACATCCCAGTGGTAGGTCAGTTAACAAAGATGGACAGGCCAGCTCTCACCCACTGCCCCGCCCCAGCCCCAGTGGACTTTTAGCATTCCTATAATAGCAAGAAGAAGTATGGGAAGCACGGTTTTCAAACTAACTTGCTCTTCAGCAGGCACTTTGGCTGCTGGGACGCAGGGGGACTGAAGCCAGGGCCTCATGCATACCAGGCAAGTGCTCTACCACTGAGCTGTACCCACAGCCTGCACCAGGCATCTTTAAAAATGACTGATTGAGCTGGTGAGGTGGTACACACCATTAATCCCAGCACTCAGGAGGCAGAGTCACGAGAATCTCTGTGAGATCAAGGCTAGCCTGGTCTTCATCATTCCAGGCCAGGTGGGGCTACGACATCTTGTCTCAGAAAAGCAAAATTCAAATAAAAAATAATTAAAAGGACTAATTGAAGCATATACAACTAATTTGATAACTAGTGGAGGCAGAGCACTTTGTGGAGTACAAAGCGTATCTATTATTTGATACCTCCTGTACTTGGATAACTAGTTGACGCTGTTCAATGATGTCCCCCTATGCACGATTTCCTGTCACAACTGCTCTTCTCTCTTTGTATGTATCAATTCAGTCTGGGCAGCGCAAACATGTATAAGCCTACCTCTCAAAAGTTGTTATTCTTTTTTTTAAATTTTTTATTTTATTTTATGTGTATGAGTATATTGCCTGCATGTCTGCAAATGCAATCATGTCATGCAATACCCACAGAGGTCAGAAGAGGGCATTGGATTCCCTGGAACTGAAGTTATGAATAGTTGTTAAATCCCATGTGGGTGCTGGGAATCAAACCCAGGTCCTCTGCAAGAGCAGCCATCTCTGCGCCCCAGTTTATTCTTTTTAAAAATGTGTTATTATTGTTGTTGATATTTATGTGTATGCATATATATATATATGTATATATATCATGTGTGTACAATGTCCACAGAGGCCAGAAGAGAGGGGTTGGATGCCCTGAAGCTGGAGTTACAGGCAGTTGTGAGCTGCTTAGCATAGAGACTGAGAATTCCCGCAATGGTGGGAAATGCTGTTAATGGCTGAACCATCTCGGCACCTTCCTGTGAGTTTATTTTTAACTGAAATGTATGTACTATTTTGCTAATTATTTTGCCTATTATGAACCATGCACTGAAACAAATGTGAAGAATATATTTAAAATAATGATTTCAAATATTTAGCATTATGCCATGACTATAAAACAGTCCCGTCATTTTCTGCAGAAGACCACACTGGAGGCTGTCACTCACAGCCTTCTTGCTCATGCGCAAGGGCTCCTGGGACAGCAGAACAAAGACGGGAAGACCTGTGCTGTGTCTTTTTCTGGGGAGACATGAACAAGCAGCTATTCAGCCCAGTTAGAGCACTGATGACGGACTGGAGAAATGATCCTACCCATCTAGCTTGGTCAGCCAGTGAGCGTCATGTGGTTACCACGGGAATGGGTGACACAGGCAGCTGCGCCATCACTGAAAAGCCCATCCCAGCATGGGTAACAATCTATGAAGGCTGTATCCCTGGAGCTCCCAACATGCAGGTAGTTTCACTGAAGAGTCTCCTCTCCCCACCAACTGCAAGCTGCATTTACAACACTGAGGATGGGCCTAGTGAATCTTGTTAACTTTCTGGACTTCCTGAGCCTTGTAGTTTTGTGAGCTTTCTGAGCTTTCTAAGCTTCCTGAGTCTTCTGACCCCCTCCCCACCCCCCACTGGATGAATGTCTCAGTTCAGAGTAAATACTGATACAACATCCCTAAACAACTCCATGTCCGGATCTCCATCCACCCCAGAGACAGATGAGAAGGTGCTCAGGAGGAACGGGAAAGGTGGCCCCCACATCTGCAGTGGGGTGGAGCTGCATACAACCAGTGGGAAAACCTCCCCTCAAGTCAAGCCCAAGGTGCGAAAGCACACCCCAGTGCTCCCCCAAAGCCCACGATGGGGATAGACATTGTCCCTGACGTATGTAACAATGGCACCACTCAAAGACTCGAGTTGAAGAGATTGTGAGTCTCTTGCCAAGCATATAAGCATTGGAAACGTCACATTAACATTTAGTTATATGGCTTCTGTTGAAAAATAGGAACATCTTGATGAGCACTGGAACAGGGCAACAGCTGTCTAGACCTGGGCTGCAGCTGCCACATCCAGCTGCAACATCAGCCTCTAGCAGGTCACCATCCCCGACTCCCTGCCCTCATGTCTGTGACAAGTGCCTGGCTCTTGTGGAAGGGGAGTTTATAGTGTGAGAATCAGTCAATAGAGACCTGCTGGCCATCACACCCAGAGCAGTTTTGAACAGCTGACTGGTCACACAGCCTGGTGTGAGACGGCTCCAGTCCCAGCTCTGCACCATAGGCATGGTGCCCACATTTCTGAGCTTGCTTCCTGACTTGTCAGCTGTTGCATTTTACATACAATATGAGAGAGAGGTGGAGGAGAGAGCCAGAGAGACCCTGAGATCCCGCACTAACATCCTCACTCCTTGCTCTAAAATGAGATCCTCTATCACCCTCTGCTGTCCACAGTTGTCAGTGCAGCCCGTCAAGTGACCTGGAGAGAGCCCAGATGAAATGAAAGGGGTGCCTGAGTGTGTGTGTGTGCGTGTGTATGTGTATGTGTGTATAGGTGTATGTGTGTGTATGTGTGTGTGCATGTATGTGTACGCGTGTGTACATGTGTATGTGTATGTATGTGTATAGGTGTGTGTGTGTACATGTATGTGTGTACGTGTGTATAGGTGTATGTGTGTGTATGTGTGTGTGCATGTATGTGTATGTGTGTGTACGTGTATGTATGTGTGTATAGGGGTGTGTGTGCATGTATGTGTATGTGTGTGTACGTGTGTATGTGTATGTATGTGTGTATAGGGGTGTGTGTGTGTGTGTGTGTGTATTTTGTTGGCATTACTCCATTCCACCCTACCCCAACCAGTCGGGGTCTCAGATTAACTGCCCCGGCTAGGAAATCAGGACGTCATACACAGGGAATTTGGACTCCAA
Organism: Eospalax fontanierii; assembly: GCA_035773235.1. Lineage (NCBI taxonomy): Eukaryota > Metazoa > Chordata > Mammalia > Rodentia > Spalacidae > Eospalax > Eospalax fontanierii. Next base: position 20,819,329 of record CM069526.1, read on the forward strand.
CTGCCGACATTCCTCCTAGCTCATCTGAAGACCCTGGGTGCAGACTAACAAACCAGCACTGGCTGGTCTACAGTTACCTAGTTCCTGGTGGCCTGAAGGACCTGCTAACTCTTCACTGAATAGCGGTGATGAGTGGAATGTGTTACAGAATAGTTAGGAAGGTCAGCTTGGACAGCACTTTCTGATGCTATGAGAACTGGTCCTCAGGGAGGAGGCTTCTAGGTCATTTCCAGCTTCATTCCTCTAAGTCCTGGGTCTGGTGTGTGGTGTCTTCAAGCTCTGGGAGGCAACCAAGGGAAGGGTCTTGGTCTATATAGTTTTGTGAGTCTCTTGATACTCTCCTCCCCCCAACCAACAAATCGGAGGAGGGTTTTCCATGCCTGGCATCAGGGTTTTGGTTAGGTAGCATATGGCTCTTGAGGGGAGCATTTTTGTCCTGGGTGGCGTAACTCCATTAATGTGCATGTGTGCAAAAGCATATAATGCATTTTAAGAAAACATATAAAGCGTGCTTCCAGATGGCTTTTCTAGCCATCCTTAGAGTTAGCTCCCAGTCTCCCCACATCCCCCTTGGCAGTGCCTGCATCCTACCACCCCCTCTCCAGAGCCCTGTCCTCTCCAGGCCCCGCCTCATGGTGCTTCTCTACTTTCCTGACATTTACCATTACTCCAGCCTATACACTCAGTTCCAAAGATTTGGAGCCAGGTTCCACAAATAAGACAGGCCGTGCAGCGTTTGCCTCTCTGGGTCTGAGTTACCTCACTCACAGTGTTTTCCAGCTCCATCCAATTATCTGAAATTTCATGATTTCGTTTTTCTTTACAGCTTATGTGAATGTCACATTTTTATTTCCCATTCGGTTGAGAGACATTTGGGTTGTTTCCATTTCATGGCTATTGTGAACAGAGCAGTAACGAACTCAGCTGAACAAGCACGTCTGGTAGGAGAGCAGGTTCTTTGGGTGTGTGCCCAGGAGTGCTGTGGCTAGACCATATGGTAGATCTACTTTTATCTTTTTTGAGCGTTCTCCTCGCTGATTTCCATAGTGGCTGCACCAGTCTATAATCCCATCGGCAGTGAACAAGGTCTTCCTTCCCCACACCCTCACCAGCACTTGGTGTCAGGTGTTTCCTTCAGCTGAGCCATCCTGAGTGGGGTAAGGTGAAATCTCAAAGTAGATTTAATTTGCATTTCTGTAACTGCTAAGGATCTTGAACACTTTTTGAGATATCCCTTGGCCATTTTTATTTCTTCTTTTGAAAACTCTCTGCTTGGATCTGTATCACCCCCTCTCCTCTTTTTTTTAAAAAAAAGAGGATTTTTTTAAAAGTTCTTTGTATACTCTGGATATTATCCACTATCAGAGGTACAGCTCGCAAAGATTCATGGTCAGTTTGACATTATCCTGGAGATGCAGGAATGGTTCAATATATATTAAAATGATAAATCATATAAATGGACTTAAAGACGAAAATCATTTCCAGTTCTTGGTGGAATTTGGGGAAGCTCTGGTGTATAATTTATCATCTAAAATAGGGATAATTTGATTTCTTCTTTTCCTAATTATAATCTTTTAATTTCCTTCTTTTATCTTATTTCTCTAGCTAGTGCTTTGAAAATAAGTGGAGATAGTAGATAGTCCTGTCTTCTTCATCCTGATTATTTATTTTTTATTTATTTTTTTGTCTATTTGAGACAGGGTCTATCTGTAGCCCTAGCTGGCCTGGAACTCACTATGTAGACCAAGCTGACCTGGACCTCATGAATATCTGCCTGCCTCTGCCTCCCGAGTGTCACCACAACTAGCTTTCATCCTGATTTTAATGGGAATGCTTTGACTTTTTTTTGCATTTAGGATGACGATTGGTTGTGAGTTTGTCATATGTACCCTTTATTGTATTGGGGTGCATTCCCTCCAGTCCTAGTCACTCTCTAGAACTACTATCATGAAGGCATGTTGGGTTTTGTCAAAAGGCTTTCTCTGCATCTATTGAGAGGGATGATCTTTTTGATATATGCCTGTATTTGATTTGCAAGTTAAAATATTTTATCGAAAAAATTTTGAATCTATGCTCACTGGGGATGTAGGCCTATAGTTTTTGTTGTTGTGGCTTTACCTGGTTTTTGTATTAGAGTCATGTTGGCTTCATAGAAAGATTCTGCTGGTACTCTTGCTGTTTATTTTTTTAAATAATGTAAGAAGTATTGGTTGTAGTTCTTTTCAAGTTTGGTAGAATTCTGCTGTAAATCCATCTGAACCAAGACTTTTTTTTTTAAAGTCAAAGACTTGCTATTACTACTTCAGTCTCCCTGCCTGCTATGGATCTGTTTCAGTTGTTGATCTCTTCTTCGTATAACTTTGGTAGTTCGAATTAATGTGTAAATTGAGGTTTTCTAACTTAATGGAGAATAATTTTAAAAATATTTCTTTATAATGTTCTGAATTCCCTTGGTGTCCGCTGTAATGTGTCCCTGTTCATCTCTGACTCTGATAATTTGGGCTTCCTTTTTCTTTCTCTTGGTTAATTGGGCTAAGGATCTGTTGATCTTGTTTATCTTAAGAAAAAAAAGAAGCCAGCCCTTCCATTCATTGATTCTTTGTATTGTTTTCTTTGTTTTTAGTTCAGTAATTTTGCTTTCTTTCCTTCTATTCTTTCATTAATTTCTGCTCTGATTTTTATTCTTTTTTCCATCAACTGGATTTGGGTTTGTTTTCTAAACTCTTGAGCTACATCATTAAGTCAACTAGTTGTCTATGTTCTGATTCTTTAATGTAGGTGCTTAGAGCTATAAATTTTTCTCTCGGGACTGCTTTTAATGTGTTCCAGAGATTTTGTTGTGTTATTTTTTTTCTTTTCATTTAATTTCAGAACTTTAACATTTTTTCTTTATTGATTTCTTCTTTAACTCATTGATCATTCAGTAGTGTGTTTTTCAATCTCATGTAATTAGTAGAGATTCTTTTGCTATTGATTTTAAGCTTTATTGAAATTTTTGCTGAGTGAAGGAATGGCTTGTCTTTTCTCTTATTGGCATATGTTAATTGTACAAAATACAATTTTGTTATGACATTCCTTGTTGCTGTGAAAAACTACCTGTCGAGAGGAAAAGTTTACTTTAGTGTGAAGGTGTGGTCAGTCGAGGCAGGGAATGTAGGGAATGTGTGCCCTGGCTGGGATGGCAGGACCTTGAGGTGGCTGGGTCACATGACATCTTCAGTCAGGAAGCAGAGACGGGTGGCTGCCCCTCAGCTCTTTCTCTCTTTTACTCAGTCGGGATGGGACCTCAGTCCATGGAACGGATGCCACTCACACTGAAGGTGAGTCTTCTCTCCTCAAACAAATCTTTCTGGAAACACCCTTGGGGACACACTCAGAAGTGTTTCCATGGTGATTCTAAATCTAGCCAAGTTGACAATGAAGTGTAACCCCCGAGTGGCAGATCATCATCATTGATGATAGGGATCACTCGCCCTCGGGATCTTCCCTGGTCCCTCCTCTCCTACCCTTCCTTTTCTTTTTCAAGACACCCCCTGAATTAGCCACTTCTCTGTTGCTGTGATATACACCATGACTGAGGCAACTTATAAATGGAAGAGTTTGTCGGGCTTACGGTTCCGGAGGGATCAGAGTGTGTTGTGGTGCGGAGGGAGTCTGTGGGCACATTCATTTAAACCACCAACGACTCCTCACTTCCATTTGATTGTCTTTCTTTCTTTCTTCTCTTCTTCGAGAGAGGTTCTCACTACGTAGCCCTAGCTGGCCTGGAACTCACTATGGACACCAGGCTGACCTCAGACTTACAGATATGCCCGCCCTGCCTCCTGAGTACTGGGACTTTTTTCAGGTCTTAGCATCTAGATTCCATGCATGAGAGAAAATCTGTGGTAATTGTCTTTCTGAGGCTGACTTAATTTGCTTAACATCATCTCCAGTCCCTTCCAGTTCCCTGAAGTGTCATAATTTTATTCACTGCTAAATACAACCCCCATTGTTCATGTACCAATTCTCTTCAGCCCTTGAACCTTTGATTCTCACACTAATTTGCTATCGTCATGTAGGCATACTGAGGAAGGCCGGAAGGGAGGAGGGAGGGAGGGAGGGAACATTTTCAGGACAGTCCACAACTGCATGTCATGTTCACAAACCTCCACCAGGTGGCTCCCCATGTCCATTTACGAGGCTGTGCACAGTGGTCCAGAGCTGGAAAGGATGGAAGAGATGTGGAGGGCCGCGCACACTGGCTGGCACTCTTCAGACGTGGATTCTAGTCCCAGCTGGCACCACCAGAGGCCCCATTCACCTCTCTGAGCTTCAGTTTCCTCACCTGCAAACCCAGACTGTTGTGAGGAATGTGGTGAGCTGCCTCCAGGTCTGAATATCCACAGGATTCAGTTTGATTTCTTACTTCCTAGTGTGTTTTCAGTTGACGCCAATTGCTGGGGAAGACCTGGGGGCCATTACAGATTCTGTCTCTCTGGGGGGAGATGAGATGGGAAATTCACCGGCCTGGCATCTGGGAAGGACCCAGATGGAAGGGTAACAGAACGGGGCAGTCACTACCAAAGATGCCAGAAAAGCTGATGGCGCTGACAGACCACACCTCAGGCCTGCCTGAGCAATCTCTCTCTCTCTCTCTCTCTCTCTCTCTCTCTCTCTCTCTCTCTCTCTTTCCCTCTCTCTTTCTCTCGCTCTCTCTCTCCTTCTCTCTCTCTCTTTCCCTCCCTCTCTCTCTCTCTCTCCTTGCTCTCTCTCTCTCTCTCTCTCCTTGCTCTCGCTCTGGCCTGTTTGTTGACATGGTCTCAGATAGCCCAGATTGACCTCCAGTTCACTATGTATCCAAGACGACCTTGAACTTCTGACCATGGTTACGGGTGTACACTACCAGTCCTGACTTAGTGGTGCTGGGTGCGGAGCCCAGGGCTCTGTGCGTTCCAGGTAAGCACTCTACCGACCGAGCCACGTCCCCAGCGCAAAGAGCATTCTTTTCAGAGGCGGTCATGAAGTAACTAAGGGCTAAGAGGCAGGGTCACCAGTCCCCTCTCACCTCTGTCCCCCTGACCTTCCTTCAGCTGTGTGGCCCAGCTGAATGTCTTGCCCTCTCTGGGCTCTTCTCTATGGGAGTGGGGAGGTTGAGTCCATCCTCTCCAGGCTGACTTAGCAGTAGAACCTCCTGTAATCAACAGCCCGTGTAGACTCTGGGAATAGAAGCAGACAGTGCAAAGCCAGGCCTCCTGGCAAGGGGGGGGGGGACCCCGTCTCAGCGACCATCCCTCCCAGTACATTCCTGAGCATCTGGAGCAGCTCATGACCCTGACACTCCAGGCTCTGTCTAAGTGCAAGTCTGGCTGACTCTGGAGTCTTCCACCTCAGATGCCTGCAGTCCTTCCAACGGCCGAGACGCCCCTCCTGCAACAGCCCAGAAACCGCCCCCCACCCCTGTCTGCACACACAATATCCAGTCTCCCTGACTTTCTCATATCCACTGCCCAGTAGTGCTGGGGTTTGCAGGGAGGGCTGCAGTCTTTACCACCCCCATCCTAGATGGGGAAAATGGTCAGCTGGAGCCCAGGAGGTCAGCCCAGGTCGGTGGGCTGTTCCACCCACCAACACCCCACCTCCACTCCCCAGTCCCCTGAGAGTGGGCCGGATGTGCATGGAGTGCAAGCTGGTGTCCTGGCCAGCAGGACGCCAGCCCAAGGCCCAAGGTCACCGCCCTCACACTCTCCTCCCACTAATAATTAACTCCAGGCCAGGCCAGCTGCGGCTCCCAGGACCTTTAAGCTGGGACCTGGTCCACCAGCCCCTGACTCCACAACAGGGTGAAGCCACCTCCTGATGACACAGTTGGCCTGTTCTGTCCATCCCTCTCCCTGGGACTCCCTTTTCCCTGCTTTTCATTCCTCAGGGAGGGAGCTGGACGCTCCTGAGGTCCTCCTCCTCAGGTCAGCTTTCAGCTGTATGGTCCAGATAAAGTCACTTCCTCTCCGATCCTCAGTCTCTTCTTCCTTGAAATTTCCTGGCTACTCAGCAAGATAGCACGTGCGCGCGCCTGGCGTATTGTATGCTGCTGAGAGATCCCACGTTCTTATTCTTTCAAGTGCTTCTAATAGGGGCCCCTCAGCCCGATTCCTGCTCCTCCAGGTCTGGCAAAGCCCAGCTCTTTCGGGGTCCGACACCTCTGCGCTCCTCCTTTGCCTGCTGCTTCCCCCTCAGCCGTTCTCCCGACTCAGGCTCCCGACACCAGCCTCGCTGGGGACTTTCTGAGTCTCCAGCATTCATCTCTGTATTACAGCCCTCCCTGGCTCAGTTTCCCCATGTGATGGGAAACCGTTGGAGCAGGCTGGCCTCACTCCTGTGTTCAGCATTCTCTTCCTGGACAGCACCACCGTGGCCTGCCCTGCAGACTGTCTCCCAAAGGGGCCCGGCCCCCGCGGTGCAGGTGCATCTGAGGACCGCAGGGCTTGCCCGACCCACCTGGTTTGTCTGCGGCTATGGCAGTCGTTGGAATCCCGCCATCTGGTGGCCATTTTAGGAATTACACTGCTCAGGCTAGTTGGCTCACTATGCACACTGCCCAGCAAGACCTCTAAATGGTTACAAGACCCAGTAAAATTAAGACAGAACCCTGCCACCGAGGCACCCAGATTCCTTGGTAACCCAACACCCAACACACAAGAACACAGGAACGTCTGTTCAAAGCTTCAGTCTCCCTTCTTCCAGAGCTGACACTCACCACAGCCTGTCCAGCTTCTGTACACCCGCCGCCCATCACCTGCCCAGCTCACCTGGACAGGTGCAGTTGCCTCCCTGCCTCCTCTGGCTTGGCCCCTTCTTCAACTGGCATGTGGAACCATCGCTGAGGGTGGAACTTATCTGCTGAATGCTTGGCCCCTTCTCAACTAGCATGTGGAACCATCGCTGAGGGTGGAACTTATCTGCTGAATGCTTGGCCGAAATTGACCCTTGGGCCCTGCTGGCCTCTGCTCCTTGTGTCCTGGCATCACCTCTGCCTTCCTCCTCACTCACTGCAGCCCAGTGGCACTGGCTTCTCTCAGTTGGTCACAAGCACCAGGATAGTACCTGCCCCAGGACCCTTGCACTGCATGGAGCACTCTCTTCCATAGGGACACACATCTGGGTGTTCTTTCCAAAGCCCCTTCTTTTTAAGATCATTGCAGTTCATTTACTTGTTTGTTTATTTATTTATTTACTACTACTACTACTACTACTTGTGTGTGTGTGTGTGTGTGTGTATGCACCTGTACCTGCTCCAGTGCATGTGTGGAGGTCAGAGAACAACTTGCAAAAGTCCATTCTCTCCTTCCACTGTGTGGGTCTTGGGCATCAAACTCACACCATCAGGCTGAACCATTTTGCAGGCCTTCCAATGCCCCTTCTCAAGGAGGCTTCTTGAGGACCCTATACTCTGCTTATATTTATCTACTTATTGCTCTTATCTACCCACCCATCTGGAAGCTCCGTGTGTGTAGTGCTGTTGCTCACTGCCTCCTTCGAATGGTCTTGAACCTGGCATGGTCTCAGCCCCTCAGCAGCCACCCAGAATCATCTGTTAAGTTGATGAGATGGATAGATGAAAGAAGAAAAGGAGGAAGGCAGTCAGAGCTGAGAAGCTCTAAGTGGCTCCCAGACCCAAAGGCCCACCTGAAATGAAATGTAGATTCCTAGGCTCCCACCCTGAGACCACAATAGGTGGTGGGGTCAAAATTTAGGAAGAAGGGACCACAGCTGTGTGCTTTCTGGAGACCTTTCATCTGACAGATGGGGAAATTGAGGAGAGAAGGCAGTGAGTGACTTGTTGCAGGTCACACATCAAAGGAGACTAGACAGACACAAGCATGCATGTGCTTTCTCTCCTTCCCTGTCACTCCTAGTTCCATCGTGAGAAGAGAAGACACTGGGGAGAGGCTTGCTTCAGTGCCAGGCCAGGCTGGAGGTGGTGCGACCGATGATAGCTGATTTTGAATGGTTCTGTCTCCATCACCAAAGCAGAGCCTGGCAAAAGCTAGGAGCCCAATAAAGCTCCCCGGAACCATGAGAAGACAGAGCAGAAGATCATCACCCCAATCCCTGCCCCGGGCGCACCCAGTGACACTGGCCACAAAAGGGCACAGAAGGCCAGGCTGTAAGGTCACCTGCTGGCCACCCGCACAGGGAGCAAAGCTTCTAGGTGTACTACAGCCGAGGTCATTGCTCATGTGGGGGTGCCCTGGCTTAGCCCTAGGCTGAGCAGCACCCCAGATTCCCACTTCTGCACAGCTAAGAGGTCACCCTCAGGAAGGGGACCTCTGAGAATATGGTGGGTGTTTAGGTCAGAGGGAGCTCTGTAGAAAGCCTGCCTACTGTGTCTCAGGGAAAGATGAACCAGATGAAGCGGGAAGTGACATTCAGGTCCCAAAGGGACACAGGGAAGGGCGTCCTCCTTCCTGTTCTCCCAGGCGCAGACAGGTGGCAGTTCCCTGAAGCAGCTGGAAAATGATGAACTTAGACACAGGGCTGCCTCCGCCAGAGGGAGAGGGAAGGTGGTTGTGAGCCTTAGGTCGAGGTTTCTGGCTAGTGTGCATCCCTGGGCATGGCCCCCTCCCTGCCCCAATCCCAGCTCCAGCCCCAGCCCCAGCATCACCCCTTGCCAATCCTGGTGCTCCAACTCCCTCTGACCCAACCAGTCCTCCTCCCACCTCCATCCGCTCCTCTTGTACCTGGAGCACAGTGCAGAAGGCACGTTGACGCGCAGTTTCCCCAGCTTCTTGGTTCTGGACCTGGACCCCACACACCTTTCCTAAAGAGGCCAAGATGCATCAGGAAGCAGGACTTGGGCAGAAACACAGGTACTAGAGTGTCCAGCAGATCCAGCAGGTGGAAAAGAGATGGGATTGAAGCCTGGGAGGCCGAGCCCATGCATGCACGCACATGAACAAGATGTGGCTGGGACACAAGCGGTTTCTCCGGGGAGAGGGAGGAGGCTCTGTCCAGTCATACCCACTACTGCTGGACACGGTTTCCCATGGTTGTCCACAGGAGGACAGCTGTGGTGGCCTCCGCCCTGTGCCTTCTCCCCTCTTCAACAAGGGTGACTGAGGGTTCCAAATGGAGGAATTCTGTGTGTTACCTCAGGATTTATTTCCTTTCATGGCTTTAAGGAAACATTTTCAAAGGGTGAACAAATTTAGGTATAAAGTAGGAATCAGATGAGCTGAGGTACGAGTTATATATTGGCTGTGCGACCTTGGCCAAGCTGCTTAACTTTTCTGAGCTTGTATACTACAGATCAGTTTGCCTGGTAAGCAGGGTGCTTATTACAAATGTCCACTGCTTTCCTTGATCTGTTAAAGGAGCTTTCTGCTATCTAGTCCTACTCAGGATCCCGAATTCTCCCTCTCCCCACAGCTTGCTCCCACACCCCTCCCCAATGGTGACATGCTTTAGGAAAGTGAAGAAACAAGCCATGGTGGCTGTAAAACTATCATATTGGGTGTTGGCTGTTCCCATGACTCAGAGAAAACTGAAAATACAGAGAGATAAAGTCACCAGCCCAAAGTCACACAGCTACTAAAAGATCAGGGCTACTGGAGGCTTTGCTACCGATGGCAGAATTCAGATTGTGCCAAGCAGAGACACCTAGACAGGACAGTGGGGCGACAGTGGGGGCTCCCAGAGGAAGGAAGGAAGTTGGCTGGGTTGGAGGGAGATGGGCTCTCAGGACTGGCCAATGGGATGATGGTGAGGGCCAACCTGGGAGGGGGTGGCCATGAGGAGATAGTGCTCAAGGCTGCAGGCTATCCCAGGACAGCAGGATATCCCAGGATATCCCCACAGTCTTCCACTTCTCCACATGGACAACTAGAGATAGAGCTCATCAGCTATGGGTCCACCCACCAAGGACCCACAGGAAACTGTGTGTGTTGGAAAAGGTCCCAGATAGGCCCACACCTTGGGCATTTACTGCCCAGCTCTCTGACCCAGGGAAAGTGGAGTTTCCCCTTCCATCCTGGGAGGCTGCGAGGCAGGCTGTGGATTCTCAGTGGAACTTTTAGCTGAAGCCCAGAGTATCAAAGACCAGAGCCTTTCATCCTCTCCTCAGGAAGGATCTGCCCCGGGCTCTACCACTTTACCCAGTGCAGCCCGGCCTTTTATTTCTGATTCAGGAAGTGTCTCAACAATAAAGTCATCATCAGGGTATTAAGTCACCTCCTCAAGATTTCAAGTACATTCTGAAAAGAGATTTTGCCCACACAAAAAAAAACACCACAATAAAAGTCAGTCCTGACTGGCACTGCTGTTTTGACTGGGCTTTCAGAAGGGGGTGCTGGGAGGGTGGGCAGGGGGCTGAAGAGCTCCCAGACCAGAGTGAACTGCCCCAGCCACTGGGCAGCACTTCCTGTCCATCTGCTTCTGTAGGAAGCCTGGCAGAGGCAGGCAGTGGCGAAGGCAACTTGCTGGAGGCCCTGGTCATGCCTCCGATCTGATGCCAACCCCATGGAAAGACGTTCCAGTGTAGTCTCCAAGGTCCAGAGAGCCAAGGACCTGCAAAGCCTTTTTTCTACATCCGGGAGGGGGTCCAGCCGAGGTTCACCTGCAGGACCCAGGCCCTCACCTAGGCAGGTCTCACAACACCTAACAAAGGAGGGAGGACCCCGTATTTTATAGGTGAGGAAAGTCAAGGTCTGGAGACGTGACTTGAGTGGGCAATGTCACAAAGCTAGAAGGTACATTGTCGGGAGGGATCCACAGGGTTCTGGCCCAGAGCTCTTGGTGTAGAGAGAAGAAAAAGATGATGACAGAAGGAAGAGACCAAGGCTGCCAGGGGCCTCCACCCAACACCTAGCCCCTCCCATCACCTGCAGACCCAAAGCTAGGCTGGAATTCATATTCTCAGGAATTCATATACTCTTTCACCTGGTTCTTCGTTCAACAGATGTTTATGGACTCTTCTAGAAGACTCTCCAAGGCCAGTGAGATGGCTCACTGGTAAAAACTGTTGCCACCAAACCCGACAGAGTTCAGTCCCTGGAACCTACCTGGTAGAAGGAGAAAATGAATTCCTGCAAGTTGTTCTCTGCCCTGCATACACGCGCTGTGAGACACAGATACACACACAAGACAAATAAATAATGTAACTGAGAAGACTCTCCAAGCCTTGTGTTAGTACAGGGAGCAAGGCAATCAAAGCAACACCCATGGGAAGGTGGGACTCCTGAGGGTCTGCTTCTTTCCTCTGTCATCCCCAGGTCCCTCATAGGAGAAGGGCCAGCTTCAACCCCCTAGTCAGCCTCAAATTCGTCTCCACCGGCCAGGAGCATCCGGGAGACGGGGCTGGGACCTGCAGGCGAGCGCTGTGGGGCTCTTCCCATCTTTCCTCCCTGCCCCCCAGCCCTGGCCTCTGCCCCTCCCATCCTCCCCGGCAGGGACAGGCCAAGGGCAGGAGAGCCCCCAGGGAGCCTGGATCAGCTCCAGGAGGGGCGGGGGAGGAGCTGGGGGCACCGCAGAGGTGTGTTTTGAAATCTGCTTCCTTTTGGCCACGCTTGAACTTCTAAGCTGCTGACTTTGACTGACAGGCGGGAAGGGAGCCGGAGCCCCCGTGGAGCCCCGAGGCGGAGATGGAGGGGCTCCGCAGGGGCTGGGCTTTCGGCTGCAACCCCTGCCTTCTGGGTCTCCAGCTCTTTGGGCTGGGGGAGGGGCCTAGGCCTTCGCTCACCCGGCCCAGGGGGGCCAGTATGAGGGCGGGGCTCTGGGAATCAGAAGCAGAAAATTCCAGTCACATCAGATCTCAGCTCCTCTGAGGGCAAAGCCCGCAGCGGCACCCCAGGCAAGGGTAGGTAGCTTTTATTGGACTGTTCATTCCTTAAATATGTTTGTGAAATGAACCAACCTTCGGAAAAAGCTTACGTATTACTGGTGAATACCCAGTGTGCTTTTCTAAGTCAGGATTTGGCTGAGCCAAGGACCTGCCCTTTGTCAAGCTCAGAAAGGGCCCCACTTTTATCTCGGGGCCTTTCTGACTAAATCACACTTCCCGGGTTCCCATCCACCTGCCTCCTGTGAGCCTCAGCCAGTGGGAAGAGCGGGTTGAGGATTAAAGTGCAGGAAGAAGGGGAGATCCCAGAGCCTCCTCACTCTTCCTGGGCACTGCTGGGGTCACCTCCGAGGCTCCAGCTTCCCCCCATCTAACGGTTTCTGGGTCCCTTTGTCTCTCCAGTCCTAGGACGTCACAGGTGCCTGTGGTGGCTGGTTCCTGGTTATGTCATCATCCGCATCTGGCCCCTCAACTTTTCTAGAAGAGCTCCCTGTATTAAACTCCCTTTGTGGAAATACTTGGTGTGAACTCTGCTTTCCTCGCTGTGGTCTGCCACCCAGGAGCCCCACCTGTGTGCCAGGCTCTGCCTTCCAGTCCTTTAATGGGGGAGGAGGATAGTGGTCATTAGAGCTGGGACTCCTTAATTGCCCACCGCCCCAGAAATCAGGCCAGGCTTCCTTTGCAGCTCTGCCTCCTGCGCAGGCAACAAGAATGTACAAATGAGTGTTTTATCTTTGCCACTAAGAATACCGACAGACAGCTCTGATACTTGCCTGGCCAAAATAAAAGTGGCTTTGAGCCAGGTTCCCTGGGCAACGTCATAAAATGCACTTCTGACACAGACTGATCTGAACTGGTCATTCGTTCTCTCCTTGCCCCCACCACGCTGACCGTGGTATGTGTCTCTTACCCTTAGTGAAGTTCTCCGCTGCTGTCTCTGATACGATGCCATCTCTCCTAAGTGCTCTCCGCCTCCAGGCCTGACATGGCTCCCCGGCCCCACGTAAAGCTCAGTTCTGAAGGGTAATTTCCTGTCCGCTCCATTCCAAATCTGCAGCTCTGAGTTCTAGCAATCATCACATCTTAACAGCAGCCCAGAGAAACACCAATGACTCTGAGCACACCTGAGGGCACTCCTAGGAGCACGCCTGGGAGGACACTTGAGGGCACACAAGAGCACGCCTGGGAGGGGCTTTCTGTGGGCTCAGGGTTACTGATACCATGTTGTACAGGAGGAAATGACACTCAGGGAGGTGCAGCCCTCACCTTGGGGCACACAACCCCTGGCAGGCAGCTGCACCTGGGACTCATGGCTGCTGTAGCTCTCTTAAAGGTGCAGCTGAGTCTAAGACCACTCTCTGTGGTTTCCAGGACCTGCGTTCTGGAACAAAGAGCAGGACCAGGGACTCATGGATGTGACAGAAACAGACAGTTTGTTAAGAGAAGGGAAGCAGGCTGGAGGGTCAGCCAGGTCCAAGGCTCAAAAGCTCAGCCACGAGAGTCCTGACCCTTCATAAGTCATTGACAAGGCGTGCCCCCCTCACTGGGTTACGTTGGACTTTTCTTACGCATGCTCTGTTTATCATCTAGAGCCCCAGTGGGGAAGTCTTTCTCTGACCACTAGCTTTCATCGTCATCTTTTCACCCCCATGAGTGTTAGCATGCATGTATGTATGTGCCACATACATGCAGTGCCTGCAGAGGCCAGAAGAGAGCATCAGGATCTGGAACTGGAGTTACATGCAGGTCCTGGGAACCCAACCTCAGCCCTCTCAAGCTCTAAGGCATCTCTCCAGCCGCTTCTCATGGTGATCTCGTGATGGCTGTCCCTTACTGTGCCCTCCTGCCACCACCCCAGACTGCCTGTTCTGCAACTGACATTCTGCAGAGGAGAGAATCAGCCTAGAGAGGAACAGGAGGCCTCGGAGCCAGCAAGCCGCGAGAGGCAGGTCCCCTTGTCTGGTGTGGATCCCAGGGCGGCCTCTGCCCTGAGGAATCTTCCCATGTGGCTCAGCTGCAGACTCAGCTGTGGACTATGTACTCCCTCCTCCTTTCCCAGCTCCTCTCAGCTGATGTAGCTTTCAGAAAGTGCAGTTCTGGCCCACGATCCGTGCCTGCCCTTCAGCACCCCCTTACCCTGGCCCTGGTTCCTGAAATTGCTCCATGGAGGAGGGTTCTTTCTCAACCTTCCTGAGCCAGGTGTGGCGTGCTATGTGCATCTCTGATCACTTGGGGTAGATCTCTTGGGTGGTATAAGGCAAAGGGCTAATAGTGTCCCAGGAATAGCCATTCCGCTAACCCACACATGAAAGACTGTCTCCTGAAATTCAGTAACACAATGTGGGCACAACCTTCTGTATCAGAGGGCACAGATGGGTGGGAGTTTTTTGGGGCATGTGTGGGGTCCGGGGGGCTTTTCAAGGTAGAACAGCCCCTGCACGAGGCAAGCTGAGGCCCTAGGGCAGAGCCAGTGGCTTGCTGGCCAGGTGCCAGCCAGGCAGGGACAGAGAGCAGGCCCCAGGAGAGCAGGGCGGCTAGATTCCAGCACATCTGGGCTGGGGGAAGGCACAAAATACCCACGCAGGAGGCAAGGCCCTGGATGTGTGCAGCCCAGGGGCTGACAGGAAGCTGAGGCCTCCGGCGGCTTGGTGAGGCCGCTGGGGGTGGGGGTGAACAGACAGGGCTGGTGTCTTCCTGAGCAGGTAGTGGCACGGAGGCTGAGAGAGGGATGGCTTGTTTGAGCAAGAGCCTTTCAATTTTGCACACACCATCCTCCATGGGAGCCAGCCAGAAAAGAATTCTTCAAGCCTTGACCTGATCACCCAAGGGAGAGCAAGCATCTTTCGTCCCGGCAGCCATATTTATTAAACCCTTGCCTCGGATCAGGCTGTCCGTCCTGTGTCCTTACAATAACCCCAGAGAACAAACACCGTGCTTCCCCCCTCTCCCCGCGTCAAAGATGAGGAGACTGAGGAGACTCAGGGAGGTTTGTAACTAGCTCAAGATCACAGCAGATGCGAGGGACTGGAGGTGACTGTACGCTGGGTACCCTCAAGGCAACTTGCCATGGCTGTCTCACATGGGAACATGGGAACGCCAACAGGGACGTGGCAGCAGTGTGGTCACCTTGTGCTGTCCTCAGCCCGAAATGCTCTTCTCATCTCTTTTCCTGTGTTATTCCGCTCCCACCTTTGGGGCTCAGCCTGAATTCAACTACTGGTTTCAGGGTCCCTCTCAACCCTGATTGCCTGGGCTTCTCTGTCCTCTCAAAACACCTGTATTCCCTCTGTAACAGTCATCCATCTATTCAGTCATTCACACATTCATTCATTCATTTTTCTCTCAGCCAGTCCTTATTGAGTATTCAGAGCATGCCAGGTACTACAGGTTAGGAAAACGGTCACAGTTCCTAATCTCTAAGGGGCATTCGTCACCTTCATGTTGCAATGATCAAAATGCCTGACGGCAACCATAAAGGGAGGATGGGCTCATGGTTTTGGAAGGTTTCAGTCTGTCATAGAAAGGAAAGTGGCATGGCACAGTGGCTGGCTCTGTCGGTAGCCACAGTAGCACGAGGCCGAGGCTGGCCATGTTGTGGTAGGTCAAGAAGAGATGGAGTCCAGGTCGGGCATCATTATGTTTCAGAGGCCTGCCCCTGGCAAGCTGTTTCCAGCTCCCAAAGGTTCTACAGCCTCAGAAAATGGAGTCACCCTCTGGGGACCAAATGTTCAAATCACGAGTCTGTGAGGGACATCTCAGGCTCAGACAATAACCAAGATAGAAGGTAAAGAGTGTGTAATGCATGTGGCCTCACACCAAATACTGCTGCTGTTTAGGAAAAGGAACAAGAGGTCAAAGATGGGCAGAGTCGCAGTTTAGTCACAAGGTCATTTGGAGGCGGTGACATGAGCAGAGAGGGGGCTAAGTCGCTGATCACAGCATGAGTTCCTTATTTTCTGAAGTTGTAGCTAATGTCTGTCTCTCCCTCTGGGCTATTATTTACTATTATTACTGTGGGCGGGGAGAGTCCCCTGAGTGTGAAGGTCAGAGGACAACTTTGTAGGGTCGGCTCTCTGCTTCTGTCATGGATGCCAGGACTCGAACTCAGGTTCCTGAATGGGAGATTGATTGATCCTTTGCACAAGTGCTTTTACCTGCTCAACCATGTTGTTGCCCTGCTCAAGACAGGGCTTCATGAGATCTGATCTCAGACTCTCTATTCAGTTAAGAATGACCTGCCTCCACCTCCCAAGTGCTAGGGATTAGACCCAGGGCATACTAGGCAAGCACTCTACCCATCGAGCTACATCCCCAGCCTTCTGTCTGGGTTATTGCTTTATGAATAAAAAATATTTACTTGTTCTGATGAAGGTATTTCAGGCTTAGAACGTTATCTGCAGAGCACTGCTCGACAAACAGTGCTCTGCACACACTAGGTGAAGAAGTGATTGACAGAATGGTGGCGGCAGAAAACCTTTGCAGGTTCAAATGTGAACAGTGATCAGGTCCAATGCCAGGCCTGTCAATCTTCCCTCTGTAATGACTGATCTTCACTGCCAGCCTGATTGGATTTAAAATCATCATGGAAACCGACCCCCCTGGTCACGACTAGGAGGCTGTTTCTAGAAAAGTTTCACTGAAGAGGGAAAAGACCTACTTTGGATGTGGGCAGAACTTTCCATAGGTTGTGGTCGAGGACTGAAAAACAAGAGAAAGTGAGTTGAGCACTAGCTGCTTCTCCTTCCACTTCTTCACTCTGGTGTGAGACTAGCTGCCTCAGGTTCCAGCCGCTGCACCTTCATCATAGTGAACAGGACCTCGGACTGTGAGGCAACATAAAACCTTTGTTGCCTATTCCTTTCAGGTCACAGTGAAGAGAAATGCTTTGCGGCCTGCCTTCCCTCCAAAGAAGGGAATGAATGGCTTTGATTGACTCTTTGGGATAGATGTTAATGTGGGAATGACATTTATAATATGGACATGATCTGGACTAGTGACTTTCACCTAATCTTGTAACCAAAAATGTACCATGTAAACAAGCTTACTGAGCCATCTGCTCCTCCTGTGACCTGCGTACCTGACCTTAATCCCTCAAGATCCCACCTTGCCCCCCACCCAAGATGTGTGTGATCAACATTTCAAAGCACTGGAAGCGGTGAGAAAAATTGAGAAGTCAGTCTGAAATTGTGTGTGTGTGTGATATTCTAGGCCCAGGGATCAAAGGGCAGGATTCTCTGATAAGACAAGGATGGATCCTAACTTCTTGTTCCCTGGTTCATGCTGGAGATACTAATTCAATAACAAAATGAGTGAAGTCTGGCTGGAGAGCACAGTCCCATGACACATCTGAAGGGACGCATTTTCAGGGTTCAACTCCACTCTTGGCCTTAAAATGAATGCTAAGAGTCAGACTATTTTAATGTGGCTTAGAAACACCCCATGTTGAAATCTCAGCTAACATTATTAAACATCTGAACCTTCAACATCCCATTAGTAAACCCAGGAGATAGCAAGGATGTGGGACATGGAGGGATGACAGTCAAAGTTTGCTTTGTCCCTGACCTTCCCCATGCACATCTGTAGGACCATTGTCTGTTTCTGTGTGAAGCAGAGCCCTAACAGGAGGTTGGGGTGGCTGGAGAAGGCTACTCTGACCAGTGTGTCACTCTGGAGCTGCAGGTCTAGTGTAGAGCAGAACATCAAACTCTCTACCCTCGTAGGATGGTGTTGGCAGGATGGTGATGGCAACTAGAAAACAGGCCTTGCTCAAGAGAGCTGTGCTGGCTAGCGGACTTGGGTTTCATTTACCCAGGGGGAAGTGTCGAATCAAGGCAGGAATATCAGCAAAGTTCTAGTCTTCAGGGAGCTTTGAGGATGACCCAGGAGTTCTGACTGGAGGCTGTTTTGTACCTAGTATGAAGAGCCAGGCATGTACTTGCAATGTTCCAGCAATCACCCACATCCCCCCTTCTCAGCTGAGCATAACCAAAAAGGAGGGAGGTGAGGGCACAGCTGAAGAGCCAGGCAGAGAGGGCGGGCCACTGCAGCCCAGCCCAGACACCTGCTTCCCGTGGCCCTGACAGGGCTGAGTCCAGTGTATCTTCTATCTGTAAAGTGGGTGCTCAGCAGCAGCAGCCCTCACAGAATGGTCCCCACAGAGGGCAGATGGTGGGGGCTAAATCCAGAGAAACAGCAGCGGAGGAAGAAGGGATATCTTCCCACACTAACTGACATTTTTTTTTTCCCAGACAGGTACTTAAAGGGATGGATATCCACACACTTCTGTGTTTGGGAATCAGACAGCTCTATGCTTAAATCCCTGCTAGAGATTCCCTAAGCCTCACCTGTAGAATAAATAAGAAGATACCAAGCCACTCAGTTCAGACCCTGGCATAATAACAGCTCAGTAAACAATTCCATTAAGATAACAAACCTGGAGAGTCAAGAAAAAAAAGACCCCCCTTCCTCAGTGGACTTCTTAGACTCACTTAGAACAGATACTAAAAGATGATTAAAGAGGTTAAGGACAAGGAAGAAGGACGGAGCCTTTTACTCTACAAAAGAACCTTCATCAGACAGACACAGTGGCCAGGCCACATTGAGGGTGAGACATCCCCAGGGTTCCCCTTGGCTGCAGGTCCAGGGAGCTGCCTGGGTTTGGGCATGGAGGGACCACAAAAAAAAGGTGTAGCCACAGAAGGTGTAGTCAGTAGACATCCACATCCTACACCCTGAAGTTCTCTGAAGCCATCCCTAAGTTACAAGGCCTGGCTGTGCTCCTTCGTGAATGACCTCTGTCATCACAGCCCCACAACCTGGCCTTGCTTCCCCTGAAAAGGGTTGGCCTCTCTATGACCATCACTCTGAGGGGTCTCAGAGCTGAAGCTGGATGGGGAGCAGGCAGGCTGCCCCTCAAACCCTCTCCGCAGCCTGGCCTCAGCTTCTCCAGGCCTCTAACAAAGCCATAAATCCCAGGCAGGATGCGGGAGGGATGGCAGTTCTGCGCATGCCCCAGTGGCCGGACTGAGGACGGCATCCCTGGCTGGCTGGTGGGGACTGCACCAGGACACCCCATCATTCATCCCCCACGTCCCACCGCCCCCTCCTGGGCAGCAGCCCATCCATCTTGGCCAGAGACTTTCAAGTCCAGCAGAGGCCTCTCTGCTTAGTGTTAAGATGAGCCTTGCTCACGCCGACTGGTCTTATTTATCTTTCAGTTGGTCCCTCTGCGGCCATCACTCTGCAGGGCGGCCTGGTCCTCAGTCCAGGCCCCCAGAATGCGAGCCTCCTCCGCCTTCCTCTCCGCCCCCACCTGGGCGAGCCCCATCAAGACTGTCAGGCAAGGTAGATCTGTCTTAGTCACTAGGGCTGCTGGCTAGCCTTCAGCAGGTATGTGGCTCTGTAGCTCCGAAAGAGCCTTTCTGTGCAGAAGCATCTGGGGGCGGAAAGGGAGGCAAAGGGAGGGGGGGTCATAGTTCTCGTGACCCTAGTTCATGACTTTGGGAGAGGGGTGTCATTGGCTCTGACTCAAAGACTGAATGGGAACCACCAGGAAAGGGCTGAAGGGAACACACTGAGGTCAGGGCCACAGGGTACGCACAGGGGTTCAAAAAGGGCTGCCGTGTTTACAACCGCTACACCTCCTGTAGGTGCCTGATCTGGGTCCTCAGAAGGCCGAGAGCACCAAGGAGCCCCTTCAGCCCAGACACATCATGGGATGGTGACAGAGGCCAGCCAGGTGGACAGAGAGGCCCACTGAGGTGCCGGCTGCTGTTTCCACAGCCCTGTGCAGAGACAGCACAGAGCACAGTCCTGAGGACCCGGACTGGTCAAGAGTCAGCAAACACAGGATAAGAAAGTCTACCTTCCTCGGGAACAGGGCTAAGAGAGGCTGATCTGGAGCCTGAGGGCTCCCCCAAAGGTCCTCCACCATTCTCCAGAGAGGACATTGGGCACCAGAGGCTGTAACAGGGACTTTGGGGAGAGGAGTGAGCACCGGCTGGAGGGTCAGGCAGGCCTGGATCCCTGCCTGGCTCTGCCTCCTGCTGCCTGAACCCCCTGGGAGTTTCTTAAAGATGGTACCTGGTCCGGGATTTGGGGACCGTGAGGCTACACACACTTCTCCAGGCTCGTGTGCCTCTCTCAGAGGTGACACCCAGGGCTTGGCTGACCCAAGGCTGTTGGCCAAGGCCTCCAGTCCCCTTCTCCCCCTTACCAACAGTCACACCTGCTCCATGGGCCTAGAGTGACAGGCCTGACTTTCAGGCAGGTTGGAGCTTTCTAGATCATTGCCCACCTGCAAAGATCTCCTCCATCACAGATGATGGGCTGAGCTTCCTTGGGTCTTTATCCTGGTTATCACCCCTATGATCTTGGGGCCTGAAGGAGGGAGGAAGCACCTGCTAGTCAAGCAAAGTATCCCAGACATTCACTGGTAACATGAGTGGTGGGAAGGATGATCAGATGATGTTCGGGCACTCCTAGCCAAGCCTTGGTGCTCATGGCCCCTGCTGGGCAGGAGATCATGTTTCTGTACCCCTTGCTGCCCAGAGCTGAGATGTGAGTGATCACCTCCTTTCACAAACAATGAACTAAGAAGGAAAGGCACTCACTCAAGATCACACGGAGTGTATATAACAAAGTCCAGAGCAGAAGCCCACAGACCTAGCTGCCCCGGGAACCCACTCCTTATGGGTCCCAGCTTGGCTCGCTGGCCACCCAAGCTGCCATATCCAGGACGTGAAGGAGTTAAAAAGCAGAGGTGGCCGGCTCAGCTGCAGCTTCTGGGTGCTCCCTGTTGCCTGTGTTTCTCTTCTCCTCCTCCTCCTCCTCCTCCTCCTCCTCCTCCCCCTCCTCCTCCTCCTCCTCCTCCTCCCTCCTCCTTCCCCTCCCCCACATGTCACTGACCATAATTCATGTGCTTATTATAATCATGACCATATGTTTAATGGTCCCTAATAAAACCACTGCTAACCTGGCTCCTGCTCACAAGTCTCCGGCCACTCCCACTCCGGCCCATCTGCTGGCCCTGGGTTACTTCAGTACTTTCTCCCGGTACTACTGACCTGAAAGTGAGAGTGAACTCAGCCATTTGGTTTGTGCTCATTCATTCCTTCATCCCTTCACTCATCTACTCACCTACTCTCTAGCAAGTGCCTATGTGCCCAGGAGCACCCAAGAGGTAAGAGTGTGGGGCCCAGAGAGTTCCCACCTCCATCCTCACAGAGCTGATAGGACAGGCAGGTATCTATAGCCTACCATAGAATGGCTGCATGGCTGGAAGACCTGCCAGAGTGGAACTGAGTCTATGGGATGCATCAGCATAGACGGAGCCCTGAGCAGGTCCACTATGAACATAAGTGAGTGAGTGGATGGGGTGGGTGGGTAGGCGGATGGGGGGGTGGGGGGGTGGGTGTGTTGGAGATATAACCCATAAAGGGTACTCCCATAGAATAAAGGCTCAGTTCTAAAATAATGGCCTCAAAGTAGAGTGCCCGAGAAAACCCAGAGGGTTCATGAAGATGGTAATAAACTTCTGTTTCTTTCTATTCCTCTATCATACAAGTAAGAGTTTGACAACCTCTGATGCCTCCAAAAGACGGAGCATGAAGGAAGGTACAAAGACTATGCACAAGCTGGGTTTGTTCCATATTGTCACGGCTGGGAAAGGTGTGATCAGAAGGCTTGGGAAGTACTTTGGTGTGGTCTGACTGCTGTTTGAGACATCACAGTGCAAGTGCTTCTATAGGTCTATTTTTTATGATCCAGGAGCTGGCAGGCCAAGTTCAAGGAGCTGGCTGACTAGGTTCTGGTGAGAGTACGATTTCTGGCTTGCAAAGGGCCTCCTGTTCACTGCGTCTTCACGTAGCTTGTTAGTGAGAGAGGAAGACACAGACAGAGACAGGATAGGGAGAATGCCCTCTTATCACGAGGTGGCCAACCCTGTAGGCTCCTGACCTCCACCTATGGCCTGGTTGGTTGGTCCTTTAAGTCCTGTCCACAAATACAGTCACATGGGGGTGGGGCTAAAACGGAGCAATCTGGGGGGTGACATCTGCCTGCTCTACTCCACAGGAGGCAAGAGAGAAGCTTGACTGGGAAAGGCTGGGTAAGGAGAAGCCACACTCAGGAAACTGTGGCTACTTTCAAGGTGCTCTCACAGGAACAGGTGGCGAAGTAGAAGACGAGAGCGTTTTCTTCTTTTCATCTAGCTCAAGTTCAATCTGATGCCCTTTCAGACATGCAAAGCAATATGGGAGGCGGCGACAAGGCAAGGTGGGAGACACTCTGTTCACCAGGTTCCTCAACAGAGCCGTGGGTGGGTGGAGTTAATACTGATACCAAAAAGTGAGGCCCATGGGGCTGGGGAGATGGCTCACTGGGTAAAGCATCTGCTTTGCAAGCATGAGGAACAGAGTTCGGATCCCAGAACTCACATAAAAGTGGGACGGGGTGACGGTGCCTGTAGTCTCAGTCCTTGGGAAGCAGAAGCAGGCGTGGTGGGTAAGCTGGCTGGGCAGACTGTGTGGAATTAGTGAGCTCTGGGTTCAGCAAGAGCCCCTGCCTCCGTAAATAAAGTGGATAGAGAAGAAGGAAGACACCCAGACATCTGACATCAGTCTCAGATCTGTGCACACACATGTGAGCATGCACACATGCACAACACACACACATAAAAACCCCAACAACAGGGCACAGAGGTGACATCGCCGTGCCATCCTCTGGCCAACACCCAGAGAGGAAAGCTCTGTCATCTACTCTCTCGATGCTAACGGCCATGTACTTTCTCCAGTCTCCTCTCCTCCTCTTCCTCCTCCTCCTCCTCTTCCTCCTCTTCCAGATTTTATTTATTTTTGTGTGGGGTGGTGGCCCATGCATGCCATGGCATACCTTATGGTGGTCAGAAGACAACTATGGGAGTCCGTTCTCTCCTTCCACCATGTGGGTCCTGGGGATTGAACTCAGATCATCAGTCTTGGTGGCAAGCACCTTCACCCACTGAGCCATCTCTCAGATCTCCAGTTTCTTCTTGCCTCAGCTTAGTTTCCTGGATTGTCCCCAACTTCTTTTCGGACCATCCGTGGTGTAAATTCCAGATGTCCTACCTTTTGACATTGCAATACACACTGCCATGTACAAAGTTTACGTTGGAGAACCTCACAATCAAATTACCAAACAAACTGCTAAAAGTAATCTCAAAATGTTTTCAGTAAGTTTAAGCTTTCATGTTGGCCCACCTTCATGGTTATCCTGGGTCCTGAGGCTTCTGGGCCATAGGTTGGACATGGCTTCCAGCTTCTAATCACACTCAGCATATACCCAAGGCCTCTGCCCTGGCCCGTCGGGTCTGCGTGGCTGGCCTCTGGCCCCCTTGTCCGTCTCTACTCCTACGACACTCTTCACCATATGTGCGCCCTACACTCACTTGCACACTGGCTCCTACCCCGGGGCCTTTACACTTGCTATTCTCTCTCCCTGTTATCTCTCTGTCTTAAACTTGAAGTGCCACAGGGAGGAATTTTTGTCTATCTGTTCCTTGCTGTACCCTAAGGATCTGTAAAAGTATCCAACAGCTTCAGGTTGGTCTTACAACTTTCTGAGCTAAGAAAAGTGAAAACAAGGTGAGGTCCAAAATTCCTCCTGGCAGAGCCCAGAGGCCTATGCTTTTGCTTTGGCCTCCCCTTTGCTGGGGAGCCAGCAAAGTGTTTAATACCATTAACCTTTTGTTTTCAGTCTCTTCAAATATCTACCCTTGATGTGCTCAGTTGCAAGAAGAGGAGATTTTCTTTTTAAGTTATAGCATCAGGGACAAAGGAGATGGTCTCAAAGGATTATGAGAAAAACCAATAATTCTACTCTCCATCTCCCTTCTGTCTCCTCCTCACCTCCTCTCGCTCCAGGCATCTCTCTCAGATCTCTTTAGTTGAAACAAGTCACCAAAAGGGACACATACAATGGGGTGATAAAATCCCAATCTGCCATGTCCAGCCCACCACGAGTGTTATATCTGTTTCCTGCGTGTTCTCCCCACTCCCGAGCGGACGAGGAGAGGGCTGGGCACTGATTTATGCTGCTGACAGAGACTCTAATGAATTGAAGACATAAAAGCATAACAAGGATGCCCCCTGGGGGAGATGTGTTCTGAATGCGGCCTTTAACAGAGGCACGTGGCCTCACTGACAGCCTGGAGTCCATGACGGATGTGGACCAGAGAGCTGAGTCTGGGGCACTGTAGTGATCTTGGGAGTGCTGATGGGAAGAGCTGATGGAGCTTGGAGAGTCTCATTGAAGGAGACTCCACAGTGGAGATTCCAAACATGTCGGGGGTGATGGAGGGCACAGACAATGAGAGGCAGATGGAGATAGGGAGGTCCTAAGAACTCGGCGCTGAACCCTCAGCTGGTCACTAAATATGGCAAACCCAGCCAGAGGACAACCATGCCTGCTTGTGAGATAGGTTTGAACAGGCCGGAACTGAAAAGTGTTTCTGAGAGTCTATGTCAGATGTTCGGAAAATAAGGCAAGGAGTGTGAGGAAGGAGGGAGGAAGGGAGGAAGGGAGGAAGGGAGGGAGGGAGGGAGGAAGGAGGGAAGGAGGGAGGAGGGAGGGAGGAAGGAAGGGAGGAGATGGGAAGGGAGGGAGGGAGGAAGGGAGGAAGGGAGGGAGGAGGGGGGAAGGGAGGGAGGGAGGGAGGAAGGAGGGAGGGAGGGAGGAAGGAGGGAGGGAGGGAGGAGGGAGGGACGGAGGAGATGGGAAGGGAGGGAGGAGGAAGGAAGGGAGGAGATGTGAAGGGAGGAAGGGAGGAGGAAGGAAGGGCGGAAGGGAGGGAGGAGGAAGGGAGGAAGGGAGGAGGGAGGAAGGGAGGAAGGAAGGGAGGAGGGAGGAAGGGAAGGAGGGAGGGAGAGAGAGAGATTATCCTTGTTTGTAACAAGCTCCAAACTGCAGAATGATGTCACCAGAGCTTAATGTGGGCCTGGAGTCTTGGAATGTGGCTCAGTGGGCAGAACACATCCCTAGCATATACAAAGCCCAGGGTTCCATCCCCAGCACTAAGTAAAACTGGAAAGATGGCTCATACCTGTAATTCTAGCACTCAGGAGGTGGAGGCAGAAGGATCAGAAGTTCAAGGTCATCCATAGCAATTGGAGGTGAGCCTGGGCTGCATGAGACTCTGTCACAAAGCAAAAGAACATGGTGCACTTGCAAACGTGTAGGCAAAACACCCATATGCATAAAACAAAGTAAGTAAATAAATAAAATGCCCACAACTAGATCAAATAAGACCCTTTAATGAGCCTGGCTAAACCCTGTTCCATGGGCCACCCATTTGAGAGGAAGAACCGTTCCACACGGCATTTACGCTTGCCGTTTCTTCTACCCAGAATGTTTGTCCTCTACATCATCCCGTGTGGTCAGCTTGACCACCTCCTTCAGAGAGGGCTCCCTCCCTGCTCACCTTCCTAACACAGGAACTGCCCAGGGCTCTCTGCCCCATCTCCTCGCCTTGCTGCTCTAGTGAGGACCGCAGATCACAGCTCCGATGCAGTTTCAGTGTGGTTTTCAGATTCATCAGTCTCTTCCTGCTGGAATGGGTGCCTCACAGGAGCAGAGAGACTGGCTCTGTCCATCCTGAACCTCTCAAGCCTGACAGAGCCCAGATGCAGTATTGACTCCATGCACTGCCAGAGATTAACCAGAGAGCCCAGAGCAAACTCCCCATGAAGCCAGAAGAGGAAACTGCCTTAAAATGACTTGGCCAAGGTTACCATTAGTGTGAAGACCAGCCCTGAGGTGAGTCCAAGCTTCCCAGAACCAGTTTAGGGTCTATCCCCATAGCTCAGCAGGGGCAGTGGGATCTTGGTAGAACCACAGGAGCCCTGTGGACTTTCTCTTAAGGCCAGGATCCCTTCTCACTGCATTCTACCTCCTAGAAAGCCTCTCTGTCTCCTACTGCCCCAGCTCTTAACCCTGAAAGGCCATGATGATTCCTCCCTCTTCTGGCCCACATCACCAAAGTGGCTAGCTTGGAGGAGAGGGTAGGCTAAAGGAGGCCAGATGGGAGACGATATCTGGATTGAAGAGAGAAAACTCAGCTGGCTGTTGCTAGTGCTTTTTGACAGGAGAGGAAGGTCTCCAGGGCAGGGACAATCCCAGCTCCAGAGATTTTACAAGGTGTACCAATCTCAGTCTCCTCTACGGGGCCCCACCTCTGCTCACTCTTACTGCTGGCACATGGCCTGCATCACCCTTGGCCGTGGGGTTGGGGCATGCCTGGCCCTGGGAACTGGAATTTGAGCTGCCCATCACCAGATGCCAAACCACTGAAAAAGAGCCCAGAGGATCTGCCTCACCTGGTCTGGGCCGGGGTTGGAGGCACAGGAAGGGAGAGCCATTGCCCGGGGGAGCCAAGGGCTGTGGTGACAGGATGGGAGGCTCAGCAAAGAGGAGAGACTGCAGGCCAAGGGACAGCGTGGACCAGGGAAGCTGCTGTGACAGACCCAGGCACTCTCGTCCTTCCCACCTGTTCTACACTGGCCTAGGTACCAGGCAGGTCTCCAAGCTGGGGCAAAAATCTTTTCTACTTCTAAACTTGACCTTTCCAAGTTCATGAAGAAATTCCATTCTCAACCTATTCACCTGAGCTGGAGGGGCTCATAAGTGACCGAATTCCTTCTCTAGTCTTGGCTCTTCCTCAGTTGTGTGGACACTCTCCCCTGGGGACAATGGGGAGAGTTGTTTAAAGCTAGAGCCTTGTCACCATTCACCTATCAGGCAAGGAACAGAGTGCCAGAGGGCTAAGAGAAAATGGGGTCCCACTTGTTCAGACCTTTTCTTCCTCTGACAAAGGAAAACACTAATGGAGTCTCTTCCCAGGGATGGGAGCCCTTGTGTTATCTACTTTTCACATTGCTCTGACCAAATACCTGACAAAAAGCAAATTAAGGAAGTATTGATTCTAGCTAAGCTTGAGGGGATTGAGTCTGTCTCACAGTTTGAAGGCATCCAGTCCATCTCACAGTTTGAGGCTATTTAGTCCGTCATGGTGGGGAAGGCATGGTGTAGGAGGGTGAGGCATTTAGTCAAATTGCTCCAGGAAGCAGAGAGTAAACAGGAAATGAGGCTAGGCTATGAAACCCCAAGGCCCACCCCCCGGGACCCACTTCCTCTGGTAAGGCTCCATCTCCTGAAGGTGTCACACCTTCCAAAACAGAGCCACCAGCACATGAGCCAGAGGGAGTCATTTCACATTCAAACCACAAGAGCATGTATTGATCCACATTAGAGATATGCAAACTAAGACCCACATTGCCATACCAGACTCATCCCAGTCAGGTGATCTTAGAGAAAGATAGAGGTGAGCATTTGGCCCCTCCCATCAAAACTTAAAATCTCCGGAGAACTATCCTTGCTCTCAGAGGCTGTGAGTTGAGCCAGGCTCGACATCAGTCTTCCCTCAGTGGGTTTTCTTGTTCTGCTTTCTTCCTGTTAGAATGGGCTTGTGTGGTGTCCATGTCCCAACTCATTCAATGAAAGGTGATTGAATAAGGACTTGGAGGAGCTTGATATACATGGGACAAGCAAGGAGGCTGGGGCAGGCAGAGGGCAGTAGGCCAGGGAGAAAGAAGGGACCAGGAAGGGGCTGTGTCCTCCATGGAAGCACAGTGTTGTGATGCTTAGCATCAGCTTTTAACTTTACAACACCTAGAATCCCCTGGGAGACAGACCTCTCGCATGCCTGTTGGGGACTATCTTGATTGTTTTATTCGATGTGGTTGGACCCATGTTGATCATGGGCAGGACCATTGTGTGAGCAGGGGATCTTAGACTGTATAAAATGAAGAAGGCAAACTGAGTACTAAGGAGCATTCATCACTCTCTGTTTTCTGACTGTGGATGTGATGCGACCAGCTGCTGGACTTCCCTGCCATGACGGACTGCATCTCGGAAACGGGAGCCAGAAAAAAACCCTTCTCCCTTAAGTTTCTTCATCATAGCAACGAGAAAAGAAACTCATATAAGTGGGCTTTTGTAAAACTCCAAGACATGGTCTAGACTGGAATATCTTCCTTCCTTCCTTCCTTCCTTCCTTCCTTCCTTCCTTCCTTCCTTCCTTCCTTCCTTCCTTCCTTCTTTCATGTGATACATGTGGAAGTCAGAGAATAACTTCCTTCCTTCCTTCCTTCCTTCCTTCCTTCCTTCCTTCCTTCCTTCCTTCCTTCCTTCTTTCATGTGATACATGTGGAAGTCAGAGAATAACTTACGAGAGCCCATTCTCATAAGTGGAGATCAAGCTCAGATTGTCAGACTTAGTAGCAAGCATCTTTAACTGTAAGCCATCTCGAAGGAAGACTCTCGAAAATGGTTTTCTGCGAAGTGCAAGCAATGGTGAGAAGTGGACTCAGTGGGCACATGTAACAAAGCACCCCCAGAGGGGACTTAAACAACAAGCACTCATCCTCTTTCAGCCAAAAGCTCAAGTTGAAGGTGAAGCATGCTTGGCTGCTCCTGAGGTCAGTGAGGGAGCCCCCACGCATGTCCGCACCCCCCAACCTCTGGGCGTTTGCCGATAGTCTTGGGTGTCCTTGATTCCTAGAAGCATCACTTGACTGGATGGATCTCTGCCTTCATCTTCCCATGCCCGTCTGTGTGTACAGGTACATACGCGCACGTGTCTCTTTTCTACAAGGTCACCAGGCATGCTCGGTTTGTAGTCCAGGCTACTCCACTGTGACCCCACCTTAAATAAGCACATCTGCACTGGGGTTGTGGCTCAGTTTGTATAGTGCTTGTATGCACTAGTATGCACGAAATCCTAGGATCCCATCCCCTGTACCAAGTAAACTCGTCATAGTAGGGCACACCTGTTTTCTCAGCACTCAGGAGATCGAGGCAGGAGGATTAGAAGTTCAAGGTCATCTTCAGCTGAACCTGGGCTACATGAGACCCTGTCTCAACGAAGATCTAAGTGTGTCCGACAAGTCCTGTACTACATGAGGCTAGAATGTCAACATGTGGATTTGGGGTCAGAACCCTGAAATGAACTTGTGGCTAAGACATCAGCATATGAACTTGGAGGAAAGACACAGTTCAACATATAACAGAAGGTTCTTGCCACAGTCTAAGGGAGACAGAATGCAGCTTGGACTCAGGTGTCCTCCGTGGGGGTACACGGAGTAGACAGGCCAAAGACATATCTTGAAAGGAGAGCCGAGGGGACTGGCTGATGAATTGGATGTGGGGGAAGTGGGGAGGGAACCCCCTCACTACAAATTCAGCTTGAAGAACCAGGGGGATGTCGGGTGGGGGCTGGGCTGTGGGCTCCAGGCGAGAAGTCAAGAGCAAGGTTTTGCAGGCAGCTGTGGCCAACACATATGGTGTTTGCCCTGGCTTACCTCGAGGGCCTACCTTGTCCTGGGCGGAGGAAGCAGGCCCTAATGGAAGGCAGCTGCGCCCGGGCTGCCGGCTCCCATTTGTTCTGCTTTTCAGCATCAAAGGCCTGAGAAGGGCCTGTCCAGCCCCAAAGGCCACGGCCATCCATCTTGGAGCTACACTGCCGGGAAGGAACCAGGTCCTGTGGCCCTGGTCTGCGCAGGCAATGAGGAGAACCCACCCCCTTCAGCGCAACTTCCTGGTTGCAGCCTTGGAAACTTCCCCTCTACCCAGGTTCCCTAGCTGCCCCGGCCTGCTTCAACCCCCACGAAGATCTGACGCCTAAGCTGAGAAGACGAAAGGGTGAGCAAAAGCCTCCCGAGGCCACAGCCAAAGAAGGGCAGCCATGTATTACAACAAGATGGTAAAACACTGGAGCCCAAAGCAGCTCTTCACCAGCTCCCATCTCATAAGGTGACTGGGAGGCCCTAAATGACATGTGATGTGTTCTCAACACTGTGCACACCTATTGTGAGTTCTTGAGAAGTTCCTGTTACTGACACTGTTATCCTTATTATTTGGAATGATCAGTTATATTAAAAGTTTTATATTTAAAACATTCACACTAACACACAGACAAAAACCCAAACAATCTCCATTGATCTTCCTCTCAAATTTGAGATGTAATGCCAGGTATAGGTGAAACATGCCTTAAATCCCAGCGGAGGCAGGCAGCTCTCTGCGAGACTGAGGCCAACCTTAGACCAGCTGGGACTACAGGGAGACCCTGTCTGAAAAAAAAAATCAAGCAAAAATTAGAAGTGTAAGCAGAGGTCTGGGAATATGGCTCAGTTGGTACAGTGCTTGCCTAGCATGCCTGGAGCCCAGGTTTTAATTCCAAGTATAAACTGGGAGTCATGACCTATACCTGTAATTCTAGTTCTTAAGAGGTGGAGGCAGGAAGGTCAGGAGTTCAATGTCATTCTTGGCAACGTAGGTACTTAGAGGCCAGCCTGGGCTACGTGAGGCCCTGGCTCAAAGAGAAATGTAAGCAGCTGTGGAAGTCTTCGTGTACATGAGTGTCCTGTGGGTGTGGAGGACCAGCTATTGAGGTAAGTGGACGTGTAGTTCTAATCTCACTATGTCTCCTCACTGTGTGACTCTCAACAAGTGGCTTCACCTCTCAGAGGCTCTGAATTGGAGACAAACTGAATATACAAATATTGAGGATGATACCTTAGTTCTTTGATGCCTGCTCTTACTTTCCATGTTTCAATTAGCTGTGGCCACATGCATTCTGAAAGTATTCAAGTTACACTTCTGACTTAAGCAGACGGAAGATCAATGGAAAAGGTCTAGGCTTTTGTTGGTGCATTAGTGTGAATGTTTTAGCTATAACTTCTAATATAACTGATTATGCCAATAATAGTAATGACCTCAAATAATAACAGTACTGGTCATTGCATCTGATCAAGAACTTACTTCATGACATTCCTAAGTTTGGAACTGACCCTGTCTTCAACAGCACAGGGAGATCGCCTGCCATCCCACTCCATCCCACTGAAGGCCTGAATCACCTTCGTACAGTACATCTACTCCGTGCGTGCTACCCACACAGTAACGACTTTGTAGCTTTCTTGGTTATTAAAGCAACTCTCCAAATACTTGTATTATTTTGATGAAAGAGTAGTGATGTTGACAATTTTATTACAGCTTTGATATAATCCCTCCAATTCTGTTAGTTGTTATTGTTAATCTCTTACTGTTCCTAATATTTACATTAAACTTTATCATTGGCATGTGCAAAGGCATGATTCAATTCATTCCTTTTCTCATTGCTGTTACAGAGAACCTGATGCCAGCAAGTTTATTAAAAAGGGAGGAGAGGTTTATTTAGATTCACAGGTTAGCAGGTACAGTCCATAGGGACAGAAAAGGCATGTCAGCTGTGGTAGCTCTGCCCTTGACAGTGAGAACTTGCCACACAGCTTCTTACATATTGGAGGATCAGAAAACAGAGAGTTTAGGTTGGAACCAGATGTGGATATCATCTTCTGTTAGCTCAGACAGTCTCAGGGGTTCTAAGATCACCCAAGACAGTGTCAGCTGGGTACCAACTATTCCCAAACATGGCCTGCAGAGAACATTTTACATCCTAACCTAATAATAGTGCGTGTCAGAACAAATTTCATATACTCACGGTTTGGCAATATTTACAGTCTTAGGCATCCATGAGTGTCTTGGAACCTCATCTCCCACAGATAAGGGGATGATGGTGTGATCAAGGGCCCAGCCTAGTACCTGGCTCACAGAAGATACACAATAAACACTAGGTGGTGTAGATTATAGGTGCCATCCCCCTCAGCCTTCACCAGTCTGTTTCTTTGCCCTCTGCTATGAAACATTTAAAGCATTTTATTATTTTAATTTTACTTTTGAGGATGTCATACATGGCACTATATTTGCATTGTTACATATACATACATTTATATATAAATATGTACATATCTATGTATACATATATGATGAATTGAGTCTTTTTAGTGGTGCACATGTATACTTGTGTTTAGGGCTGCCCGCTTGGAATTAGATAACCTCTCAGGGTGGTAGTCCTTGGAGAAAACTGATTCCTCCAACCTCAGCATCCGTTGACTGATTGCCTATGCTCTTCATCTCAAGGTGGGACCTCATGAACTTTTCCTCTTCTACCTTGGCATGTCATTATGCTGATCTTTATAGACTACCATTCAGATTTTTAATTTTATGTGTATGAGTGTTATGCCTACATGTGTGTAAGTGCACCCATGTTGTACAATGCCTGCAGAAGACAGAAGAGGGTGTTGGATCCCCTGGAACTGGAGTTTCAACAGTTGTTAGTCACCATGTGGGTTCTGGGATTCAGAGCAGAGTTTTCTGCAAGAGCACTCAGTGCTCTTAATCACTGAGTCATTTCTCCAGCTCCCCATGCTATGTAAATTCTAATGACCGCCCTCTCTAACTGTAGCTCAGACATGAGACTTGTGTTGACGACAGGCTATCACAAGAGATGACACCAGGACCTACTTCAGAACAGCACTTGCATGCTGCCACTCCCTCTCCCTGTGCCTCTGCACCTGCTGTCACAGTATGCCAAGCTGTCCTGCTGGGAGATGAACTTGAACAGCAGACCCAGAGCCACCTTAACTTGACCCTCTCAGACCAGCAGAGAGCTGACTTCAGACACATGCCAGAGCCTAGCAGAGTTTAACAGAACTGCCATGCAGCCCTGACTGCAGATGCCTGAAGGGAGTCCTACGAGGTCACCCCAGCCCAAATTAGCCCAGCCCAGCCCTGCCCACACCAGCACAGACCTCCAGTTAAGTATACGCTTCCTGTAGTAGCCTTTCAGTCTCCTGGTCTGTTCCCCATCCCATGATTGTGGCAGTAGATAAAGGCTAGAGATAGTAACACCCTGTGTTATACATACTTGTTTATTGTGGTGATTAATCTCCATTGACAACTGGATTCAATTTGGAATCACTTAGAAACACACCTCTGAACATGCCTGTGAGTGTGTTCTCAGGGAGGTTTAACCGCAATGGGAAGATCCATCTGAATGTCGGTAGCATCATTCCCTTGATTAAGGTTCTGGACCGAATACCAAGGAGAAAGTGAGCTGAGCACCAGCATTCATCTCTCTCTGCTTCCTGACTGTGGATGCCATGTGACCAGCTGCCTCATGTTCCTGCTGCCATGTCTTTTCCACTGTGATGAACTATATCTCTCAGTTAGTCAAAATAAACTCCGACTACCTTAAGTTGCTTTTGTCAGATGTTTTGCCACAGTAACAGAAAAGTAGCTTACAAATTATAGATTCTTCTAGATGGTTTTTAGTAGAACCAAAACCCAAGGTCATTGACATTTATAATCAGAGTTCACCCTTTCCTTAATGTCCATGAGATTGTCTAACTATTGTTTTAGCTACTTGTCTTGCTGTTATAATGAAGTCCCTGACAAAAGCAGCTTCAGGAAGAAAGGACTTAATCCAGCTCACAGTTTGTGTGTAGTCCATCATGGTGGAGAAGGTATGCCACGGGAATGTGAGGCATCTGACATCGAGAAGCAGGGAGAACGAATGTTTGTGCTCAGCTCCTTTGTATTCGGTCCAGGACCCCAGCCCATGGAATGGTACCATCCACATTTAGGATGCGTCTTCTCATCTCAGTTAATCCTTCGAGGAAATGCCCTCACAGACCCACCCGGAGGCATGTCACTTAGTTGATCTCAGATCCAGTCAAGTTGACCACCAAGATTAACTCTCACAAGTCTCACAACTCTCACAAGTTGACACCCAGATGCATCATTCTTAAACCATAACCTTCCACCCTCATCCCTAATAGACTTATGGGCATCTTATAATGCAAAATACATTCAGTCTGCCATCATAATTATGTCCCCAGAGTCTTTAACATTTCAAACACTATGTAAAAGTTCAAATCGGGGATGGAGAGGTGGCTCAGCAGTTAAGAGCACTGATTGCTCTTGCAGAGTACCTGGGTTTGATTCCCAACACCCACAAGGCAGCTAACAGCCATTTGTAACTCCATAAAATAAAAATAATGAGTAAAATATGTTTAAAAGTTCAAATCTCATCTGATATTAAGAAGCAATCTATTAACTGAAGGCCTATAAAATAAAAAAAAAAGGTTACATCTTTCCAATATACAATGACACAGAATAAACATTCCTATTCTAAAAGGGAGGAATGGGGACATATCAAGGAATGATACCAAAGCAAGACTGAAACCTTTGCAAGGAAGCTCCACATCCAGCATCTGAGGTTTGTGATAAAACTGGGCTCCAAAGGGCTTAGGTAGTCCTGTATCTCCAGCCGCTGCTTGAAGAACCCACACCCTCTCTCTCAGGCTGGCTCCATCAATGCATGCAGCTTTCTTTGGTAGACATCCCATGGCTCTGGCATCTCTAGTATCTTAGGGTCTCCATTGCCACTTAGGCTTCACAGTCACAGCTCTCTCGGGGCCTCCTTGAAGGGACCCCAACTGTACCCGTACACTACATGGCCTCAAAGCTCTCTGGAACTTTGATGCAAGACTCCATAAGCCCCTCAGTCCTTCCTCTCTAATTCCTGCAAAATAAGTATCACATGGATGACACCTCAGGAGCGAGACTGGCCCTGGGCCACAGCTCCATCAGCTTCTGTTGCTTACCATAGGGAAACACTTCCCTAGGCAGCTGCTTTCCAGCAGAGAGCACCTTCTGATGCATTTTTACTTTAAGCTCTCTCCTTTCAAATAAATTTGCATTTTTGCAAGTTGGAGTGTTTGATAGGTGAGGTCTTCCACTCAGGATACCTTTCTATAGACCCAGTGCAGAGAAGGATATTTCCCTTTAATAACTATATCTCTTTTTGAGCACCTGACTTGACTACAATTTTAAACTTGTTTGTATTCTTTTCCTCACTAAACTTCACACTTTTACATTTTTCTGTCCCGATTGTTGCTCTTGGGCAATGCAGACCTGCATAATAATGGTGGGCAGTAACCTTGCCTCAGTCTGAATGCTGTCCTGCCTTAAAAGTTCCTCTGCCAAACACATTGGTTCATTGCCTTCAAATTCATCCTCATTCAGGTTCTCAAGATACATGCAGAATACAGCCAGATTCCTTGACAGACTATAACCTGAATGAGCTCTAGTCCAGTTCCTGACAGAGTCCTTGTTATTCTCCAGGCCCAGAATGCCCTGGAGAATCAAAATTGAGTCAGGGGACATTTCCAAGTTAAATATCATGAACTTGGCCTTCACTCTCTAGTCTTCCAAACTCCCACCAGAACAGCACATCAAGCTCTGCCTGCCTACAACCTCACAGGCTTTTCAGTTCCAAAGCTCTAAATTCTTCTATATTCCTCCCATAAGTCAGTTCTCAAAGCCTAACAACCACATGATCAGGTTTATTGGTATCAATTTTCTGTAGCAACTTTCTTTTTTTACAAAAAAATACCAGACAAAAGCAACTTAACGAAGAGAAGGTTTATTTGGGCTCACAGCTTGGTGTCAGGAGTTGAACTCAGGTCCTCATACTTGTACAGCAAGTACTTGAGGGAGTGAGCCATCTCCCCAGTCCACCAAGGTTGTAGGCTCCAGGTGATAGAGCCAAGATTTGAATCTCCTGGCTCTGAAGTCCATGGTCATGACCACTACAGGAATGTGGATTTCTCATTACAGATCTCTTGGTTCTTTGCCCAAAACATCAGAATAGTTTTGATCCCAGGTTCAGACTGACCTCAAGGTGTGTCCTCCCTTTGCAATATCTTCCTTGACTTGGCCACTTGGAGGTCAGGGACTCCCAGCTTCCTAAGAGACCCCAGGACATTGGCCCAGAGAGGTAGCACATAGTCCTCTGTGCAGCTGCCAAGCGAGGCAGCCTCTAGATGCTGAGTCTGCGTGCACAGGCCCCAGAGGATCTGGGGTCTGAAAATGCAAATCTTTGCCTGGCAACCCTCACCTTTCATTACACCGTGGTCCACGGCTGGAATTTCCTCCCTCTTTGAAAATTTTTTCTAGCTTTGGGCCCTGACCTCTTGCTCTCTGGCCCATCTACCACGTGGCGTGGAATAGAGGCTCCTTGCCCATGCTAGCCCGTTTCTGAGCTAGGAGTTTTCATCCACTGTGGCCACAGGGCTGGGCCATTGGTTTGTCATGGTGGCTCTGGGCCAACCTGCCCAAAATGGGCCCAGCTGGCCAGTAGAGAGAGGCCCAGAATGCCCTGGAGAATCAAAGTTGAATCAGGGGACATTTCCAAGTTAATTTTTATTGATAGGCATGCTATTGATTTGTGATTCTGGGTCATTTATATGTGCTGGGGAAACAATAAGCCAAACAGATAGCCCAGGCTGGCCTTGATGGTAAGTGTGGAAGCTACCCCTGTAATCTCAGCACTCAGGATGCAGAGTCAGGGGGCGCGTGGGTTCCAGGCCAGCCTGGACTACCCAGAGAGTAGTCTTAAACAAAAACAAAAGGCGGACAAGTCTTTGCTCCAGAGGAGCTTATATTCCAAGCAACTAAGAAGTAAAAGAATGAATGAGGCTCCCAGCTAATTAGGAATATAATGAATGAGTGAGACAGAGGAAAGTGGGGCGAGAGGTGCGACGAAGCCTTCCTCAGGAACTGACATCAGAGATTTCAAAGTCTACCACGTCAGAAGGGGCCACGGTCTGAGGGTGCAAAGGCTCTGCGCTCTGGCAGACACTCCACTGTCCAGGGGGTCTAAGTTCCTGAAAAAGGACTGCATGGAAATGACTGAGCAAGTCGGAGAGTGGGAAGGGGTGAAGTCAAGATTTGGGAGTCAGTGACGGAACACAGCTGTACCCCCAGCACTTGAGAGGTGAGGCAGGAGGATCAGGAGTTCAAGGTCACTCTCTGCTACATAGAGTTCAAGGTTAACCTGGGCTATGTGAGACCCTGTCTCAACACAAACACACACACACACACACAGGACTTGTAGTTTCTCTCGATCCTGGTGGGAATTCTTTGGAGGCTGCTGAACATGATATTATTTGCATTTTCCAGACACTGGGCTTGGGAGGGTCTGTGGATTGGACAGTGGGGATCAGAGGCTATGGTGACTGTATAGGATATAGTATGGTGATCTGAGGGATGATGATGACGGGTGGTACAAAGTTGGATGGAGAGGATATGGAGAAGGCAGAGAGCTGGCAGCATTAGAGAGATGGAGGACGTATAAAGACAGTGAGCTGGGGTGGGACGTGTTGAGCCTGAGCAACACTAAACACAGGGTGAGGCTGGCTTTCAAGACGAGGGAATCTAAGAATGGATCAGGTTTTGGTGAGAGGAGAGACAAAGCTTTTGGGCAATAGTGACCGCACACACTGAGCCTGGCTGTTCCTTTCGGTGATCCCATTCATCTGTCAAACCTGTGAAACGGAATTTGTATTGTCGTTTTCCAAAGGAGAAGTCTGGAAAGGCACAGTGATAAATGGCTTCTGCTGACCTTGGATTCAAACCCAATGCTGCCTGCTGTCACCTGTTCAAACTCCCCGGCAGGTTTTTTATGAAGCTTCTGTAGTGTGGACACCTTCTCTTACCTTTCAACAACTTCTGGTCACCTCGATAAATCACTTAATGTTCTTTTATATCAATATATATTTAATTGAATTTTTGTGCATTCTATACAGTACATCTTCATCATATTTAGAGCCTCTCCCCAATGTACCGTCCCCCGCCCAGTCCTCCCACAGAATTTCATGCATTCTGTCATACAAGTTAAGGGCTATCGAGTCAAATTTGTATACCCAGATGGCCCTCAGTGTGAGTTCATCCACTGGAGCCTGGTCAGCCTATCTAGCGTCACTCCCTTAAAGAAGACCAACTCTCCCTCACCCAGCAGTGATCAGCTGATGATAATTCCTTAGCTAAGACTGGGGAATCTTACCCATTTCTCTAGTTCTATGCTGGTTTTTTGACTGGTTTGAGTTTGCATGGGTCGTGTGATGCTGTCACCATTGCTGTAAGTTCGTATGAGTGAGTTCCCAGAAGCGTGGAAGATCTGTTTCCCTGTGGTCATCCACCATCCCTGGCCTTACAGTTTTTCTGTCCCCTTTTTTGCAATTTTCCTTGAGCCCTGGGTTGCAGAGATTTAATATAGGAATCCTATCCAGGGACGTGTACTCTGTGGTATCTTATCCTCTACATTTTGGCCAGTTGCGGTTTTCTAGGTTAATCGCCCTCTGTTACATAAGGAAGCTTTGCTGGTGAGAGTTGAGAAATGCATTAGAGTATTCTCTCTACCCCCTGTTTCTTTATGTTCTGTGAGCCTTAGGTGCAGAGATTCCATTGTAGATGTGTCACTTAGGGCTGGGCATCTCACAGACACTGTGTTTGACCAGTTGTGGAACTCTGTAATAGTCTCTATCTGTTATAAAAAGAAGTTTTTTGGTTCGTGATGAGAGGCATACTTGTCTGTAAATATAAGGATATATTATTTAATATACAGTAAGAAATTACATTTGTCTAGGGATATGACAGACAGGTTTTTCTCTAGGATCTATGACCTCTCCACCCATGTGTATTTGGTTAAGCTTACAGTACCACACATGAATGCCCTCCCATCGTGTGGGCTGTAAGTCCTATTAGATAGCTATTGCTTACCCCCGATATAAAAGTGCCACTACTGAACCTATAGAGATAGTTTACTGTGCCAGTCATTGTTCTGGTTATTAGGCTTTGCAGCTGGAGTTGGACCATTGATTCATTTTCTCCCTTAGCAGCTTGCATAATGTCCTCTAGAACTATGAGAGCTAGTCTTCACAGAGGCTGCTTCCAGCTCAGTTCCAGCCCCACTGCTTCAAGTTCTATGTTTGAAGTATGTCCTGTCTTCAGATTCCGGGAAGAAGTCAAGGTCTGTGGCAGTAGTCTGCATTACTTTGGAGTCTCTTGTGCTCTGCCGCCAGGAACTTGAAAGGAGGTTTCTCGTGCCTGTTCCTTGTTATATAGCCATTGGCTATACTCATGAACTCATATACAGATACTGCATATGTATTTTTCACTGAATGTTCTTTAAAATATCAGAAGTATAGTAAAAAATAAGTAAAATAAATAATACTCTTATATGGAGGTCTAAGAGATGCCATTTGTCTTAGTTATTTTCTTGTTGCTGTGATAAAAATACCCCCCCTCCAAAAAAAAAACAAGGGGAAAGGGTTTATTTTGAGGGGTAGAGTCCATTGTGAGCGAGGAAGGCACGGTGGGAGGAGCAGGTGGGCACTCAGGAAACAGAACGGATAGGAAATGTAGCTGGGCTGTAAACCCTCAGGCCCACTCCCAGTGACCCACCCTCTCTCCTAAACAAACGTTCCACAACCTTCCCAAACGGCACCACCAGCTGGGGACCAAGTGTTCAAACACATGAGCCTATGAGTGACAATTCACATTCATGTTATTAATATACAACATTAAATACTGGTCATCAGGCAAGTTGCCTGTTGGGCACAAAGCTGTGTATCACAGTAAACCTCTTCTTATAAGTTGATTTCCTTTGGTATTTGGTTACAGTGATGGAAAGCTGACTGATATAAAGACCGTAATAAATGTTAGGCTCTTGTTTTCTAAAAAGCTTCTTTTAAAACAAAAAAATATGTGTGGGAGGAGTAATGGGGCCACCATGGAGAGGCGGAATGGAGTGGTTTGTATGGAAGAAGATCCGATTCTCTCTGACCTTCCCCTTCCATCTTTTGTCCCTCTTTCTGCCTTTGGAAGAAGAGGAGGGACTTTCTCTGAAGCTCCTCAACTGACTGACAGGCCAGAGCCTCCAGAAGATTCACTCACAGGAAGAAAGATGCCGTGGCCGTATAGCCAGTGACCAGGCCGGCTTGATTCTGGGCCACTGTCTGTTCTTCGTTTCATTTTTCTCTCCTATACATCATCCACTATTCTTCCCAAACTGCCAACAGCCCTGCTTTGCTCTGCACTAGAAATGAGATGCTTAAATGTCCCCCTCCAGTCCTTCTTGGTGTGACTCTGGAGTGCTTTTCATGTTATAGAAAGTGCATGCCTTTCTCCTGTTGGTTGTCCGTTGATTTTATAGATTTCAACTCTTGATCCTCCAGTGGGTGGGGAAAAAAGTTCAGTGGTGGAAACCTGAACAGAAGGCCGATATGGGGATCACTGATAATGAAGACTGTGTCCCATGAGCCACCACATGGAAATGAATGACACTGAAGACTGTGTCCCATGAGCCACCACATGGACATGAATGACGCGTGGGTGGTGGGAAACCTCAGCAGGGTGCTTGTGAAGTTTACCTGCAAGTCTGTCCACAGGAAGGGGAGCCTGGGGTCTCTAGACATAGGAGAGCCCCAGGTGGGGTTGGCATGGGTCTGTCTACCCTGAACTGTATAGTATCTGCAGTAGGCAGGTCAGGACCTTCTGGGGGAAGATGTTAGGAGAATGAGGCAGGTAAGATGTCTTCAGGAGTCCCAGACAATAGCCCTCTACATCTGAGCCTACCTTGGGGAAAAAAAGCTATAGATAGAGAGATGCCCAAGGTCATGGCTGAATGCCATTCCATAGCCCTGGAGCTCAGTTTCCCCATCTGTAGAAAGCCCCCAGCATGGCTGCTAGGATGGGCTGAGCAGAAGGGGCACCGGCTCAGACCAGGTGGGATTTGGTGGGCACAGCATCAACTGCAGTTTGTAAGCTGGGAAGGAGCTGCTGGAGAAGCCGTGCTCACCCCTGGAGGCTCAGGGGGCACAGCTACTTCAAGGCCTGCCACACAAGGAGCTGAGTGAGGAGAACATGCATGATTCCAAACGAACAAGATTTTTCTTTTGCTATCGAAATTTTCTATTAATTTTTTTCTCCCCAAACAGCATTTAATTATTCAGGCACCCTCTGCTCTAACCATCCAATTTAATTTTTGTGTGTTGTCATTAAAAAATAACTTTCAGGGTTGGCTTTGTAGTCTTAGAAAAATAATATATATTTATAGTGGAATGTTCAGGAAAATAGCACAAAGGGGAAATAAAGAAAATTGCCCCGGCACTAATTAGGTAGGGTCTGCTACCTACTGTTAATAAACGGCCCAAATTTCAGTGGTTTAACACAGTGGAATGTGATTTTGGCCCATGTCAGAGTCTAGTAAGCTAGGTTAGTTACGAGGACCTCCGTTGTGAGGAATCAGAGGCCCAGGGTCCGTGGAGGCTATGGCTTCAGACTCCTCAGGGCTCCAGACCTTTGTTTCCAGTCAAGGGGTTGGGGAAAGCGAGTGAGGCTCATGGGGAAACATTTTTGGGCCAGGGCTAGAAGTGGCAAGCCTTGTTTCTGTTCCGAATCCCTTAGTGAGAGTGCAGAATTCGCAGCTACACGTAACCGCATGGGAAACTGGGAAATGTAGTCCACTGCAGGGAAAGAGAAGGAAGGCCCAGTGATCGCTAACACACTATCACGGTATCTATGCTCTGGCTGTGGAGAAAGCTGCTGTCCCACCCTGTGGGATCTCTTTCTGTTTCTTTTTCTTTCTTTTGTTCTTTTTTCTTCCTTCCTTTCTTCTAATTAAAAAAATTGTGTTACTTGACAATTTCATACATGTATAAAATACATGCTGATTGCCCTCTCCCTGACCCTTTCTTATCTCCTTGCCACACCGATCAACCCTTCGCCCATCCCTCTCCCAGATTAATAACTTTCAGTTTTGTATTGTGACCCATTTAGTTTAACCAGGGCCATCCGTGTGACCATTAGATTAGAGCTATACATTGGAGTCTGGTGGGGTCACCAGTGGGAACAGAACTGAAGGCCATGCCCTCTCCTTGCCTTGAATCTCTCAGTAGTAGGGACAGGACCCTGTGAACACCTCCTCCATCCACACCTGACTGTCGATGGCCCGTGTTTGTGCAGGCCCAGTGCAAAATAGCCACAGATGCTGTGAGTTCCTGACTGTGATGGCTGTCGTGCCATCAAGATGGGTACTTTGCATTCCTTCTTTCTATCTGCTGGCTCTTACATTCTTTCCACCTCCTCTTCCACACTGTTCTATGAGCCTGGAGGGGATGGTAGAGATGTCTATTTAGGGCAGAGTACACATCCCTCACTCTTAGCACCTTGAGCAGTGATGAGTCTACATTCACCAGCACTCACTGGAAAGGGCGTCTCTGATCAAGGCTGAGAACAGTATTTGTCTAGTGTAGCCATCTCTCCAAGTTTCCCCAGTGGTAAGAACATCTGTATTCATGGTGGGGCTCTCAGACCATACTCCATGCTAATGATGATTCCTGGAAGTCCCCCGGCTAGATTATGCTAACAGGGTGACTCAGGATGGGACTTGGCCACACCAGAAATCTACCTAACACCAGCCCAGCTCTGAGGAACAGAAGGACCTGGTGGTCAAGTTCAATCCCATGGCTATGACTTGACCACTCATGTCTGTGTCATGAAGCTGCAGTCAAGCTCTGGGCACAGAGGCTCTGGTGAGGTCCTGGGGGATGATGCTTTCTGAATGTTGTCACAAGCTTGTGTCAGAGGGTAGTGCATCCCTAAGGAGGGAGGAAGTGTTGCTATGGAAACCCTCCTCCGTCTCCTCTCCTTCAAG
The DNA here is from genome assembly GCA_035773235.1 of Eospalax fontanierii. NCBI lineage: Eukaryota > Metazoa > Chordata > Mammalia > Rodentia > Spalacidae > Eospalax > Eospalax fontanierii. The sequence goes on from CM069526.1 coordinate 20,861,616, forward strand.
TCTTTGACTGTACTATAATCGCGCTGAGCACTCACAGTGCTCTGTGAGCCTGTCCAGTGATTACTGAATTTGATGCAGTCCACAGAGAGCTCAAGTTTGCAGCCATATTTCTGAATAGAGGGTGAGTCTGAGGATCATTATTGTAGCCGGAATGTTGAGTGAAGGCAGTTCTGTGGGAAGACTATGCTCTTGGCCTGCAAAGTTTGACCCAACTCAATACATACGAGTGGAGAGATATTAAGTGAGTGCATTTATGCCAGAGGGATGGGACTCCAAGTTATTTTTTGTTTTATTATTCTTTTTGGGGGGATGGTAATCATTCATGTTTGCACATGTGGAGGCCAAAAATCAATGTTGAGAGTCCTCCTCTATCAGTCTCCATTTTATTTTTTGAGACAGGGTCTCTCACTGACCTGGGGCTCCACATTTCTGCTGGACTGGCTGCTCAATAAGCCCTGGGGATCTGCCTGTCTCTGCTTCCCCAGCACTGGGGTTACAGATACATGCTGCCACTCCCAGCTTTCCCATAGGCTCTGGGGGATCCGAACTCAGGTCTTCATGCTTGCACAGCAAGCAGTCTACCCATCGAACCATCTCTCCGGCCCCCAAATTCTATTTTATAAGCCACCCCCCACACCAATTTGCACATGGTAGTGGAGGCCTGAAATACAAATACTCAGGAAGCTGAGGCAGGAAGATCACAAGTTCAAGAACTGCCTGGTCTATAGAATGAGTTTAAGGCCAGTCTGGCCAATTTAGAGAGAACTTGTCTCAGAATAAAAAGGAAAAAAAAGGGGCTGCGGGTGCAGCTCAGTGGTGGAGCACTTGCCCAGCATGTGTGAGGCCCTGCATTCACGCCCCAATATTGTAAAACAGAAAACATTTTTTTTCACTCTATTATTGAGGCTGATATTTTCCAAGAACCTGACCCAAATTCTCAGTGACTTTAGTAATCCAGCCACAAGTCTAGGCCTCCACTGGCCTTCACTTCTGCAGCAGATGGCTTGGCTCAGTCTCATCCTGTCACCCCTGTCTGATCACCCCCTGCCTGCCATCTCTCAGAAAATCTCTGAAGAAAGGCCCAGTAGGTTCACTGGCTGAGTGGGGGAGGCCTAGGGCAAGCATTCCTGAGCATGGGGCTGGGGGTTCGTGGTCAGAGCCGTGGCTCAGTGAAGTGGTCCGGAGCAGAGCAGGCTGCATGCAGGCTACAGCAATGGCTCCCCCCTTGGCTTTGACCCACAGACACCTGGGGCCTGGCCCAGCCTGGAACAAAAGCCCTAGCCTAGTGTCTCAGAACTGCTCCCACCCCCATCACTGAGGTTCTGCTGTAGCTGCTGTGGCCAGACCCTCCTCACCGCTTCTCTCTGTGCAGTAGACTTGAGCTGGAGCTAAATGGACGGCAGAGAATGATGATGTCCTCCAACCAGGCTGTCACACACAGATCCGTCCTCTCCACAGGGCCTTCTCATACCCTGGCACCTATGAGAATCCCCTAGAGTCTCTGGAGAACTCAGACTCCCCCACCCTTTCCAAAGGCACCCTATTTGGGCTGCTGATGTCACATGTACTAGTGAATTCATCACTTTCTCATTCACCTCCTTAATTCCCGAGGCTCAGAGAAGGGCAGGTGATCTTCCAATGCCATCAGCCAATGGGAGATGAGAACTTACTGTCTAGCTCAAGGCTGGTGAGCACTTTGACCCTCTGAGCTGTTTTTCTGGTCCAGGTTTGAAGATTTTTTTTTTTTTTTAATTTCTCAGCATCTGCTCTGAAGATGTTAAATATTCTGGAATGAAAGCTTCCTAAATTATTGCAATGTCTGGCTTCTGACAACTTCCACTGGGCAGGAGGACAAGAGGAAGCCCAGGGCAGAGGCCTGGTGACGGGGTTCTGGACAGGGCAAAGCACCCTGGGAAGAGGTGGGTGCGGATCAGATCCGGCTTCCTCCATTGAACCCCTGAGGAGATGTGACTTCCTCGGCAGAGATGGCATCTTCCGGTCAGCCTGGTCTGGCTTGGAGTCCAAGCTCTGCTACTCCCACTCAGTGATGGTCGATCGCATCCAGTTGTTGATTTGAGCCTCATTTCCCGCACTTACTAGCCAGGAATAACACTCACACCTGTTAACTGGCTTGGCACAAAGCTGGACCATTCTAAGTTCTGTGCCCTGGTCGTTGTGGTCTGCCCAGCCCTAGGGAGGCCCAGAGGGTTACAGTTACCTGAAGTCACCCCACCCTCCATCTTGGGGCCAGAGCTGGCAGTGGTTTTGTTGTCTGGCCCCAGGCATCCTGTCCATGTCCAGGACTTGGGGACCGCAGACACAGAGGCCTGCCGCCCCAGCGGGTGTACATTCCTCCCCATCTCTGGCGTCTGGAAACTTGTCCTGCTGCCCTTTCTTCTAAAGAAACAACGACAACAAAGCAGGGCTCCTCTCTTGGGGACAGCAAGCCTCACCCTGCAGAATAGGCAGGGGGGCTTCCGTCCCCTCCCCCCGTGTTAACCACAAGCACCCCCCTTCCATTCTCTCAGGCAGGGTGGAGGGCCCTGGGAACACTCCCCAGAGCCCAGCCTGGAGCCAGCAGACAGTGCCTGGGGGCCTTGGCAAAAGCTGAGCACAGGATGCTCCTCCGGGACGCCGCTCCTGGTGGGATGTGCTGACGTGTTGTCTGGTGGTTTGGCACAAGTCTAGTGGGCTTTCCAGGTGACATGCATGTGGCCGTTTCCATAGGTTTAGATTCGAGGCTGGCACGGCGCAGTGAAGAATGTCCAGAGAGTTGAGTGCCCAGGAGTGAGGATAGATTCGGGGAACGCAGAATGGAGTCATATCACTCCAGACTTAGAAAAGAACAGAAGACTCTTCTGTCCACCTGGCTCTGCCTGCAGAAAGCCATGCCTGGACTCATGCCTGGCCCTACAGAGACAGCCAAGAGTCTGGTTGGATCATTGAAGGGTACCTTGGCTGTCTGCCCCACTCTGACCCTGCAGTAGAACCACCTAAACCACCTCCTTAGGAGATGCACTGTGGATCCTACCCCAGCCCTGCTTGCTCTCCCTAGGACTCTAGAAAGGTGTCTAGAGTGGCCATATTGACATACAGATAAGAAGGAAAAAGAATGATTCTCTTTCCCAGAAGCCAGAGAGAAACACCAGGCTCGGCATCACACTGCTGTCCAACTAGATGTAAAAACACATCTAAGGGACTGAGAGATGGCTCAGTGAAGAGTGTGTTACACACTACTCTTGCAGAAGTTGAACTTGGGTTCAGTTCCCAGAACCCATATGGCTCACAACAGCCTGTAACTCCAGTTCCTGGGGGATCTGGCTCCCTCTTCTGACCTCCATGGACACTGCGTGCATTGTATACACCTCCATATAGACATATAGAAGGAGGAAGTGGTCTCTTAAAGGGCATCTCGGAGACCCTTAAACATGAACTTCACTTGGGAGGATAGGAATCCCCCAAACAGAAGACAGAGGGGTGGGACAGGGGGCAGCTTGATGAGGGGGTGGGGAGTGATGGGGGGACAAGCACAGCTATCCTGGGGGTGCCTCCAACACGGGGAAAGAGACTGGCCTCGGAGAGCCGTGGAAGGTGTTGGAGGGGGAGGCAGAGAAGGGGGCGGCCCCAGGCAGAGGGTACGCACACATCACTGAGTGTTAGGAACACCTAGCTGCAACCAAGCACACAAAGAAGCGAGGAGGAGCCCATTCAGGGACAGGAGAGTGGAAAGAATTAGGCCAGTCTGAGGTTGAGGCTTGCTATCATGCCCCTCAAAGTTTGTCTATTGATCTCCCTCCCCGTCCCCTTCCTGTGAGGTTGTATTTGAAACAAGGAAGTGATTCAGGGGTAATTATGCCAGAGGGTGGCACCTGATCCCACAGCATTAGTCTCCTTGCATTAGTATTAGCATCCCTGTGTGATTCCTGAGGTCGCCCCAGAGAGACTTTCTTTGTCTCCACCATGAGAGAACACAGCCACCAGGTGATGGTCCTCAACTAGGAAGGGAACTCCATCGCCCAGCAGCCCAGCATCTTGACCTTGGATTTCCCAGCTCCAGACTGCAAGCACATGAATCTCTATTGTTAAAGCCATCAGGTCTTGGAGCTAAGAGAGGTTTGCAGGTCGGAAGAGACACTGAGGTGAACTTGGGCAGCCTCCCCCAGGCTCTCCAGGATGCAGAATCTGTTGGCACCAGTTAGCTGGAGGGTGAGGTGGGTTGTGGGGAGCCAGCCCTGGAAAGCATTGTAGACACAGAGTCCTTGGGGCTATGATGATGCCCACACACAGAGCTCTGGATGATCTTGGTCCTGGGTTTGACCAGGTGTTCTGCCCCCCGACCCCAGAATTTCCTGCAGCTTTCCAGGGGGACGGCACCCCATCTTGTAGTACAGCCTGAGCAAGACACCAGGAAACTTTCCCCAGAATGCCATAGGTAAATAATTGAACTTGAGCTACAACTCATGATAAAAAATCCAAGGGCTTTGAAACCCAATTGTACCAGGCAATTTCAGGGAGATGCTTGGGCATAGAGGCCTCAGTTTGATTATCTTGAAAATAGCCAAGTAGGAGACAACATGGCTGACTCAGATGGTCAAGGTGTTTAGAAGCAGTCTGTGGTCTGCAACCTATCTCTTCACCGTGCTGGACCATCTCTGCCACACTTCAGCCTCTCTGAGCCTCCCTGACTCCACCTGGCCCCAAACCTGCATGGCTTTGCCTTGCAGAGATCTCTGGCTTTGCTGAGACTCCTGCCTGAGGTGGAATCAGAGGGCACAGAATCCTTAAAGGACACTTAAAGGACAAAGTGACCCTAGGTCCTCAAGAAACACAAGGAAGGGGTGTGAGATGGAGGCAAGAGTGGCCCAGGGAGCTGGAAGCTCAGTGTGCTGTAGCTTGCCATTCTGTCCTGGAAACGAGTCAGGAGCAGGTTAGATGGACATTCTGGCTTCCGTCTTCCTTCTAGAAGATGGACATCAGCTTCCTCAGAAAGGGGCCCTTGTCTATCTTATTGTATCCCCAAGTCCTCAAACAGTCGATGACAGAGGAGGCCTGTGTGAAATCCCTCCATGTTGATTGTGTGTGTATGTATGTACTTGTATGTGTGAATAAGGGTTATGTGCACGTGGAGGCCAGAGGTCAGATGTCTTCTTCAGTCATTCTCCACCTTATGTTTTGAGGACAGAGTCTCGTGAACCCGGAGTTCACCAATTGGATCAACTAGCTGGCCAGCCACCTCAGGCTCCTCCTGTTTCCAGTGTGGGAATCACAGGGGCACCGTGCCATGCTTGGCTTCTGTACGTGGACCCTGGGGGTCTTCACTCAGGTCCCCAGGCTTGTGTGACCAGTGTTTTGCCCAGTGAGCCATCTTCGTGGTCTGTCTTCATGTTGATTTTTCACAGCATGGATGTGGAATCAGCTAACAATTCTTGTGCTGAACTTGGAGGAGCACCCCACCACCGACATGTTCCTGTGCTCAGGGCCAAATTCCTCGGTCCTGATTGGGTAGAGGCTGGCATTTCCTTTCCCCTCGTTTCTGAATGTGTGCCTTGTGCTCAAGTTGTATGTTCTAGGTGGTCCTGGCGACTTCTAGTCCTGGGGCTAAATTCTGCCCCTGACAGTCAAGCCCTATGGCCAAGTTTCTGCTCTAGGTTGCCAGGCTCCTGCCATCAGACTTGTCTTGATCTGGTCTATTCTATTATCACTCAAGCCTAGGCCACCAAGTCCTCATCCTCAGTTTCCTGAGCTCTGTGCTGCCTTTGGCATGCCGCAGGAGACTGCCAGCTCCCTAAAGGCCTCTTCCTACATGTACTTACTCAGTGTGGTATCTGAGAAGAACAGGAGATGAACACTTATTCACACTAAGGTGTGAGTGACTGCCAGAGTCATAACATTCTAAGAAATATTTGCCTTTTATAAATGAGGACTTATTTACCCCAAAATGGGTCCCTGACTGGTGGGATTTCTGGAACTTTAACAATGGAATAATAATTTCCAGACTAGCTGGAATCTGTCCAGGTTTTTCTTCCCTAAATGGGGGTAAGTTTTCTTCTTTGACCCTGTTACTTTGATTTTTAAAAATATCCAACCTGATGTGAAAAATAGGAAGAACCTAGCACCATCTATGAATTTTTCTTGCCAAAAAAATGTTGATGTTGAATTGTCTTTAAAGTTAGTTTCACGTTCATAGGAAATACAAGGTTTGAGGGAAACGTTAAGTGGTTCCAGGAGGAAGGAAGTATTCTGATGGGAGTGAGGGCTCCCATGGGACAGATGGCCACCAGCCAGCTGCCTCTGTCTATTCATCTATAACAAAAACGCCCCAGCCTGGGTGGCTCAGGAACAGCACAATGCTATTCTGGAGTCTGAAGGACAAGATCAAGGCCCAGGCTGACTTAGTGATAGGTAAGGGTCACATCCTGGTTCCTAGATATCTGCCCTGCACTGTCCTGACACAGTGGCAGGGGTGTGGTGCAGCTCTGAGGGCTCCTGTTATGAGGGTATTAATCCCATTCCCAAGGGCTTTGACCTTGTGGCCTGATCTCCTCCCTAGTGCCTGGTACTGATACCATCTGTCCTCTGAGAGGGCGCAAAGACCTAGAGAACTAACCCCTGCAAGTTCCACTCTGAACTCCACATGTGTGGTATGGTACACATATACAATATAAATAGATGAGCAAATAAATGTTTTTCAAAAGTGGGGGAGAATAGCTTGAGAGTCAAACACTTGACAGACCTCACAGCCATATGGATTCAGTTTATAGAAACCAACTGTCAAAGAACACTTTTGAGATAAATATATTTTTTTGTTTTTGTTTCTTCACACACGGTCTCCTGTAGCCCAGACTGGCCCTGAACTCTATGTAACTAAGGATGGCTTTGAGCTTCTGATCCTGCTGCTTCCACATACACTGTGCTGGGACTAATTTGGGAAGACCCAGCTCAGAAGTGGTTGGCACCACCTGGACTGGGATCGTGGAGGATATAAAAAGGAGAAAGTAAGCTGAGGATAGGCCTTGTTGCCCTCTTCTTCCTGACTGTGGGTGGGATGTGACCAGCTCTCCCAAGCTCCCACTACTGTGATTTTTCTGCTATGATGGACTGTAACTTCAAACTGTGAGCCAAAAGAAACCCTCTCTCCATTAAATAACTTCTAAATATGTATCAAACTTCCTTCTAAATATGTATCTCTGTACCCAAAGATTGCTATAGCTCTCATCCTCATCAGAGAAGAGTCTTTTGGGGAAAATCCAGAAAAAAATAAACACTTTGAACACTTTCTTCCATGGATGAAGGAAGATTTGCAAACTTCCTTCCATTAGAAGGAAGTTTGGTGTGTTGTATCACAGCAATGAAAATAAACTAGGACAGCAACGTTGACAATCCCAGAGCATGTGGCACACATGAGAGCTGGTCAGAGACTAACAGAGAGCACCCTGTCGTCCTCACGGCCTTTTGAGACTGCTGGAGTATGCTCTCACTTTCCAGAGCAAGAAACAAAGGTATAGTATGTCTCTCTCCATTTGGCAGGCAAGGAAAAAAGGGACAGAGGCACAGAGAGGGTGATCATCCAGCTGAGGTCACACGGCAGCAAACACAGAGCTGGAGCCCAGCAGCAGGACCAGCTGCAACAGCCAGCCTTCTCATTGTGCTTTCTCATTGTGAGAAATGTGAATAGCTTGGCAGTTATGATTTAGCCTCTCTGTATGCAGCTCAGCAGCATCAAACTCCTTCCTGACATATGTAACAGGCACTGCTGTCTGTGCTCACAGCCTTTACACCACTGCTATCTGGATCCAGGAAAGAATTCCTCTCCCTTCTTTCTGCCCCTGTCCCAGAGACACTGCCTATTATAAGTGCATCATCTATTGGAGTTCCATAATGTTTGTCCTTCTGTGCTTGACTTGTTTCTACTCATGTGGGATTCCCAAGGTCCATCCATGGAAGAAAGTATTCAAATCCTTTATTTTTTTTCTGGATTTTCCCTAAAGACTCTTCTCTGATGAGGATGAGAGCTATGATAATCTTTGGGTACAGAGATACATATTTAGAAGGAAGTTTGATAGTGTGTCTGTTTAATAAAATGATAGAGGTAGATTCTCCCTAAGACCTGAGAATTCTCCAGCCACAGGTCCTTGGCCAGATTACAGTACCAGGCATGCATTTCCTGTTGTGAAGCTGGCCTTAAAGTCAATCAGAATGCGATGGGTAACCCCTATAACATTCACGCCACTATTGCAACTATAGACATAACTTACCAGTCCAGTTGTAGCTCACAGGGTTCACAGCTGGGTAAGATTATTGATGACTTCTCCTACCCCTAGCATCCTGCATAGCATCTTCCAGTACTATGCAAGCTAGCCAGCAGAGAGGAAGCTTCCAAGTCAGTACCAACTTAATTTCTCTATGTCCTGTCATCAAAACCTGTGTTGTCTTCAGCAATAGGGTCTTATCATAATGTTCTGGTGGGCAACCAAGGGCATTGGTAATAGCCTGTATTGTTTTAGGGGTCGCTGGAACACCCCTGACCAACAGATACACAAATTTTATTTCCTTTTATTATGGTTTTATATGTTTGAGTTTGTTTGTTTTTGAGACAGGGTCTCCTTGTAGCCCTAGCTGGGATGGAACTCGCTATGTAGACTAGACTGGCCTTGAACTCATAGAGATCCACCCGCCTCTGCCTCCTAAGTGCTGGGATTAAAGTTGTGTACCACCACACCTAGCTTATGTATTTGTTTTGAGACAAAGACTCCTGTAGGCAAGGCTGTCCTTGAACTTTTGATCCTGCTGTCTCCACTTCCCAAGTGCTGGGATTATAGCCATGCGCCACGATGCTGGGTTTATATGATGCTGGTATGGAACCCAGGCCTTGGGCAGGCTGGGCCACACTCTGCCAGTGGAGATGCATGTCTTCTCTCCCTGGGTGAGCACATTCACTCCATGGATGCCACCTTTGCTCATCCTCACAGGGACACAGGACTTGACTCCACCTGCTGGCTGCTCTGAGCACTCCTGTTAGGAAAGTGGGAGGTGGGTGCTGACTTCCAGAGCCAATCAATAAACCTTTTCTGGAGGGTGTGTGTGTATGTGTATTTAATATATAAAGCAGACACAGAGGAAGTGGGTTTAGTTTTCTGCTACATATATATATATATAACAAAATATCTATATCTATATATATATATAATATATACATATACATATATATATATATATATATAACAAAATATCTGAAACCATCACCTTAAAAGAAAGGAAGGTTTGTTAGGACTCAGTTTTGTTGGTTTTTGTCCCCATGTGTTGAACAAAGGTTCATGGTGGAAGAGCATGACTTCTCAGTCCACAGCAGCTGAGAAGCAGAGAGAAGCGGGCTGGGGTCCTAGTATCTCCTTCTGTGGCATACCCTCGATGTCCTCACCTCCTCCCCTGGGTTCTACCACAACCCAAGAGAGCTACAGGCTGGTGAGGACTCTTCACCACACGGACTTTGTGGACATTCAAGTTGCAGGCCTTAACAGAAGCTGTTGTTTCCCGGGATATCTAAGTTCCAGAAACATCTCCCCCAGCTCCATAGACCTGACCCATCCCCTGAGTGTTCTTGGAAACTCAAACTTGTCCAGCTTTCAGATGAAGAAGGTTTGACCTTGACCTCTGCTCCACCCCACAGACCCCGCCCTGCCCCAAAGCATCTAGCACAGGTCAGCACCCTCCTACCTGGAGGACATGATCACAAACCACATCAGTGAATCTGGAGCCATCTTTCTGTGTTTACTGCTTCAAATCTGAGTTCTACTCACTGTTAACTCAAGACACCCCGGCACACATGAATCAGACAATGCTTCTTAAACTCAGATGTCTGCAGTTTCCTGAACATGTAGCTTGGTGTTCACATGCGGTGTTCACATATGATGCTCGCATGTTTCAATGCATCGGAGGCAGCAGGGTTGTGGATGAGGTCAGGGAGTCTGTAGCTTTAAAGAACCTCAGGAAATTGAATGCCCGCAGTTCAGCTACTGTATCTTCATGTGGAGCCCACAGCGTCATCAGGAGGCTAAAAATGCCTTTTTGAGTGACACCATATATTATTACAAGGACATCTAACCCAGAATCTCAAACCCCAAGACAGACAAAAGCAGAGCAGCTCTTCAGAAATGAGGGTGCTGTGCTCAGAGTCATCCCCTGGGGCCCTCCTTCCTCATGCTAACGCAGAGGTAGAGACAGTTTTGGAGACTTTCAGAAAGCCGGTAAGTGCCAGGACACTCATGCTTTGTTACTTAGGTTTCCTTCTCAGGGAATTACCGAATGACAAGAGTCCCATATGGTAACAGGAAAAGTAAAATCCACCGGAAATCATTCCAGAAGTTTCTCTGCTCTCCACCGTGCTATTTCATTCCACATTCTAAAAACTGAAATCAGTATGACGATTATATTGTTACGTAAGATGCAGGTGAACCATGGCTGTCTGCCATAAGGATTCTTCTGCTGCCTTTCTCCTAAAAGCAACTTGCCATGACATTAAGGCAGCAAACACCCACCACGTGACAAGAAGCAATGTGTAGTTTCATTGTAGGAGCCACCAAGCCCATCCTTTGACCTGAGTGTTGTCTTAATTACTTTTCTGTTGCTGTGATAAAATACTCTGACAAGAAAGGGTTAATTCTGGCTCACAGTTTGAGGTTAGAGCCCATCATGTTAGGGATGGCAGGGTAGCAGGAGCTTGGGCAGCTGGCCACGTTGCATCCACAGTCAAAGAGCAGAGAGAGGCAGTTGACTTTTTCAGTTTGATTTCTCCCTTATATACAGTCCAGGATCCAAGCCCAGGGAATGGGGCCACCCAGAGTGGGCAGGCCATCCCACCTCAAATCATCTAATCAAGATAATCCCTCAGAAGCATGCCCAGAAGCCCATCTCCCAAGGCTTTCTAGAGCTCATCAAATTAACAATTAAAAATAACGATTACAGGTATCAACCAGCCACAGGAGTGTGCATTATAAGAGCTGGAGCTCACATCTCTTCAATACTATTTATCTGCTGGAGAAAACACACACACACACACACACACACACTAAAGAATTTGTGGATCCAGCCTGGCCTATAATCCAAGCTACTGGGGAGACTAAAAGAAAGTCACAAGTTCTAGGTCTGCCTGAGACCCTGTCTCCAAGCAAAAAGTAAAAAGAGGTTGGGGATACGCACATCAGTGGTAGGATGCTTGCCTAAGGAGCACAAGGCCTGAGAGTCCATGTCCGGTGAGACTAAAGAGTGAGAGAGAAAGAATGAGAAGGAAGGAAGGAAGGAAGGAGGGCAGGAAGGGTGGGTGGAGAGATGGAAACTGTAGACCTAACGTAAGAACATGCTTCCATTTTATGTTTATATATTTTGAAGAGATTTTATTGTTGTTCTTGGCCATGTTTTAATTTTATTTTGTGTATGTTTTAGTACATACACATATGCACAGACATGCACACTCCACAGAGCACCACCTGTGTGGAGGTCAAAGGACAACTTTCAGAAGTCAGTTCTCTCTACCTTGTGGAGGAATAGTTTCCTACTGTTTCTGCCATGCTGTGTAGGGGCTAGCTGGCCCCTGAGAGTCCATCTGAGTCCCCTGTCTCAGCTCCATCTCACTGTAGGAGTGCTGAGAATACAGATGTGCACCATGCATCTGGCTTTACATGGGCTCTGGAGGTTGGACTTGGGGCATGAGGCTTGTGAGTGCTTTTACCCACTGAGTCATCTCCACTGCCCAGTCTTAGCCATCTAAAAATGCTTACTTATATTTAGAGGACAGCTCTAAAGTTGGTTCTTTCCTTCCCCTGTGTGAATTCTGGGATAGAACTCAGGTTGTCAGGTGCTCTTACCTGCTGAGTCATCTTGCCAGCCCCTTAGCAGCTTAAAAATATGTATATTATTTTTATTTTATATATATGAGTATTTTTGTCTGCGTGTAGTAAGTACACCCCTGTTGTACAATGCCCTCAGAGGCCAGGGGAGGGCATCAGATCCCCTGGAATGGGAGTTAAAGATAGTTGTTAGCCACCATGTGGATGCTGGGAACTGAACCACAGTGTCTGTAAGAGTAGCCAGTGCTCTTCAAGGCTGAGCCATCTCTCCAGCCCTGCCTCAGTCACTTTTTGGTGTGTTTAGTATGTATTTCTGGGGTGCTATGTGATGACTGAACACCTCTAGCCAAGTGACTAAGCAGACCACTTCCATCTCCTCCAACACTTGCTTCGTTGTGCTGTCTTTACATGTCTCTCTTCTAGAGCATACCATCTTTAATGATCTGTCATGAACTGTATGCACTTTACCATGCAGGGACCAGAACCTGCCATTCCTCCGCTAACATCCCCAGGCTCTGTGGCCTCTATTCTGCGCCCTCCTCTTAGGACAGCCTTGTGAGTGACAGCATCCAGTGTTTGCCACTCCTGCCCAAGCTCCAGTTCTTAACTCTCCACTTTGTCCACCCTCTGCTGAGCCTCAGTCCTCATGCGTTCATCTCCAAATCCTGCCTGGTCCACAGAGAGCCAGCATCTTTTCTGGTGGAGCTCCCCTGCCGGCCGCGCCCCCTCCCGCTGTTAGAACCTGCAGCCAGGTCACACTCTGCGCCTCCTCACCACTCTCCGGTTGCCCTCATCCATTTAAAACCAAGTCCAGACAAAGAAAGCTCTGGGTCCCCATGACCAACCACGCCACCCCCCGGCTCAGCCGTGCCCCCATCCCCTGCTCAGGCTCCCCAGCCAGTCACACTGCCCTTCCTCCAGAGGCTTTTGCAACTGTTTTTCATTGTTCAAACCCTCTCTACTCGGATCCTTGTCATCTTTGCTTGAATGATGGCTTCTTCCTGCCAAGGGACCTGCTCAGATGTCACCTCCTCCTGACAGTCGGCTGGTTGAGGTGACTGCTGTCCAAGCTGCTCACGAACCACCTCTTTTTTGTTGTTTTGTTTCTAGAGACAGGGTCTCACTATGTAGCCCTGGCTGGCCTAAAACATGCTGTATAAATAAGAGTGGCCTTAAATTGACAGACTTCTGCCTCTGCCTCTTGAGGTGCTGGGATTAAAGGTGTGTATCATCATGCCTAGCTTAGTAGAGTTTTATTGCAAGTAGTAGAAATGCTAAAGTCATTAAGATAAAGTTCTTCGTATAATTTTATTTCTTGTCATTATTTGAGGAAGGCGGAAATGGGATTCTGTAACCAGCATTCTGTCCTGTCTGTCCTGCCACACTCAGTCCCCAGAACCAGACCTGACACAACCCTACCAAGGTCAGAGGCTGTGTGACGGGGGGTAAATCTGTAGTTTCCATGTGTTTCCTGAGGTTTGCAGGAGGATTCAGGTTCAGCCAACACTTTTTTCCCATCCCAATGTCTCACATAAACAATAAAAGCATGGAATCTCTTCTGACAGGTGGTTACATGGTGTTTTCTTGTCACCAGCATCTGCAGGCTGGATGTCCCTAACACAGCATGAATTGAGTTCTTCCCACCCTGCTCGGCCCTGTGAAGGGCTTGAGGACTGTTCCAGGGAAATAGCGGTCTACCTGGGAACCAGCCCTGCTCCTAGCAGTTCCAGGAAACCGCAGGCTTCCCAGCATGTGGTCCCTGAAGATCCAGGGGGAGGACAGAGCTCTGAGACAGGGAGGCCGGCCTTGTCTTGTGGTTGGGCTATTCTTGTGTCTTGGAATGTGGTTCTCCTGGTGCTGACAGCTGCCACCTCTCCCAGTCGTGCCTTGTGCCAGACCTTGCTCGGTGGGTGGTGAGGGCTTCGGAAGCCACCAGCCCACCTGGGCTGTGGCAGGCACACTGGGGGCACAAGACATGTGGCACTGAGGACTCCTCTCTGGCGTCACTGGCTAAACAAAAGCTTCCTACCAGGGCAGAATGAACCAGCTTTTAACTGTGGGACAACCTACACTCAGCCTTCTCTCCCAAGGATGAGCAGGCCACCAGGACCTCCACCTGGCTGGTTGCTCCAGGCTTGGGGCAGCATGGGACACTATGGTGCACATGTCCAGCTGCTCAGAGCTGTGAGTCTGTGTCAGGCCTGAAGGGTGGAGCATGTTTGTCTCCCCTGCTCTCCTTCACCCAGTGCTATGGGGCTCCCCACCCTCTCTCTCTGCTCTGGCTTCTAGACTGCTGGTCTCTGATCTGTTTTGCCAGTTTCTGTCTCCAATATCCAGTTTATTCTGGATGGAATCTTCCAGAAACGAATAGATCCTTTTTCCCTAAGCACCGTTCTATCAGTCAGCAAGCATTACCTCATGTCACGCTGAATCAGCACTGTGGTTACCATTTACCACCTTCATTTTCATGGTTACCATGACTACCATTGCCCTACACTTGGTCTCTTCTGTTCCTTTTGAAGTAGTTTTTTTCTTTATTTCACTGAGCAGAAAACTGAGTTCAGAGATGTCGGGTAGCTTGCCCAGAGTCACACAGACAGAGTGGTAACAGGATGCCTGAACTCAGCTCAGCCCCCAGGCCATGTGGCTTCCTACAGCAGAGCGTTTGGAACAGGAATCATGATGCTAAACTGTTGGGACTCTAAGTCTTGGTCCCATCCTGTTATTTACTCACTCTGTGACTTCTGACAAGCTACTCTTGACCTGAGTCTGACTGTGGGGTTGATGTTAGGACTGGTGAGTCTGTCTATCTGTGGGGTTGACGTTAGGACTGGTGAGTCTGTCTGTGGGGTTAACGTTAGCACTGGCTCCCAGGCTGCTTCAAGGATGGCACAGGGTAGTCATGGAGGTCGTGTGAACAAGCTGGTGTTTGAAACCGCTCTGAGGTGGGTGCAGAAGGTGCCCCAGGAGCTTTCCATGTAATGGGAGAGACAGTCACTGCTCAAGGGGCACAAAGCCACCCAGGGGAAAGACCCAGGCCACAGGGCAGGGGCACCTGCCCAACCCACGCTGGCTTCTTCCATTGGAAACTGTGTCTGAGGCAGTGTAGCTTTAAGTAAAATAAACTTCTTCTTTGGGAATATTTTTGGAGCCAGAGTCTTACTCATTCTGTCTCCCAGGCTGATCTCAAATTCTAGATCCTCCTGCCTCAGCTTCCCACGTGTTGGGATTATAGGAGTGCACCAACACACCCAGGTAGAGAATCATAGAGGTGGTGTGGGGAGTCTGTACAGACTCCTCCCCAGCTCCCTCAGCACGGGCACGTCACACCACCTTACAGCGTCTGTCAGCACTCACACACCAAACGTCGTTCTGTCCAACTTCATCCGGATTTCTCAAGTTTTCCTGTTCTTTGTATCCAACCCAGGATCTCATATGCCTGTAATCATCTCGGTTTTGTAGGGTCATATGAGTTTGTACAGCAGAGGCCACCTGACATTCCTGAAGACAACGTTTCCTCAGGACAGGAAGATACAGGTGTCTGCCATAGTGACTGATCCCTGATGACACTGACAGGCTGTACCGCACAGGAAGTGAGGGGAAGAGTCAGGCACCATGGATCAAGGTGGCCTCTTGCACACCTGTCTCCTGCCTGGGGCAGGGGATGGTTTGAGTGAGGGATTTGCACACTGGAAGTGCTATGAGGAAAACGGCTCGGATGCTGACAGGGTCCACTGGCCTCTGGCCTCTGATCTTTGAGTGGCCCCGGGATTCACCCCCTAGGCACTCCTGAGCTGTATTTCTTAGTCTTGGTCTGGGAGGGATTAATGGTATTCAGGAGAGGGAAGCCACTGGTCTGGCCATGGGCAGCAGATAAGCAGGATCTCTCCAACCCTGGAAGGCCTGTTGTCCCAATCTCATGGCTCTAGCTGTTTTTCTTAATTTTTTCTATTTTATGTGTTTGAGTGTACTGCCACAGGAAGTCACACAGTTGAGAGACTGGCACAAGTCAGCCTGCTGGAAGCTCTTTCTCAGTGTGGTTGGGAGCTAGGCTGGGACTCGCAGACCTGGGCCTGAGGCTAGCCCTGCTCTTTCATGCTTTGGAACTTTTTGCTGCTTTTTCTCTCCCTGCCTGTTTCCTCATCTTTAAAATGAATCTATCAAGTGAAGTGATATCAAGGATTGTTGAGAATTAAAGAAATCACACGTCTTCTAGCTAAAGTTATGAGCATACTACATACGCAAACACACACACACACACACACACACAGAGTAGCAGCTCAGAGTCACCAAGAAGTCTAAGAATATAATGTCAGAAAATTCCAAAACAAGAGAGAATTGGACGGCCTGAGCCACCTCTGAGACATGCTCTGGAGCCTGCCCAGAACACTGAGCATCCTCAAGCCCTATGCACCCCAATACCTGCTAAGGTTACTTCAGCCTTGGGCCAGATCCTCCACTGAAGGCAAGCCTGGCCAGCTGCATGGGACTGGCTGGCAATGGTCACATGCTTACATGCTTACTTCCAGGTTGCAAGGTCCTCTGGGAAAACAAGAATCTCAGCTTCTGGAGGGAACCTGGCTCTTCCTTCTCCAGGCTCTGGGTATGGGGTGGGGATATCCCCAACTTGAAAGGGGATCAGTGGTTCTTGCTAGCCCAGACCCCACTGAGGCCGTGCAAAGCTGCCTTTTCCCTGAAGTTGCGGCCCCGGGATGAGCTTCTGGTCCTGGCCAGACTTGATAAGACACAATCCTCTGTCTCTGAAGATGCCAGCCAAACCCTGAAGATGCCAGTAATTCTTGGATGGCCAATTCAGTAAACAAGACCCTGCTGAGGAGCCTACCCAGTTGACTGGTTTTGTAGCGTGGAGGAGAGAACCAAAAAGCAATGTGCGGTGCGGTGGGGGCAGGAGAGGCGTCCCAAAGATGTTTTTAATATGCATAAGACTCTGCAGCCAAACCGGGGCCTCTGCCTGGCTTCCCCGCCTGTTCCCGCCCCAGACAGCTTGATGATTTGAAGGGAGCCGCGGTCAGATTGTCCCGTCATCTGCCTCTCTACACTAGTCCGCCTCCCTGCTCTAATGCGGCCTGACACCTCGGGAATCCAGCGGGTGCTGGGCCGCCCACAGAGGGCAGGGGAAGCATCCCGACCTGCTTTGGCCATCTGGTCCTGACTGGGATGTGGCAGAGTGGCAGGGGGAGCTCTCGGGGCCACCATTCCAAAGTCTGCCTTGGCCACTTGCTGGTGGGACGAGAATCATCCTCTCTGTGCCTCTTGGCATCCTCATCTACAAAGTGATTTTTAACCAGGTGTGGTGACACATGCCAGTCATCCCAGTACTCAGGATCTTGAGGCAGGTGGATTGCCACCATTTTGAGGCCAACTTGGGCTACACAAGGAGCACCAGACCAGTTACAGCTGCATAGCAACACCCTGTCTCATAAAACCAAAATGACTTAATTAGAAAATGGGGAGATTGATGGGGAGAGATAGGGTTCTGTGTGAAAGTGTCTGACAAATCAACACGATAAATAACAAGGATAAATATTGTCATGGCCACCATCCACGGCAGCCTGACTGATGGCTGCCTGCCACGGTGGAGGAGTCCCTGTGCACACAGTTCTCTGCTGGGGCTTTCAGTTCCCTCCCAAGAGTTTCTGTAGAGAGAGGATCTCCTAGAGGTGTTGAGAGGATCAGCCAGCCTCCTCTGTAGCTGTTGGGAAACTGAGAAGAGCTGCTTCACCCAGTATACACGGGTTTCAGCAGCGACAGATTGGAGGAGACACGGATGACCCTGGGGACTTGGGGCAGAGGAGCCACGAGGGGTTTGCGCATTGTCTGTGCTCTGCACAGGAGTGAACAAGCCAGGCCCAGGTGTGCGTGGTGCTGATCCTTGTGGGGAGTATGGACACTTCCACTCTTCTCCTAGCTATAGCGGGAGCAGGCCTGGAGGTGAAGGGCTGAGTCCTTCTTGGGGGTGATGATTTCCCAAGTGCTGTGTGGACACCCGCTTTCAAGGAGTTTGAAGGAACAGATTCTGGGGACCGAGAACAAAATAAGGTTGAGGGATAAAGAAAAGCTTTGTGATGGAGATGGGAATCTGTCCTAAGCCTGGGACAGGAAGAGGAGTTTGCACAGAGTGGTCATCCTTGAGCGGACACAGCTGGATGTATCTTTACCGAGGGAATCATCAAAAACCCCTGGAAGAGCCCAGCCACGTGGCCACCTGGCTTGGAACGCTCACCAAATGGGGACACAGCGCAGAGAGGGAACATGGCCCGGGGCAGAAGCTCCTATGCTTTGACTTGAGCTCTGAGGAATAGCACTGGCCTCCATATTCCCATCTGAGCAGTGGGAAGATCACTGTGTCCCAAGGGGGCTTGTTGCAGGAGAAAACAGATGACAGATATCTGAACGAAGACACAATGTGCACATTTTCCCAGCCCGTCCAGGCCTTCCATACCCTCTTCACCTGCAGTGGTCTGAGCTGGGCACCAGAGTTATAAAGGACCACATGGTTAAGGCAAGGTCCCAACCAGACAGGATCATTGAATCCCATCCCTCCTCCATAGTCAAGGTGAGTTGTGGAGGCGTGCCCCCCACTCAAAACAAACAGTCAAGATCCAGCTCTCCATCAGAATTGCCAGGCTCCTTGAATAAAGCAAACAGGTTTCTCCACTTTCCTAGGCTTCACCACGGCTGCACACGCTGCTTTCCCTGGGTGACTGGTATCTGAGCGCCTATTCCTGGTCCTCGCTTCGCCCCTGGGCTTCCTCCCGGCTTCTGTTTCTCCAGGCCCTCAGCCCCGGGTTGAGGACTCCCCAGTGGCCTCCACCCTATCTTCAGATGTCCTGGGGCTCCCCAAGACAGATCTTCCTTCTGAGGCTGCAGCTAGACCCAGCCTCGGCCGACTCTCCTCCTTGCTGGGGTTTTTCTGCTTATTTCTTTGATGACTGCTTATCTTAGCAAACTTCTACCAGGGCACAGGGCCGCAGCCAGGAGGGTGGCACGTGTGAGATCTCGCCTCAGTGCTGCTGCCACCTGACTCCTCCCACTGCCCTAGGACACTCACGCAGCACAGCGGCAGCACATGCATCCGGTAGCAAGGGCTAGGAAACCAGCTGCATGCTGGGAAATTGGAATGGAATGGAACACTGGCTGATACAATGGAGACTGGGCGATGCGGACAGGCCTAAATGCAGAGCTCCAAGATGCTAACGGTAACTTCTTTCTGGTTGCCACTTGGAGTCTTTCTTTGGGTCCCATTGTCCCCAAGCCTCCTGCATTCCCAGGTCTATGACTTCCTCATCTGTTACCTCAGAGTGGATAAAGCCTTTTCCTTCCCTGATTGTCCAGGAGGGGGTCAAATGTCCTCTGCTGACCCCAGCTGGGGTTGTATGTATCACCTCCAAGGTCCTGGCACAGGGCGCCTCCTGGCCAGAAGAACTCCCAAGCAAACCGTGTATGACAGGGAGAGCCTGTAGAGAGCAGTGTGCCTTGTGGTGTTCCTCCAGGGAGCCTGGGAGGAAGTGGCTGGTCTCACTCTGGGACTACCCTGGAGTTTAGGAGAGAGCCATGAAGGAAGGGCCCCTCTGCTAGGAGCTTCTGAATGTTTCCAAGGACAGCACTGGAGAAGGAGAGGCAGAGAGAGAGAAATATCCAGGAAATGTAGAGACGCGGGCTGACCAGAGCCTTCCACCGATGTGAATGGTGTGAGGGGAAGGACACAGGGCTTCCTATTAGTCATCCCCAGAGCGCTGGGCAAAGCCCCGACTTGTCAGGTGTGGAGTCACCCTATCTATGTGTGTACTCACACAGCCCTGGGCTGTCACCAGCCTCAGTTTCCCTGCCTATAAACAAGGAGATGGGAGCAGAGAAACCTCAGCCTCCATCTCTGGCCAGAGTCCACCCCCTTGCCTCCAGAACCCAGGAATGCGCCCCAGGCCTCAGCCTCCCCTGGCTGAGGGGAGCCTCAGGCAGAGTGGCCGGGTCCCCACACCTCCTCCTCACTGCAAAGCACATGCAGATGTGGGGCTGTCGGCCACAATCAGGGCTCAGGTGAGGAATAGGGCTTGGCAGCCCTGGGCTTGTACTCGTTTGCCCGAGTGCAATTTCTCCGTAATTACACTTCCTAACTTTTCGGCATCTGTGAAAGATCACCGTGGGACACAGAGGAGCCAGCGCTCTGGCAGGAGGAGAGGGCTTCGCTCCGAATCACTCTCCCCCGGCAGAGAAAACCCACTTGCCCTAGACTTGGTTCTGGCATGTACAGAGTCTCTGAGAGAAACTCAGCGTACCCAGTGGACCTGGCCAGCCCTGAGGCTCTGTCGGGGCCTCTGTCCCCTCTTAAGACTCCTGGTACCCTAACCACTCAGTCTCTGTCCTCAGCTGCTGTATGTCAACACTGCACTGGGTCCTGCCTGGATGCTCCGAGCCCACTCCGCAGTGATCCGCAGTGACAGGGGTTCAGGCACACTGTCGTCCTCCTCCCTGCCACAGCTGCTCCAGTTCTGTCTCTATGTCTTCACCTGGCCACAACCCCACATAACCCCAGTGTCACACAGCCAGAAATGCCACTGAACGCCCCTCTCTCACCTCTGAGCTTCATTGACACTACCTTCCACTGTGCTCCTTGTCACATCCCACCCCTCGCCCGGCAGCTGCAGTCTTCCTCTTGGAGCTCAGGATCTGCAGACATTCTGCCAGCTGGGACCTCAGGCCCCCTCTCCCAGGGTCTCGGGTAAAGATTCACTCTAACAAGCCCATCTGTGGGGCAGGAGGACGGGCAAAGAGAACTCAGGGACGAAGAAACCCAGGAATAGGAACTTCTAGGGACCTTGTAAACCTCTTAGAAACGGGGAGGCCCTGGGCATGGAGCAGTGCAGGGTAGAGAGAGGCCAGAGCGCAGTGGAAGCGTGTCTTAGTTTGCTTCAATTGCTGTGACAAAACACTCTGAGCAATACCAATTTGCGCGGGGGCGGGGGGGGGCATTTGGCTCACATCTCCCCAGTCACAGTTCATCACTGAGGGAGCTCAAGGTAGGAACTCAGGGCAGAAACCTGGAGGCAGGAGCTGGGGGACAGGCCATGGAGGAACGCTGCTTACTGGCGTGCTCCCCTGGCCCATGCTCAGCCTGCTTTCTTACACAATACACAACAACCTGCCCAGGGCTGGCACTGCCCACATCACTCAACAGTCAAGAAGATGCTCCACAGGACATGACCACAGGCTAGTCCAATGGAGGCAGTTCCCCAGTTGAGGCTCCCTCAACCCCGGTGTGTCAAGTTAACTAAAGCTATCTAGCACAACTGAGCCCTTGTCAACTTGACACATTAACACACCACTATTAAACCACAAGCTTTCTATTTCTTATCCCCAAGGTTAACATCAATATCACTACATACGACAGTACAACCTTAAAAGTCCCCACAGTCCTTAAAAAATCTTAACACTTAAAAGTTGACAGTCTCTTTTAAAAGTCTCTTAACTGTGGGCTCTGGTAAAATCCAAAACAAGTACCTTATTTCAAAGGGAAGACTTGGGCACACCTAAGCAGAACCTAAGTCCAGCAAAATAGCTCAAAGCTGGGCATCTGGGATTCACTCACGATCTTTTGGGCTCCAGAGGGTTTTGACGGCTCCTCTTTCCTGACTCTGCCGTCCACAGTACACACAGGTCGTCTCGCAGATCTAGGCCAGCTCCATTCCACACCTGATGCTGCCCTTGGTGGTCGTCCCATGGTCCTGGGGTCTCCACTGAAACCGAGGCTGCACCTTCACCAGTGAGCTCTTCTGTGCTCCCAGGGTGCAAAGCCTCAGATTCTCTCTGTGACCACTGCAGTCCTGGGGCTCTTCACGGCAACTGAAGCTACAGTTTCACCAATGGCCTTTCCTGGCCTTTCAGGGTGCAAAGCCTCAGCTGCTCTCTGTGACCCCTTCACACTTTCAACACCAGAATCATGCAGGAGACTCTTACACATACCAAGACCTGCTTCCAGCTGGAGGCCTGGGCCCCCTCTGGACCACAGCTTATGTATGCTGACCCTGAGGAAACACTTCCCAGAAGTCTTTGCCATGGTGATGATGGTCTCTTATTACTTACAACTGGTTTTTCAGGCCCAGGTAACCAGCATCAATTGTCCCAGTAAAGCAAAAGTTTCACTTCAGGTTCTGGTCTCTTCTAAATCACAGCTGATTCTTCAGCCCCAGCCAACCAGAGCCCACAGATTCTCAATTCAGAGTATCACACAAACAGCCCTGACAGTCTCTGCTTCTCTTTGAAGCTTCCCACGCCAGGCCTCCATCATCTACAATTATTTCAGCATAACTGTTCCAAGCTCCACAGCAACAAACTCCAAACACCCAATGGCTTTTCTAATCCGGAGTTCCAAACACTTCCACAATGCTCCCAGAACAACTGAGTCAGGTCTGTCACAGCAATACTGATACCACTTTCTGTTCTAGTTTCCTTTTCCATTGTTGTGACAAAACACTCTGAGCAATACCAACTTGGGGAGGAAAGGGTTTATTTGACTCACATTTCCCTGGTCACAGTTCATCACTGAGAAAGTCAAGGTAGGAACTCAAGGTAGGAACCTGGAGACAGGAGCTGAAGCCCAGGCCATGGAAGAACACGGCTTACTGGCTTGCTCCCCTGAGCGTGGGCTCAGCCTGCTTTCATATACAATACTGAACAACCAACCCAGAGGTGGTACTGCCCACGGTGGGCTGGGCCCTCCCACATCACTCAGCAGTCAAGAAAATGCCCCACGGACATGACCACAGGCTAGGCCAATGGAAGCGATTCCCTAGTTGAGGCTCCCTCAACCCCCGTGTGTCAAGTTAACAACTAAAGCTATCCAGCACAGAGAGCAGACAGGTCCCTCTACTCCAGTCTCCATCAGGGCCCATGCTGTCACCTGAGGGAAAGTAGACAGCTAGCACCGGCCTCTCTGATGGAAGGCCCCGTGGCCAGGCTGCAGACCACCCTTGCCCTGGCTGCTTGTACATTTCTGTAGGAAACATCACTGCTTCCAAAACCACAGATCTGGGAGGAAAGCAGGGAACGAACGGCTTCAAGCAGGCTTTTTGGGTGGCCCAGGGAGGGCAGATACAAGGCATATACACCTTGTCCTAGGTCACAGCAGACATCACTAATCAATCACAACACCGAGAGAGTAAGTCATTTGGCAAAAGTCACACAGCTGGCAAATGAGAGGCACCATCTTTTGAACCTGGGCAGCCTGGAGTCAGTCCTTCATCTTAAGCTCTAGGCAATCATATCTGTGCCAGCTGTGATCCCTGGTCTCAGGGTGGGCACAGACAGCCCACACAGCTTGTCAGCAGAAGCTGAACAAATCAGAGAAGGGGGTTTGGTACACACAAACCAAATTGAGGCTTTGCCCCTCACTGGCGGTGGCATTAGGAATGGTGGCAGAACCATTCAGAAACCTTATTTCCACACTGTAAAACAGAGACAGAACTCTTTTTATGAAAGCATATCAAGCACGAGGCTCAAGAGGAATGTGCGGTTTGCTCTTGTCCTGAAGACCCACAAAGACAAGCTCTTGCAACAGCACTATACTAGCCCAAAGCGGGAAGCAAGTCAAATGTAGTCATCTGGTTCATCCTCACTGTCAGCTCCACTGGGTTCGGATCACCGAGGAGACACATCTCTAGGCATGTCTGAGGTGTCATCAGGGAGTTTTAACTGAAGAAGCAAGTTCCACCCTAAACATGGACAGCGCATCCTATAGGTTGGGGTCACAGACTAGATAAAAAGGAGAAAGGACAACCCATCCCCAGGGATGGCACCTGGGTGAGATCAGCACTTACGTCTCTGCTTCCTGTCTGTAATGCAGTGTGTCCAGCTACCATTATGCCTCTCCCACCATGATGGACTATACTCTTAAACAGTGAGTGGAAACAAGCCCTTCCTCTCTTAAGTTTCTTCTCAGATCTTCGATCAAAAGCAAACAAGAAAAGTAACTAATACAACAGGTGAATGGATAAACAAAATATGATACATTCGTGGTGATGAAATATTATTCAGCCTTGAAAAAGAAAGGAATTCTGACATTCTTCATATATATGAGGAACATTATGCCAAATGAAATAAGCCAGTCACAAAAGGATAGATACTGTATGACTCCACTTACATGAGAAGGCTAGAAAGCCAAATTCATAGGGACAGAGGAATGACTGGAGACTGTCCAGGGCTGGGAGGTGGAGGAAATGAGGGACGTGTTGTTTACCACTCGACAGGACAAATGAAATGGTAAAGTGGTGGGTTTTGTGTGCATTTTGCCACAGTTGAAAAACAAATGACGGGCTGAGAACTTGGCTTAGTGGGTAGAGTGCTTGCCTGATATGCAGCAAGCCCTGAGTTCAATCCCCAGCCCCACATAGACTAAGCAGAGTGATACACACCTGTCATCCCAGCATTTGGAAGGAAGAGGCAAGAGGATCAGGAGTTCAAGGTCATCCTTGGCTTCATAAGAAGTTCCAGGCCAGCCTGGGCTACTTGAGATCTTATCTTTAAAAAAGGAAAGAAAGTCAAGTCTTGCAATGGCTGACAATGAGTGCGTGGGGTTGGGTGGATACTGAAGGTCCGCAGAGAGGAGCCCTGTGGAAGGAGGACTGGAGAGGGCGCCTGGCAGAGGTGGCAGCGCCAGAAGCGAGGAGGCCACGGGGCCATGAACCACAGGGCTATGTACCACGGGGAAGGCTCCGAGGCAGGGCCATATCTGTCACCAAACACCTGAGAATCAGTCTCTGGACTGGACCTCTGTTCTTGTAAAACTGTCTCCAATGACCGAAGACTCTATTGGGCATCCCAGTGGAAGCTGGGCAGCTCTTGGGAGAGGTGCAAGGCCCGTGGAGAGTGGGCCTGGAGTCGGGCACAGTCTCCCGGGTATCACTGGGGTTGCAATGGGCCCCTGTGTTGGACTTGCCCTAGAGAAACTGGTGTGTGTGTGTGTGTGTGTGTGTGTGTGTGTGTGTGTGGCCAACCCATCTCAGGGAATAGATCCACTGTATTCCCGGGCATGGCAAGGGACAGTCACAGCCACCATGACTTGATGGGCTCTGAGAACCCCAGGTCCGCACAGACGGCTTATATGACAGCCACCTGCTAGCTCCGTGTACTCTTTGCCTCCACTTCCTTATCCAGTGGCGGGACCAGTGGGCATGACTAAGTCCACCCCCCGCCCAACCTACCACACTCTGTCACTCCCATATGGCCCTTCACACAGCTGCTCCTGACAGCCACATCTCCTCCCACCCCTAGCCCCACGCCCGGGAAGAAGGATACTGTTATTTCTAGCCCCCCACTGCAGAAACTTTAGTGAATTGTTTCTTGAAGAGCCAGGGGACTCTAGGTCTCCTGATCCCCAGCCTGCCCTCTTTCCGGCCCATGTGCAGAGCCGGCTGTAGTAATTCAGCTCAGGTGGAGCTAGGGGGCTTCTGCCCAATTCTCCTTACTTAGCTCTGTCCCTGAGGATGGGAACAGCACTCAGGGAGAAACGGACAGGTATGGGAGCCTCACGGAGTAAGGAGCACAGATGACAGAGAGAAGCGCCACACTTCCGCATGTCTGCCCTCCAGGCTGGCTCTGAGCTGGCTGAACCACAGTGACCAGTTTACTGGGGCCACTGGGCGGTTTGGGGGATAGGTGTCCTCGGCTAACAGCATCGCAGTGGGAGAACTTAGTCTGGGCTCTGGAAGGACATCAGCAACCACAGATGTGCAACCAGGTTGCCAGGACAATCCCTTCATCCCGCCCCTCCACCCTGGGCATCTCTGCTGGAACGCGGACACCTCAGAGCCACTACAGACATGGGTACCAGGAAGCGGGCCTGGGCCTCAGGATTCCCAACACGGTCCCCACATGAGCCTGACAAACGCTTCATCTAAGAACTTCTCATCACCTGTCAAGGCTAAGAGGGGAATCAGTCAATCAATGGCCAAAACTTAAGCCTGCATGGTTGTAGGAGTTCCCGCCTGTTGTGGCTTGAATGTGGAATGTCCCCCACAGGCAGGCTCCCGGGCCTGAACACTAGGTCCCCAGCAGGTGGCACTATTTGGGAAGGTTGTGAAAATTTTAGGAAATGGAGCCTCCAGGGAGGAAGTGGGTCACTGGAAACCAGCCTTGAGATTTGACAGTAAGACTCAACTTCCTTTCTGCGCTCGGCATCCCGACTGCCGAGACATCTCACACTGTGCGGCTGCGCCCTCCCTACTGCGATGGACCGTGCGCCTTCGGACTGAAAGCCAAAGAAACCTTTCCTTCTTAAGTTGCTTCTTGGTAGGTGTTTGGTTCTAGGATCAACAAAAAAAAGCTGAATATAGCTCCCGACTCTGGGACAGGCCTCACTTTGCTGTATCTCTCCCAAGTCCCCTCAAGCAGTTCTGTTCCCTTTGGGCCTCAGTTTGCACATCTGTAAAATCGGAGATTTGGACTTAAGACTCTTCAAGGCAACTTCTCACAGACCTCTCCCACCTTTATCAAGGGGACAAAGGGACCCCCATTCAGAACCAGACACACAACCCAAGGTTCCAGCACCTTTTCAGTGTGTGTGCCTGCTGGGCCCTGAGGGAAGACAGAGACCAGAGAAGGCGTGACAGGCAAATTTCAGAAAACGAAGAAGAGGAGGAGGAAGGAACGAAACAGGGAGACTTGAGATTGAGGATCAGGAACTTCTTGTGTTTGTTGGTCTAGCCAAGCACAGACGACATAGTCCCTGTGCGTGCCCTCTGCTCCTACCCCGACCTGCTGGCCTCTCCGGGAACTTGATCATAGCTCCGTCTGTTGGTCATGCACACCTCACTCACCCAAAAGCCACCCCTGCAGCACCTGCCAGCCTTAGGTTACTCAAGCAAGGCTCAGAGCCCTTGGACAGGGACTCTGGAGCCTTCCGGCCTGTGGATAAAGGGCGTTCCCACCCTGGTCCATGAACTCTTCATCTTATGAGCTGGGGACAGGCAGAGGTGACAGGACAGGGCCCTCTGGTACAGGCCTGGGATTTCCTGGTTCTATAAGAGGCTCCCAGGGAGCCCCAGGGGAGGAGTTCTGGGTGGCCTCTGAGAAAGGGGTGCCCTGGAGGTGGAGTGGGAGAAAGGAGCTGTAACCTTGGATTCTGGAGGGTCAGCTTGTCCAGCTGCCTAGGCTCCTGCCCAGCCTCAGGCCTACCCCTTAGCCCGGCCGGGCTGGGAGGCCGCCGGAAGCAATCTCCTCAGCCTGCTCCCTGGAAGAGAAAGTCAGGCGTGGCCATGGGGCGCTGGACGATGATGTGGGGAAACGACCAGCTGTGGTCTGTTGGGTCTGGTGGGGAGGAGCATCGGGGGCAACTAGAGCAGCTCTGTCCCCAACGCTTTGCTTCCTTTCCCCAAGACAGAGTCTCTGAAGAGACTGTTCTGCAGACCCCAGCTACGCTGTGTGACCTCTCACCGGGTGCTTTCCCTCTCTGATCCACTGTCTTTCTGCTTCTGAAAAAGAGACACTGAAAAGATCCCACTTTGGTTCCTGTCTCCTCTCAAGCACCATTTCAGACTTTTGTGGCTAACACATCGATCGTTGTCCAATCACAAGGTATCCTCTAGACTTTGGCGCGCCTTGCCGTTGCTTCCATCAGAAGGAGAAGCTTCACAGAGGTGGTTCACCAAACATTTGCACTCAAGCCCTTGGCCCTGTGTGATGTTCTGCCGCAGAGAGGCCACCATGTTGTTAGGAAGCCCAATGTAACTTACGTAAGAAGATACTAAACCTGTTCAGTAAGGAGCAGAGCTCCCTGACCAAGTCCTGCACAGATTCTCGGGGGCTCAGCCCTGCAACGTCCACCACGAACTCTAGCTGCACAGAGAGACCCTAAGCCAGAAAAGCTCTGTGAAGCCCTTCCTGGACTCGGGACCCATAGGGACTAAAAGATGCAGAGTCAACTGAAGGCGTTTTGAGCTGCAGGCATCTGGAGGTTTTCTACACAGTAATAACCCAGTGAGGGTGTCCTATGGTCCTCTGTAGCACTGGTGCCAGGATTTTCTCTGTGCCCCCATCAAGTCCCTCACCCAAACCCTGTGGGTCTGGCTCCCCAAGTCCTTCCAGCTACTGTGTGAAAGAATCACCAGGCTCCCCTGTGCTCTGGCTGAATTCAGCCAGTAGGGGATGCTGTGAGGAGAGCAGAGGCTGAAGGACAGAGAGAATGTGACAGTCATTCCTCTGCTAGGCCAGTGTCTCAGCTGAGCCCTTGACACCCAGGGCTACAACTCCTGACATAGCCTCCATTGTGTGTTTAGGTCCCAGGAACTGCTTCGGCCTGTTGTCCTTCAGGCCCAGGTGGGTAACCCTGTCTGCCCAGCTCTGGACCTCTCTGGCCTTTTCAAGCTCCTCTGACAGTGACCCTGCCTTTGTAGATTATTCTTTCTTAAAGTCTCATCTGACTGGAGAGATGGCACAGCAGTTAAGACTACTTGCTGCCCTTGCAGAGGATTGGAGTTCAGTTTCTCAGCGCCTAAATCAGGAGTTTCACAACCACCTGCAACTTCAGCTCTAGGGGGTCTGACATCCTCTTTTGGCCTTTGTGGGCACTCACATACAGACACACTCACATATACATAAAATAAAAAGGAAAAAGTAAGCCAGGCATGGGGACATACGTCTTTAATCCTAGCACTGGGGGGCAGAGGTAGGTGGATCTCTGTGAGTTCAAGGTTAGCGTGATCTACATAGGGAGTTCCAGGTCAGTCTGAGCTACATACAAAATAAATTGGAGCTGGAGAGATGGCCCAGTGGTTAAGAGCACTGTCTACTTTTGCATAGGACCCACCAGCGTTTAGTTCCCAGAACCCAGATGGCGGCTGACAGTTGCCTTTAACTACTGTTCTAGGGGAAGCCAACACCTTCTTCTGGTCTCCACAGGCATTGCATGCATGGGAGCATTTACATACATGTAGGGAAAACACTCATATATAAATAAAAATAAGTACATAAAAAAATTAGATAGTGTTGAGTCTGTAAGGATAGATCAGGGCAAACAGCTTTCACAGAAGGGACAGTCTCCTTCAACACCAGAATAGCTGTCCTTAGATACCACATGCATAATTGGAGGCACACAGCAGCCTTCAAATCACTTGCAAATGGGTTCGTTGAAAGAACAAAGCGAGAAAGCAAACCCTCAGTTGTCTCCAGGAGCAAACTTCAGAAAAGTTTCCAGAGGGAATCCACAAGATGGCTGACTTGAGGGCCAACACTGGTGAAACCAAAACGGTCAAAGCATACTCAACATTCCGTCTAGAAGCCACGTCTCACCCTCTTCCCCGTGTTCCCAGGGAGTTGGCACGGAGCTGGGATTCTGTCTGCCTCGGGAAGATGATGGAAAACACCAAGACGTGGCAAAGAACAGCGATTCTGTCAGGGTAGACAGCTGAGCCCAGATCTGGCTTCTGCCCTCAGAGGGGCCGTTCCCAGGACTCCTGCCTCTAGCCCGCACCCCCACAGGAAACACACAATACAGCCACTTGTTTGAGACCCCAGTGGGGCCAAGAGCCTTCCTGGCCCTGGGATGGACCGGAATGAGCAAAGGAGCTGGGTCACTTTCTGTGGCTCCTCACAACAAGGCTAGCCCAGATCCTTCTGCTGGCTGGAATCCTCTGACACCCCCTACTCAGAACTCCCACTCTTTCTGCTCTGGGGCTTCAGCTTCTAGAACATATCAGATCATCACCCTCACTCAAGATGGCCTTGGAAGAAGAGGCCCAGGGAGGAGCTGGGTTCCCACGCTCACATGGTTGGTGTTCAGAGCCCTGGGTGGAGCCCACTTCCCCTGGGTGACTGCCTTCTTCACACCATCATCATCTCCTTTGTCTCATGAGGCTGGTCAAGCCCACAGCTCCAAGACATCTGCCCTAACCTCTCATTTCTGAAAGCCTTGGCTATACCTCACTGGGAGTAGCAATTGAGCAAGATACATATTACTTATTTTCTAGATTTTGTTTGTTTAATTTTTAAATAGAGTCTTGTTATGTAGCCCAGGCTGGCCTGGAACGTGCTATTCCATACATACCTGTGCTCACATGTGTGGAGACGAGAGGAGGACATTGGGTATCCTGCTCTATCACTTTCTGCCTTATTCCTTAGAGACAGGGTCTTTCAGTGAGCATTGAGGGAGGCCAGCAGCCACAAAGCCCAAAGATTCTCCCGTCTCCACTCTCCACAGTCATGCCTGGCTTTCTTCATGGGTGTTGGGGGTTCGAACTCAGGTCCTCATGCTCACACAACAAGCACTCTTACCCACAGAGCCATTCCTCCAACCCTGCTGCCTGCAGCCTTCCCATTCCTCACTTCTTCCTTTGGTTTTTTCTGAGCTGTGTTTGTCCCACAAGCACCTCCTCCTTGATTTTGATTCCCCTGCCCACTCCCCTGAGTGACCCAGAATCCAGCTGGCCACTGCCCAGGGGTGGGAGACAAAGGCCCCTCTTAGCTTCAGCCGTGACCTGTGCTCCCAGCAACTCTCTGCAATTCCTGCCTTTATCAGATTAGCATTGATTAGACAGTTGAAAATTACACAGAGCAGAGGGGGAGGCGGCCCTGGGATTTCAGGAGCATCTTTCAACAAGAGGAGGGGGCCACCGGGATGGCCACTGGGAATGGGCTGGGGGCTGGGGATGTGGCTTGTTTGCAGAGTGCTTGCCCAGCATGCACAGAATCCTGGGGTTGAGTCCTAGCACTACATAAACGAGGCACAGAGGTACATGCCTGTAATCCCAGCACTCAGGAGGTGAAGGCAAGAGAATCAGAGGTTCAAGAGCATTCTCAGTTATATAGCAAGTTCAAGGCCAGCCTAAGCCACATGAGACCAGGTCTCACAAAATAAGAAAAAGTATTTTTTTTAAGGGAGTAGAGGAATTTACACGTAGAGGTGAGTATACTCAAGCACTTTCCATAAAGAAATGCCCAGACACCCACCTGGACCCCATTGCTAACTTGAAAAGGACCTGGAAAACCAGCTATCAAGAAAGACTGTAGCTTTTGAAGGAAGACACAATTCAGGCTCCCTTGGGACTCTGTAGGACAGAACCATCCAATAGAAACAACATGAGCTATAGGTAACTGTCATTTAAAATTTTTTGATGTAACTCCATTAAAAATTTTTTAAAGAAATGAGTTTAAGTAATGGCTTTAATGTTAACGCTTTGTTTACCCAGGATATTCAGCATGCTATCATTGCAACATGATCAATATGGAAATGATTAGAGCTAAGGAGATGGTTCAATCTGTAAAGCACCCACCCCACAAGCATAAGGACCTGAGTTCAAATCCCCAGAACCCCCATAGAAAGCTGGGCATGGTAGTGCATGTCTGTAAGCCCAGTGTTGGGACAGTAGAGAAGAAACAAGGCGATCCCTGCAGCTCATTTGCTGGTCAGCTTAAACAAATGGACGAAGTGTGAGAGACCCCGTTGCAAAAGAGACACACCTGACCTCCATATACACAGACACATGCGCAAGTTCATTCAGTCACACATACACAATTCTCTCTCTCTCTCTTTCTCTCTCTCTTTCTCTCTCTCTCTCTCTCTCTCTCTCTCTCTCTTTCTCTCTATTTCATAACCCATCTTTTTCACACAGAGTTTTTGACATCTGCTGTCTCGTCCACTCTCAGGCCAGCTCAGTGGGATCAGTGACATTTCAAGTGCTCTATGGACGTATATAATCTCTGGCTCTAGACTGTCTTCCCAGGATGATGCAGACAGCAGTGGGCTTACAGGTGGACTGGTGCCTTTCACGGTTCTTAACTAAGAACAGCCCAATCCAATGTTATAGGTTCCAATTTGGCAAAGGAGAAAGTGTGGCTGAGAAGGGACTTTCCCAGGGCCATGTAGGGATTGTATGTTGAGAACTGAAGCCCGAGCCCAGGCACCTGGATGTTGGTATGCTTGGTGCCAGTCTGCAGAAATACCCCACAGAGCATGGCACATGTTGTGGGTTCTCAACTGGGGGCAGAACTGCTGGAGCTGGTCTTCTAGGATAAGGGGGTCTGCATCGCACTGTACAGCAAGGCCATGGGCTGTCTCATACAAGCAGCAGAGACATAGGACATTGTCGGCCACAGGATGCATTCCACTCACCGACATCAGTGGGTGCTTCATGTCTTTGACTCCCATGGGGAAGAAGTGTCCTTTTCAGAGCTTTCTTCCTATTCTTCAATCTGTCAAGGAAGGATTATGATGTTTGACATGCAAACCTACTTGGGGTCTCTTTTTAACACAGAGCACTGAACATCTTGTTTAGGAAAATCACTCTTAAGATTTCATTTTACTTTTTAAAAAAATCATAGGCTGGAGAGATGGCTTAGCGGTTAAGAGCACTGGCTGCTCTTGCAAAGGACCGAGGTTTGATTCCCAGCACCCACATGCAGGCTGACAACCATTCATAGTTCCAGTTCCAGGGAATCCAGTGTCCTCTTCTGACCTCAGTGGGCGTTGCATGACACGGGTGTCCTTACATACATCCAGGCAGTACACTCATACACATACAATTTTTAAAACTTTAAAAAATCATTATAGTTTCACCAGACATTGCAAATACAGTCTAGATGTGCCTTCTTCCCCCAGGACAACTTCCAGAACCACAGTCAGTCTGAAGCAGGGCCTTGCCCTGCCCCTCACATCCTGCTTGGGAATCTTATTTTTTGTCAGATACAGATATTTTTGCGTATGTGTGCGGTGTGCGCATTGTTTGTGTTTGCATGTTCGCGTCTCCGTGGTTCCCATGTGTATGGGTGCATGTGCACACCTGGGGAGGCCTGAGATTGACACTGGGTGCTTCCTTCAGCACTTTTCACCTTGTATGTTGAGGCAGAGTCTCTCACGAAGCCTAGAGCTCACGATCTGGCTGGTCTGTCTCGCTGGCTTGTTCATAGGCTCCTGTCTCTGCCTCTCTTGCTCTGGGAATACTGGTGAGGTGCCATGCCCACATGACTTTATTGTGAGTGCTCAAGATCTAAAATCCGGTGTTGTCTGCTGAGCCATCATAGTACGTTACATTACACACAGTATAGTATGCCCACAAGCTTACAAACTATGGGCAATTCTTGGGTGGAGGTGTGTTTGTGTAGGAAACAAAGTCTAGAGGGATGCACCTGAACTTTTAAGTCTGAATATAAAGTGAGGGTTATAGTAGACTTCGCCTCAAAACCCTGTCGGGAGGATTAAGTGAACCACGTTGGGACTTCATTAATTTCCCATACACATCGCTATTGCATGGAACTATTGAAGGCTTGGACACAACCGAGAATTATCTCGATCATTATGTCACAAAGTTGCTCACATCCATTGATCCAGTTTCTTCTTGACTTAAAGAAATGTACTTAAAAGGGAAATGTCACATCATTGTGGGAAAAGTGTAGCTTCGTGCTCAACAGGAGTACACAGCAGTCAAGACGAACAGAAGGAAAATGAGTGTGTATCCCTAATATCCAGACAGATGTGATCGCTGCTCTGGTGACAAAAATCTGCATCTGGTAAAGTGACCTAGAACATTTTGCACATGTTGAGCCAGTGTCATCGCCCACAAAGAGGACAATGATCCAGAGTCCCATGTCCTGGATCTCCCCAGAATGTTCTCCAGTCTAATAGTTCACAGTGGTAGCTGATAACTTCCTATCTGTCATCTCAACACTGATGAAATCCTGAAGTGTTACAGCTGGAAGGGACAGAGGACCAGACCGAGCCAGAGAGGAGGGACAAGTCCAAGGTCATTCTGCATGTGAGTGGAGAGGCACATCCACTCAGGTGGGAGCAGAGGACGGCCTCACAGGTCTCCTCCAGTCCAGGATCTGCACATTGGCCGAGTAGATGAGAGGTCTAGGTATCTGGCCTGCCTCTCCCTTTCCCACTAGGACTCTTGATTTCTTCTGAAAGCAGTGGGTGTGAAACACTGACTTGCACCAAAGGGCTCTTCATAGATGCCCCTCCTTTGGGCCAGCCAGAGAACTAGAGACTTTGAATTTTAGGCAACATTTCTCCTCCTCCGAACACCAGCCATGCTCCTAGGTACACTCAAAGAAGGTGCTTTTGCAGGTATCCTAGGTGGACATTTTGACCAGTGGCTCAGCCGTACTTCTTCTTCTCCCACGCTAACTGCACAGCACCCTCACCACACACAGAGAGTCCTGGTGTTGCTCAGACATCTGTGAAGGCTGGTTCTTCCTTGGGCACTCACCTGGACTCAGGCAGGTCAATGGGGTGCCTGGCTGCCCACAGCTGCCAAGCCCCAGCACCCACTGGATTTAGCCTGGGAGAATGGATGAGTGTCCAATACCACAACAGGCCCCATAAAAAGGCTTATGGGGTGTTGCTGAGTTTACAAGCCCATTCTTGTAAAGCTGCCAGACTTGGGGTGGCCACAGACCCTCCAGAAAAAGGATGGAAAAGAATTTTCCCTCCACCCCATGCCACACACCCATC
This sequence comes from Eospalax fontanierii, assembly GCA_035773235.1. Lineage (NCBI taxonomy): Eukaryota > Metazoa > Chordata > Mammalia > Rodentia > Spalacidae > Eospalax > Eospalax fontanierii. The sequence goes on from CM069526.1 coordinate 20,895,918, forward strand.
AATTCTGTGGGAGCCATCGCCGTGTGGCTGGATGAACAATGAGCTCTCAATCAGAGTGCGTGGTCAGTAGACAGATGGCATCCACCACTGAGGATGCCAAGGGAGGCCCAGGGAGATGCCAAGGCCTAGCATCAACCTGGGCCTCTCTTTCCTCGCCTGTGAAGGGGGTTGTCTGCTCACCTCCTGTGTGTGGTTGGGCAAACCCAGGTTTAACTTTCCAGATTGCAAAACTTCTGGTGAACAAGACTTGAGAAGGAAGGGGACTCTGCCCACAGGGAGATAAGACACTCGGGCTAAGTCCAGGAAGAGAGGCGTTCCTGTCCTCTGTTCCCACCTCTGGCCAAGTTCCTGGGCTCAAGGATGAGGCCTCCCAGACATCAGGTTATGGTAGGGAAAGACAGAGTTCCTAGGCTGTCCCATGAGATCCCTGGGGCAATTTGGCACCAGGCCAGGATGACTTTCTGCATACTCTCACCCATTTCAGGGCTGGTTTGTGTCTGGTAGGAAGGCCTGGCCTTGTGTAGGCAGCTGGTCCTGCTCCCTGCACCAGGCCCCAAGAATGACCCGCCTGATACTTGATCTTCAGGGCTCTTTGCTCTGTCGGCTTCTGAAACTGGATTGTCTGTGTCAGGCCCTTCCAAAGTGATCAAACACAGCCCCAGAGTCCTGGAGAGTCTGGAGAATGTGGAGCTTGCTTGGGCATTTCTTCTGAACACTTACCATCCAAAAAGGAGGAAGAGGCTTTGCTTCCCCATGTTTCGTGAACTGTCCTGTGAACCTTATTGGCAAAAGATCAGAGAAGCAGTTGGCTTTGTGGTGTCCAAGAGTTAGTGACATGACAGGGGCCTTGGTTCTTGGGATAGAGGCACAGCTGGGGCTGCAGGGACTAAGATCGTCGTCAGCGCGCTCTCAGAATCGATGAGAATCATCCAGTCATTCATGGGCCCAATACTAGAACTGTGCTGAGCGTTTTGCTTTAATTCCCAGCCCCCAACCACAAGGGTTATCCCACATCCCTTTTGTAGAGGAAGAAACTGAGGTTCAGACTGACGAGCTGGTGGGGAGGGAGGCAGGACTCAAATCCAGCCCTGAGGACTTTTTGGAAAACATGGCTTCTTTTCTGGTGATAGGTAGCAGGTCTTCAAAAGAAACTGAAAGCCTTTTGTTATTATTTTTCTCTACATGCCTCCCTCAATTTTTCACCCATGTGGCCCCCCCCATCTCCCCAATTGCAAAGCTTATCCATGCCTTTCCCCACTTAAGATGCCATGCACACAACTTAGGTAAAAACAACTGTATGCAAACTTAGAAAAACTAAAAGGAATAAATCAGTTTTCTTCTGAAATACAAACAAAAATGCTTTCAAGAATAGCCTTTGATTAGGCATGGTGGTTCAGGCTTATACTTCCAGTTACTCAGGAGGAGGCTGAGGCAGGAGGATCACAAGTTTGAGTCCAGCCTGGCCTGAGTTCAAGGCCAGCCTAGGCAACTTAGTGAGACTTAAAAAAAAAATTATATATATATATACATATATATATATATATATATATATGGGTTAGGTATAGGTTTTCTTAGCTTAGATGAGACATGAGGTTCTACCTGCACCCTAATACTGCAAAAGAAGGAAGGGAGAGAGGGGCAGAGATGAAAGAGATGGAGGAGAGAGAAGAGAGAGGAGCAGGCTTTGGCTCTGACATGATGCTTATGTACCACGGGTTAGGCGACCTCGCACTTCTAAGAGCCTTGTGTTACCTTCCAGAGTGTGACTCCTGGTGGCCCCCACCTTGCAGGCTCCCCTCTAGGCAGTCAGGGGCTTGGGACAATAATGTTTTAATTTTTTCATGTGATATGAATGTTTTTCCTGCATGTATGTAACATGCAAATATGTTACGTACTTCATGTATGTCATGCAGTGCCCACAGAGGCCAGAATATGGTGTCAGATCACCTGGAACTGGTGCTGCAGATGGTCGTTAGCCCTCCTTTGTGGGTGCTGGGAACGGAACGTGGGTCCTCTGCATGAGAGGCCAGTGCTCTTAACTGCTGAGCTAGCTGTCTAGTCCCCAGTAACAGTAACTTCCTGTTGCCAGTAAGAAGGAGAGATGCGTTCCGGGAAGACCGAAGCACCAGAGGCGCCCATGGAGCACAGCATGAGAAGGGTTTACAGACATGACGCTCTACAACCTTCTCTATGAACTTTCTGAAGTCTTCTGCCACTGGGGAACAGGGGGACATAAGTGTCCTGTGGAACCCCTGAGGTGGGGGCTGGGAATCAGAGCCCGTTCCTGGGGAGGAGGAGCCAGGCCTCAGGGAGGAAGAACCAGACCCCAGAATGGAATCAGACCCTAGAGACTGGGAGTCTGGTCCCAGGGAGGGCCCAGCTTGGAAGGACCCAGAGCTTCTGGCTCCCGAGGCAATATTTGCACCAAGAAAACCAGCAAACCCCACAAAACAGGCCTACTTGCCTCTGGAGCTGGTTGACACTTTTCCAAGCATGCCACAGGCCAGGCATGGGGACTCGGGAGCCCCCCACTCCCAGAGAAGGGTTCCAGATTGTCCTTCCCTAGTGTGATTATCTTCCACCCCTTCAGGGTGTATTCTAGAAAAGCCAAGGCGCCTTCTGAATGGATCGTGACCCACTGTTCCCCTGAATGCCCCCAGGGGCTCCTCCCTCCATTGTCTACCCCAACCCAGCCTCTCAGAGGCTGCTCCAAGCTGGAGTGTCTGGGAGGGACATTGAGGTCAGAGCCTTGGAGGGCTCTGTGTGCTGGTGGCTTCTATTGTGAGTGCCCAAGGATCTGGGGCCTTCCTTGCACTCAGGCCTCAGAACCCACTGGGGAGCAGCTTGTTTATGGTAAATGATGCCTGTTCGCTTTGATTCCTGGTTCAGACCCCGGGGCCACCACTGTGTCCCCATAAATTAAAAGCCATTTGTGTTCAGGCGGGATTAAGCAATAGCGTGAAGGCCTGGGAACGTGGGGACCTTCAGTGAAAAGGGCCAAGTGGGCCTCCCAGATGCAGCCACGGGGCGTGTCTGTGTCCACACCAAGGCTGGGCCCCCTGGATAGTGTCACATGACTCTTGGGACCAGGTGGCAGCATGTCTGCCTCGGAGTCACACACTGTTTAGAAAGGGAAAGAACAGACACGCCACCAGTTGGCTTTTTCCTTCCTCACATCTAGCTTTTCGCTGTGCTATCCCCCCTGCCTGGGATAGACCCTGAGCTGAGGGAGCCCCAAACTTTGTCTGCAAAAATCCAGCTCAGATGTCAACGGTACGGGGGTAAAGTGTAACAGTGTGGCCTCATCTCAGAGTTTTCCCGGAACACAACAGTCTCCCACGGAAGCGCAAAAGTAAATTCAACAAATCCCTGCAAAGCCCTGCCCTTTGCTTGTCCAAGGACCCAGGGACCAGGCAGAAGTTTCTCAAAGCTCTTGCTTTGAGTGGTAAAGCATGCCAGCAGGGGAGGGTGGGAAATGAGAGTCAAAGTCACAGCACCTCACTTTACAGATCAGTAAACTGAGGCCCAGAGAAGTTAAGAACTGCCAGCCACATTGCTTACTGAGCAGCTGAGACTTCACAGACATCAAGTGACATCACAGTCTTATGTGTGCAGCTCAGGGAATTGTAAGATTGATAGATACATCCTTCAGATGAGAAAAACTCTCAGCCAATGTCTATTGATAGATACCTTCAGATGAGAAAAACTCTCAGCCAATGTACCCTGGAAGGTTCCCTCCTTCCTCCTCTCATTAATCACTGACAGATTTTTAAATTAGACATATAACTCAGTGTGTGAAATGGCTGGCTTGATATATAGATAGATAAATACAATCATTTCCATTTTCCAGATCAAGAAACTGAGGCCCTCTGGAAATGAGGACTATGAAGGCAGCATCTGTTAACACACTGAGGGGCCCCTGAAAATAGCTGCTCATCAGCAGGTGTTTGTGGAGAGCCACCAGCTTCTCCTGTCTGGCTCGGCATGTTCTAGGTATCTCCTCTGGTCAAGGACAGTGACCTGAGTAGGCACAGCCACCCTGGTCCAGTCTTCTCAGACAACCTCAGTCATGCAGGGCCCCTCTGTCCCTGACTTGGAAGGGTCTAACCTTCCTCATTCTTCCTTCAGCATCCATAAACTATTAGGAAATTGGGCTGAGAATCAATCAAAGACTGAACAGTTTCTTCTGACAGCAAGAACCAGAGGAAGGAAATGGACATCTGTGATTTTGCTTAAGTACCCCTCCTTTCCTGGAGAGCAGGGGCATGTGACAGCTGGGCCAAGCTCGGCAAGAGACTGCTGTTCCCCGTGTGGATGAGGCAGGCAGCATAGGGGCCCTGGGGACCACGTGGCTCCCACTCAACCGTGAGCTTCTCCAGGCTCCTCTGTAGCCGAGGCTGGCCTCATGGTTCTCTGTAGTCTCTCCAAGGAAGCATAGGAAGTCAAGGAGACTACCCAAGTTTCAGAGAGGAACCCAAGGCCTGAGGAGGTACCGCTTGGAGATGAGGCCCATGGGGAGCCAGCATTGCCATCCTGAGCTCCTGGGAGGGCCTCTATACCACCTGGCAAGAGTGGCCGTGACCTCCAAGCAGCTCTCAGTGGACCCACTCAGAAGAAAGCCACAAGATTTGGAGAACCAAACTTCCGAAGGACCACCTGCGGGCTTTGGCTCAGAGGACACTGCAGACCTCCCAGGTTCTGCAAGGCTCCGACAAGGAGAGGAGGATTCATTGGCCAGCCCTGTCTGGACCACCAACCCTCTGTCTGTCTCTGGCAGAAACTCTGGACCCATCCCTCAACTATCTTGAAGCAGCTTCACCAATAAGAAGTGGACAGTCAGCCTTAGCCAGGCCCAGATGTCTCCACAGGGGACACACTAGAGACCAGAATCTTTCCTTTCCCAGTTTAGGAGTGAGGCTAACAAAACTGACCATCAGCAACCCTGTGTGGGGCCACACACTCCACTGACTCACCACACCAGTCCTGGACACTGCCATCTGCAGCATGGATTTGAGCTAGTGGAAGGTTCTGGGACTTGGGATGATAACCGCATCAACAAGAGTCACAACAGCCAAGAGTCCCACAGCCTGAGCCCTGTCCCGTGTAGTATCATGGCCACATTTGGGTCCGCTCACCTCTGTGAAAGGCATGTGCACACCCCTTTGCTTTTAAAAAGACTTATTTGTTTAGTGTGTGTGCACGCACACCAAGGCGGGCATGTGGAGGTCGGAAGACACTTTCAGAGTCAGTTTTCTCCTTCTATCATGTGGGTTTCTAGGATGGAATCAGATTGTCAGGCTTGGAAGCAAGAGCCTTTACCGGCTGGGTGTCTCGATGACCCAAGCTCTCCTCTTCTTGATCAGTCACAGCTGGTAAATAGAAGAACTAGAATTCAAAGCCAGGTCTATCTTCTTGGCTCACTATTCTACTATGCAGCTCTAGGTTGGTGTTCTGGCCCGTTGGCCAGCCCTGGCTCCTGGCTTATCCATCCTTGTTCTCACGGATGGAGTCTTGGGAATTCCAGGGCTTGTGGCACAGTGGCAGCCAGTCTCCAGCCAGCTGGCTTCCCAGTCCCCTATATGCATGGCCTGGACTCTGTCAAGCATCATGCCACATGGATAATGGGTACATAGTTCCCACTCTAACTCCAGATGCTGGCCAGAAGGAGCCTGTAGGCCTGGGGGCAATTAGGAAAGCCCCCCCAGGGTGTGCTCATCCTCCTACAAGTAGTCCTGGGCAGAGCCCTCCTGTGTACCCACTCAAACATTAGGCAGCATTTGTCAAAGTTTCTCACGGTCCTTGGGTTCAGGACAGTCTTAGAAAAGGAGAAGAAACTAGTTATATACTGAGAATGGCAAGAGCTGCTCACACCCTCCCCTCACTGGGCCCCTGTACTGACTATATGAGCTCAATGCCCCCTTGTGAAATGGGGACATGTGAGTCCACCATGTGGGGATGGATGCCTTGCAGCTCCAACAACAGGCACATGAGACCACTTGGCATCGCGTGCCCCAGGCAGTCATGATCAGCTCCACCAACCAAATGTGAACCGTCTTCTCTTTTATATTGGTAAGTGCAGGGTTTTCTTGAAGCCCAAAGAACACAGGCCTTGCAGGCCTGCAGCCCTGGCTTACATCCGGTTGTGGCCTTGCCTTTCTCTAGATATCTTGGGCCCCAGCCTCAATTTCTTCATCTGCAAAATGGGCTTAATAATCCTTTTGTATAGCATTGTTCTGATTCAATAAAGTAATTAACTATGTGATTTTTTTTCTTTTTAAATTAATAAAAGATTTATTTTTATTTTATATGTGTGAGTGTTTTGTCTGTATGTATGTGAAACTGTGTCATGCAATGCCTGTGGAGGCCAGAAGAGGGAGTTGGAGCCCCTGAAATTGGAATTCCCAGTGGTGGTTAGCCCCCACCTGGGTCCTGGGAACTGAACCCAGGTCCTCTGCAAGACAGCCACTTGCTGTTAACCACTGAATCATCTCCTCAGCCCCTGCAATCCCTTTGAATACAAAACATATTTTAATGACCTAGCATCTCTATAAGATGCCCAGAACATTTCAGCACCATTTTCAGGCCTATGGCTCATCTCTGACCATCTCCTTGTTTCTCAGATGATGCAAGGGACACCTAGGAAGTTAATCTGCTGCTTCGGGTCGCTCAGTTGACCAGAGCTAGGATTAGAACTGAGAGCATAGCCAAGTAAGAACAAGGCCAGGCGACCAGAGGCAGCGAGACGGGAGCGGAGCCTTCCTACAGGGAGGCAGAAAGCAGAGGACTCAGCTATTTCCTTCAAGGGCCCCTCCCATGAAGTGTTCTGCCTCTACCCAGGCGTCCTGTGAAGGGGGCCAGCGTCAGCCAGCCCTGAGCCACATGAGAGATCTAGCGCTGCCCCGGGAGCCAGCTTCACACGCAGGGATGCCTTCCCACAGAAATGTGTCAAAAAGTCCATTTGATCCTGTCCGCTCGGCGCGTTCCCACAGCCCAGTCCTGTCTGCGGCCTCCCAGTGGCTCGGGAGGCGGGACAGCACTCCAGGATTTTTCCATGGATTCATTTCCAGCAAACCAAGACCAGCTTCCCACCTCACAAGGCTGCCTCCGAGACATCCCCATTCTAGGAGGAGCCCTCACAGGGGTCGCCACCTTTCCCATCCCTCTAGAGCGGTCCAAGAGAGCAACCCCTGAGGGGTCAGGCTCCCCACCTTCACACTGTCCTGGGCTCCTGACTTTTGCCACTCCCTGATGGAACCCCCTGCTCATAGCTGCCCCTGAGCAAATCATGATGAAGGATCACCATCAGCCCCGAGACTCTTCCCAAGAAGTCAGAGTCCCTGGAGGGACACGTAAGAAGAAAAAGCCATCCACTCTGTTTTAGTTCCTGGGCAACAGGCACTGGAAAGGTTTGCTTGGAATTGGGACTGCAAAGCTTATTGTTGGGGCAGACACAAAGGAGGTGGTGGGGCTTGTGTGCAGGGCAGATGGGCCTGGGATGGCAGGGAGGAGGAGGAGGAGGAGGAGGAGGAGGAGGAGGAGGAGGAAGAGGAGGAGGAGAGGAAGAGGAAGAGGAGGAGGAGGAAGAGGAGGAGGAGGAAGAGGAGGAGGGAGAGCAGGAGGAGAAAGAGGAGGAAGAGGAGGAGGAGGAGGAGAAAGAGGAGGAGGAGGAGGGAGAGGAGGAAGAGGAGGAGGAAGAGGAGGAGGAGGAGGAAGAGGAGGAGGAAGAGGAGGAGGAGAAGGAGGAGGAGGAGGAAGAGGAGGAGGAGGAGGAAGAGGAGGAGGAGGAGGAGGAAGAGGAGGAAGAGGAGGAGGAGGAGGGAGAGGAGGAAGAGGAGGAGGAAGAGGAGGAGGAGGAGGAAGAGGAGAAGGAGGAGGAGGAGGAGGAAGAGGAGGAGGAGGAAGAGGAGGAGGAGGAGGAAGAGAGAGAGGAGGAGGAGGGAGAGGGAGAGGAGGAGGAGGAGGAGGAGGAGGAGGGCCATCACTGTTGGCTGAACATTTCTTTCTCAACCTGTGTCCTGTTTCCCTGGACCACAACAGTTTGGAAATGGAAGATCAGTAGCCCAGGCCAATGGGTGAAACACTTCTGAGTCTGTGTGCTTGGAATTCACCACAACTGGCCCCTCCTGAACTGGACAGCTAAATGGTACTGTTACATTTAGCCCCAGGCATTCAGGCTAGACCCAGACAGCGCGTGTTTGCCAAGAGCAGGTGAACCTGCTCTCTGGTCTCAACTATGGGCAAGTAGCTGTCTGCACATCTTTGTTACATGATCCTGCCTCCTGCCAGCATTCAGACCTAGGAGCACTAAGGTCAGCTGGGAGGAGTCCAGCCTCCCTTGGAGGCTGGGGAGTTTCTTCAAGTTCTTATACTTGCTGGTGGCTAAAGTCATTTTCCCTCCAACATTGGGTTTTAGAATGGTAAACTTCCTGAGCGCCAGGAAGTAAAGCAGAACCACGGCCTCTGTCCCTAGTCCTTTGCCTCTCTCATCTCTCCCTTCGCTGGAGGTGGTCGGAGTTCAAGCAGCCCTCCTTGGAGTGACAGCTGAGACTCACAGCTACACCAGCATCCCTGAGCCATTATGTAAGAAGGATGGGACTCTGGGTAGCCAGGTCTCTATATTTTAGAGGTTTCTTTATTATAGCTGTTGGACTCTGTCCTGGACCCATCCAAGGCTCAAAAGGTTTCATGGCCTGCTCCTGCCCCCGCTGTGAGGAAGGGAGAGAGGGAGGGAAGGAGGAAAAGGAAGGAGGCAGCAACTGGAACTAGAAAGAGGAGGTTGTGCTGGGTGAGTGAGAGCTATGGAGCAGGACCCCATCACATCCCCACAGACTGTGTCTTTTGGAGGTGGAACCTACTATCCAGCTCTCTAGCCCTCAAGGTGTTTTGGAAGCCAATGCTCAAGAAATGTTTTCCTGCATAATAGGAATTTGAACTCATATCTGCCTGCTCCCCAGTTCAAGCCTTCTGCTTCCCCAATACCAGAAATGCCCCATTTTCCCTTTGCATTGATAGCTCTCTGCAGAGACGGGAGGTCCAAACCCCTCTGTGAGCACCACTGTCAGCAGAAGAACTCCCTGCAGGGCCCCTCGCTCCCAACCTGTTCATTCAGAATGGGACTCGCAGTTCCCTGAACTTGAGGATGTGGACAGACAGTGACAGCCTTTGTGGGTTGGAACTGTGTGGGGGGAGGGCTCTGAGAGTCCTGCCCCCAACTAGGAAAATCTGTAGGACCAAGTAGAGGACTTTGCAGAGCAAGATTCAAGTCTGTGGCCTTGACCTCCCAGATTTGAGATGTGAAGATAGCCAAAGTGAGGACAGGACCTGAATGGCCTGGTACCTCCACATGGGACGCTTGCTCCTTGCCAGGCGTTAGGTGTAATGCCACACAGGGCACTTCCTACTTAATGTTCTCGGTGTCTCTTGCATGGGCAGTCTGATTATCCCCACCTGACAGACCATCAGGAGATGCTGGCCCATCAGTGCCAACAGCCACCTGCCTTTGGGACACCAGTTGTCTGGGCAGGACCCACCTGATCTTTTCTAAGGAACTCAGTATGGTCCTTCACAGCCAGTGACTTCAACAAGGGAAGCCAGTGTGTGTGCTGATGTCCTCCCGCGTGCGTGCGTGCATTTTCGATGACCAATTATTCCCGAGGGCCTCCTTAGTTTTAAATACTGTACAAGACACTGGGGGGAGGGGGTCAATGATGAAATCAAAGACACTGGACCTGTCTTTGGAAGCTTGTGGTGCTACAGAAAAGCCAGGAGTTACTGATATAATCACACAGAAATACAGAATTCGGATGACAACCACTTCAAAAGAGAGGTGCTTGATGCCAGGGGAGAGGAAGGGCACATTTGGCTTAGCCCTGGAGAGCTTTCCTGAGGGCACCATACTTCTTGAGCTGAAAGATGAAGGAAGAGTAGATGTCATCCAGGCCCAGAAGAAAGCCCGTGAGCTGCTGCCCAGACCAGCAGCTCAGCAAGTGTGGAGGTGGTGTGACTGGAGTGGGCCTAGAGAGATGATGCAGATGGTCCATAGAGGAGCAGATGTGGTGCTGGCAGCAGCTGGAGAAGAGGCAGAAGCCAGGCGTGCAGAGACTCGCAGGCCATGACCACTGCCGGCTGTACCCTCAGAGCCACAGGGAGTCACTGGGGGTCTAGACACAACTTGCTTTCCAGAAGGTCACCCTTGCAGCCACACAGCGAATGGATCTGGGGAGACAGCTCTGTCAGTAAAGTGCCTGCTGTGCAAGCACGAGGACCTGGGTCTAATCTCTAACACCCAGGTGAAAAGCTGGAGGTTGCAGCCTCAGCACTTGGGAGGGCAGAGACTGCAGGAGCCCTGGGGATTGCTGGCCAGGCAGTCTGGCTGAATCAGTGAGTTCCAGTTCCAGGGAGAGACTCTGTCTCAAAAAATACAACGGAAGGCAACTGAGGAAAGCATGTGACATGGACTTCTGGCCTCTGCATGTGCACACACACACACATATACACACACACAAACAGGACTTGACCCTAGAGAAAGGAGACTGACATTTACTGCCACCTTTCTGTGGATTCCCCTTTTAAAGGCCTTAAGTGTTATGCAGAACTCAAGAACACCAGAAAGCTCAGGAAAGTAGATGTGAGGAGTGGGATTAGAATCCAGGTCTCTGGTACCCTGTCCAGACCTCTCTCCTGGTGCGCGCTGTTCTCCTCCCACACACGGTGTGGCCCCCACAGCAGGATGGAGTTTAGCCAGCATTTCAAGTATACCTGCGGTTGGTCTGGAAGGAGGCAACCAAGTGAGAGATGGAGAGCACGCCGAGTGACCAGACTTGGTTAAATGTCATGATCCCTCACTGGACTGAAACCAACTAGTTGTGTTTTTTTTTTTCCCCTTGTTTTCCAAATTAATTCAACATTCCAAATAAATCCAGAGAGACTTAATTGGGGGCCCTTTCATGTGGATTGAAACTCATAAATTGCAATTTGCTGAGTTGCAGGAAGGCGGAGAATTGAGTCCCACCTCCTCCCACTTGGCACCACCCTGCGGGGTCTGAAAGAGAAAGGGGGGAAAACGAACTCTGGGAGTTGCTCTCGAGTGGGTTTTGGGCTTCATGCGTCAGACTCAGTGAAGGCCATGGGGAAGAACCACAGACTTTGGAAGCAGGGACAACGGCCAGAGGTGGCTGTGGCTCAGTCACTGGGGAGCAAATGAAAGCCCCCAGACAGCAGGGTTGAGCTACGGAGGACCCTGTAGCTTGAATGAGGCCTACCCTCCAAAGCACACTTCCTGGATGAGCTGGGACCAGAGCTTGGAGAATAAAGTCTTCCTGGCCAGCTGAGGAAAAGTTTCATGGCAGAGGAGCTTTCTCTGCAGCAGTCAGGCCACTTAACAAGAATTTGAAGATGAGGCTCTCAGAAAACCAATCTGAAGTACTGATTCCTATAAGTTCAGTATTGTTGTAGTTTTTGGTTGGTCCTACTGGGTACATCTGTGCAGGCTGGCATGGGGGCCACGTGTGGCACAGACCCAAGATGAATGGGTTACTTCCTCAAGAGATACCTTGTGCCTGAATCTAGAATGGCATTGAAGAAACTTCGAATGAACATCATTAAGAGACACGAAAGGTTTGCTAATGAGTCAGACACACCACCTGGAGAACGGGATCGGACATTCTGTCCTGCTGTGGGCTGCTCATTCGTGGGATGAGTAATGGGCATACTACTGAATAATGCTGCTGAGTGCCTGGGGCAGAAGGTCCTGGGCAGGTCATGTCTTGGTTTTCCTGATTTTTCACCTACTGAAATGGTATAGAGTGAACAGTGTTCTCCAAATTCACACCCTAGCTCCCAGTGTCATGACTCTGGGAGACAGAGTCTTTTAAAGAGGTAATTAGGCTTAAATGAGGGTAGAGCCCTGATACAATAGGACAGATGCTCTTATGAGAGAAAGAAAGAGCATGGTATACCCATAGGAGGGATGTATGCCACACAGAGAAAAGGCCGAGTGAGGACAGAAGGGGAAGACTGCCTTCTGCAAGAGGACTCAAAGGAAACCAGCCTGCCGACCTTAGACTTTAGCCTCTAGAAGCGTGGGGACATATGAGTCTGTGGTTAAAGTACCCACTCTATGGCGTTGTGATGGCAATATACAGAGACTGCCATGCCAGGCAGGCTCCCAAAGTGACCCTCTCCTTCCTCTGTCTTCTGTGCATAGAGCAGCAAACTGATCCCCCCAAGACTGGAACAACTTCACACTTCGCCACCCCCGCCCACTCTTGAGTCAAGAGCCGTCGGGGACCCTCAGTCTAGTGAGGTAAAGTGGGTCTTTCTGAAGAGGTTTCACTTTACGTGGGTCTGTGTAATTTTAATGATTTATTTTTTAAGATTTTATTTTTAATTGTGTGTTTGTAGGTAGGAGTACGCACACAAGAGTTTAAGTGCCCTTGAAAGCAAGAGGGCTCCTGCACACGTATGATGCACGGCAACTCACACAAGCATGCACACATTAAATAAACAAATAGGTTAATTCATTAATGAATAAAAATAAGATGATGGGCTTGGGAGACGGCTCTATGGGTAAAGATGTTTGCCACCAACCATGATGACCTGGTTCCATCCATGGGACCTGCATGGTGGAAGGAGAGAACCAACTCCTCAAAGCTGTCCTCTGATCTCCACACATATGGCTTGGCACACACACACAGACACACAAACATACACACATCCATGCATATACACATCCATGCACACAAAGTAAATAGGACATAGTAAAACATAAATTAATAAGGTGGAGGATTGGGAGATGGCTCAGCAGGTAAAGTGCTTACCACGTAAGCCTGACAACCTGAGTTCGATCACTGGAACCCATGTGAAAACGGATGGAGAGAACCAGCTCCACAAATCTGTCCTCTGGCCTCTATGCGGGTATCACAGCCTGTCCCCCATTAATCTCCAACATACACACTAATAATAAATAAAATGTTTTAAAAATCAGATAGAGAACGATTGAGGAGGACACTCAACATTGACCTCTGTCACACGTGTGTGCACACTCAACATTGACCTCTGTCACACATATGTGTACACACTCAACATTGACCTCTGTCACACATATGTGTTCATACACACACACCATGTATATTTTAAAATCTAAATGATCTGAGGGACACTCTGTAGATAAGTAGTCTACTTTGGGAAAACACTAATGAAAGGTTCAGAAAATGGCCCAGATTAAAGCAGGCCAAACAGACATCACAATTGCACTTATGAGTCTTGATCAATGGCTTAGCAGGCAGCGGAGCTTGCCATCAAGCTGGACAATCTGAGCTCCATCCCTGGAATCTACATCATGGAAGGAGAGATCCAGCTTCTTCAGACTGTCCAGGGACCTTCACACACTCCCCAAAGCCTGCAAGTTCATATACAAACCCAAAATAAATAAACAAACAAAATGGAATAAAAAGACAAAAAGGGAGAACTGACACCAGAGATTGTCCTCTGACTTCCATATGTGTGCTGTGATATGTGTATGCCCATGTTCACACACATAAACATTCACACACACACACACATACAAAAAAATTTTAAATATTCAAGACCTAGAGAAATAGTTCAGTGGTTAAGAGCACTGGCTGCTCTTGCAGAAGACCCGAGTTCGATTTCCAGCACCCACATGGTGATTAACAACCATTTGTAACTCCAGTTTCAGGGGATTTCAATGCCCTCTTCTGGCTTCTGTGGGCAATGCATGATATGGGTGCACTTACTTGCATGCAGGCAAAACACTCATATGTACAAAATAAAAATAAGTAAATAATTTTTAATAAGAAACAGCCACGTGGATAAGAAGATGCTGATGAGATGATGAGATGCCCGTATTAATAAGGGGCATCTACATGTGGCATTCTCTGTTCTCTTCTTGGAACTCTTCTCTATCTTTGAGTCTATTTCAAAATGAAAGCTCCTGCACACCAGTGTTCCTTATAGAATGATCCACATTACAGCTTTCTGCTTGGGAAGTCTGGCTTTTTCATACACTAATGTTCCACAGACAATGGCATGTGGAACCTTCTGCTTTCCATTTTCGCCTTGACTGTTAGGAAGCCTTTCTAGGATACAAAGAAATATCAACTTGGACAAATCCTTTCACCACTGCAAATTTCAGTTTCCTTTATTTTTGAAGTGGATAAAATAATCACACCCACCACTGAGGATGGCAGTAAAGACTCAAAGTGCTCCACGCTCTCCGGTGAGCAGCCGGCACCTCTGTTGTTAGTTATTCTTACACAGTGACTTGTGGCTTGCTCCACTGGTCACTGCAATGAGCTTGGTGACCCCACCAGAGAACCAGCAAGTTAAGAGCTTACAAGGAGACTCTTTTCTCATGTTTGAACTCTCCCCATAAGACTTTGCCGTGTGCCCTCAAAACACACCCACAAGAACTGAGGCTTCCCCTCAGAGGTAGAGCCCTTGCCCAGCATGCACAAAGTCCTCTGGGTTTCCTCTCCAGCACCACATAAAGAAGCCAATCCCCCACCCCACAGGACCCAGAGCCACACTGTCAACAGGTACTGTGGGATGAGGACTATAGAAATAGCTCCAGAGGTGACAGGTGGAGGGGGAATTCCAGCTGTGCCACCCAGACATCCCTGTCATCTCCAAACCACATTCACAACTTCCAGCATGTATGTTATTATTTAATTAGTATTAGTAAAAAGTACTTTTTAAACTACATTTCCTTCAAGCACTCTGGTTAAGAAAAAAAATCTTTAAATACCCTTTGGCTTTGGGCTCTGCAGCAGTAGTGATAAAATGGCAAGGTTGCTGGATTGATCATATTTTTCCTACTACACATTAACTCTGTAAAGATTACAGTTTTCTAAAATCATCCATAGGGGCTAGAGAGATGGCTCAATACTTAAGAGCACTGGTTGCTCTTGCAGAGGAACCAGGTTCAGTCAGCACCCATGTGGCAGTTAAGCACAACTGTCCTTAACTCTGGTCATAGGGGATCTGGTGCCCTCTTCTGGCCTCCACAGGCATTGCATGCATGGGTGCACTTACATGCATGTAGACACATAAAATAAAATTAAAATCATTCACAGTGGGCTGTGTCGCTCAGTGATGGAGTGCCTGCTTGCCTGCTAAAGGCTCTGGGTTCTATCCCCAGCAGTTAGAAAAAAAATTCCTATCCCAGTAGGATGATCAGGTGATCAGAATCTGCACCTTTTCTGCTTGTGTGAGGCCGAAAGGAGATGGTGCCTGTGAATCTCCATCTGGGGGCCTGGCTGTCATTGTCCCTGCCTTATGCAGTCCACAAACAGTAATTATGCCTTGTTCCTGGGGCTATGGGCAGCTCACAACATTTGATGGCTACTTGCACCTCTATCGTAGGTGCCTAGAGCACAGAGCAGGACCGGACCTAATATCTCAGGAGCAGCTGGCAAAATGCGCTGAGACTTAAAGAAGGGAAAGCAGCTCCCAGCCAGGAGACTGAGGAAGGCTTCATGGAGGAGGTGCCTGTGGGACAGGAGAGGGTACAGAGGAGGGAGGGGTGGCTTGGGCAGACACAGAGTGGGGAAAGGCAAGGATATCCTCATCCTCCAGACCTGTCTCCCCTCTGAACAGAACGCTACATTTCCTACAGTCCTCCATACTGAGGAGGGGTTTCCAGTAGGGTTACCGCTCCAGGGCACCAGCATGCTCCTACTTCCGGCTCCCTTCCTGCTTGCCCACATCCCTTTGTCTCCTTTGTCTGTCATCTTCCTTTTTCCAGCATCCCCTAGGGGGACCCGAGTGCAGGGCTGGGGGTACCAGAAGTCTAGGTGGAAAAAGACAAGTTGAAGACATGTGTTCACTATGTCCCCCTGGTGGTCATGGACATGGAGATGAGGTTCTGTACCTTGAAGGGCAGAAACAGCCTAGTGAGGGGTTCCCAGAAAGGCCCAGCAAGCTTATGTGCTTTGTACTGCGCCCTGGGGGGCAGCACTCTCCCAGGCCGTGTAAGCACTGCACTGGGAGGATTGGGAGTAGGGCTAGAACTAGACAGATGGCTTGGTCAATAAAGTATCCGCTGCCTGGACTCAAGGACCTGAGTTCAGATCCCCAGCACCCACAGTAAAAGCTAGGTGTGGTGAGATGCGTCTGAAATCCCAGAGCTGGGGAGGCAGAGACAAGAGGGTCCCTGGGCTTATAGTCAGTGAGGTCCAAGTTCATTGAGAGATCCTGTCTCAAACACACACACACACACACACACACACACACACACACACACAGAGTCTCAGGGGTTTTCTGGGACTTCTTATGGTGGAGAGAAATCAGAGGGCCAGGCATTTTCCACTGACTTCCTGTTAGCTTGACTGAACCAGCTCCTGTACCTTCCTTTTTTAGCTGCACTTGCCGCTTTTTAGCAGAAAGACCCTCCAAGATTCACTTCTACGAACTCCTGAAAGGCCAGAGCATACTTCTGGTCTTTTCCATCCACAGGCCTTAGCAAGAGAGCCAGGCATCTTTGAACACTCAGCCCACTCCTGAACCCAGAACTGTAGTCACCAAGCAAGCCAAGCCTGCAAGGGATGATGACTTACCCCTGTCACACAGCACTGGTGTCACCCAGGCTTCTGGCCCACAACCACTCCTCCCCATCTGGCCTGACCTCTTGGGGCATCAGCTCAGAATGAATGTCAGACATAGAAACAGCAAGGCCTCATCAGAGACGGACTCCCTTCCTGGATCCAGCTGGAAGTCACAGAGGCCAGGCTGGACAGATAGCAGGGACAGCCTTTGTGCCTCAGGCAGGAAACTTATATGGGTCCCCAGGATCTGATTCAAGGTACAAAGAGTGCACATCAAATATAGCACACACGTGTTCCGGGGGAGAAAATTTTTGTATTTCATTAACCAGGGATGGAGCCAAAAAGGGAACTTTCAATCGCAGCATCTTCTAAGGGTCACGGTGTCTGTCTTCTCTTTTTTGATCTAAGAAAGAAAGGGAAAAAGGAAGGGAGAGGAAGAGGGGGAGAAAAAAAAGGAGAAAGCCCCCTCACCATAATTAAATTAAAGAGTCGGCCTCCGGGCTGCATCTGGAATCCAATAGGCCTTTGTGCGGTGTGCAGAGGAGCCTGGGACAGTGGCTGCGATTTCACAAGGGATGAGGAGGAGCTACAGCAGTCAGGAAGCGGGTCAGGATGGAACGGGGTGAGGAAGGGAAGGGAAAGCTGCTGAAATTGAAAGCTGAAGGCCCGTCTTGCTCCAGGCCCTGCCATGACCTAGGGTGGCTGGCCTTGTACCAGAAACCCGGGCAGAAGGCATGTATGAGGCCGGCTGCACAAACAGAAAGGCCCCAACAGGGGCCAGGAGGTCCTCTGAGGAGCTGTGACTGACAAGGACAAAGGTGGAAAGAATTAACAGCCCTCCACCCAGCACCTACGAAGTCCTGGGTCCCAGTTAGGACCTGGCATCCTAGGAGAGTTCCCATTGACTGCTAAGTAGCAACCAGTGGCACATGCACTGTCCCCATGTGCCACATATGGGACTTTTTCTGATGTCTTGTGTCAGGAATAGTGCCATGGTAGCCTGTGAGTTACCAGAGGAAGAAACACAGTAAGGTAAACGATTTGTCTGAAGTCAGACAAAGGTGTGTTGGAGGCAGGACTTCCAGCCAGGTCAGTTTGACACCGTGGCCAGGATCTTCACAACTGTTCTTTTCATTGTTTTGCTTATAATAATCTTACCAGGTAGGCATGTGTCTAAAGGGGAAACTGAGGCACCGGGAAGCTACATCGCTCGCCAACCCCTCACAGGCAGTAAGGGGTTGAGCTGGGCTTTATTCCTATGCAGTCTGGCTCCAGAGTCCAAGAGCTTTCATCTCACCTGTTATGTTGACTGAAGTGTCCCCGGGGGCGTGTGTGATGGTTAATTTAATCATCAGCTTGAAATAATCTAGAATTGTCTGGGAAGAGAGTCTCCAAGAGGGACTGACTAGATCGAAATGGCTAAATGGCCTGTGGCCATTTTCTAGATTTCATTAATTGAGTTTGGAAGACTCACCTGCTGTGTGAAGGCTCCATTCCCTAGTCAGGAGATCCTGGACTGCATGAGTGAACCAGGCAAGCTGAGCGCTGCCTTAATCCACTGCTCTCTGCTCTTGACCGTGGATGTGATGGGAGCAGCTGCCTCAAGTTCGTGCTGCCCTCACCTCCCCACAACGATGAGCTGTCAACTGAACTGTGAGCCAAATAAACCCTTTCTCCCTTAAGTGTTTTGATCACAGCGACAGGAAATGAAACTAAGATAGCGTGTGTCCTGATCACAGGAGTCTTCTCCTGAGCCTTGCTTGCTCAGAGGGCAAGTGGTAGGATGAACAGGGGCAAGCACAGGATGCCAGCAGAGGCAGGCTCCAAATTCAACACGGTCCCTTGGGATGATGGGGGGGTCACATCATACTTTACAGGGCCCCCGAATTTTCACAGGCACAACAACAGTCAGCCAACAGCCTTACCTCGACACCCAAGTGGCTGAGCACTGTAGAGGATAAAGGTCACCCTATGAGGACTCCAGCTTCCCTGTGGCCTCTGAAAGTGACAGTCTTTCAGAATGCTGCCCTGCATGCTGACAGCATGCTGTGACCTGTGGCTGGGGCTCTTAGCCTCAGCCACATTGCACTGCAGCTGGATATGGCTAGCTTGTCAGCCTGCCCTGGAACCTGCAGGATGCTCACAGTCTCTCCTGCCTTCACCTGTTGGATGACTAGGCTCCTGACCCCGCCTCTCTTCAGGTGTAAACATCAAAACATTTCCAGATATTTCCTCATGACCCCAGAACTGCTGTGGAGAGGTGGAATTCGTCCCAGATTGGGAACTGCCAGCCTGAGCGTCAGAAGAAGGCACAAGGAGGAAGCGTGGGCTGTGAGAAAGAAGAACCAGAACTGAGGGCAGAGCTCCGGCACTCTCAGCTACCACTGGGCCAACACAGCTTGTGGCACCTTTCTATGCCCCCTGCCTCTGCCCTTGGTCAGCTCACAGTTGCTGCTGGCCCAGAAAGAAGACAGCTATGCATCTATGGCAAGGCCAGCTATTTCCTATGGAGACAAGACAGAACAGCCTCAGATGTGTCATTAAAGTTCACTTCCAGTGGCCATTTTAAGCCCCATAACCACTCAAAGTGATTAACAACCATTAAGGTTTTTTGAGAAACTAGAACATTCTTCCTGGGCCCTCCAAAGTGGCTTCTTCACACCCACACTTATCAATTCCTTCAGTCTGGAACCAGTGAATTCAGTAAAGCTTGGTTTATACTTCCACTGATCTTCAGCCCTGGGAATACTCTTATCTAAGTCCCACCTGTTGATGTTGCCATGGAGATGAACCCATCCTTCTGAGCTGACTGCTGAGGCTTTGTTTGCAGCTGTGGCCTTCTTGGCTCTGAGGAAATAGGATCAACTAGGTCTCCAGGTGAATACACCTGGCCAGGTGTCATAGCCTGACTTAGTGCATACATTCCTAACTCTGCCTCCGCCTTTTCATGCACCTACCTCCCCTGTGTACACACTCATCTCCAATAGACATGGATTGTCGTCTACCACATGCCACGCCCTACACTAAGCACTGAAAATATAGCAGAGAGTCTAGCTCACTGGGTGCAGTGGTAGGACGAGCTTGAACGTCAGTTTGGAGTATAGAATGAGTGACTACGTTCTAAGAAGGCTTGGAAGCCAGCGGTGAGAGCTAACCCTTCTTGAGCATTCACCGTATGCCAGGTCCTACAGTGTGGCCTCTCCCGATATCCTCAGAACTGCCCTGGGATGAAAGAATATTTGTTGCCTGCAGTAGGGAAGGGATGACTGAGGTTGGAAGAGCTTGCCCATGCTGTCAAGGTATCAGGTGGGAAGACGCCGAGGACTGTCCCCTAGACCTGCACACCACATAGACTCAGGTAAATGGAGAAGCACACCCCAAATCAGTCCCCTGCGTGTCTTCCCAACCCTGTTCTGCCACGTTGGTAATAGAAATTGGTGACGTTGTGGGTACAGGGTCCCGAACTTCTTCACCCACTTGGATTACTGAAGGCGAAAATACAGATGCTTGCTGTCCCAGCTTTCCTTGCAGGTGAAGGTGGCCTTGTGACTCTGTTCTCGACAGTAAGATGTGACAGGGGTCTGTTGGTAAGTTCTGGAAAGGTTTTCTACCCCTAATGAGAGCCAGGATGATCACAGAAGGATTCTCAGCACAGCACAATGAGCAAACGTTGAGTCTTTGGCAGGACTGTTTAGCTGCCATACAGTTCAGAGATTTCCACTTGTAGATTGTGTACCTTTTGTACTTCTTGGTAAGCACTCCGTTACTGGAAAGTAAGAACTCTCTTCCTTCCTCCCTCCCTCTCTCCCTCCCTCCCTCCCTCCCTCCCTCCCTCCTTGTCTTCCTTCTCTGCTTCCTTCCAGTGCTGGGGATGGAACTCCAGGCACTACATATCTCAGCAGGTTGAATCCTGAGCTTCACCCCAGCCTAGGTAAGCATTTCCCTGACAGAGGCACAGTGGCATGTGTTAGCCATGGTAAAGAACTAGGGAAAGTTCTAGAATGCATATCTTTGCCAGAGTCACATGCAGTAGAAGGAGAGAGGCCCCTCTCTCCCCAGAAGGAAAGGGAAATGTGCCACTGGTGAATGGACAAGCTGAGACGATGAGCCAAGTCAAGGGCCACTCCGAGAGTCCTGCCATTAGTCCTCAGCCTCTGAGTGACACCTGCCTGTCCCATCTCATTCCCACAAAGGTGCTTCTTGGCAGTACGATGCACCTACAGTGAACAAGGCTGGCTAGAGAAAAGGGCTGCCTGCGCTGCCAGGGTGTGGCTGAGGAGGAAGACTGTCCATCCAATAGGCTCTTTCCCTTCACCCCAGCCCATGATGTGGGCTGCCATGACCACAGCCTGTGCCTTTCTTTATAGAAAGCACCTGCTGCAAACCATCAGGCCACCTGTACAACACTGGCCAAGCAAGAAGGAGACCTGGAATTTGAGTCTTGACTTTACTATGAACTACAAATTGAGCCTCCTTCACTGGGTCATTTTAGGGAGTAAAGAAAGCATTTATGAGGAACTGGCTGGGGCTGGATTCTAGTCTGTTAAAAGACAACTGTGTTCAGCACTCATTGTCAAGTGTTGGGCTTGATCTAAAGGTCAGTGACCTTGAGATTTGAAGTGGACACCTGAGTTCCCTGGCCAATCAGAGATCTCCCTCTGCCATGTTGGGTTAGGGGTCCTGCTTGCGGCTGGGTGACGGCTCACTTGGAACTCATTTTTCCAGCTGTGAGCTGCTCTGTTTAATAACTCCCATTCAGCCCCCACCCTTATGATTGAACTTGAGAGAGTGTGTTTGCTTAACACCCGCAGCGTTCCAGCTCCCATCAAACACAGAAAGCAGGAGGCCTGCACCAAGGGGATCCCGCTTGCTACTGAAATTGAGCTGGACATTCGTAATTTTGGTTTAACCAAAAGAACCACAGGTTTCTCACTCCCATCCAGCTGACACCTCAGAGGCCTCACAGCCTGGGATCGCCTTCCACGCCTTGCCCCGGGCAGCCTCGGGAGTATTCTGGGGTCTGTTCCCAGCTACTGTCTGGGAGCAGCCAAGCTGCCTTGCAGAAATCGCTGCCCAGTCTCAGGGAGGGGCTCCGGCAGCGCCTCAGCTCCCTTCCTCATGTTCTTCACCTCCCACCTTGCTTTCTCCGCTCCTCCTTGCCCTTCTCCACTCTGTCTCATCTCTAAGCTGACCGAGCCCCGTTCTCTGTCTCATCTCTAAGCTGACTGAGCCCCGTTCTCTGTCTCATCTCTAAGCTGACCGAGCCCCGTTCTCTGTCTCATCTCTAAGCTGACCGAGCCCCGTTCTCTGTCTCATCTCTAAGCTGACCGAGCCCCGTTCTCTGTCTCATCTCTAAGCTGACCGAGTCCCGTTCTCTGCTGTCTCACTGTTCATCTTTTTCTGACTGTGTTAGTCTTTTGGCCCCATTTCCAGCTTTTTGGTTTCTTTCTTTCTCTTTCTTTCCCTCCCACTGACCATCTCACTGTGTTGTAACATGGCTTCCCGTCTTTAGGACTGACACAGCTGTCTGGCTTCCACCTTTAGCAATGCTATGGCTGCCCCCCAACATCGGCATGGTTTCCCATCTCTAGAGCTCTTCTGCATGTCTTTTACTGTTTCTCCCAGGCTCTCTCAGACAACTCTCTCTCCCACCTTTTCTCTTTCCAGTCTTGAGCTTCTACGTGAGGCCATGTCCCTCTCTGGGAGGTGCAGCCCACCACCTTTGCAGGCCATCTTTCCCCGTAGCTACATCCAAGTGGCAATGAGCAGGGACTATGACTCAGCCTCTAAGTGCAGCTTTACAGTCAGGTGTGTGCCCTGCTGTGGAGAGGCGTCCCCTGAAGGATCGCTCCCCATGTGCTTCCCTTGACCCAGCTGTCTGTGACCTGTACCCCTGGTCTTCACAATTAGTTCAAATTCTCATTTTACTGGAGAAGAAATGGATTTCAGAGAGGCAGGTCATCATGCCCCAGGTCATGTGTCAGAGTCCAGTCTGTGTGACTTTGGAGAAGGGACAATGTCTTGGGCCTCTTTTCTTCATTGATAAAATGGGGCTAGCCACAGGGAGGATGAAGTCAGACCTGTCCAGCATGAATGTCCACAGTAAGCACCCACCAGTCGCTGGACTCATCTCTGTGACTGCTGTGGTTGTAGGTACTAAAGATGATGGCACAATCATGGTCCTGGTCCTTTCTCAAGACAGGTTTTTTGGTTTGTTTTGTTTTTTGCAAACTAGACTCCTCTTCCTCACCTGACCTCAGGAGAACACCACACTGAGTCCTCACTCCTTGGAAACCTCTCAGGGCTCCCCACCCTGCCCGCCATGCCAGCCTCTCAGCCCAGAGGCCAGTTCAAAGGGTTTCCCCGTTCTTCCCGCCACAGACACAATAGCCATTCCCAGCGGACCCTGAACCAGCAGAAGAAAGCTCAGGCAGGAGATCAAACGTGAGCTCAGTGGAAGACAGAGGAGACGGCATGCTAGGCGAGATGGAGCGGCAAGAATCCTGACTCTCATCCAGCTCGCTTCCCAGAAGCCCACAGCTCTTTGAAGCTTGCTTTCCTTTAATAAAATGCACTGTTATTAATGACCCAAGTGGAAGCTTTCTGAGCAGGACAATGCCCAAGTCCCCAGCGGCCTCTGTGGGGCCTCGTGCATGGGAAAGTGGCCCAGCGGATGCCTCCACATGCCAAGGGCCAATAGGCGCGTCAAAGAGGTTTGGAGCGTGGTCGCGTCTGCAGGAACACCCACGGGTGCTACCAGTGTCTGGGACTGCTAACACCCTCTTGGGCCAAAGCCCAGGCCAGCAGGGTCTGTGATGCTCTGTCAGTCAGGTCATGGATTCAAGAAATGTTTATTGAGCGCCTCCTATGTCTGGGGTCCAAGGGGCAAATCATGCATTCTTGCCCCAGCAAAGCTTCCAGTTGAATCAGAAATCTTTTTTAAAATTTGTGTGTGTTTGTATGTTTGTGTATGTGTGTATTTCTGTGTGTTTGTATGTGACTAGGTGATACGTTTATGTATGTGCAAATCTTTGTGTATGTGCAAGTTTCTATGTATGTCTTTGTTTCTGTATATTTGCGTATGACTATGTATTTGTATGTATGTGTGTTTGTGTGTATGTGTGTTGGTGTGTGACCATGTTTATGTATGTGTATATGTCTTTGTGTATACGTATGTATATGTTTGTGTGTATATATGTGTGCACTTGTGTATATGTGTATATGTGTGTGCAGTGTGCGTGAAGGTAAAGAGGAGAACAGAGGTCAACCTTCAATGTCATTCCTCAGAAGGGTTTTTGAGACAAGTTCTCTCACTGGGACCAGAGGCTCACTGATTAGACTAACCTGGCTAGCCTGAGCCCAAGGGCCCACTTGTCTCTGCCTCTCCAGTGCCAGAATTGCAAGCACACACCACCATGCGCAGGCTTATATGTGGGTATAGATTAAGTTCAGGTCCTCACATTTGTGCCACAAGCACTTTACCTACTCAGCCATCTCCCGCACCCAGAAATCATATCTCAGAAGGCAGAGGCTAAGGTGTGCAGGTGTCTAGAAGCCCCAGTGTCTAGACTTCCATCCCATCTTCACAAATTGTCAATCTTTCAGCTGCCCCATCATTCCTGGACCCATAGTTCAGGCCACTTAGTACCTGTCTGTAGCCACAGCAGACCTTTGGGGGTGAGCCCCGTGCCTACTCCCACGCTCCCACAAGTCAAGGGGCTATCAAAGTATATATGTCTCTCTGCAGGCTTTCCCAGTGACTCGGGATCTGGGACAAATGACTCCTCTAGGCCATAAGAAAATGGCACATGGGGAAAGAACTCTGCCAATAGCCCTAACAGTGGTACCAATTCAATGCTGCAGATCAGAAGGCAGAGGCCCAACACCACCCAGCTTTTCTGACATGAAGATGCTCAGCTCTGAGGTGCTCAGCCCTAAGAGGTGGGCACAGCATTGTAGGGGTTCACATTTCAGTTAAGAGAGAACTCTTCTCACTCTCCTCCTCCCAATCTCGAGCAAACGCCCCCTCTCTGAGCTCAAGTGTCTCCTGTGTGGTGGGGCAGTGGCTGGTGGAGCATGCAGTTGGCATCTATGGATGTGTGGGGTCTTGACAATCACACTTGCTTAGTACAGGTGTGAGGCACGTTCATGCCTGTTTATAGGTGAGGAAACTGAGATACAGAGAGCTTGGGTATTTGACAAGCTCTCAGACCCAGGAGTGTAGCTGTACCAGCCTCTGAGGGAAGGAGAGGAGAAAACTTGGCTCACATTGCCTGGGCTCTTTACAGGTCCCTAGACCTCCCTGCAGAATGCACTGTTAGACAGTCAGCGTCCACGGACACGTTCAGGAGCTCCAGCTCCCCCATAACACATGCAAATCTTTGAGTGTACAAGGCGGGGTGATTTGCAGGAGGAAAGCATCAGCCGATCATGAGTCTCCTGGGGTGACAGGCCCCAAAGAGGCTAGCATGGACAGCTGGTTGACCTCCACACTGCCAATGCACTTCAACTGTGGGTGACTGAATGTGAGCCCTGATGGCCCTTTGTCTGTTAACTTCAAGTATCAAGCTCTTATCTTCTGGGGGGCGGGTGCCCCAGGGTAGAACAAGAATCCAAATGTGAGAGCCTCCTGCAATGCATCTGCCGAGGTGCCTTCCCACTGCCCACATGAGGTTCCTGTCAGTCATTCAGGCCCCGCACCCTAGGGAACCCCACTCCTCTGCCCTTCCTCCTTGTGCCTGCCCCCCGTTCTTTCTTCCTATGAGCTCTGGGGCAGTGGGAGAAGAGCCGGTGTCTGTCTCTGACCTGCCTGGTCACAGTAGACCTTGCAAATAATTAGGAACAGCCCAGAGATCCCCTCCCCAGTTCCTCCATCCTAAGGGGGCTAGGACTGGAGGAGGGGCTGGGAGCTGCCAGGACAGAACAAAGGGCCAAAGTGAGAAGGCAGAGGATGAAGCAATGCGGCCCCAGAAGGCCCTGACCCAGCCTTGATGTTCTGGTGTGGGGTTTGGGCCTCCCAGCTGTGGTCAAGGAGCGGGTGCCAGCCAGGCATGGCCTGCTCCGGTGAGAGCCAGCAGCTGCCAGCCAACTTTCCGTGACATCAGAGGCCGGCTGAGCCAGGCCTGTTGTGGGGAAGGGAGATAGCTCCACACCCCAGTTCCTCCAGCCAGCTGGGGGCTGGGCCACTGTGGAATGGTCCTGGGGGGATGCTTCTTCATGGACACCCATCAGGAGCCCAAAGAACAGCTACTGGTTATACCCCCAAAAGGGCAAACTGCCCTAACTTCTAGCAGTGGAGGAATGGCTGAGTTACTCTCTATTCACCCTCGTGACGGAGAACGATCCTTTCCCACGATGCTGACAAGCGCTATCCAGAGACGCCAAGTTCAATGTTAAGTGAAGGAAGGGCGGACACGTGGCGAAGAGCGTAGACTCTCACTTGGGACACATGCTCCAACAATTAACATATAGTTTGCATGTGAATTTCATCAAAAAACCTTCAAGAAACTGACCAGCGCCGTGAACCCTGGTCCAGCTGTTCTTCCAGCCCCACCTCATCAGCCGCTTTGCCCCATTCAGCCAGAGACCACTGCTAGCATCGATGGAGACACCCAACCCTGCTAACCCAGTCATCCCACCTCCCGAAACCTTCCCTCACACAAGCACACTTCATCTTCTTGGTCGTCCTTCAGGCTGGGCGGAAATGGAACCCTCTCCCATTCTCAAGACTCATCGCTACATGTGATCTTGAAATCAGGATCTAAACTTGTGGCCATGAAGCTGCAAAACCTATATTCGTTGTTGTTGTTACTTTACATTGATTTGTTTTGTGAGTATGTATGTGCATGTGCATGTGCGTGTGTGTGTGTGTGTGTACACATGCATGCCATGACATGACAAATATACAAGTCTCAGGACTCAATTCTCTGCTTCCATAATGTGGGGCACATTGTTGGGCTTGATGGCAAGCACATTTTACCTGCTGGGCTGTCTTATTGCCCAACAATCAGATTCTTAACCATTTCTTCTACATGAACAGGGAAGGCGGAGAGATGGGTAGGAAACACGGTGGCCTGAACTGGGGGACTCTGGGGACTGGGAGGAGGCTTAATGATTTTATTGTTTTCTTTAGCTCTTCCAACTTTTCTCCAATGCACATGTATTTGATTTATAATCAGAGAAAACAAACAGTGTACTAATTTTTTTAAAAAAATAAAAGGTCAGCAAACAGCCTCGATGGAGCTCATGTTCGCTCAGAATCTTCCCAGCCTCCGACTTAATGAGAAGCTAGGGGCAAAGCCCACCCATCTATGGGGCTTCCCAAGAGGACCCCCCATCCTCAGAGGCTCCCGCTGGCAAGAAGGGAACCCTGGACCACCTGCAGGGCCCCTCCCCCATGTTTCTGAAATAGAAGTAGTTAGCAGCCCTTGCCGCTCTCCAATCCTCTATCACCAAGCCAGCTCTTCATCCAGCCAGGTCTCCTTCCTCATGGCCTACTGCCCACCCCCTCCCCTCTCCCCAAGGCCAGCAGGACAACCCACTCCAAGGATCCTGCACATGATTCCATTTTTCTTTATGCATCCCAAATGGTCTGCCCCTCGTTGGCAGGGTTTGCGGCAAATTACTGCTGGTGAAAACAGAAGGCTGGGTTTGGGAGCCGGATGAAGCTTTGACTTTTCCTGGCAGTGGGGCCAGGATTCCCGATGGGAAGCATCCTGGGTGGAGGAGCCCCCAGCCCATCCACGGGTGCTTACTGGACAGGTGTTATGCATCCACCAGTGCCTGGCACAGCACCTGGGGAGCAGGGATGGGCAATGGTGCCAGAGCCCTGGGCACACAGAGGAGTGCAAGGTGGAGCTGGGGGAGGAAGGAAGGAAGGGGGAGGAAGACACACCTGGGACCCCAGAAGCAGGAGGAGACAGCAGAGAGGGCATTAAAAGGAAGTGACATTCATACTGGGAAACAGGAGAACTAAAAAACCTGAGGGAATCAAGGAATCACTAAGTCTGACGGTATCTAGAATGAAGGGAGGGTAAGACTCACTGGGACCCCTGGGGACCTGAAAACCATGCACCCCTCTGGTGGAGTTTGATGTGATCTCCTGGAGCTGGCCATTGAAACCCATGACCCAGAATGTTAGGGTCCCAAAGAGAAGTCTAGCAACTGCACAGTTTGGCTCAAGTATGAGTCATTTCCCAACTGCATGGATCAGGAGCACAAAAACCATGAAGAACCCAGCAACCACCCATGGATGGATTGACATGGAGAATTCAGAGTGAAATATTATATAAGCATCAAAACAAGTGAGCCACAGGGGCAACACAGCATCACGGATGATTCGTGATACGGTATTAGGTGAAAATGTAAGTTCCAAGATGATAGAATTTATTCATTTACATTTATTTATTTGCGTATGTGGGGGTATGTGCATGCCATGACATTTGCGTGGAGGTCAGAGAACAACTTGCAGGAGTCAGTTTTCTCCTTCCACATGTGGGTCCCAGGGATTGAACTCAGATCATCAGGCTTGGTTACAAGTGCCTTTACACGCTAAGCCATCTCACCAGCCCTATATCGCATTTATAAATATAAAACCACTAAATAAAAATTTAGATAAGGGACTGTGGAGAAAGTTCAGTAGATAAAGTGTTTGCTGCATAAGCATGAAGATCTGAGTTTAGATCCCCAGAACCCATGTAAAATCCCAGGGTGGTTGTATACACCTGTAACCCCAGTGCTGGGAGGCAGAGGTGGGAGGGTCCTTGGCATCCAGTTTAGTCAAAATGGAATGGTCCAGGATCAGTGAGAGACCCTGTCTCAAAAAATATAGTGGAGCTAGAGGAGGATATCCAGATGTCAGTCTCATCACACATACACACAGAGGGGTGGGTCTTGTGTGGAGGGGCTGAAGATGAACTGTGACTAACCACCTCAGAAC
Organism: Eospalax fontanierii; assembly: GCA_035773235.1. Lineage (NCBI taxonomy): Eukaryota > Metazoa > Chordata > Mammalia > Rodentia > Spalacidae > Eospalax > Eospalax fontanierii. The sequence continues at coordinate 20,924,421 of CM069526.1, forward strand.
TTCTGCCCCATGGGGGAGGGACAGCTTCCCATCCATTGGGTCACAAATGTCAACTGAGTGCTGACAAAAATTGTTCATCACTAGGACATGATGAAAGTTACTATTTCTATGACAGCTCCAGTGAATAGTCCGGAAAGACTTAAAGAAACAAGTTGGAGGCTGAAGTTCTAAGAGTCCAGAATTTTGCCATTGGATTCTTTCTAAATGTCTGTCCGTCCTCCCTTTTCTTTAAAGAACCAGAAGCATGGGACCCCACTGTTCCCAACAGAGACACATTTTAACATGACCCTTTGACCAGATGCTTTGGTTACCTAGGAGACTCTGAACACCCAGGCTTCTTGAAAGACTTCTGTGCAGAAAGTACCTGCTGTGTGTCAACACTGGGTGCTTTATGCTTAGTATTTACCAGTCGTCCCATAGGAATTAATTCGCTGATTTTTCAGAGGTGGGAGCTGAGGCTGGGATTTGGGGATATGTCCTGGCATGGGTGGCTGTTTTCATGTCTCTCCCCATGCAGAACAGTCAGATCACGTCCTGGGGGAAAGGCCTGAACGCAGTGCTCCTCTGCTCCTCAGTCCTAGGTCCCCATCCCCTTGCTCTCACTCTCTCTCCTTGGTTATCTCAGGCTGCACTTTAGGAAACCAGACAGACTCAGACTCACATCTACACTAATTTTAAGGGCCCACAGCTCCCCCCAAAAACCCTCAATCTTATCAGATAAATAGCAAGAGGAGCTGCAAAGAGGGTTCAGAGGTTAAGAGCACTGGCTGCTCTTGCTGAGGATCCTGGTTCGGTTCTCCAGCACCTACATGGCAGCTAACATCTGTAACTCCAGTTCCAAGGGATCCTACACCCTCTTGGGCATTGCATGCACATGGCACACTTACATACATGCAGGCGAAACACTCATAACACAGAATAAAGTTTTTTAATTAAAAAAAAAGAAACAGGACAGAAGAAGCAGACTATCCTAAACTGGTAGATGGGGTGCTGGATGCCTAGAATTTGGAGAAGTTGGCCTTAGTTAAGGGAATTGAGTGGCTGTTAGGCTGGGCCTTGGGCAAGGGAGAGGAAGGAATGAAAGAGACCCATCCTCTCAAGCAATGCCCTGAACTCCATTTAACAGATGAGGAGACTGAGGTGAAAGGAGACAGACTGGAGTGAGATGCGGGCTATCTAGGTCTCTGGAGATAGCTCACTGTCCAGCCTCACCACTATGACCATTATCAGAATGGGCAGGCTTGGAACTAGGGCCTCCGCCTCTTTTTCATGGGGACCCTCCTCCACACAGTGTGGCCTGTCACGTAGGAGAGAGTCCCCGGCCATCAGGAGCCTGGTGCCCGAGGAGACAGGACAGGGGAGCTAAGCACTGGTCATGCAGGCAACCAGCCCTGGGCACCAGGCCCAGCATGGCACATGGTGTGATCTTGAGCATCTTCTATTAGCAGCTCTGTGCCTCAGTTTCCTTGTTTGTAGAACAAGGATTATAATAGTATGTTTCATAGAGTTCATGAAGAGTTAATTGTGCTTTCTACAAAATGAATGCACTCTCCTTCCCCCAGAATCACCTATCAGAAGGTTCAGAATCTTCCATGAGCTTTTGCCAGGAAAATGACTTTAGAGATCAAAAAGCATCCTGCCTTGTGGACCGGGAGGGCCGAGTGGACGGGTGCTCTTTCTGTAGAGCTCTTTCTATAGGTTCCCAGAGGGGGCTAAAAGTGGCCCCACCATGGGCCATATGTCAGGTTCCCTCCTTCACCCAGTGTCAGCTATAAAAGTAACAAGAGAACAGAACATCACACACACACCCAACCGCAGCACTCACCCACCCCAGCCCCAGGTCCTCCAGTCTCTGAGAGACCTCTAGGCTAGGATGTGGGGTACTGTTTCAGTGACTGCTCAAGGGACAGATGTGTGCCAGGGCCATGCCACCTTTACCCATCCCTGCTCCCCAGGTGCTGTGCCAGGCGCTGGTAGATGCATAACACCTGTCCGGTAAGCTCTAGGGAGACACCCTACTGTCAGTCCTTAGCACCCCAGAGGTGGAGTATTTGTGTCAAGTTTGGTCCTTCCGCAGCAGCCTGGCAACTTCAAAAGGCTAGTGGGCCATGCTGGGGGGAGAGGGGATAAGGTAACTACAAAAGGAGTCCCAAAGGTGTCACCCCCGTTCCCCATCCTGACAGACACATACACATCAGAATGACCATAGCCCTTCTGGAGTAGACAAAGCCCCCGTAGCCCTTGGCCCCCTCCAGTCAGCCTGCGTGTGGTAAATGCTTGTGCAACTTGGCAAGGCAGCCCTGGCCAGTCCAGTTCCCCTGGTGGATGCGAGCTTGGAGCAATCGAGCCCCGCCAAGAAAGCAAGCCAAAAGAACTAGAGGCCAGGGAGAGGCAGCCCATGCAGGGGGCTTCCACCCTGGGCTGCTCCCAGGTTGGGTGGTGGGAGGGGGCTCGCAGCCAGTCAGGGCCACAGTCCCCACTGCTGGATGGCATTTCAGAGCTGAAAGCGGGACGGGGACCATCTCTGGGATTGCCTCGTTAGTGGTTTGCATTGTGGAAATCTGTTCATGGAAGCCAGGATTGCAGCAACAGGGGCCTTTCATCCAGGGTGGGCATGGGGACTCTGGCCAGGGCTCCCCCAAAGGAGAAGCGGCAGCACCTCCAAAGCCTCTTGCCCTTTCAAACTGGGTCCTCTGTGCCCCAGAGGAAGTCGCCTCTGCCCCGGTCAGACCACCCTTCAGAATCAGGAGGTCCCTGAGGAGATGCTTCCGACTTTCCATGTCTGCCTGTCTTTCTTAGCATCTCACAGGCAAAATCCAAAATGGCCCCGGAGCTGCTGGTGCTAAATGTGACCTGTCAGCATCAGAAGTGCTGCTTTCTGTGGAAATCACTGGGCTGCTTCTGCTTCCTCAGCCAGAATGAAGAGGTGGAGTTTGGCTTTCCAGGGTGCTGTGAGACATGGGAATCTACCAGGGGCAACTTAGAGGGACTTGAACCCGGGGTGACTGTACTGAAGCTTCCTCCTCCTTGGATGTTTTCTTTCCTTGACCCCAGACCATCACCCTCACTGAGGTTGACCTGTCATCACTGGTTGCCTCTCTCTACCTGTTTCTTTTTCCTCATAAAAACTCTCAGTCTGGTACTCTGGTACCCTAACCTCCCAAGGCAGCCTAGCTGACCTTCCAAATTGCCCATCTGATGGTGACCCTTACCCACGATGGACTGCTGCTATAGACACACAAATCCATCGTAGTGCTAGGAAAGAATGGTATTTGAGGGTTGGTGGGGTTAGATAAGGTCTCCAGGAGGGGCTCCCATCGTGGAAAGATTAGTTCCCTTACGAAAAGAGGGGCCAGAGAGCTCGCTTCCTTCTCTGCCGCTTGAGGACACAGGGAGTAGACGCGTGTTCAAAAACAGAAAGAATTCACTTCACTGGACCCAAAATAGGCAGCTCATTCATCTTGGACTTCTCAGCCTCTTCTGAAACTAGGAAAAATAAACATCTCTTGCCCAACCCACCCAGACTGCAGTATTTTGTTATGGCAACCTATGCTAGTCAGCTTTCTGTTACTGTAACATACACCTGAGAGAAATCCACTTATATAGAGAAAAGACTTATTTGGATTCACAGATTTGGAAGATTCAGTCCAACTGGCCCTGTTGCTTTGAGATAGGGAGTGCATCATTGTGGGATCACAGTGGAGTCAAGCCATCTACATAATGGTTGGGAACATAAGAGAGAGGGAGGGACAGGGATCCCATCATCCCCTTCAAGGGCACAGTCCCATTGACCATCAGAAGACCTTCGACCTAGGCCCCACCACTTCCTAATAGTACCAAGCTAGGTACTTGCCTTTACCACACAGATGTTTGGGGAAAACATTTCAAATTCAAATCACAACATGACTTGAGATAACCAACATGTCTGCCAAACCCTTCCATGCCATGGGGAGTCTTCCAGGCCCTACCCATTGCTTTTCCTGTGGCATTCTTGGTTCCAGCTTTATGGGATGTAGATATACCACTCGACTGCTGCTGTCTCTCAGTCTGTTTGTGGCAGGTGCTTCTGAGATGATTATTCTAAGGTGTTCTCAGTGATTACTAGTCCTGGCAGTCAGACCCCCCTGAATGTGGGCTGGACCTAAGAACTTTCTCCTAAACAACTCTCACCACCAAAAGTGACTCGAGACCATTTCTCTCCAAGATTAGGTGACAGAGCACCGTGCTTTGCTCACATGCTTATACTGGCCCTGAGAGTCCATATGTGGTCCCGAGAACTGCTCTGCGGTCTGGGCTGCATATCACAGAGCCAAGTAGACCAGCTGCTTGAGGGGAGCTAAGACCCTCCAACCAACAGCACCCACAGGGTTGAGTCTTATAAGGGTCTAACTGAGGGGGCACTAAGATGACACTAGCCACGGTGGATTTTGATCACAGCTTTGTGAGAAAGCCCAAGCCACAGGACCAGGGTAAGACATATACAGACTTCCAATGGACAGAAACTGTGAGATAAATATTTGCTGCTTTGAACTATCTATTTGGAGTTTTAGTATTTGTTAGGCAGCAGCAGCTAACTGATACACCAGGCTCTTATCTGTTGCTACCTCTGCTTAGGATACTCTAGTCTCCAGCTGGGTTCTTCCTCTGCCAGCCCAGTTCTTATCCTCCTCCCTCACCAGACAGGGCAAAATGGGGAAATCTACTTCTGCAGAATCTTCGATGCAGAGGGGATGACTTGAAGCGCCCTTAATGGAGCATTTGGGTCCCTTTCCAATAATCCTCACAAGCCTGCCCCGTTCACACAGCTTTCTAGCCATTTCCAAAGAGGCTCATCCTACAAATACACAGCAAGGCTCATCAGGTGCCTGAGAAATCACAAAAGGCCCAAATCAACAGAGGAGTGAAGAAAGGACGGAAGAGATCAGGGGAAACATAACTCTGGAAGCCAAGGAAAGGCTAAAAAAATCATAATATGTATCTTCATAGCATGAGAAGATAGTACATTCATGAACTAACTATATAAAAATATATATGCCTACTAAAAGGGAACACATTTAGAAATAGTTCTTCAAAATTAAAACCGAGAGCTAATATGAAATACTTAATAGGCTAGAAAGAGTCTACAGCAATAATTCATTAAAAATGGAAAAATAAAATATATTGGAGACATGAGAGGAAAGCTACTCACACAAATTCATGCAGAAACTGAAGCTGCCAGCTCAGAGAAATTCCAGGAAAAGAGCAGAGAAACTGGGGCAGCGTCGAGGAAATAACACAGGAGCATTCTGCAAATCAAAGTTCAGGGGTTATTAGGGTGAGTTTTTGCAGGAGTTATTGTCTACCCAGGTAATAGATAAGAAGGAAATCTCTGGGGTGCGTCACAAGGACATCTCAGGAACCCCAGGATGGAGAGACTTTGAAGTCATTTAGAAACAGTTAAGTATCACAGAATGACCAGAACAGCCCAAGTCTCTAGAAAGCACCAGAGAAGTGATCAAAAAATGTTTAGGAAAGGCTGCTTCCAATCCAACCTTAAAAACCACTGCAAATCACGAGATGGAGATAAGACAAGAGTTTTTGTTGATGTGTAAATTCTTTTAAAACTGTGTATCATGGAACCTTTCTGAAAAAAGATGCTCTCCACCAAAAGAGTGAAAACATTGCAAATGATGGCCTCCAGGTCAGCTACAATTTAGAAGCTATTTTTGTCAATGAAGTTTTATTGAAACAGAGCCATGCCCCTTAGTTTGCATCTTGTCGATGGCTGCCTTCACACTGCAATGGTAGAGTCAAATTGTTTCTAGAAACCACATGGTCAATAATACCCTAAATACTATCTGGACCTTTGCAAAAGTGCCTTGAGAGATCAGCATAAACCAAGAAAACAGGTCCTTGGCTCCAACAAGATGGGAATGAACAAAAGACACAATTGAATAATTGACAAAATCATTACAAGAAAATCAGGAAGGTTGTGCAAGAAAGCCAACAGCTCTATTATCTGGCTTGGCTTGTCCTTGAGCAGAGTCTAGAGTCATGGTCCTAAAGAGCTGAATACTTAGTTTTATTAAAAATTGTATTGGGCTGGAGAGCTGGCTCAGTGGTTAAGATCACTGGCTGCTTTTGTAGAGGACCCAAGGTTCAGTTTCCCATCCCCATATGGAAACTAACAGCTACCTGTAACTCCAGTTCCAAGGAATTCGAGGTCCTCTTCGGGCCTCTGCAGGCATTGCATGCATGTGGTGTACTCACATGCATGCAGGCAAAACACTCATACACATAAAATGAATCAATAAAAAAAATTAAATTTTAACTGTGTCAAATATTCAGGGAGTGAAGAGGAAAATAATGAACCCATGTATGCACACACATGTGTGGTAGCAGTTACTCAGGGCTGAGGAGATGGCGCAGTGGGTAATAGCCTTTGTGGGGCAAGCATGGGAGATGAATTCAGACTCCCAGTGCTCTGTGCATGCCTGGAATCCCAGTGCTGTGTGGGGTGGAGGCAGGAGGATGGCTGGGGCTTGCTGGTCGCCAATCTAGCTCCAGGTTCAGTGAGAGGCCCTGTCTCAGGGATGAGGTAGAGAGTGATGGAGCAGAACACCTGTCATCTGCCTCTGGAGGATGTGTATGTGTACACACAAGTATGTGCACCTATCACACATACATGCACATGTAATACACACACGAGTTGACTCCCCATAGAAGGACAGGACTGTGGGTAACATACAAACAGGAACAAGAGTTTCCAGTGCAAACCTCATGTACAGACACAGAGATAAGAGAGCCAGCAGAATTTAAGGCACTGCCTGGCAGGCTGCGGCAGGCTAAAGGCGCTGGCTGGCAGGCTGTAGCGGGCAGGGAGCAAGACTGCTACATTTTGATAGAAGTCTTGTTTGTGTTATTTGATGTTTGCAGCCAAGAACTTATATTACTTGAATAAAAAGAAATCATTCCACACCATCAAACACTACCAAGTGACCAGACATGGTGGTGCATGCCTGTTAATCCCAGAGGTGGAGGCAGGAGGTTTGCGAGTTCAAGACCAGCCTGGGCTTGATGGGATGTCCTTGTCCAAACAAAACACTGTGAAGAAAAGGAATCAGAGTGAGGGCTGTGGTTGGCACTGATCGGCTGCTGCTTGGCATGGTGGTCACTAAAGGGGCGTGGGTAGAGATGCCTGAACCTGGTCCTTCTTGGAAAGAATCAGTTGTGCAAGGGGCTGCGGAAGGAGCAGTCCAGAGAGGAGTACTACAGAGGGAAAGGGTCCGTGATGAGCAGAGTGTGGTACGCACAAGGGACAGGAAGGCCAGGCTGTAATGTATGAGAAGGAAGCGGGGGACCACATCACAGCTGCAGAGGAGGAAGGAGGACACAGACAGAGGTGATGTCAGAGTGGGAGCAAATGCAGTGGGGCCCAGGAGGGATATAGAGCTGGCCAAGCGCTGACTTCCCAGTGTGTGAGAAGCCCTGGGGCTAGAGTAACTCAGCTGGGCAGTGCCGACATCAACCTCAAGGAGACTCTGAGTTCGACCCCAGGACCCTGCAGGGAGTCAGATGAAGAAGTTGCGGTGACTGCCTATCTGCAGCCTCTCTCAAAGCAAAGCAGAGAGATGAGCCAACAGCCCCTAAAGAGGGTGTCATCAGTCACTTTCCCTGAAAGCCCAAACTACTTTCAAAGCAATGTCCATCTTTCCTCAATCTCTCACGTCATTCCCTGAACACTGTGAGATTAGACATGTAATTAGAAACACGCGCTGGCTAATGGGAAACTCTCCATCTCTCCCTTGGTCTGACTGTCCCCCATTGGTGGGTCACATGCTGCTGGCCCCAATGTCAACCTCACTCCAGAGTCTCAAATCCTGGTCCCTGGGCTTTAAACCCACTCCCACTAAAACCCAGACCCAGTGCCTGAGTTCTCAGCCCTATTTACAAGGTAGATACAGTTCCCTAGAGGGATGCAGGCCCACCACTTGGACAGAGAGAAGTGAACCCAGGGGACTGGCTGAGAGCTGGGATCAGATCCAGCTCCATCACTCCCTGGCTGGGGGATCATGCCTCCGTCTACAGTTCTTTCTTTCTATTGCAATCTCAGGAGCCTATATCAGGGGACATGTTGAAGAAGCATCTGGTCTAGGATTCCTGCACAGTGTGGCTTCACATGTCTGGTAAGAATAACTAAGACAGCCTTGCCTTTGTCCTACATTTAGAGATGGGCTGCGAAATTCATTTCGTACTAGAGTGTAAATGTATGTTAGAGAGTTTTCTTATAGGTAAGAAACTTTCTCTACCCAGTTTCTCCTTTCTTTGATTTCGGAATTATTGAATTTAATGTGTATAATACTCTTAAGGATTAATGGATTCACCATTCCTGTTACCCCACAAGTGACAATAAAGATAGTGAATAAACACCTCTTTAAAATATTTAATTTATTTTTATTATTTTAGGTTTATGAACACATTGCCTACATGCTTGTAAGTGTACCCATGTAATGCAGTGCCCCCAGAGGTCAGAAGAGAACGTCAGATCCCCTGGAACTGGAGTTACGGGTGGTTGTTAGCTGCAACGTGGGTGCTGGATTCAAACCTGGGTCCTATGAAGAACGGTCAGTGCTCTTAACCACTGAGCCATCTCTCCAACCCAAAATAAATGTCTTTTTCTCAATGGAACAACAACAACAAAAAGACCTTCAAATAGAAGGACCAGATCTTGTGCCTTACAGGAATTCCCAACTGAAATCAGGAGACTGAGATTCACCTCACATGCAGCCTTTGCCGCCCCCTGGCTATGTTACAGGTCTCCCTCCGGGCCGGTTCCCCTCACTGAGCAGAACAACCTCACTGGCACCCTGGGCTCTTTCTAGTAGATTATCAACTGCGTTGCAAATTGTCACTCCCTCAACAGACACCAGTTGACTAACTATGATTAGTTAGCCAACGTTCAGGTTGTTGAATCATTGAAAGCATTTAAATAAAGAACTTCCAGCCACTTTAGGACTGAGATTTCACCACAGGGCCTGCCCCGGCCTCCCACTCGCTCCCACCACCCAAGGAGGCTGGCCCGGAAGGAGGGAAGAGCTGGGGAAACCGAGGTCCCTGGAGAGTACTTTGGCCTTGGCCATAGGTTGGAGCTGGGCGTGGCACCAGACATCCCGACTGCCTAGGCGGGGCCGGCAGAGAAAGGGCTCCTTGATGTGGGCTGGGTATTGTTCAGTTTGAGTTCTGTCATCTGGAGTTTTGTGTTTTGTTGCTCTTGTTTTTTTTTTTTTTTTTTCCTGGTCCCATAGCAGAGGCGAGGTGGCCCAGGCAGTCAAGGGCATTATTTAGAGACTGTCTGGGATCTCTACTCCATCCAGGTCAATTGACTGAAAGGGACAGTCGCAGTGTGGGGGACAGATTTTGCCTGGAAGACCCTCAAAGAATGGCCTCTTTCCCAGGGAGATTGCCCCAAGCCCCAGGTAGCTCACGGAGTATCATGTGTAAATCATAGGGTTGGAGGCCCTGCTGCCGACTTCCAGTCCAAACTGCTTCTTCAGGAATGATATTAATTCATCTTGTGTGGATATAAAAGATCCTAAGAGTTGGATTTAAGCAAAAAATTTAAAGTTTCAGAAGTATTCACATCACCACGTGTGTGCTTGTCTCGGGCAGGACTTCTCAGAACCTTTCATTTGCTTCTACAATATCGTGACTGGCCAAGAAGGGCACAGCTCCTTCCTCACGCATCCTCCTCCATCTTCTCTTAACACAGTAACTGACTAGAGGTTTGGGGTGAGTAGGTATCAGACCCCCAGCCAGGCCCTTGAGTTTGAGCTGGCTAGTGACCACTGGAGCCCTGTCCTCCCTGGTTGCTGTTGACTTTCACAGCTAAGGACCTTGGAGTCAACTCATCACTTAACGTTCCTTTAAAGGTAAGGGAATATTAAAATGTTTTTCTTGAAGGGCCAGGGAGAAGGTCCAGTGGGTAACAGTGCTTGTCACCGAGGTTGATGTCCTGCGTTTCATCCCCAGGGCCAACGTTGTGGAAGGAAAGGACTGCTCTAAGTTGTCCTCCAGCCAACCCATATGCATCATGGCACATAGCTCCACCTCAGTCCCACAAAATGAATGAATGACTACATGTAAAGAAGAAAAAAGAGGAGGAGGAGGAAGAGGAAGAAGAAACAGGTACATATCCTGAAAAGATGCTCTTAAAACCAATAAAATCAATTTGCAGTTTATTAACAAAAATGTCTCTTTGGACTAGGTTCTCAGCAACAATATCTAAACAATTGCAGTTTAGAGGCAAGAGGTATTTTTTCCCTAAGTTCATTTAAATCTGAGCAAAAGGGGCAGTTAGAAGCACTGCAGAGAACCTTGTTCAGTTCCCAGCACCCACATGGTGGCTAACAACCATCTGTAACTCCAGTTCCAAAACATCCAGTGCCCTCTTCTGGCCTCCATGGGCATTGCATGACATGGATGGACTTACATACATGCATCCATACACATAAAATTAAATTTAAGAAGATGTTAATCTGTTTTTTAAAAATCCATGTATAAATTGTTCTCCGCCTGCACTGGAGTGCCACTCAATGTTGTCTAGCCAATCACAGGTGACTGGTCCCCCATTCTCCAGTCAGCATCCTCTAGACCATCTGGTCATGCTGGAGACTCCAGTCAGACAGAACTCAGTCTCTGGTTCTTCCCACAAGGCTGAGTCTTCTGGAGCATCACCCAAAGCAAGCTCTGGTTGATTCCACAACTCTGCGGCCACTGAGCAACCCAGATGAAGCTTCTTCCCTAGGCCACGGCTGTGTTCCCCAGCACAGAGACTTACTTAAAATACTCTGTTGTAAATTCTTACCTTTCTCCTTGCTGTGACAAAGTATCTGAGTTAAACAACTTAAAGGAGAAAAGGCTTATTATGACTCACAACTTCTCTGGTGCCTGTCTGTCCCCACAGAGAGGGTGTGAAGGAGCACAGTGACTCACTTTCTGGTAGCCAAGAAGCAAGAAGATTGAGCATGTCCCTGTGCAGCTGGCTACCTGATTTTCCCTTTAGCCCGTATGGCCCCATCCTTTGGGATGGTACTGTGTGTTCTAACTTCCTCCTTGGTGAATCCTTTCTAAAAACAGCCTCACAAGTCCTCCTCCATGTCCTTCTCAATCCAGTGAACTTGATCAAGACAGCCACGCCCGCCCCTCCCCTAACTCCATATCCTGGCAGGTGCCAACCCCCCCTTGCAAGAGAAGTCTTCCTTTTTAAAATTGAAGTTGATAGTTTAAAGATTTATTTTCATTTTATATGTATGAGTGTTTTGCCTGCATGTATGTATATGTACCTTATATATGCCTGGTGCCCTCAGGTGCCAGAAGATCCCCTGGAACTGGAGTTACAGGCAGTTGTAAGTCACTATGTGGATGCTGGGAACTGAAACCATGCCCTCTGCAGGAGCAGCCAGTGCTCTTAGCTGCTGAGCCAGCTCTCCAGCCCTATAAAGCTGTGGGGCTTTGGTACATATTGTATGTATGTATGTGTGTATGCACATCCTCATGGAGGTCAGAGGGCAAAAGGAGTCAGTTCTTCCCTCCAACTATGTGGGCCCCAGGGATCGAACTCAGTTCATAAAGTTTGGTGGTAAGTGCTTTATATGCTGAGCCATCTTACCAGCCCCTAAACTGACATTTTTGAAATGTCTCTTGAGCACACCTTCCCTGGGCAGAGTCACTCCCCACAGTTCTTCTGTGCACTTCCATCAGACTCTTGCATAACCGGTGAGGGGGTACAGAGGGTCCCCTATTTGGAAGGTAGGAAAAGAGTAACTGCTTCATTTTCAAATCTGTGTGACGAGAAAGGCCTAGAGGGAAAGCAGCCAGCCCCAGGAATGGATGATGGGACTGGGCCTCATCTCTACTCACCAAACCCCAACACAGGGCCTTTCCTGTCCCTGGGGCACCTACAGACCAGCCCCAGGCATTGCAATAGGGAGCCTGGCTTTCCTCTCCCGGAAATGAAGTGACCTCCTTTCTTCCCCACCCTGTCTTTTCCTGAGCCCTGCTCTAAGCCCCCCACCATAGGAAACAGGATTTACAAGCCAGCTGCTGTAATCCCTTTAAAATGAGCTTTGAGGACCATAGGGACTCTCTGGGCGTTTCATTTATTCCAAACAATATTCCTGGCTCAAAAGCTAAGATTTCACCATTCTCCAGGGGAGTCTTGGAAGACAGAGGGTGGCCTAGGGGCCTGAGGTTCCCTTGGGGGGGAAAGGACACACCCTTCACTTTCTGCATGCCACCTGGGCTGGCTTCTTGGGACAGAAGTGATTGCCCAGCCTGAGTGTAGCTTTCTTGTGTGGCTCACCACCCTGAATAAATATTTCCCTCTGTAGCAAAACTACTTGCACCTCAGAAAAAAAGTTCAGGGATCTGAGGGTATCTCTCAGAGGCGGAATACTTACCCAGCATGCATGAGACACGGGAGGCCCTGGGTCCCATCCCAGTAACAACCCCAGTCAAAGTTCAAATAGAGACTCCCCCCGACACTGGGAGTTTACTCCATAAATGGGTTCTAAGGAGATAATAACCAATAGAACATCCTTTCTTGTGAGTTGCCCTAATAAGGGCATGAGGGGTGCGAGCCCAACATGAGAGAGTCTCAAATAACATCCAGATGAGGAGAGGCAGGTGCAGAAAGGTGCCTAGGGACTGGAGAGAGGGGCAAGCCACCCAAGACAAACTCTGTGAAGTCCCTGAGTGACTGGGGAGCAGCCTCCTAGGAAGTGGAACTTGGGGCAGGTTTGAGTCTGCCTGTCTTACCCACTGACTTGCTATATTGAGGAGCCTCCCTAGGGCTGACAACTGACCTCGGTTTGCCTAGACTAGAATGCCTTAGTTTTAGTACATCCTGGGAAACCCCTTAGTCACACGAAACCCTGAGATGGCTGGTCACCTTAAACCAACCCCCTCTACTGGGGTCCCGCCCTCTTTGGTGCCCTCATCTATACCCACCACAGTCTGATTGACATGTTTGGATGAGGCTCAAGGGTCTGTGACCTTTGTATATGTACATGTGTGTATTGTGTACATGTGTGTTCATATATACATGGGTGCCCATGTATATGCATATGCATGTACAGTCCAGAGGTCAACCTTGGATGCCATTCCTCAGGGTGATGTCCACTTTGGTTTTTGAAACAAGGTCTCTCACAGATCTGGAGCTCACCAGTTTGGCTAGACTGGCTGACCACCGAGCCCCAGCAGTCTATCTCCACCTCCTCTGTGGCGGGATTACCACCACGTACCACCGTGCCTGGCTTTTTTTACATGGGTTCTGGGTGTCAAACTCAGGTCCTCACCTTGTAAGGCAAACACCCTGAACAAAATCCTGAATAAATTCTGCCATTTACTGACCTCACCACATAGCCTCGCCTCACAAACCAGTCACCCGGTGAGGGAGGCACCACTATCGTTGTTTCACAGATGGGAAACTGAAGTAAGTGATATGCCCAAGGTAAGAGCTGTGTTACTCAACCCCTAGTCATTCTCATTCAGAAGCCCACATCCTTCACAATCAGTAAAGCAGGGGTGGGCAGGCTTTCTGTAAGGCTAGATGGCACAGAGATTTTCAGCAGCATGGGCCATCATCCCATCACAAGCTCTCTGTCTGTGACCTCAGCTGCAAGCAATTGCCAACAGGACGTCACATAAGGGGACCCACTGTGTTCCAATAAAACTCTACTCACAAAGATGGGCAGGGGCTATGAGCTGCTGGGCCTTGGGATAGAGCATGCGGTGAGCTTGCTACACACCCTTGTTTCCTCCCCTCCGCCCCAGTCACCAACAAGAGCAAGAACGCAGAGATGATTGAAACTGTCCTGCCTAGCTGCCGGCATGCACACAGCTGGACTTCTCCCCACCCTGTATGACACACGAATATCCCTAAGGACCCTGGAGGCAGACGTGCTGGATGCATCATCAGAGAAGTCAGGTTATTCTCGGGCCACACAGGACCTTTCAGGCTCCTAAGAGTACTTCACTTCTGTCCCCAGTGCATCTCAATCACAGAGGGCCCAGAGAGACTGGATTCTGGCACCCAGTTCCTCTAAAGGGGAGAAAAACCCAGCAAACTCCTGAAGCCACCGCCACTGTCTTTAGGAGAGTCCATGAGGACTGCAGCCGAGCCTGTGTAGCCTATGCCCAGCAGCTGCGGTCCAAGTGTCTACAAGCTGTGACTCGGTCACACGAGGAAGCAGTGGGCACTGTCACCATCACTGTCCCTTCAAAGGGTCTGTGAACCAGTGCCAGGTGGTAGATAATGGGGGCTGGGAGCTACCATTTGCCTGCTTTGTGTGGGGCTCACATGGCCCCATCCCTAGAGGATAAAGGGGCATGGGATTTGGCTTAGGGGGCATCTGGTCTCAGGCCCTGGTCTCACCCAAGAAGCCACCTCTCTCTCTGCTGTGTATCTGCTTTGGTCCCTGTGGGCTGCCCTGTAGGGCACCTGCACCAACTCAGTTCTGCGGTCTATCCAAGCCAGTCAGCATTAGAGCCAGACAGGAATATGGGTCCTGCCACCCACCCCACCTCCCCTTCGAAGAGACTTTGCCAAAAAGGTCTATAGGAGACGCGGCAAGGTGGAGGCTGGGAGCTGGGGCAGCCGGGACTGCTGGTCTAATGCTGCCTCTGGAGCAAAGGGCTTGTCTGTGGTTCTGGTTCCAGTCAGGTATATGTGAGCATGTGTGCCCATCTGTGTTGTGTGTACACATGAGGTTGCTGTGTACGGATGTCAGCTGATGTGTGGACTGTGTCCCATGTCCTGTGTCACACATGGGACACCCAGGGTGTGTGGTATCTGTGTTGTGAGGTTCGCTTTTCTTTTGTGACAAAAGCAACTTATAAAAGGGTTCATTTTGGTTCTCAGTTAGAGGTTCAAGTTCAAGGTATGAGGGCAGGAGCGTGAGGCAATTGGTCACATGGCATACACAATCAGGAAGCAGAGAGTGATGGAGGCTGATGCTCAACTCACTTTCTCCTTGTATTCAGTCTGGAGCCTCAAGTCTAGAACCCGAGTCCATGGAAGGATGTTGTCCATATTCAGAGTGGGTCTTTCCTCCTCAGTTAACCTTTCTGGAAAGTTGCTCACAGGTTCACTCAGAGGTCTATTCCCATGGCGATTTCAATTTAGTCCAGTTGACAATAAAGATCTCTACAGCTAGGGTCGCTAGCACACTTGTGTGCCCATGGGACTTAAGTGGTTAGGAGCACCCATCTGTTGTCCATCCAGGTAAAGAAGTGTGCAGGGCTTGTCCTGGTGAGGGGGCATACCTGTGTCCCATCAGAGGAGCAAACAGAAGCTCTGTCTTTGAAGTCTTTGAATCCTGACTCATGGGCATCTGATTACTTTCACCACAGCTCACAAAGACTATGGAGAGTTGGGGGCTCTTCTCAGCCACAACACGAGGAAGGGCAACAAGACTGCACAGCCTACTGGGAGGTGGGGAAGGGAGCCACCATTGCTGAAAATTACACATCAGGCACAGTGATGCACACCCAGCACACAGACCTGTAACCCACTCTAGCACTGCACAGGGTGCCATGTTCCGTCCTCCAGGTGCCCTGGGAGCAGAGTGAGCCCTCGAAGCCCTGGTTCCTGGTCTTCCTGCATCTGTACTAATATACTAAGATCACAGCTTAATGTATTTAACCTCCCCTCCAATCTGGGTTGGCTGAGTCTCTGGATTAGCCAACAGAATGCCATGAAGGTGACGTAATGCCAGGGTCAAGACTAGGCCTCAAGCAGCTTTGTAGCTCCCACTTGCTCTCTTGAAACTCCTTGTCCTGGCAAGGAGTCCAAGATGGTCTCAAGCATGAAGCTGGTTTGTGTGTATGTGTGTGTTGGTGTGCACAGACCCTGTACATCTGTGACTAACAGCCCCAGGCAAGAATATTCCATACCAGTTGTCACCCGCTGGCCCCCAAGGACTACCCAGTCACCCACAGTTACTGCGGACGCAGAGGATGTGGCAGAATAGAGGGAAGACAGTACCTACTTGCCTCCCTGGTGCCTGACCTGAACTGTTCCCTGAGTTACAGTCGCTGCCATAGGCCAGAAAGCTATCCTCCCATTTTACAGATGAGGAAACCTTGCTGAGGTCCCACAGCTTCAATTGCCAGAGTGTGAATCAAGTCTGTACCATCTGGTTCCTAGATTTTGGGGGGGACCCGGGTCTGCTTGATTGCCACAATAAAACAGCACAGCCTGGGAGAGGGGCTTCACTGAAGGACATTTTCTCATTGTTTTAGAAGATGGAAGGCCTAAGTCAAGCAACGGGTCTTCAGGATTCGTTCCCAGCTATACTCTTCTCCTGGCTTTGGATGAGAGTCTCCTTGCTGAATCCTCAGAGGACCTTTCCTGAAGGTGGGGAGTGAGGGTGAGAGCAAGAAAGAGACAGAGACAAAGAAGGAAGGGGGAAGAAAGCTTACTCGCAGTAGTAACAGCTGTTCCCTGCTCAGCGGAGGGCGGTCTTGAACTCCTGAGCTTCCTGTCTCTACCCGCTCTGTGGTGGAGTTACAGGTATGCACCATCACACCTGGTTTATGCAGTATTAGGGACTGAACCCACGGCTTTGTGCATGCTAACTAGACAGGTACTCAACCAACTGAGCTATAACCCATCCTTCCATCCTATTGGCTTAGAGCCAACTTTATCTTTAGCTGCACAACCTTTCTCCATATAGTCACAATGAAAGCTGAGATTTCAGCAGTGAAGGAGGTAAGGCCACAACTCAGTCTACAGACAACTATTAACCCTCTAGGCCAAAGCGCCTTTAAAGCCATGGGCCTTAAGGCCACCCACAGACAGGATTCACAGTCTCTCTCTCTCTCTCTCTCTCTCTCTCTCTTTCTCTCTCAGTACGGAAGCCTAAGATTTGAGCACTGAGCTTGGGGCTCTGGCAGCAAGGATCATACCAAGGCTCAGCACCTCGTCTTTTACAGCCCCCCAGAAAGGCCTGAGAACCGGGGAGGGACACGCAAAGCACAGGAGGGATCAGCGACCACAGAGGGCTCTTCCCTCAGGCCTGTCCCGGTTTCCCAGAGTTTCCCAGAAGAGCTAAGCCCTGGCTGCCCACGGTGTACTCTCACCATCCCCAGCCCTGTCATCTCCACTGTGCTGGGGCTTCCCCAGGATCACCTCTCAGGTGGCATACATGGGGACCCCTTTACTGTATCTGCTCCCGGGGATTTATTCCAAGCCAGGACCCCTTGAAAACTTCCACCTCTGAAAGCCTGCCAGAAGCTAGCCCAGACTCCCATCTTCACGTTGGCTTTGAGAATCTCTGAGACAGACGGTCACAGATGGCTCCAAGTTCGCTTCTCCTGTCACCCGAGACCATCAGCTATAAAAAGCTTCATCTTGGGCCTGGGTCATTCCTCAGGTTGGGATGTCCCCCACGTGGTCATGTAGAGACCAGAGCATGGCTGAGTGCAAGCAGGCTGCCCCGTACTGGGACAGTGCTTCTTCGCCAGACTCCCGTCAGCATGTCCGGAGCCCTTCACAGAGCTGTGAACCAGACCACATCTGGTCAGTACCCCTACTGATCCACCAGGACCTGCCAGATACAGGACTGGCAGTTTTTGTGCTAGGAAGAAAAAGGAAAGTTCTAAGTGCCCTTTGGGGGCCTCTCTGACCGTCGCTCAACAAATGAGGACCTTTCCACCCCCAGAAAGCCCCTCCAAACTTGCAAACTGCACAGTTGTGCTGACCCAGTGCCCATCCCCGAGGGCTTGCCTGTGGCAGTCTCTGTTCATGGGCTACTTGTGGTGGCCAGCTTTGCCCAGCCCTGTCATGGATGGCCAATAGCTTTCTTGTAACTTAGTTTCTCAGCCCGTGGCCTTTTTTTTTTTAACATCATAAATTTAAAAATGTTCTTTTATTGAGAGAGGGGGAGGGAGAGGAATAAGGAGGAGGAATAACTATAAACAAAACATAAAAGTTGTTTAATGGACAGTGTAATGAGGCCTCGAGGAACGAGCCTGGCATTAATTTCCCTGACATTTCACCTATTAAATTAAGAGCTTCGTAAAGAAGAGCTCAGATTTTTCTTCTTCTTCCTTTTCAATCAATTAAGATTCTTTACTGAAGAACAAAGCAACTATTGTCTAAGCTTGGGAGAGCCCAGTGGTGCTTGAAGGCACAAGGAGCCTAGAGGTACAAGATGTCTCCTGATTTGGGGGACCCAGTTGTAAGTTCCAGGTCAAGACTGAACCCGTGAGCCTTTTCTGAAGGATGTAAGGGACTGCTTGGTTCTGTCCCCGAAATCAGGACTAGACCAGGAAGAGCAGAGGGAAGTCCCCCATAAAAACACAAAGATCTAGAGTGATCCAGCTGCTCCTGGGAAAGCCTCTGGTCCCAGATCCTGATGCTGTCAGGTGGTCCATGAGACCCTGTTTAACAGATGAGGAACCTGAGGTGAAGTGAGTTTAAACCATTTGCCTGAGACCACGTCTGAGGTTTAGTGGCGAAATCAAGGCTCTCTACTCATTCTGCAGTTCCTGAAGCCTACCTAGGTCATGCTTCCCCATCAGCACTCCCCTAGGGCAGTGCATGTAGCTAGCCCGCTGGGGCAATGCCAGGATGGAGAAGGTAGCCACAGGGTCACTGTCCCAACAATTGCCTTAACTGAGGGGCCAGGCCCCTAAGCCCCATTCCCCGTCCCATCTCCCCAATATTCTAGTTACTTTCTATTGCTGTGATTTAAAAAGAAAAACACTGACCAAAAGGAACTTGGGGAGGAAATGTGTTTTTTTTTTGGCTTACAGCTCATGGTCCATCATCAGGGGAAGCCACGGCAAGACCCTTGAGGCAGGAATGGAAGCACAGACCATGGAGAACCACTGCTTACTGGCTTGCTCCTCTGACCTGTGCTCAGCCTGCTTTCTTATATAATGCAGGACCTCCTGTCCAGCGTGGCACTGCCTACACTGGTCTGGGCCCTACCACATCGCTCACTAACACATGCCCACAGACCAATGCCATAGACGGAATCCCCCTGTTGTGGTTCCGTCTTTCCTAGATGTGTCGAGCTGACAACTGAAGCTTTCCAGCACACCTACAAATCTTGTTCTCAGCACTATTCCCAGACAGGTGTCAACAGTCACCAACTTCACGTTGAGCTCCCCCTAGATGTAGTCTCAGCCTGGTGGAGATGAAGTAGAAAACAGAGTCACCATGGGGCATCACTGCCTGTGACAGAGTGAAGAAGAATGACTTCTTCTGCTACTCAAAGTAAACACCATAGCTGCTATATAGATCAGCCTAAGACTGTGAGCCACAGATGGTTCAAGATCCCAGTGGCAGCAGCCGGAGTCAGGACTCCTGAGCCAAGCTGACTCATGCACCTATTGGCATAGCTTAGCTACTTGGGCCAGTGGGCAAACAGGGGATGTCTGATCCATCTGTTCTTTCCATGCCTAACAAATAGCTGGTCGGGCAGGGGCTGTTCAAGCGTTACACTCATCCAAAAACACTGCCCTCCTACAACCCAGGGGCCTAAGTTTGGCCACTTCTCTACATGACAAAGATCTCACTTCCAGTAGCCTCCAACAAGGTATGAGTTGACAGGTACTGTCAAGGGCCAGCCCTGGGACCAGCCATCCCAATCACCTGACTCCACTGACAATGCAACCATTACAATCTATTTTCAACTTAAACCTGAGGAAAGAGAGTCAGAAGGAAGTACAAGACAGGCCCGAGACAGCACAGGCAGAGTGAGGGTCCACTCTAGCCCCATATGCGCCCAGACCTACTGCTCTGTCCACACTGCCTAGTCTGTGCAGAGCCAGCGAGAGCCCAAATGTGCTCCCCCAGATGCCACACAGGATCGGTTAACTCTATCCCCTCATCAAACAACCTAGTTTCTTTCTGTCTGTAGTAACATCATCCTGATTTTTCTTCCAGAACTCTCCAAATCTTCAGTTCGTGCAGAGGAAGTGGGACAGTGATCTTCCTGTTATAGCACAGCTGCCCAGGACAGAAGTCACGACCTTGAGCACTCACACTCACCACAGACACTGCTGGCCCAAGTGCAGTAGACACGGCTCTGGACACAGGGGGGCCCTGGATTGAACCAGGCTTGCCCTCAGAGCACTACGGTGACATGAGACCAGTTGCTCCCTGGAGTTTAGTTTCCTGGGAGACAATCTCAATGTCCTGGTAGCAGAGGAGGTCACATGATCCACGCCTGTACCCATGACATATGCCACCCAGTCCAGAGTGAATGCACAGACCAAGAACTGGGCATGGAATCCGGAGAGGGAAATCAGCGCCTTCCTGAGTTTTGCTGCATGTGTACTGACAGAGGCAGGACATCTCCTACTCAGGATCCCAAGAGGCCAGCACACACATGTCCTAGACTTGCAGTGGGGTATCTTTTCTACCACATGGAGGAAACCTTGCCTAAGATAGCACCACACAGAGAAGAGCAGACTGACGAGGAGGAAAGAGACAGGAACAGAACCCCTGGATCCAGCCATACCTGAAATGGGCTCTGAAAGAGCCAGCATCGCTATACATACAGTCAGTCTGGATTCAGTTGCTGCCACTGGCCAGCAAGAGAATTATGATCTCCCCTCTCAGCCAAACAAGGGTCTGGACTCTGGAATTGCCTGCCTGGGTTCTGACCTCCTTGACCACTGCTCCCCCCGCCCCCACATCACTCAACAGTCAAAAAATACCCCACAGACATGGTCACAGGCCAGTCCAATGGAAGAAATTCCCCAACTGAGGCTCCCTCAACCCAGGTGTGTCAGGTTGACAACTAAAGCTAACTAGCACAGTAGGCAAGCAGGTTTCTCGTCCTTATAGTGCACACAGGTGTCACCGATGTGGTAGCCCTCCCCTCTCCCTACTTCCTGTTACTCAGCACCTCCTGGTCTAAGCCAGCCACAGTAGTATTCCCCTGTCTATGGTGGGACTCAATTCCAGCAACAAGATCAAAGGAAAACTCCTTGGGGCTCTTGGGAGGAGAGGTGTCCACACCAATTTACAGTGACAGACAGGAAAGACACATCCCTCTTCTTCACCACCCACTGCCCTGTCTGCTTCAGGTGCCTAAAATGGCACTTTACATGAAGGGATTGATTTGTCTGGAGGAGAAGCCTCTTGCCAGTGGTTGCCTTCTTAAGCGGGTTTGAACCTATGGGGTTCCGGCTCCTCTCGGCCCCAAGCTCCTGTCTTATTGGCCACAGCACCCTCACTCTTCGCCACCCTTCTCGGTCACTCTCCTGGCCTCTCACGGGCCAAGCTTAGTGACCGTGTCCCCTCCACTCTGCTTCTGAGCGCTGTGGCGGAGGAACTGGAAGCTCTGGGCTCAGTGTCGGCCACACTGGGGCTCAGCTCCCACGCCTGCCCCTCTGCAATGCGGCAAGTTCCTCAGTTTCCCCTTCTCTATGGGAGGAATCATGGTAAAGTCACCCATCTTGCATACATAGTAGCATTTGACGGAGGACTAGTGGATTGCAGACTCACGTGGATTGGGGCCAAAGCCCCAAAGTGGCTACTTTCCAAGGCCATGACCCCGATCCACAGACTGTTTCTATATGTGTCCCAAACCTTTTGTCCATCACAGGGAGACTATGACGTCCACCTGGATGGATCAAATGAGGAAGTGTGTATAATTGCTTAAAACAGACTGCATAAAACTAGGTGTATATAGGTACAAACATAAACATTCCCTTTCTGGCTATGGGGACTACATGACCCAAGAGGCCACAGGGGGAGGCTGAAAGGACAGGCAGGGGTCTCCTTCTTCCCGGCAGGTAAAGGTGTTTGTTCAAATCTGACTCTCTGCAGGTCGAGTCAGTGTCCCTCCCCCTGGGTGTTGTCTGCACCCCCAAAAGCCTCTTATGTAGGACCCTTTGGTACTGACCTTGCAAAGTTTCAGCTCCATGTCTGACCCTTTCACCTTCCACAGGAAGTTACTTGGGCCACAGGCTCATCCCTCCACCCAGCTGGGTTTCAACAGAAGGCATTAGGCCGGCTAATCGCCTGTAATCACCTTGTTTGAATTAGCATAGGGAGAGCTTCCGATAGATTGAACGGTCTGTGATTCCTAATAGCCCTCGGTGGTTTTAATTACGGCCCCTGGAATGCACAGGCCCTGGCCCCAGCTTTATTAGGGAAAGGTCCTGGCAACCACAGGATGGGCGTGATTCCTGCCTTACCCCCACAGTCAGAGTGAGGACAGGACATCTGGCCACTCCACACCCCGCTTAACCTCTCAGAGGTCTATTTCTGAAACCATCACGGCAGGACCAGAGGGCTGACCCCTCCCTGCGCCCGAGTCCGCACTCAGTTCATCTGCTTCCAGAGACCCACACAGACCAGCAGACAGCCCTCTGTCCCCTCTCACTCAGCTTCAGAGCCTGCTGCCTCCTTCCTTTGATCTAGACTGATCAAACCCTCCCTGTTTGGCTTATGCCAAAGCTAATGGCAATTCCTAAAAGCACCTGCTGACTTAACTGAAGGAAACTAGAAACTTCTAGGAACTAGTTCATGGGTATGTTGCAGAGCAGTGCTTCTCTAACTTGAATGTGCACACGTCCTGTCCAAAAGCAGCTTTCGACTCAGTGGCACTAGGATGGTACGAGTGATCTTCATTTCTGACCAGCTCCAGGACCATGATTTGAGTGGCAAACCACGAAGGCAAAAACACCAGTGAAATGCGCTCCTCTCTCTTGCTAGGCTTGGGGGCATCTTGCACCATCCTCACTCCAACCTAGTTGCCCCGGGCCCTCACCTGAAGGGTACTGTGGTGGGTTTGGGGGGACTTCTGACTCAGCCATGAATAGAAGAAGGTTGGAGCTCAGGGTTCTGCCAACATCTCTCAAGTTTAAGAGCATGGCCAAAATATAGGTGGGAAAGTCCATTGTCCCTAGGACAGCCCTGCGGAAGGGCTGGGGGCAGAAATATCTATTTTTCAGCAAGCGTTCCAGCAAGAGGCCTCCAGTAAATACCTGCTGGTTGAATAGAGGCACAAAGAGGCTCCTGCCTCCAGGATATTGCCAGAAGCAGCGTATACAAAGGGGAGAGTCCCTTCCCCTGCCCTGATGGGGTCTCTATTTTAAAGGATGTTAAGGAGAGGCTGAAACTGAGGGATAATTTCACTCAGGCCCTGTGCCCCTGACCTCACTTGCCGCATTGACTCCTCATCACACCCAGGGTCCTCACCCTAGAAGGAACAGAGGGTCAGAGAAGGTGAGTCACCAACTCCATATCACACAGCCTCTGTGAAACCACAGAGGCAGAGTCTGAAGCTGCACCTCTGAGTCTGCATGCAGCCTGTCCTCACAAGGCAGCCACAGGAACCAGGTTAGGGGACACAAGGATGCAAAGTCTCCAGAGTTGAGCTGCCATGAAGGGATGGTTTCATTTACTGGCGGGGGAGGGGTCTTGTCCCTGACTCTTTGCTGACACCACAGTGAACCTTGAACTGCTGATAGAGTGGGATGGGGTGGGGCAGAGGTGAGGGGGCTGTGTGGCCCATGGGGCTGGGGAAATGAGTTAATTGGGACCTTCCAGCGGGACAGGCCACAGCTGGGCAGTTGCAGCCGGCTCTGGGTGGACAGTCCTCCTTGGCTCTGAGGTCAGAGGGTCAGTCCTGCCTCAGGAACAGGCCCTGTCCCTGCCCATCTGCTCCTCTAGGCAGAGGACAGGGAGCCCGATCTGGCACCTGTGCTGGACATCAGCTCCTTTTAGCCCTTCTCCTTAGAGATAAGGGATGAACTCGGAGTGCAGGAAGGCTTCCTGCCTACTGGCAGCAGCTTCCAGAAAGGCTCGGGCCCTCCAATTCCCTGGCTTTATTTGGACCTCAATCTTGTGCTTTCCGTGGATCCATGGGCCTTAATAGTGAACTTTAGGGCACAGGAATGAGTCATCCCAATTTTCTTCTGGTCCCAGCACCCAGTCCCCAGCATCTGGCACAGGGCTTTCATATTACTGCGTAGGTGCTTAATAAGTACTTTTGTATCAATTAGAAACAACTCAGCTATGAAATCACAAGGCTATCTGCCAGCTTTTCCTGGCCAGTATAGGAATGCTGGGTTTCCCTTTGACAGGATTCATCCAAGTAACACTCACAGGCCAGTACCTGTAAGGGACCCTCAATCTAATGATAAACACTTAATCATCTCTATAAATTCAGATCTACAACAGGATCAAGGAAAGCTTCTCAAGGAGGGTCTCACTCTGTCATCTAAGAATGGCTCAGACTGTAGCTCTGAAGTGGGTGGAGTCCTCGGAGAGCAGCTGGCATGCAGGTCACCTGGCCAAGGGGCCTGGGTTTCTCACCATCGAGATCATCGCTGCTCTGGCACTCAGCTCCTCTCCTCAGCCAGGTGAGGTCAGAGGTGAATTACCCAGGTCCCGAGCTTTCACTTACTGTGGAAACTGGGGACCCCATACTTGCTGGTCCTCTGCCTGCTTCTTCCATGTCTGCAGCCATCAGGCCCAGCAAGGCAGTGGGCGAGCAGACAGAGTGGCATTTAAGTCAAATCCTCACATATCAGTTTTGATTTCAACTGGAATCGCGCCTCCCTCGGCTGCATTTCAAAAGACAGCGTTACTAATGAGAAACACACAAGTTCTAGAAATGAAGTTAACTTCTTAAAAAAAAAAATAAGGGTGGGGGAGCTTTCCTTTGGCTCTGTTGATATATATTAGAACCACATTGTCTATGGCAAGAACAGTGGTCTGCTTCTGAACGGGAATACTGGGGGCCTTGTGTCCTGGAAGATGCAGGGAGCCCACAGCCTGACTTGTCATATCTCTCTCAACTTAGAAGGCTTTTTGTTTTTGTTTTCTTAGGGTGCTGGGAATTTGCAACTTCCATGTAAAACAGGGCAAAGGGGAAGAGGATTAAAGAAGGCAGAAATGAATTTTTAAATGCAAAGGAACAGTTGGATTTTTAAAACAAGTTGTAGCTCGCTAACTGTTGTCTAGCAAAGCAGGAGGTATATTCAAGAGACAGACTTGCCTTTACAGCCTGGCCTACCACTCATTTCCATTTCCAGGCTCTGTGTACCTGGGCAAGGACACCCAAAAGACCCTCTTAGGCCCCTGGGAGGACCAGAGAAATCCTCACTGCTCAGTCAGATAGTGGCACCTGGTAGACAACGTCCTCGTCATTGGGAAGGTTTTCCATGCAGGAAGCTGATTAGACCCGACTCTCTCAGAGCACAGAGCATCCTCTGCTACCCATCGGAGATCAAATAGCCTTCCCCAGAGAAGACTGACTTTCAGAGCTGATAGGAAGCCATCCTCTACCCCAAGGGAAGGGAGGGAGCACTCTATCCTCTGCTTGAGTACTAGCAGAGTGGAATCTGACTCAGAAGAGAGAGCCTGCCTGCCTCTGGAGGTGCCTGGAAGACCAAGACTGTGCCTGAATGTTCTAGGGCCTGGCTTCTCCCAGAACCCCTCAGAGCAGGCTCCTGGCTGCCCACTTCCTGCCCCACCTCCAACACTCTCCTCCAAAAGACCTCACGAGATGCTTCCAGAGGGTTCTCTAATTCCCCCTTCAGGAATCCTTTCTCCTTCCCAGGGCTCAGTTTACCTAACCATGTCCAAAGAAAGGTGGGGATAACTCCACACTTTCAAAGTGAGTGGTTCTCCAGTCAGTGAAGTGCTAAGACTCCCTCAGGGCTGACAAAGACACCCAAGAGGGTGCTATTCAGAGGCAGGTATCTCATAAGAGGACCCAAGGCCACCTCTAGCCTGCAACATCCCCAGAGACTCTACAGTACAGCTGGGCATCTAGAAATCCTTGATGGAGCAAGAGACAGCAGGTTAGCCCTGCCCTACACACTCTCGGGGGCTAAAGATGCATTCTTTTGCATAGGCAGCTGTAACTTTACCCCCAATGTAAACCAAGTAACCAGGGAGAATGAAGGGGGCCCCACCTGTCCCAGACACACAGCAAGGACCCGTTTGTCTTCCAAGAGATGAAGGTCAGTCTCCCATCGAGTCTGGCTCAGTGGTGGAATAACAGTCCCTGTACTGGAGGTACCCACACTTAGCTTCTTTGTTCCTATGGCTTCTCCAACCCTCATTCTAGAAAACAGGACTTCACCTTTCTCCGACAAAACCTGAAGCGCAAGCCCCTGTTGTACGACCCTCTGCTCTGTGCCCCCACTCTATGCTCCAGACTACACCCTTCTTTCGGTGTCCAGCTTTTAAGAATTATCTGGGCATCTAGAAGAAAGTGGGAGGGCTAGCCTCAGTCACAAATGGGTTCTTCCCCTCAGATGAGGAGCAGAGTCTCAGCCCCCATCCTTTCTCAGCCAAGTAAAGCCTCAACCTGCCTTTATCAGGAGGGATACTTGCTGGGAAGCTGATCAGAGATCACATAATTTGCTAATCTAGAAATTGTCCAGTGGCCAAGTTAGGGGATGAATTAGGCATTGTTCCCCAAATTCATCCCAGCCTTGCTGTCTTCGTGGGCCCTTGCATTTCAGAGGCTGGGTACTGGCAGATAAGTGGGGACCCCGAAGAAGGCAGAGGACACCAGGGCACTCAGGCACCAAGACTCCAAGACCACAGCTGCCACAGAGCCTCTCTCCAGAGTTGAAGTCTTAGGGTTGGCAGCTGTCAAGAAGCCCAAGTCAACAGGGTCTGTGCTAGGTGTTTTCAAAGCAGCTGACCCCAGTCTGGCCCCTTTGCATCTGAGGACTTGTTTCCAGCCAAAGCCAGACCCTGACCCAACAAGTCCCCAACCCTTACAGTCACCTTGAACACCAAATGTTGTTTTCATTAGCGTCCAACTCCCTTGCTCACATCCCAGCCCCCCAGAGAGGCCCCCAAGCTTGTGCTTCCTCCTGCTGTCTCCACAACCTCAAAATACCCCCGGCAGCTGGGAGGGGGAGGTGGTGATCTCAGCCGACAGCCATGCACAGCGACCCACCCGACCCTCCCCTGACAAACGCGGCCTTCCCTCGCCCACGGTATGGTGGTGGGGACAGCGGATCTCCCAGGGCCTCTACCCCAGGACAAGCTTCCACCCGGGACAGACAGCACCCCCTCTGTTCACCAGATGTGTTCTCGGATGCGCCTTGATAGGTGGGGAAACTGAGGGATTCCGCTTGGCCCCTTCTTCCCAAGTGCAGAGGAGCCTGACTCTGGGTGACTGGGCATACGTGGTTCCTCCAGAGGTTCAGAGCCGTCCAGCCCCACGTGTTCTCCCCAGCTGCTCCAGCTGTGCTGACCCAGCGCTTCTACCGCCTCTGCCCCACCTCTGTCTTCCCCATTCTTTCTTCCAAAAGTGCTGACTGGAGCCACAGGGGAAACTGCACTCCGGAGGAAACCGACAAGCCTGTGACCTGAGGAGTCACAGAGGAGACTGTTGGGAAAGAATGGGAATCATTTGGTTTGGGAACCATTTGCATGTTGGTTCAAAGTCAGCCTGCTGGCTGGCCAGCCCTCAACAGGTCTTTTCTTTGAATACTGGCTTTCTCTTCTGCAAAGAGGAACATTAGGGAAAGTGACTCTGGTCAAGGATTTGGGGAGAATTAAGAACAGCAAGTGCTTGATCAGACGAGGAGGAGAATGAACAGGAGAAAGGGAGGGGATCTTTTTTTTTTCTTTTTATGTGTGATATCCTGATTGTGAGGCTAGTGCTTCACCCCCTGCGCCATCTCCCCAACCCCATTTTTAAAATATACTCACAGGGGCTGGAGAGAGCTCGCTGTTTAAGAGCACTGGCTGCTCTTGTACAGAATGGGAGTTTGGTTTCCGGCACCCACATGGAGGCTCCATCACCCTCTATTGACTCCCTTGGGTACTGCACACACATCAGGTACACTTACGTACAGGCAAAACACTTCTATACATAAAATTAAAATAAATAAATATTCTAAAAGTATAATATACTTCCAACTACGTGTAACTCCAGCTCCAAGGGATCCGACACCTCTGGCCCCACCGCAGGCAGCTGCATTCACTGGCCTCTACCCACACTCGATACACACATATAGGCAATTAAAAATAATAAAACCAAATATGTTTTAAATTCTAGTGAAATTTAAAATTGTGATTACATTGCTTTGACCTGTCAAGTTGCCAGTGGCCCAGGTGGCCAGCAGCTGTGTGACCAGACAGTGAAGACCAGTCCCTAAACATTGACCAATTCTCTGATTCAGAGCTTGGCTTTCTAGACTTCTGACTATAGGCCTGTTATTTACTTTCCATCTGCTTCAGTTTCTCCATCTGCAAAATGGGGTGATGATGGCACACACCCCTCAAGAGTTTTTAGGGAGATTAAATGAATTAGGATTGGTAATGCATTTACAGAGCACATAGCAGATCATAGACTGCTAAATCAATAAAAATCTGGTTATGCATTATGAAATTTGACTTATATACAAATGTTAGGATGCCCCCCCATCCTTGTCACGCGTCTCAGTCAGTGTCTATCATGTTCTAGAATCCATGCCAAATGAATAATTTAACGACAAATACTAATGTAAAGAAGAGGAAAGGGAAACGTGCCAGAAATCTGAGAGATGAAAGATCAAGTAATGGAACCCTTGGTTTTTCACAGAGCTGCCTAGTGGTCAAGGAAAAAAGGGAAATACTGCAGATGGTTTCATTCTTCTCTGATGATCGTGTGAGTTCATCTGCTTTCTCTTACTCAAGACTGATCAAAAGCAAAGGTCTTGATATGTTCGTGCATCAAGGTAGATTTTGGAAACGTTTTTGAGGAACCTTGATCCGGCAAACTCCTGCACTTTTAAGCTTCTATCCACATTTGAAATACAAACCCTTCGCTGGAGCGAGCTTTTCCTCTCCCCATATTCTGTGCCTCAGAGATGGTCTATGTCCTCCGGGCCCAGAATATTCTCATAACCTCTACCATGTCTCCACCCGACATTGATCCGAGCTCCTAAACCCCTCTTTTCATTAAACAAGTGCTGTGTCTTTTAGCAGTCTGGTCCTTTCCCCCAGGGGACTCCCCTAGAGACATGGAGACCCTCTTAGTCCCCAGGTTCCATCTCAAAGAGCTGAAGTCACAGGTGCACCATTTTGTCTCCCACAGTTGAGAGCTGAGCTAGCCTTGGCCTTGTCGGCCGCCTGCCTAAGTGTGGGCATTGGGCTGTAGGCAAGACAAGCGGATAGGAGCCTGGGAAGGCACAGGATGTGGCTGTTAACAAGAGTGGCTTCCGGCTAATGCCGTCCCACCCAGCAGCAGGAGACATCTGCCAGCCTATCTGTCTCATCTAAACCACATCATCTCCCTAGTGCCCTCACCCAAGGCTGGCAGCCTCGGGAGGCAGGATGAGAAACCTAGCCTGTGGCAAAGTCGAGTTTGAGAGACCCTAAAGGAGTGGCTTGGCCCAGTTGCCCCTATGTCATGACAGATGTGTGCAGCACTCAGCCACAGTGGACAGCTGGCAGGTGAGTGTCCCTCCTCAGATCCATCCCAGTAGCCACAACTAAGCTTGATCCAACTGGAAGAGACAGGCCCACCTGCAAGAGGTTGCTGTGGGAGTTCAAAAACCCTTCAAGGCCCAAAGCAATGAAGGATGGGCACAGAGTCAACGTGGCTCAGGGCTCTGGTAATGTGCTCCAGTTTGTTGTAGACCTAATCCCAGCACAACAGAGGAGACTGTATTTGGAGACAGGACTTTAAAATAGACAATTAATATAACTGGTGTCTGTATTTTTAAAAAAGGAAAGGGGCCAGGCATGCTGGCACAGGCCTTTAATCCTAGCACTCAGGAGACTGAGGCCAACCTGGTCTACATAGTGAGTTCCAGGCCAGCTGTGTCTACAAGGAGACCTTGTCTCAATAACAATTATTATTATTATTATTATTATTATTATTATTATTAAAGAGGAAAGGACAGAGCTGAGTATGTGGGGCATGCCTATGAGCCCAGCATTGGAAAGTGAAGGCAGGAGGATCATAAACAAGTTCAAGGCCAACCTTGGATGCAGGAGACCATGTCTTAAACAACAACAACAAAAAGTAGCAGACAGGGACACAGAGACACAGAGTGATGACTAGGAGAGGCCTTGGGCACTCATCATCTGCACAAAATGAACAAGGACTTAGAAGGAACCAGCCTGCCACTCCCTGTGCCCCAGTGTCTAGCTTCTGGGCTGTGAGACACGGTTTCAGGCTGCCCAAGGCAGTGGTCAGTGGCGCAGCCTGTGTCCACCCACCAGCCCCAGCTGCCTCCATGAACTGAACTGTACCTCTGAACAAGTCCATCCATGGCCAAGGGGCAAGGAAGAGGCCGTGTAGACACTGAGGCCACACACACCTTAGCCAGGATTCTCTCAACCTAGCCAGGTGTGGCTCATGCCCACTTCCCAACAAGGAACCAGAGAGCCCTTTCAGGAGCTGAAAGGCTCCACGGAGCTGACTCTATTTTGTGGAGTGAGTTTGTTTGTTTCTTTGTTTGTTTGTTTGCTTGTTTGACACAGGGGCTCCCTATGGCCCCAACTGACTTGGAACTATGTAGACCATGCTGGTCTCAGTCTTACAGAGATCCACCAGCCTCTGCCTCCTGAGAACGAGGACTAAAAGCAAGCACCACAACTCATGGAGCTGAGTTTTAACAGTGTTTTAACAGGGATCATCAAGCCTAGTGAACGAAGAAACAGAGACACACAAGTCTGTAGTGGGGAGTTAGAGGCAGCTGACTCAGCGAGACATCTCACCACAGCTCGAGGGCGGCTGGCTGCCTCTAGAGTCAGGTCTGTGCCCTTCGGTGTGTAGGTTCATCCACTGGAGTCTGATCAGCTCACCAAGAGTCTCAATAGTTCCGTAGGACGTGCTGGGGCTTCTTGCCCACATCCTCACATCTACGCTGAGCTTTTGTCTGGCTTGAGATTACTGTGCATGCTGTCACCATTGCTGTGAGTTCACATGAGCAGCTGACCAGCTGTCTGGAAAACTGTGTCCTTCCGGTCACCTACCACCTCCGGCTCTTACAGTCTTTCCACCCCCTCTTCCACAATGAGCCCTGAGCCTTAGAAGTCAGAAGTTTGATACAGGTGTCCTATTCAGGGATAAGTGCTCTACAGCCTCTTAGTCTCTGCATGGTGACAGTTGTGGTTCTCTGTGTTAATCACCTAAGGAAGATTCTCTGCTGAATGCTGAGAGATGAATTAATCAAGGCAGGTCTGAGCTATTTATTTTTTCTTTTTCTTTGTCTGAGAACTTCATACATGAATATTGTATTGACATCATTTCCACCTGTCCTTCTCCCCCACAACTACCTCTCAGTTTCATGACCTGTTCTTTACTTATTATTGTTACTTATATATTATCTGCTGCTTTGCTCATTCAGCGACAGTACTTGTCACTAAGCATGTTTAGGGCCAACCACTTGGGATCAGATAACCTATCAGGGAGCTTGTCCCTGGAGAAAACTAGTTCTCTCTCTTCAGTTTCCACTGCTTCCCTTAGCTCTTCATCTAGAGATAGGACCTTGTGAGATTTCCCCTGCTCACGTTGGCATATTTATTTTTAAAGAATGGTGAATGATGGTTCTTGAGCCTCAATACAGGTCCTGTGGGATCCAATGCCACTATCACAGTATATGAGAAATGACCCTTGTGGCTCTCCATGTGGAGTGGGGTCGGGGAGAGAATTCATTTAATAGACAGCCACTGTCAGATATATTCTGCTCACAGATTTTCCTGAGGACATGGGTGCCCACTGTGGCGTATCTCCAAAGAATTTTGCTCAGACAGTAACACATAGCATCAAGTGGCCAATAAGGACAGACTTCCAGGAAGGCTCGTAAGGTGGTTAACTTTCTGCGTCTGGATTTTTCCCGAGTTCTGAGCACCGGACATGATTTTCGCTGCAAGTAGACCGGAGTCTTACCTTCTGCTGGTGAATCACTCCTGGATTCCTTATGGGTAAAAAGCCAGATGACCTCTGAAGTTTCTTGGGAGCAACAAGACATAGCCAAGATGACACAAGGTTCTGCCAAAGCCAGAAAGGGTGGGCCAAGTGGCAAAAGGAAGGCCCTGGGGTCCTGACCCATGGCTCTCTTGCTCTTGATTGTGTGTGTGTGTGTGTGTGTGTGTGCTTGTGTGCCCTTCATTCAGATGCACATGCACATGTGTTCACATGTGTGTGGAGGCCAGCATCCATCATCTTCCTTGATTGCTCGCCACCTTATTCCCTGAGGCAGTTTCTCGCTGACTCTGGAGTAGTTCATCCGTTCACCGCGGCTGACTGGCCAGTGAGCCCCAGGGACTGGCCAGTCTCCACCTCCTCCCACCACAGCGCTGGGATCACAGACGAGTGCCACCAGGCCCAGCTGTTAAGTGAGAACTGGGGGCTGAACTCAGGCTTGCTCAGCAAGCACTTTACCCACTGAGCCACAGACAACCCCGCCTCTTGCTCTGTGATCTTGAACAAGTACCTCTAGCTCTCCTGGCCTTGATTTCCCCATCCATCAAACAGGGAGGGGCTGAGACTATAGCTCAGCAGTAGAACTTTTGCCTGGCATGATTGAGGTCCTGGGTTCCAGGACGAATGAGCATTAGAGCAACAGTAACACAAACTTCATGACTCTGGTGGTAGATGCTAGAAAGGGAAATTCTACGCACCAAGAGAGCCTACCCAGAACCTCCCTCCCTGAATCCCTCGCACCCACCTTGCCTGAACCAGGCAAGTCAGTCATTTAGCTGAATACTCAAAGGATGAGGAAGCTTGGGGAAAAGGAAAACCATCCAGAGAAAGGGCACAGCATGTGCAAAGGTCCTGAGCCTGAAGCTTGGCACATCTGAGAGCAGCAAGAAGAGCAAGTAGCTGGAGCCAAGTGCAGGGCCAATAGGAACAGATGAAGACAGTAAAGTGTCAGGAGGGAGGGGACTGTATATAACCACTACCCTGGACCCTGAGGTGAAACAGTTTAAAAAATAGATGCAATTGAATGCCTCTCTTAGAATTTATATCTAATGGCAGAAGGAAGGGAAAACAGACAAAATGAAACAGGACAGGAGAGGGAGGGCTGGGTTGGGGACAAGATAAGATTCCTCCAAGGCATGCCCCCAGTGACCTACTACCTCCAGCCAGGCCCTGCCTCCTAACAGTTCATCCAGCTAACCCATGGATGAAGCTAGCCCTCGTGGTCCAGCCCCGTCAGCACTGTCATCTGGAGACCAAGCCTGTGATACATAAACCTTCTGGGTGCTATTTCACGCCCAAATCCAAAAGTCTGCATAGTTACAGTGCACATCCCAGCAGGCACTCCCTTCACCTTCCTTGATCCCTTTTCAGCGAGGCTGGCTGACCCAGAGTCTGCACTGCAGAGAGGACCGTGAAACAGACACACACAAGGATGTGGCAGGCGGTGTGGACAGTTGATTCAATCGGACATCTCTGTCCAGCTGGCTGGAATAGCTGGAAACAGAACTCTCCAGGTGGACAGAGGAGGAGGAGGAGGAGGAGAAGGAGGAGGAGGAGGAGGAGGAGGAGGAGGAGGAGGAGGAGGAGGAGGAGAAGAAGAAGAAGAAGAAGAAAGACAGAGACTTCCTGCATTTCATCCCAGTCACAGGAGGAACATGGGTCCAGTTGTTCCACATGGGAAGCAACTCCTAAGAGGTTTGGGGTCGCCACAAAGTCCTAGAGACAAAAGTCCTTTTTCACTGTAGTCTGTGCATACTTGGAGGCAGAAGAGATGGTGCCCAGAGAGCTGGAGACCTGGTTTTATTCCATCAACAGGAGCTGTGCAAACTTGAACATGTTAATTCACCTCTCTGACCCTTGTTTGTGTTGTATTTTCTCTGTTTCAGGCAGGGTCTCTCTTTGTAGCCCAGGCAGACCTAGAACTCACTATGTATCCCAGGCTGGGCTTGAATACATCCATCCTCCTGTCTCAGCCTCTGGAGTGCTGAGAGGCTGTGCATGTACCCCCACACCCAGAGGAAAGGAACATTTCTGGCAGGTTAAGTCCCAGTCTTCCATTTGCGAATGTGACAACCCCATCAATGGCTGTCAATGGTCCTCAGAGGGGGTGTAGCCTTTGTGAGGTCACCACAGAGGTCATCTGGGTTCCCACCCAGCAACTTTTGCCGTTAAGTCTCCATGAGGTACCAGCAAACGGGAGCACACCTCCTTGATGAGGAGAGTCTTCCCCAACCCTCATGTAGGCACTTGCTGAACATTGGGCTGTTGGCAGACTAGGTTGGGCTTTCTTAGTCAGGGGAAAGGAAGGTTCCTGGATGGGAGAGGACATGAGGCTGTGACCTGAGGCTCACGAATGGGTGACAACAGGGAGCTGAAGACTAGCACAGACATGGGCATCCCAGCAAGTAGTTCTGCCACAGCCCCCGGCCACCCTGCTCCCAACAGTCCATCTCTCACTGATGGAGGTCCTCCTGAGCAGGTTGTGACAGCCCAGCAGGACTGGCTGGAGTCTTGCTGTCCCTGTTCCAGGTGGTGACTGGCTCCCAAGGGATTCAAGGTCACAGGTAAGGGAGCTGGCTCAGTAGGTAAAGGTAAAGTACTTTATCTACAAGCATGAGGACTTGAATTCAATCCCCAGCACCCACCTAAAAATATAAAAATAAGTTTTTAAAAAGCTCAGGCACAATGACATGTGCTTCTAATCTCAGTGCTGGGAAGGTGGGGTCAGGAAGATCCCTGGGGTTTGCTGGCTAGCCAGCCTAGCCTACTTGGTAAGTTAGTAGCAAGATAGTCTCTCTCAAAAACAAGATAGAGGGGCTGGAGAGATGGCTCAGAAGTTAAGAGCATTGGCTGCTCTTGCAGAGGACCTGGGTTCAGTCCATCCATAACTCCAGTTCCAAGAGATCAGATGCCCTCTTCTGGCCTCTGCAGGCATTGCACACACACATGGTACACTTAACATCACTCAGGCAAAACGCTCATACACATAAAATAAAAATAAATAATTTTTAAAAAACAAGATGAACAACATCCTGACACAAAGGTTGGCCTCTGATACACACACACACACACACATATGCATCCATACATACATGAGCATGCACACACATACACAGTCACTCATTCGGATACAGAGATTTAAAGTCACCATAGAGTACTGAGGACATGGTTTCATTCCAGTCTGTGTACTTTTGAAGAAATGGTTCCCCACAGGACCAGAAGCCCAACATCTGGTCCCAGCACCATGCACTGTGTTCTTGAACTTAACCTCTCTGGGCCTCAGTCTCCTCATCTATAAAATGGACATTGTACCACTAATAATATTGCCACCTACCAGAGTGGTGGGGAGGATTAAGTGGCCAGAGCAGAAAGTGGGTCAAGGCCAAAATTATAATTTACAGATCTAAATCCAAGGCTACCAAGCTAACATTCCCCAAGGACAATGTCACTGAGGACTTTAAACTGTAGCTGGGGTTCAGAGAATGTGGGCATTCTACCAAGGCCTCCAGTTCCAGCATGCTGAATCAAAATTAAACCCCAACGTCTAGGAACTCCTTGTGACAGGGAAAGTTAAGTTGTTCTCACCCTGGAATGATAGAAATGGACTTAGTCAGCTCAGAGCAGGAGGTGACAGGCCTTGGCAGGCTAGTGAATAGCCCAGAGAGTGACCAAAGGCTCGTGTCCCTTGAACAATGGCTGTGGCCAGAGTGAAGGGCTCCTTCGGGGATGCTCCAGGCAGGACCGGCCTCCATCTCAGAGCCTGGATCGGGGAAGCAGAGTCGCTCTCGTACAGACAATAAGGAGCAGGGCTTTAGCAAAGACTCTTCCTGAGCACCGAGGCCAGGCCCTCTTCTAACTCAGGGAAAATGGCTCACATGAAGCACAGCCATGACTGGACTGAGTTGAAAGGCACTGAAAATTCTGACTTCCTTTATGACTCTGTCTCAGCAGAGCCCCTTTTATCCTCAGAGCAGCCTTAGGAGGAGGTGGAAGGGTGGGCTCAGAGACACTGAGGTGCTGTCCCAAGTCACAGAGCCAATCTCTGGCAGGCATGGCCTCCAAGCCTCAGCTCCAGCTCTCTTGTCATTCAGTCCCCATATCACCTCCTGATGTCCCTGAAGATGAAATGTGGGCATCTCAGTGATAACAAGTTTAAGGGATTAGCAAGGTCCCATGTCCCCCAGACAGGCCCATGCCCTCTCTCAGGCCTCAGACACTCACCAAGAAGCACCTCTGGGTGCTTCCACTCAGTTATAGGGTCCAAACTGGGGCTCAGGTCACTGCTTGTCACCAAGCATTCAAATCAAACCCAACCGTGACCAGAAACCACAGACCCTTCCCAGCTTAAGAAACATCAAGCCTAGTTAGATGCCTAGTTCACATGCCCAGAGGCAAAACCAGTTAGCACAAGAAAAACACCCTCGGGGGCCCACACCAAGCATTTACTCCCAGAGGGTGGTCTGTCAGCCAGACCCAGTTGCAAATTCACATCACAGTTTAGAGCTTTTTGAATGTTAGACAGGATGTGGGAAAGAAACATGGCCTTGTGCAGCTCAGGGTCCTGTGACAGGCACTGTGTAGAAACCAGGAGGGATGAGTTCCACCCAAGGTTGACGGGAGCTGCAGAGCTGTCCCTGCCAGGCCTGGTGTCACCCTCAGAAGATCAGAGGGCAAGGTGGAGCCTAGGCCACCATCTCGAGGCCGTTTCCTGTTCCCTGTGTGGACAGGGAAGGTAGAGCTGGGACACCCCCGGCCCCCAAGCTTCATGAAACCCCTGCATTGTGCCCTCCTGCCCTATCTAATGAGACAGTGGTGTTGGAGAGCAAAGGTCATGGACTGGGGCAATAGGGACCTGTGACCCCTTGGCACGTCAGTGGGTCCGTCTTCCGATCGCCTTGAACTGTACAGGGATGGGCATAAGCCCAGAAACTGAAGCCACCAGAAGCAGCCACTGCTTCCCAGTGGCCGAAGGCCTGGGAGATGAATACTAGGGCGCACGGGTCGACAGACACAGAACTTAACCAATTAAGGTACCTGCCTCACTCCGCCCGTGCCTGGGCTCCAGGCTGAAAGCTGTGTGCGCCTCTGCCCTGAAGATGGGCTTGATCAGGGCAGTTCCCTTCCCCCCTGCAGAAGCCAGGTGGGAGGGCTGGAGCTCGGTAGGCACTGGGGCTCAGAAGTGGAGCCCAGAGAAAGGACACCCCTCCTCCACACATGAAATGGGGTGCAAACCACTTCCCAGGCTCCCATGGTGGCTCAAAGACAAAGGAGGCCCAGCTTAAATCCACCAAGGCCGAAAGACAGTAGCAGACTGTGCCAAGCACTTGCCAGCTTAGGTCTCCTCAGTCCAGGCTCAGCCTTTCCCTAAGACACCAGCCTTTCTCTCAGTGACGAAACCTTCCAGAAAACTCCTGGCATAAGGCAGGCAGCATAGAGCCTGGCTGTTGGAACCCAAAGTGGGTGAAATCCCCACTGTATTCCTATGTGGTTTGGGCACATGGCTTAACCTTTCCGGTCCTCAGTGTCTCTGTCTGTCTAATGGGGGTGGCGACAGTACATTTTAGCTGGTGTGAGGCCTACCCTGGGCACTCAGTGGGTGCTCTAAATAGTTTAAAACTCATCTGGAGTGGTTGACTGATCCCACACTGCCCAGAGTGGCATGGCATGCTGAACTCTGAAGAAGCAGGAGCAGCCTGGAGCCCTCAGACTCGTGGGGTGCCCCACACTGGCTTCTAGGGTACATTCTCCCATGACCCCTTCCTGCTAACGGAGCTCCTCCATTGGAAAACTGGGATGTGCTGTGGAGTACCACTAAGGTTCCATTTTCAAAGCTTTCCACAATCCAAATGTCAACACCAATGGAAACAATATGTTTATTTTCAGACCTCCTGCCAGACCCGATTCATTTGCACAGGCTCAAAGCCCCTTCTGGAGCTGTAATGTCTCAGTTTTACAGATGAGAGGAAGGGTGAGGAGAGCCAAAGCCTGCTTGATTTAGACAGCACTGGGGGAGGGCGGGGCCCCAGCAGGTGTGAGGACCCTGGCTTGGTACTAGACAGCCTGGCCTGGCCCAGCCCCAAGGAGCAGCACCGAGGTCTCCATCTCTCCATCTCTCTGTCTGCTCATCTACTGTCTACTCACCACAACCTCTTAGGTACTTTTCCCTCTGCTCTTGGGTTGGGGGAGGGTCCACTGATTTCTCTGCCCAATGGCCTCAGCGTAGCCAGCAGTCAGGACAGGGGCAACAATAGGAAGATGAAAACCAAGTTCAGAAATGGAACTCCCCTGGAACCACTGGTTCACATGGGCCCCAGATGCGCTGGGACCTGGACGTGTGGCTGGGTGGAGAGACAGTGATGCCTTCAGCTCAGACACAGGGCCCGGCTGGCTGGTGGAGGATCCAGCCCAACCTCAGACTTCCTGGCATGTGCTAGACATTAAGTGGGCTCTCTGGACCATCTGGAATATTCTAGCTTGGCAAGGTGGGCATGGTCATGGCATTGCTGTGGTGCCTGTGTTGTTAATGAGGAAACTGGAGGTTTGCCGAGGTCAACATGCAGGTGATGGGGTCACTGTTGGAGGCAACAGGCCTGACCACCTCATGCTTGTCAGCCCCACAAACTCAAGTAACAGAAAAGTGTAAAGGAGGTCTTTGGGGAGAGCGCTGTCATCTTCAAACACCCCTTATTTAAAGCTGGGAGCAGTCGGTTCCCCCTGGGTGGCAGCAGAGGAAACAGAGCAACCTAGGCACATTTCATCTCATGCTTGCCCATCTGACCTGGCGGGAAAAATCTCACTGCGCCTTACCTCATCCGGGTGCCACATACCATCAATGTCATGAGACCCAGGTACACTGAATATTTTCCAGCATAGTGCCATCTTCCTAGCTGCAAGCCCCATTCACCCACAGCTCCTACCCATCCTCCAAGGTATTACTGCCTTGCCATCTCCTCTGCAAAGCCCTCCCGACCTCCCTGTGCTTTTTCCCCACTCAGTCCTTCTTTCTCCCCTAGTTCATGTCCTGGAAAGGGATGCAGATGTCTGTAAAAACAGGCAAGAGTTTGGCACACCAGACACCCTTGGGAAAAATATATGTTGGAGGAATGATTTGAAAATGGAGGTACTTCCCAGGCGTAAGTGCACACCTGTAATCCCAGCACTCAGGAGGCAGAGGCAGGCAGATCTCTGTGAGTTCAAGGCCAGCCTGGTCTACATAGTGAGTTCCAGGCCAGATGGGCCTACAAGGAGACCCTGTCTCAAAAGGACCCAAAATTTTTTTTTAATTTAAAAAGTGAAGATATCTTAGCAGCTCATGGCATTGCATTTCGGAGCTAAAGAAACCAAGACTCAGAAAGGTGACCTGCCCTGCCCCAGGTCCTGCAGTTGATGAGTGGTACTCCAAAGAGACACTCACAGTCAGGAACATTCGCCTGGCCCTTGGGAATCATGATGTATCAGGTAAAAAAGAATAGAATGTCTGAGAGCCACAGCCAGGACTGGCCTGCCTCTTCCTTGTCCAAGACACACAAACAGGAAGGCGGGACCACTTTGAAAATTGTATTCTGGCTGGATCAGCAAGCCAGGGGCCCACAGGAGGTCCTAGAACCTCTCAGGGCAGAGCTAGATGTTGATCAGTCCTCAGTGGGGGAGGAAGGGGTGGCAACAGAATGGCCGCACCTGGGAGCCAATGGGAGGCAGCAGAGCCTCCAGGTATCCGCGATGTGGCTTCTGGGAGGGCATCAGACTGCTGCACCTTGACCCCTCCACTCTGTCCATCTCCTGTCCCCCGCTAGTTTTAGAAATTTACAAGTGAAGAAATGACAGTCGTAGAGGCAGAAGATCTCCCCAGGGCAAACCTTTTAGGAAGACTACCCTCACTATTTCATACTTAGCACCTCAAGTTATCTCCTATGCATATTCTTTATTTTAAAAATGACTGGACTGTGGATATAGCTCAGTCAGGGCACTTGCCTAGCAAGCTCACGGTCCTGGGTTCCATCCCCAAGACCACAGAAACTGGGAGTGGTGGTACATGCCCGTAATCTCAGCACTTAGAAGGTAGAGAGGTAAGAAGATCAAAACCTCAAGGTTATCCTTAGCTATATATATGTATTGCAAGTTTGAGGCCAGCCTGAGCTAAATAAGACCCTGTCTGAAATAAAATATGACCAGGTATTGTGGTGCATGCCTTTAATCGCAGCAATTAGGTGGTAGAGGCAGGCCAATCTGGTCTACTTAGAGTCAGTCAAGGCTACACAGTGGGACCCTGTCTAAATGAATAAATAAATTAAAAATATATATATAAATATTTAAAATGAAATAAGATAAAAATGAGACTAAACAGTCCAAAGACATTTTGTAACTTGCCATTTTTGTTTCACAGTGTAGAATGACTGCGTTAATACACATTCCTAGAAGCATTTGCATTTTCTAGAAGGGAAGTTTGCTGATCCAGAGTAAGAGAAAAACCTACTTCTAACTTCATGTGTTTTTATTTAATAAGCACTTCTGGGTTTATCAGGTGCCTGGTGCTGTTCAAGCAGTAACGGAGTCACTGGGTTTAGTCACTGTAAAACACCTCCAGAGCCTTGTTCTCTACCAGGCCTACATGCCACTTTTGTCGTTAGAAATATGTTTAGGGGGCTGGAGTATGGCTCAGTTGTTAGGAACACTGACTGCTCTTGCAGAGGATCCAGGTTCGATTCCAGTATCCACATGGCAGCTAACAACCATCCATAACTCCAGTTCCAAGGGAATTTGACGTCCTCTTCTGATCTCTGGGGGCATTGCATGACACAGGTGCACTTACATACATGCAGGCAATATGCTCATATACATAAAATAAAAATAACAATTTTTTAATGAGTTTAGGAGCTGAGAGTTAACTCAGTAGAAGAGTATGCTTAGTGTGTGCTAGCCCTTGGGCTCAACCCATAGCACCTAAAAAGCAAACAAAAAAGTCTTTATACACATAGTGAACAGGTATCTCTTGGTATAAAACCATGTCTCTTTGTGAGTGGCTTTTTCTATCTTCTGGAATTGTCTGTTGTGCTGTCTCCTGGGCCAGGCTTATTTAAAGGGTAGGTTCAAGCCAGGTAGAGCTGGATTATCTGCTCCCTTGTAAAAGCGCAGAAGGGAGGTAACTGTGTTACCACCAATGGTCATGTATGCTTGTATTTCATAAGCAGAACCTTGACCCTCTTTTTGAACCAAACCTGGTAGCAGGCAAAAAGCCACACGAACCACATGGACTTGTTCAACCTCAAACCAAAGGACCTAATCCTGTTTTTAAAAACACAACTTGCTGATGGAACCGAACTGGGTCTCGGGTAAACCTGCTGCAATGGGATCAGATGGTTGCATTTTCCTTCAAGACTGGTCCTCACAGCTCCATCTAGAAAGATCAACTTTCAATTCCATGTCTTGAAACCCTGTGTTTCCATTTCTATAGGTGAGACTCAAGACTCAGAATGGGTGAGGCCCATGCAAGCTGGGCTTCTTGGGGACCTGGAGTGCGCTATATAGCACTCTGAGCCCCGGGGTCCCCTTCCCCAGGGCTGCTATAGTGATGATAGCCCTACAAGCAGGGTCTTCAGGAGGCTGCAGCTGTGGAATAGCATCTACTCCATGAGTTACTGAGGCCTCAGATGACAGTCATGTCCTCCCAGGCAATTCCCAGCCCCTTCGACACCTGGGCTCAGAGTCTGGGTATCACTTGGCTTGTCCTGGACCCTGAAGACCACGGAGGTAGGAGGAATGTAACTCTACCCCCCTCTCATCCACATTCCCCATTGAGGACACATCTGTCTCAATCTGCCCACCCTGGACATCAGACTGGGCCAGTGGACCACAGCGTCGAGGTCATGTCCCCCTGGGAAAGAGAGCAGAACAAGGAAAGATGAAGCTGAGGCCTGGCTGGGTGAGTGACGGGCATCTTCTACATAGTCACAGGCATGGAGAAGAAAGGCTTCTGGGCCTTGGACTGTTGGCGACTGCAGCCAGCTTATCTCTGGGATAGCCTGCGGCTCTCTGCTTCCGCATCTACTGTTCACAGCATCCTTGCCACCAGGAGGCTTAGCAGAGCACTGGGAGGAAGACGGGTTGAAAATCTGCACCCCAATGCCCCTGAACCCCAACAAACAGACAGAAGCTCCCAGATCTTGCCCAGGAGCCCATGTGTAAGACCCCATTTTCTAACCCTGAGCCCACTGGTCACTTCCTCCCTCGTAGTTTCTTAGGGAATCATTCAGAAAAGGAATTCTTTCTCCCAGGTTTCCCTGACATCTAAGTCAGACCCAGCTGACTGCTGGGAGAGACAAACAGGCCACAACATAAAACAGTACAGCAGCTTTTGTCATTCCTCAGGATAGTCAGATCCATCCCATGTCCCAGTGGGAGACAACAGTCAGAGCCATGGTTCCCTATCTCAGGCACCAACCTCCCGTGACCTATGACTACTGAGAGTCAGGAAAGGAGACTACCTGAAACACATCCCAACCCATGGACAGCCTTGAGGACCAGCAGTACCCAGTATAAACTCATTTCGTGTATGCTTGAGACTCAACTTCTCCGTCAACAAACAGAAGGTG
Organism: Eospalax fontanierii; assembly: GCA_035773235.1. Lineage (NCBI taxonomy): Eukaryota > Metazoa > Chordata > Mammalia > Rodentia > Spalacidae > Eospalax > Eospalax fontanierii. The sequence continues at coordinate 20,966,914 of CM069526.1, forward strand.
AGTGCTCCAAGGAAGGTTCCAGAACTCAGAGTGCTCCCATAGAGTCTTACTGGGTGATTGAGTCTCTAGCCCCTAAGGTTCTTGCACTAAGAAAATCTCAGCCTCCACCCCCACCCATCCAGCTCAGCCCACAAATAGTTCACATTCTTCCAAATTGGAATGGCTAGTCCCTATTTCAACTAAAATGCAACTTAAGACTTAAATCCCCCCAGGCCACCACCCCTACCCAGGCCAGTGGGAAGAAAGCAGAAGCAGCCTCCGCTAGCTTCTGCTGGTTTCTCTCACATTTCTGGTAGTGACAGTGGTGGTCTGTAAGTACTATTAAAAATTATCCAGAACAAAATCATTGCTACCTGGGTATTGCTTCTCTGTTAACTGAGGGAGGTTGAGTTCAGGCTGAGGCAGATGCAAAGAAGGTTGCTTTTGGGCTTGCTGTTAATAATCTTCATGGCAGATCTGTGTAGTTCTATTGCTGAACATGAGCAGAAAAGCACTCGGCTGTAGCATGGGAGCTTGGGTCTGCTCTAAGATGCATACACAATTCATAATGATGCATTTGATTAATGGTGAATGAGCGTGGAATTTAGAGGACCAGCCCATGTGACAGCCACATTAACACCAGATGAAACTGTCTTGTGGAGTGATGGGACAGAAAAACCAAGAGCCCAGGGACAGTGACTGTCCAGCTAGCCACAGGCAGCATGCTAGACAGAGGCCAACTTCTCTACAGTTTCAACTGTGTGTGTGTGTGTGTGTGTGTGTGTGTGTGTGTGTGTACGTGCCTGTGCCAGTGAGCTCGTATGTGAGAAACAGAGGTTGACACCTGTTGGATGCTGTCCTCAATGTCTCTCTCCACCTTATGTTTGGGGACAGGGTCTCTCACCGAGCCTACTGCTACACTGACTGATCAGTAAGCCCCAGATCATCTTGTTGCTGCCTGTGCAGAACTAGGCTCATCAGAACCACTGCTGCTTCCAGCTCTTTACACAGGGACTGGAGATCAAACCCAGGTCCTCATGCTATGACAAGCACTTTACCCACTGAACCATCTCCTTAGTCCCTTCTATAATGTCCTTCTTTGTAAGAGGAGAGGAAGAGAAGAATCCACTTACGAACATAAAGGGGAAAATGAGTCTGATTTATTGTCAAATGTTGGCTTTTCAAATGTCAAATTGAGACACTAATGTAAAAGGTTGACTCTTTCCCCCCACTGTCCACAGGGGCTAGTAAGACCATAAATCCAATGGGATCAGACTGGGGAAGTGGCCTTTTGTGGTTCTTTTGTAAGCTCAACTATGACCGATGGTCAGGAGAGCCAGCTTTAAAAGGACAGCGCTCTTGAAGCCTGTTGGATGTTTCAAACAGCACTGAAAGGCAGAGTCACTGTGACTGGTGACCGCAAGGCAGAGGGTAACAGCCTGGCCTGTGATGAGCAGACCCAGTCAACTTGGCAGCCAGGGGTCAGCATTTCCACCCCCAGCCTTGCTGGGTGTCTCCAATTCCAGCCCCCACGAGTCTTATTGAAAACATTATCTTCTCCATCAATAATGCCTCTAAGTTCTTTATTAGCAAACTCCCTGGCCAAAGCTGACATATTTACAGCACGCTGTAAACTTTACGTATCTGCAACAATATTAAAGGCGAGCAGGAGGCAGCCTCCGCTCAGTGACCACGACAAATCATCACATCTTAAAATGATCAAGTGGGGGGCTAATCGTCCTGAAGGGAAGGGCTCCCATCCCATCCACCAGCCAGAAAGAGCATTAAGAACGATGGGAAAAGTATGTTTGAGGATTGAAAACATAAGAATACATATTTTTTAAAGGGGAGGAGGGAGGAACACTGAAACGATAGGACCGTCCAGTCTGCAGCCGAAACCTGATCTTCAGATGGAATGGTAACATTCGGGGTTGTTTGGGTAGAATTGCTCCAAGCTGTTTTCACTCAGAATGTATAGATTTAAGGTAAGAAGCACTGCACAGGTCATAACCACTTTGGAAGCAAGTCCCTTATCCCTTTTCAGCTGACAAAGGTAGGGACCGATTTTGTTGTTTCTTTCTGTAACTGGGGAGCTCTGTGGATTTTCACTTGGAAGCACGTTAGAAAAAATGCTTGCTTGCCCCATTCTTTTTATCACTCGCCCAGCATTTTCTATTTTGGGTTGTGTCTTTCTAGTGGTTTAAAAAAAAATCCCTTAAATCCCTTTTCCCAGTGAAGTGTTCATGCAGGTCTCCGACTTTGTCCCAGCCCACAGCTCCTCCAGAGAAAGCATGCCAGCTTCATAAAAATGTTCTGTTTTCTCCTTTGGGAATATATATATATATAGATAGATCGATAGATATAGATATAGATATTGATGTATAATTTTTTGAGATTTTCAAATTCTCTCTTAAAGAACACTTAGGTGAGAACCTGGGTCTCTAAAACTTTGAGCTCTACAGTAAATGATCTGTTTTGATAAAACTAGAAATCGGTGCCTATTTATTTGGGAAGAATCAATCAATGGTCTCTTGGGGAATATTTGATTTTCAGTTGTTATTTGGCAAACGGAGTGAGGGAATTGAGTGCCCAGTTGAGAACCACATCCATTCTGTTAAGTGAATCCCCCCACCCCACCAAACTCCACTTTTAAACCATTTTCCTCAAGGACAGGGAGAAAAGAAAAAAAAAATTAGAAAGAGATTATTTCTAACTCTCAGAAAGTATAAATACAGTTTCAGAAGAAAATACCATTGGTATCTTAGAGGAAATAAAGATAATTCCGTTACAGACGGGCAGTTTTAAAAGGAGGTTTTGGACTCTGCATCCAAACAGAGACTTTGGAGACTTGAATTAATAATTAGCTTGCCCAGTGCTGTTCATTTGCAGGGCTCTGATCCACCATTAACATTTTTAAACTTCTTCAAAATATCTACAATCTACCTTCACCATGTATTTAAAAAAGAAAAAAAGGAAATAAAGGATATTTAACCCAGGGGGAAAAAAAATCTGACTTCAGGTGAAAACTTTTAGTAAAGAAATCTCTATTAAGAGCCCCATGTTTAAAGACAGTGGTTGGGAAAGATTAAAACACAAATTGGTGACAATAAGATGTCATCAGATTCTTATGTGTTTGCCATCCGGAGCACCATCAAAGCCGCCCCATATGTTAACAGGCTTTTTATATATCTTTTGTATGCAGCTTCAATTTAATTTTTATCAACAATGACAGTCACAATCTCCAAATATTTGTGTCAGGGGCCGGAAAGGGATATGTGCCCCAAAATGCCCTCAAAATTATATGCCGATGTCAACACCACACGTTAGAGCTGTTATGTTTTTGTGGTTTTTCTTTTGTAAAAACATCTCTTCCATGGGCTTTTTGTCCACACATATCTATATGATGATTTTTTTTTCTTCCAGTGACGGGGACCACAGATTTTGGCTCCTCCATCGGCAATATTTTTTAATTTGTTCTTTCAACCTCAGTGAAACCGTACGATTCCTTTTTCTTTGGTTGATCTGTGCTGGAAATGAATCCCACAACTTGCAATCCCTGGCGTGTCCTATCCCATAACAATACAAGATGTGCAAAATGTGCTTAGGATTGAAAATCGCATTTTGAAAATCCAAGAGTCTGTCTTTCTATACTTTGCCTAAGCAGCTTATTGAATAAATCCAGGTATTGCTGAATGATCTCTAGGGGTTCAAAAATGATAAAATGAATATTTTTTTAAAGAGCACGATGTTCTATTTATTACATTTCATTAGGTAAACCTCAAAAAAGTAAACATTTTTCTCCCTCCAGTTGCCCACCGCCTGTTTCAGATTTTAATACGATGATACGTTTTTCAGGATCTCGAATATTTATGTTTCAGAACTTAAATATCTTTATTTAAACCATACAGTCCTGATCTCCCAAACCCTGGATTTTTCATATTTTGGCGACTGAAATCTGGCATGTTTGAAGGTTTTGCCTCTCCGCAGAAGTCTCTCGTTATCGAAGTAGAAAAACAAAGGGGATGTCGGTTAGAAGCCGCCCGATGCTGGCTGCTAGTGCCGCGAAAACACTCCGCGACCCCCTTCCTTTTCTGCCCTGAGGACAATTACTCTCTTAATAATAAATAGGGAAAATGTAAAATGTTTTCTTTAAATTAAAAATCGAAACGAATTGTTTTAATGAATATCTCTGGTTATGGGGTAACACACGCCTTCGTGTGTACACTTTCTGAAGAAAAATTTCCTGTGCGGTTTTCCCTGTGAGATCAAAAGGAACTAATTAACTTTTCTATAAGGTAAACAAAACTTTAACTTGAAATATCCCCGTGAAGTATGTGGGAAGTCAGCTTTTGTGTGAGTAGAAGAAGAAAGGAGGGAGGGAAGGGGGGAGGAGGGACCGACTGAGAGGGAGCCAGGGTTTAATTTTCTATTTGAATCTTCTTGTGCTCAGAAGGTACTGGAAACTCCTTCCCCAGAGTCAGCTTTTTTCATTCCCCCACGATTCTCAAAATGATATTTAAATCAAAGGGGGAGACGTTGCCAAGTTCAAATCCCTCCTTAGATTAATAGGGCATTGCTCTGCAACTAGCAACCGAGTTCTTCTCCGAGCCCCTTTAAGAACTGGGTGTGTGGATGAACACCGGGAGGAGTGTGGGAAAGAGAGAGATCCTGCAGGGAGGAGGGAGAAGATCTTCCAAAGGACGGACAGCGGCTACCCCACCCCCAGCCAGTTATTAGGGTCAAGGGACCAGCCCTGGGGATGTGGCTCACTTTCTCAGGCTTCTGGGACTAACACCCTCTCCAGAAGAAGCAGTTCCCCAGGATGGTGAGGATCTTGGGGTCCAGTTCCTCAGGGGTGCTGACCCTTGTACAGGAAAGCCAAGTGAGAAGCCCAGCCTGCCCCTCCTAAGAGACACAGCTGCCATCAAGGCTGGTCCCTCCCAGGACAGCGAGTCCTTGGCCTGTGAGGGCCAAGGGCATGGGGCCAGGGCCCTTTTGCAGGGCCTCTTCTGCCCTGGCCAGGGTAGGCAGGCTGTTTGCCTAGAAGACAGAGGCGGGAAGAGGGCCACCAGAGCAGAGGAGAAGGCTCCAAGAGGCAGGCCACTATTAGAGAGCTTATGCACCCTACCCAAACCCTGCCTGCCCTCGGCCTCCAGCCTCCTGACGTTCCTCAGGCAGAGGCTTGGGTCACATGCCGTATGTACAGATACCCTCTGAGGCCACAGCAGTACTGATGACTATAACTCTTTGGTGTCCCAAGTGCCAGGCTCTGTGGTCAGTGCTCAGCCCGAGAACTTACAGCAAGCACATCAGATACTGCTATAAACCAAGTTTAACAGAAGAAGGAACTGAGGCAGAGAGAGTCAAAGCAATATGCTTGAGGGTAACAACTCACACGGAAAAGCACTAAGCTACTAATCTGCTGAGGATGTGGAGTGAGCGCCCTGGGAACAGCCTCAGCTCACCCAGTAGCTCAGGCTGGCCCTCATGCATGGCCTGACTGTGTTGTAACGGTACTGAGAAATAAGAGCTCTGCATAAGTTCATGCCCTCATTTACCGGACACCTAAGCCTGCAGCTGTCTCATTATTGTGCCACCTGGTGGGCACTGCCCCCCCGCCCGCATACCATCTGTCTTGGTCACAGGAGCCTCTAGTGAGCTGTCTTTGGAAGGACACCAAAGGGTGTTCATTGTCAGGTACCAATGCTGTCTGTGGCGTACCCTTGGGAGAGGCCACAACCAGCTCCATCCTTCCTAGCTGGCATGCCAGGCAGAACACAAAAACAAAAACAAAATTTGAACGCCTCAAATCGATCCCTTTTGCTTCAGAGAATAATTATACACAAGAAGAAAATGGGAGGGCGGAGCCAGCAATGGCTTCTAAGCTAGATTCGGGAGCAAGACCCTCCCATTCAGGGTTGTCACATCCTGGCTGTATGACCCTGAAAAGAGCTTTACCTCTCTGACTTGTTTTCTTCATCTGTTAAATAGAGATAATTCCAGCTGCTTCTAGTGGAATAAAATGTGTTTAGATACTAGTGGTGAGTTGTTACAGAAGTTAAAGAAAAACTGACAGTCCTCTCCACCCCAACACTTGTCTCCTGTACCTAAAATTGATATCTATGTTTAAGTTCGCTCCTAATGTAAATATTTACTTCTTATGAGATGTGTCACAGCCAAATCTCACTCGTTTTTTGTTAATTCTGGGTCAACACTGTTTCTTGCTGTTGGGGGACCCGGCTTTGGCTTCATTATGTTAGTGGAACATGCCTGAGCTCTGTACTGAGGGCCCTATGTAGTCAGCTCCATTAGCAGACACTTGTTGAGAACCTACTGTGTGCTGGTTACAAATCAGGTGTGAACCTGAGAGACAAGGGCGCATGTTCTGGAGCAGGACTGGATGACGAGGTGGACAGAAGCTGTTTGTTTCTTTGGCAGTGAATCAGCCATCACTATGGCATGTAGGCAACCCCACCCCCTACTGCCTGAACAAATCTCATCACCTCTCCAAGCCTCTAGTTCCCAATAAACTGAAGATGGCCCCATGGGACAGGCTCTGGGCTGGGCTTTGAAAGGATATGGCTTCCATTGTAAAGGGAGGAGCAGAGTACCGGGGACCCCAGGGTCTCCCGCTGCTGAGCAGAAGCGCTATCCAGGGATCTAGATGCTCGTAGGATGTTTGGACATCTCCTAGGCTTTCTGACCACGGCATCCAGGAGATTAGGAGTGTCTGTAGGCCCAGAACCCTGAGACCCCAGAGTCCATTCTTGAAAGCTGTTTCATGCTGTGACTGGAATACACTCACTCAAAATTCATGTGTTGAACACTTAATGCCCTAGATCCTGTGTTAACAGTATTTGGAAGACAGGCCTCATGGGGTGATCAAGGTTAGATGAGCTCACGAGGGTAAGACTCCCACAAAGGCATTACTGATTTTGTAAGAATAGGCAAAGCAAACCCAGCTAGAATTCATTCCCTCTCGCCCCAGATGTCCTCCACCATGCAGTCAGAAAGCCCTCACGGGACGCCAGTGCCACACTTTTTAACATCCCAACCTCCAGACCACAAGCTGAGCAAACTTCTCATCTTTCTTAATGACCCAGGCTGTGGCACTCAGTTACAGCACCAGAGCTGCCACGACAGAAATGGTAACAGCCTGGGTTAGCCCAGCCTGAAGGCTGCTAGCCCTGAGCCTGACCTGAGGACTCACAGCTTCCCTGCATCCTGAAGCCTGCCCCATGCTGCCTTCACCCTTCCCTTCCATTGCCTGCCCCCCTCCCCCGGTGTTTACCTCCAGGCATTGGTGTGTGGCCTGGCCAGGGAACATGCAGTATGCTTTGTCTCCCAGCAGAGAGTGTCTGTGTGTGCGTGCGTGTGTGTGTGTGTGTGTGTGTGTGTGTGCACCCATCTGTTATGAATATATGGATGTCCAATGTGCACAGAGAGACAGGCGCATATGGTTTTATATACAATGTCCAGGATCAGTTTATGGGAGTGTGTATACACACATAACTTTATTTCCAGTTGGCATCAGGCAGGGGGCTGGCATCTGGTGTGAACTAACTGTTCGTCCAGTTAGTAGATGCACATGTATCAGCTGAGTGTATGCAGAATGAAAAATAGGAATCGGAACTTTTTATTTTCTTTAAAATGTTGAAGCCACAGTTTGCGATACTTTTAAGAAAGAGTAGGGGCTGGAACTGAGGCCCACTTGACAGAGTACTTGCCTAGCATGCACAAGGCACCAGATTCAGTCTCCAGCACTGCATAAAACTGGGCGTAACAGAGCATCCTGCAATTCCAACACTCAGAGATGGAGGCAGAGCCCAATGTGGTGGCACAGACCTTTAATCCCAGCACTCCGAAGGCAGAAGCAGGTGGATCTCTGTGAGATCGAGGTCAGCCTGGTCAACACAGGGAGTTCCAGGCCAGCTCAGGCTACAGGGAAACCCTGTCTCCAAAAAAAAAAAAAAAAAAAAAAAGAGAAAGAAACAAACAAAGAAAAAGAAGGTGGGGCAGGAGGATCCGAAGTTCAAGGTCATCCTTGCATCCTTGACTACAAAATGAGTTCAAGGAAGGAATGAAAAATTTATATAAATTTGATCTACTTTTAACTTAGAATTTCCAAAATTAACCATAAAAAAATAACAAGGACTGGTCATTCTCTCAACTCTAAGAATTAAGATATTTAAACACCCCAGTATCAAATTCTGCTGCCACCTACAGAACCACCCGGTGTTTGAGACACTACTTCATATAACCCTCACAACACCTGGTGAGCTGGGCATTCTGGTCCTCACCGTACAACAAGCAGCCCTATGATTGGGGAAGCTGGTGACTCACCCCAGCAATCCCTCTAGAGCTGTCAGAGTGCCTTCGGTGGCCCCCTTCGTCTGCCTCGCTGTACTCCCCAGACTAGGGGCTCCAACAACAGCAGTGTATTCTCTGTCGATCTGACAACATAGAGAATGCTGCCTCTGCCCCTCCTGGCCTCTGACACTGTCCAGCCACTCACTGCCCTGTAGCCACAACCTTCCAGCCTCTGCCTCCATCGTCTCTGACTTCTGTTGTGTTAGGGCTCACTCCCATCCAGCCTGGCCTCATGCTAACTAGTTACATCTGCAAAGTCTATCTCCAAATGAAGTCGTGGTCCCAGGTTTCAGGGTAGTTGTTATTTTGAGAAGAACACTACTCAAACCCAGTGTAGCTGAGAGTTGAACCAGGCCTTTTCCTGGTATAGTCAGGTCCTGGGCCCTCATCTGTAAGCCTTTCTCTCCCCCAAATGAGTCATCAGGTGGACAGCTACTGCCACCCCTGGAGGGCCCTTCCATCCCTGTGTCTCAAGCGACCTATGCACCCCACTGTTGTTATTTCTGTTACTACTTAAGCCTTACAATTGGGCAGCCTAAGGCTGACTCTTGGCTCTGGCACTTACACACTGGATGCTCTCCAACTTGTCTTTGCCTCAATTTCCTCTTCTGAAAATCAGGGAGAACCATCTGGTCCATGTCATACAATGTAGAAAGATAAGCAAGTCTCTGCAGATGTGGGGCCCAGCACAGCAGGTGTGTGGTAAGGCCCCAGTGTGCTTGTCCTCCTCCTCCTCAGTGCCACAGACACTGTCATCACTGGGCGCTGGCCTGCACGCTGGCTGGGGACTGAGACACACCTCGGTTCAGAGTTGTCATGGTTAACCTATGCGTGTTTGGTTCTGCAGAACTGGTCGTTTAGAGTAGGGACACCACGCAGTCCGGGAACTCTTGCCTCTGCCACATAAGAGTTCCGTGACCTACGCTGCAGTTCAGGGAGAAAGTGGCTACTGAGGTCATCTGTCATTTTCATGGCTCTTGTTGGGCCTCCATTTCTTGAGCTCTGAGGTGGAGAGATGATTCTCCATCTGAGTGGCACATAGGAGATCACTAAATGATGACTTGTGTTGCTGTTTACCTTAGGAAGAAGAGGACAGGAATCTCCAGGCAATGTTTAGGAAACCTGTGAATTCTGGTTATCAAAGTTTGGGGCTACCTCCTCCTCCTCTGCTCCTCCATCAGCAACGCCTTCTGCCTTGGTCTCTCAAGGCCCTGAGACTGGACTTGGTCTCTAGACAGGGCTGAGGAACGTGGGGGAGGAAAGGAAGCGGGCCTCCAAGGGGCCTGCACTCATAAATTCATTTGCTGGTAATTTATGGCATCCCAGTGTAACACCTAGTGCCTGCCCGTGCCAGAGGTTAATAGGAAGGTTAAGGGGCACAGGCCGACTGATTTATGGGTTTGGCTAGCACTTTTATCCTGGCCTGGCTCTGGCTCCTGATGCATCCTGGGGGAGAGGAAGAAGAGTCAGCCAGGTGGAGGGAGTGGGAGGGAATGAGGAGGAAAGAGGGCTGGAGCTGAAGACATAAGAAACTAGAAACCTCATGGAAAAAGGAAGTGGTGTGATACTCTATAGCAAGACTCCAGACTCCCGGCTGGACTGCCTCCCAGCCGCCCCTTCTGAGTGTCCATCTGCAAATAGGGATGTGATGCTAGCAATAAGGACCACCTCCTGCCTGAGGACACCTGTCCCTCTCTGTCTCTCTCCCTCTCTCCCTTCTCCCTCCCTCTCTCCTGCCTGCTCCCCAGGAGACATAACAGCCCTGCTGCCTGTGGGGAGATACCAAGGGCAGCCTTTTAAAATGACAGAGAGCAGTAGGCACAGGAGCATCCACTGGTCAGCGCATGCCAGGAAAAGGTGTCACAGAGTGAACACTTGGGCTGGCATCCAGAGAGGGCTTCCTAAAAGGAGTCTGTCAGATTCAGAAAGATGAAGTACAAGGACTTCTGTGACAATCCTATAGGCCACAAGTGGCCCACAGCCCCAAACGTCAGACTGGAGCTGTCCCAGCCTCCAGGCAGGTCACAGGGATGGCAGTCGTTGTCAGAGAACTATTCCATGGGGCCACCATGCTGGTGCCCACAGAACATTTCCCACCCTGCAGCCGGGTTCTCCCAACTCAGGTGGTACAGCAAAGCATCATGGGAAGCCTTTCTCCAATCAGGTTCTCTTTGTGTGCCACACCTCCACAGAGGGACCCATGTGCATGGCTGTTTGACTGTTTTTCCCAAAAGCCACAGAATTTCACACCCTGGGTTCAGGGTGTTCCAGTTTCAGTTGTGTTGTCATGATAAAACACCCTAACAGAAAGCAAGTTGGGGGAGAACGAGTTTGTTTTAACTCACAATTTCAGGTTATAGTTCATCCCTGTGAGGAAGCTGTAGGCGCTTGAGACAGCTGGTCACAGCAAATCCACAGTCAGGAGCAGAGAGAGAATGCATGCTTGCCGACTAGCTTTCTTTAAAAAAAATGTATTATTTTATTTTATGTGTATGAGTGCACTGCTTGCATGTAGGTAGGTACACCCATGTCATGCGATGCCCATGGAGATCAGAAGAGACTGTGGGATCCCCTGGAACTGGAGTTACAGATGTTAGCTGCCTTTCTTTACTCTCACACAATCCAGGAATTGGTACTGTCTACTCTCAGGCTGGGTCTTCCCACATCAATGAATGCAATTAAGACAATCCCACAGATCTGTCCCACCTCATCTAGACAATCCCTTGTTCAGTCTTACTTCCCAGGTGATTCTGGGATATGTCAAGTGGATAATTAAAACTATCATACATAGGTGGAGAACAGAGGGGACAGGTCAACACCAGACCCACTGGGTGCACCTCCAGAACGTCCCACACTCACAGAGACGAACTCAGCCTTTCGTAACTCCCTCTCCTGTGCTTTCTGTCTCTATTCAAGCCAAATGTCCCGGATGCCACCTTGTGGATGCCCCCCACCCCACATCAGACTCACATCCTGCTCTGCCCACAAATGCCAATCCCCCAAAAGTGATATTAGAGGAGCTTTTCTTGATTGAACTCTTTGGGGTCTCTCAGGGTCATCCTAGCCCAACCTCTGATAGAAAAGCTATGGTCTAAGTTCCGGGCTGGGCAGAGGGGGTTCACAGGCTATTGTCAGCCGCCAAGGCACAGCCTCAGATAGAACAACTTCCTACATGTGCATAAACACCAGTGTGGACATGGGCCGAGTATAAGAACGCACATGCACAAAAGTTAACTTTTGAAAGTCAAGCCAGCTCAAAGCTCCTGCTGATAGCTACAACCCAAGAAACACTGGTCTGGCCTAGCATCCAGAAATAATTGTAAATTCCACCTGAGTCCATTGCAGGCTCCAGAACATTATCTTGAACATCAAAGAACACGCCTGAGACTCCACCCTCTCCTTCCCAATGCTCTTCACCTTAGGCTTCCTCCCTGTGCAATAATCAGTCAGGATGGTCAACTTGACAGGATTTAGAATTACCATGGAAAGACGCCTGAGTCTGTCTATGGGGCGGGGGGGCGGGTTCTAGTATACATTAATTAAGGAGCAAAGACCCACGCCAAATGTGAGCAGCAACATTCCATGAACAAGGGGTCCCAGACTAAATAAAAAGAAAGTGAGCTGAGCACCAGCATTCGTCTCTCTCTGCTTCCTGACTGTGGAAACAATGTAACCAGCTGCCTCAAGTTCTGTAGCTATGCCTTCCCTGCCATGATGGACTGTACCCCTAAACTGTGAGCCGAAATAAACCTTCCTTCCTCAACCAGGAATTTTGGTCAGGTATTTTATCACAGCAGCAAATGTAACTAATCCATCCTGTGCCTCCTCCCCTCCACCCAACTGTCTACACTGTGGTCTCCTTCCCACAGGCTCTGCTGCCTTTCCCAGAGATGCAGCCCATTTGGGAAGCTTCTCTGTCTTCATTCTCCCTCCACATGCACTCTGACCCATGATGGGTTGCTGTGGAGGGGATGAGATGATGTGATAATAGGCCTTGGTGTGTTACACACATCACACAAGTGCATGTGCACACACACACAGACATACGCACAGATCTTGTGTCCTTGATAGTAGTGGCTTCAAGCCAGTCTTGCCAACTCATGGCCATCAGGGTAACATCTTCTAACTTCTTCCTGTTCTCTAGACTTGAAGATCTGGTGAGGACAGAGTCCTGACTGGGGCGCCCTCGTCCTGGCTGTGGGAACCTAGGGCATTCATTCAGATTCCCTGAAAGACCGCATGCCTCTGAGGCCAGATGGGCACAGCCCAGCCAGCTAGATCCACACCTGAATGCCTGCCCTACCATCACATCATTCTGTGTCTTCAGGCAAGTTTTCAACCTCTCTGAGCTTAGCTCTCTTCATTATAAATGGTTTACAATAGCAGTGACCTGTTTACTGGGGAAAACTAAAGAAGCTATCGTAGAATCATGAATGCAAGTATTTGCACTGGAAGGGCTATAAGTTTCCATCAACGCATCATTGGTGAGGGAAGACAGGTTGGTGAGATGTAGCCCTGTGGGGCAGATAGGGGATGGCACATGGGCGTGAGAGGACCCCAGCTCTGCCCTTTCTGACTATGCACATTTCATCAAGCTTCCTGGCCTCAGCTGCTTTATCTGTGAAATAGCAAAAGTCACAGTACTCTCTTATAAGCCACCATTCAGCCATACCTGCCCTGTGCCAGGCCCCTCCTCTGCCCTGGAGATGGAGCACAAACACGTGCAAGACTCCCAGCATAGTCATGGGAAGTGGGAGCAGGCAGCAGACAGATGGGCTAGATCCCTACGGCTAACTGGTGTAAAGAGCTCAGAAAACATGAAGTGAGGTGAGACAGGACCCTGAGGAAGAGCTCTTTTGGACTGGGTAGCTCAGAAGAGGGATTCTGTGAAGCAGGCCCAGAGACTGGGTCTGGCTCATGGTGAGTGCTCATTGAATGGTGCCCACCGTGGCTTGCTGTAACTTTGAGGACATGTGACTGGATCAGAAAGGGGTTTAGGAAGGATGGGAGATACTCTGACCCAGCAGACCTTGCAGCCTTGGGAAGGAGTGCTGGATGTCTGAGGGCTGGCACAATCTGGGCAAAGGCCTGGCTTGCTGGGCAGCTATGCTGTGTCTAGAAGCTTCTGGGACCTCTCCTCCCCCAGCCCCATCAGGCTTTCATTTCCTCAGGGTGGAGGCTGAGCGCCAACACCCTGCTGCCGGCCTGGACTGCACATCAGAGACCAGGACCATTTGCCGAGGGTTTCACGGGGTGTAAAGTGCTCGGCACCCATTAAAGCAAGAGGGGCTATGGGGTGGAGGCTGAGATCCTGCCTAAAAGGCTCAGAAACACTTCAGAAAGAGCCAAGACCAGCCCTGATCCCAGCTTTGCCCTGGAACTGTTTATTTCAGCTTTAAAATGCCACAGGCAGGGCTGAAAGCTTGTAAAAGAGGAAATGGAGAACGTCTTCCCACAGCGAGGAAGAGTGAGGGGGTCTCTTTGGGAGATGCAACTTCCCACCAATCCATCCATCTAGAGCCACTATTGAGTGCCATTTGTATGCTCCATGAGAGGCACCAGAGCACCATGCACAGTAACTGTTTTTGGGATACTTGCAAGGGATACTTGTAAGGAAGAAACATCTACAAATGCCCACCACGAATCAAGACTTTCTGTCACCTCCATCAGTCTCATGACATTGCACCTTTATTGAATATGAAAACAGAGGCCCAGAGAGTTTACATAACTTACCCAAGGTTGCACAGCAAAGTAGCTGCAGAGCTGGGATTTGAACTGTTGAAGGAAGAATGGCTTTTGTCCTTGGAGAAAGCAAGGTAGAGCAGTAGGGATGCCAGTCCTTCCTGTTAGGGAAACCTTCCAGAGGAAAGGGACCGGTCTCCAGTCTGCTAACCATGCCCAGGGAGAGGGAGGGACGGGTAGCCAGTTAGGTAACTCCCAGCCTGGATGGTGAGACTGGAGTACTTCCCACACCAAGGGTGTCCATGAACATACTCACATAGCCCCTCATCCCGGACAGTTATTAAGATTATTACAGAAAGCTTCAATTTCACGCTGGTTAAGTGTCAGAGTACACATCGTTTCTGTTCTAATGCCCTGGCCCACTCTGCCCTGTGACCCACAATTGCTGTGTCAAATGCCACCTTCTCTGAGGCACTCTGTAGTTTGAAAAGGAACTTTTTGGGCTCAGACTTTGACTCAGGGGAGCCCTGTGGGCAGACTGACAGGAGGAACTGTGAGTTTCTAGGAAGCAGAGACTGAAGACAGGTAGGCTCGGGGAGGTCCCCACTAGAGGATGAGAAAACCAAGCTTCCCCATCTGTTGTACATCAGAAAATGTAGCCTTCACATTCTGGAAAAGCAGCTCTCAGCCTTGACTGTCAGGAGCAACAACTTACCTTTCATTCCTGAAAGCAAAGAAATGGATCAGAGGTCCTAAACAGCCCTTCTCTGGCCTGTGTCCTTGGTGTAGGATGCAAGGAGAGGCCTGTGAACTGCTTTCCGTCTGATTTTGATTACTTGGAGCCCCTCCTTTTTTTTTCATTTCGTGTGTGTGTGTGTGTGTGTGTGTGTTAGTATGTATCTTTATGTATGATCACATGTGTAGGCTCATGTGGGAGTCTACTCATGCACATATATGTGTATGGAGGCCCAAGGTTGATGCTGGAAGTCATCTTCTTCTCTTCTACCTTACTCAGTGAGGCAGGGACTCTCAGTCAGACTCAGAGCCTACAATGGCTGGCAATGGGGATCCCCTATCCACTTCTGGGGCTGGAATTACACTCAGGCCACCACATACAAGGGTTCTGAGGATCCAAACTCCAGTCCTCTTGAGTGCATGGCAAGTGCTTTTACCGTTGAATCGCCTCCCCAATCCTGGAGCCCCTTTGAAAAGGAGAACTAACTAACCACTTCCAAAATGGCTGCTATCAGGAGAGTAATTCAGAAATAGTAAAACAGAACTTTCCAATAGCTCTCTTGTATTCTTTCATTCATTCTTTTATTGGTTCATTCAATCATTCAGCCGTATTTTCTGGAGTGCATTGCAATGATAGGTGACATGGGCAGGAGAGGAATCCCATTCTGGATGGGACTGTGTAATGCCAGTAAAGAAGGTTGTGGAAACTTCCAGAAGATGGGTTCAGAGTTATGCCTCAGAACCCGAGTGGAATAATGGAGAGAGCACTTCTAATAAAACACATGGTATGGGCCGAGGAGCATTCCAGAAGCCCTCTAGGGATCCGTATGGCAGCACCTCACAACAGCCACTTCCTAGAGTGAAGGCCACAGCAGCATCCTGATAAAGTGTCACAATTTCCCTCCCTCCTTTCCAAGTGTCGCGGCTCTCTACTTTGTGAGGACTTTATTGAAAACACACAGTGACTGGCCAGCAAAAAGGAAGCGAGGCACTCTGGCCTCCTCTTTCTCCTCCCCGCCCTGAGCCCCCACTCCGGCTGGAATGTAACCATCAAAATAAACATTAAATGCAAAATGCCAAAACTGAGTTATTACTTGTGAGGGTTCTGGGGGGAAATTTATAGCAACATTACAGTGTTTTGTTAAAAATCTCTTAATGCACCAAAATGGGAAGGTGTGTGTGTTTTTTATTAAAATGTTACACTCTATAAATCCGATCTGCAGGAAGGACACAGGTGGAGACCCGGAGACTCAGCTGAGGAAGCTGTCATTTCTATCTTTGGAGCTGTCCTGTCCCTTGGCTCTGGGAGTCGCCTCTCCCCAGCCACAACCTCCCTCCTCCACTCGGCCTCCTCTTCCCTGACCAAAAAAAAAAAATTCCTTCTTTTCCTTCACCATCCCAGAAGAGAAGCCGCAAAGGGCGTGACAATCTTTATGTCACTTCCCTATACCCGCAGGGTCTGTGGAAAAGTTGCAATTTTCTTAAAAGGTCTCTCTGCGTGGTGGAGCCTCCATGGAGCCCTTATGAAGTTTGTCTGCTGTGGGTGAAATTTCCTGCGGGTCCGTTCTCACAATTTTAGATTCTGGCTGATGCTGCATTTTTCAAGGGCTTCTTTGTGAAAAAGGCAACCGGTTTCTGTCTCTAGCCTTCTGTTCTGGAATGTTGTTACTCAAAATAGTAGATGATATCATGGTGGCTCCTCCTCTCCTTTTAACCATGAGTGCCTTGTCTCTCTCCCGTCCATCACCCCTCCTGTACTAGGCACTGAACCTAGGGCTTCATGCACACTAGCAAGCGCTGTACCACTGAGTCATATCCCATGCCTTTTCTCACAAAGGGAAAATTGTAAATATTTGAATTGACATAATAAGGTGGCTTGCTCTTCTCTCCACCTTTCAACTAATGGTCTGGAAAGACATTTTTGAGGCATTAAAACCAAGATTCTCAAGGTCTAGGGATGGGCCTCAGTGGTAGAACACTTGCATAGCATGCTTACAGTCCTGGGTTCAATCCCCAAAACCACAGAAAGGGAGAAACAGAAGAAAAAGGAAGGCAGGAAGGAAGAAAGGAAGGAAGGAAGGAAGGAAGGAAGGAAGGAAGGAAGGAAGGAAGGAAGGAAGGAAGGCCAAAGATTGTCATCTGGATGGAAACTCTGAAAGTCCATTATATTGATGGGAAATTTGGTATGCACCTGTTGCGGGTTGAACGGTAGATAGACCCCTCCCCCAAATATGCCTAAGCCCTACCTCCTAGTACATGTAGATGTGAACTTAATTAAATTAAAGATTTCATGATGAGGTGATCTGGGTAGGGCTCTACCTCCAATGTCAAATGTCCTTACAAAAAGAGAGACCCAAAGACTCGAGGAAGTCACAGGGAAGCCACAGGGAAGCCACAGGGAAGTCACAGGGAAGTCACTGGAGTCACTGGAACCGCCAGCAGCTGAAAAGGCGAGGTTCTCTCCCGGAGTCTTTGGAGGCATATGCCCAGAGGATACCTCAATTTCTGACTTCTCATCTTCAGAGCTTTAAAAGAACAAACTCTGATCCTTTCGAAGCTCCTAAGTTTTGGGGCATTTGCCAAGTAAATTCTGGAAACTCACAGAGCATTCCACGGCTTCTGAGAAAAGACTGAGCTTTCCCCATGTAATAGAACAGTACCTCCCTTGCCCATCTTCCAGACACAGATAGAAACAGGTGTATTGTAGAACTTCACTCTTGCAGATGGGGAACTGTCCTTATAACTCCAGCAAAGGGGCACCAAAGGCCCCAGGTCTCCAACCCATCCCCCTGCCTCACTACCCCATCACACTTACTCTGTTGATTCTGGGTAAACTTCCTTTTACCTTCCACGCTCTGGCTCTGGCTACCATGTCCTCTGGGCAACAGCATTTATAAGCCTTGAAAAGTCAGTTGAGGTCTGGAGAGATGGTTCATCAGTTAAGAGCGCTTGCTGCTCTTGCAGAAAACCAGGGTTCAAATCCCACACCTACATGATGGCTAACAATGGTCTGTAACTCCAGTTCCAAGGGATCCAACAACCTCTTCTAACCTCCACAGGCACTGCATGACACAGGTGCACTCTCACACATGCAGGCAATACACTCATACACATAAAATAAAGATAATAAATAAAATAATTCTAAGAAGAAAAGTCAGTTGGAAGGGCATCTGTGGTACCTACCTACACAGCCACCTAACTCTAGGGGTGAGCTGCCCCTAGAAGGGAAAGTCACTTAGGACCCCCTGTGAGACAGGAACTAGGGAGACCTTGTGGTCACTGAATATAAACATAGCTGGAACTCAGAGAACCCAGAATAGCTGCCAGCCTGCTTCCCCAAGTGTACAAAACAAAAGTGTCACCATCCCAAATAAGAATAAAAAAAGAAGCTAAGGGACACCATCTCCACCTGATCCCTCACAGCCCTCTCAGGAGACAGGAACAATGCCTCCAGCTCCACAGGAGAGGAAGGCAAAGCACAGGGAAGCAGGACTACCTACCAACTGCCTGCCCGCCTCCACCCACCCCAGCTTCAGGGTGGGCACCTTTTCAACCATCCTTTGCAAAACTCAGCACGGACCTGGAAACTAATTCCATTTAAAGAATGCAGTGACTGGTCCTTCCATCAGAGAATGGAAGAGATGCTGGGAAGAAGAGGTTGAGAGCAAGTGTGTTCACCCAGATCCACTGCATCATTCCAAACCTGCCAGCTTCCAGGGGCAGCGGACTCCCCAGTCAAAGCTCCGACCTTCGTCTGTGGCTTCCTGATTATTTCCAAGGAGGCAACCCCTTACCCCCCACCCTCCACCTTGGCCTGACTCCGTCTCCTTCAACTCCCAGTAAAGACAGGCAGGAAATGCATCCACATCCGTGGCCTCCAAGCTGACACCCAAGAAACTCAGCAAATGCGCCACCTCCTGGGGATCTGGCAGCCGCCTGCCAGGCTCTGCCTGGCTTCAGCTTCCAGGGGCGCCTGAATGGAGCCATGGCTGAAGATTTGACTGTTAACTGTTCATTTTTATCTCATCCACAGCCTTTTCGGTTTTGCAGGTGGGTTCTCTTGGTTTCCAGGGACCAGAGAGTCTCAGCAGTAGTTTTCCGCAGGGGCTGGGTGGAGGGATATAACATTGTGGCTGGGCTGGATTCTACCCTAAGGATTGATCAGGACTTTTGAATAGGTTCTGGACAAAGAGCTGAAGAAGTGACCTCAATTAGCCACAGCTTCCTTCTCCAGGTCACCTCTGGTTACTTGGGTGGTTCAGAGTGACCAGCTGTGTGTCCACAGGTCCTGGAAAGAGAGGGAATTATTGTGGGGTGGGAGAGGGGGTAGTCAGGCCACTGGAATCCTCAGATACCCCTGGCCAGTTAAGAGGAGTGAGGAGAAGCTAGTGAGAGCAGACGGCAATAAAATAAGGATGTCATTCCTTAATACTTACTAAGCATCAATGATGGACCAAGCACTAGGCTGAAAGTTGTTTGAGTTGCCACTGTCCTATCTCCAGTGTCTAAGGATACCCAAGAATTCTCCCAGCATTCTGTAGGGCCCCACCCTTTCCCTGACTTCCTTCCCCTACTCCAGCTCCAGTCTTTTTCTATCACAAGGGTGGGGATTATTTAGATCAGAATGTGTACCCAGCCGCCTCCTAGGACAGGTGCTGAAGTGGGGGCCTCCTCTCTTCCAGGCAGCCAGCTGGAGAAGAGTAGGAGGGATTGCAGGCAGGGGTGCTAAGACCACACTTGCCATTCTCTGGCCCCTCACCCCCCAGTCTACGGGACCTAGACTGGGACAAAGATACCTGGAAGCCAGGACCCCTGAGCTGAGGGCTAGAGTGACTTTGGGAAGGAGATGGCCTCTCTAGATGCCCCCCCCCCCGCCCCGTCAGCTGCACTAATCTATTCCACAAAGCAGTGAGGAGCTTGGGAGCAGCCCAGGGACCTGAAGCATATGACAAGATGCCGGGAAGCCAGGAACTAGAGGACCTCAGAGACTCTCCTTCCCTAAGACCTCTCCATCCCCAAGATATACACCCCTCCCCCATCCCCAAGTGGTACCAACTGGCAGGAAGGGCCAGAATGTAGGAGTTTGAATTCCTTTGGTCTTTTCCCTCCTCTTCGCTTTGAAAAGACAGTGAACTGTGGGCAGAAAAGGAGGAATATAACCCACTGTTTCCCCAGCATTGGGAGGCAAAAACTCCAGTTGATCTCTTCAGGACTCTAATGCCCAGAATAATGGAGTCCCCGGGGCATAAAGGAAGTGGTTATTGCTGTTACTGAAATGTATCAAGTGAGTTTGATGCCATTTAATCCTTCAAGTGTTCTGAGATGGATCTGTTGTCTTTCGTACTCCCTGTACAGGAGAGGAAACTGAGACCCGCAGAGGCAGTCATTTAGCTAACAGTATACATTGTAGCAGATCAGCAAACCCACCTGGAACGTAACTAATACTGGACGGGAAGCTGGGGTGGTGACCCTAATGTGAATGAAAGGGCCACAAGAGCTTCCCCAACTTGGTGGTAGACAAACCCTTCAAACTAGAAGCCCCTACCTAGACGCCCCAAGCCCAGCACCCAGCGAGACAACACTAGGGGCCAGGAAGTCTTGGAACTGGAGTCAAGCAGCTGCCACTGGCTGCCCACCAGATCTCAGCTCCGGGAGGAGGGGGCAGGTGGACACATAAATGAAATCTTAGAGGAGAAGGTCTGAGAGGCCAGGGCGATGGTGTGGGGGCTGAGAAGGGGACTTGAAGGGCAAGCTCCTTTCCTGGAGGAGAGCCTGGGGAAGTTGCTCAACTCCGGCTGTGGGCCCGGTGGGGAGAAGACAGGGGAAAGGGAGGGAAGCGGAGTAGAGAGAACCACCCTACCTCCAGGAGGATGCCCGGGCACAGCCAGTGCTTTCCTGTCTCCCTGGAAACCTCTGATTGCCCCTCCTCAGCTGCAGCCTCATTCCCTCGCCAGAATGAAGTGCCCTTGACCTTGGAAGAGAGTGCCCTCCCAGCAGAGTGCACAGGTCTCCCCTGCAGCAGAGGGAAAGGGGGAGATGTGAAGTCCTCCTCTGAGGAAACAGAGGACTTTGGAGTTTAGAAAGAGTAGTGCTTTGTTCCACCCTGACCAGGGACCTCAACCTTCAGAGGGCCAAGAATTTCTTGGAAACTCCAGAACATTTTGAACCCTCTCCCAGAAAAAGGCACATGTAGGGGGTGGGGCGGGGGTCTCAGATCTCCCTGACCCTGGGCCCTCCTCTCCCTTCTATTGCCTCCACCTTTCCAACTGAGAAGTGGGTTCCAGAAAGCCAAGCTGAGCAAATGCAGATACACAGCTTCCAAAGCACGGGAAACCTCATTTCCTCAGGGGAACCCAGAAGTGATCTATACCCTGCACCCTCCCACATACATACCTTTTAAATTTTTTAATTTTATTTGTGTATGTGTGTGTTGCCTGTATGTAAGTGTACTGTGTGTGCTGGGAGAGGTCAGAAGACTGGTCCCCTGAAGCTGGTTTTACAAGGGGTTGTGAGTTACCATGTGATTGCTGGGAACTAAATCCCCATCTTCTGCAAGAGCAGCCAGTGAGCTTAAGGGCTGAGCCATCTCTCCAACCCTGCACACCCCACTCCCATCTTTTACAGTCACTTTTTGAAGACTTAGAGGACAAACTTCCAAGAGAGAAGACGCATGGGGCTGCAGTCTGAACACCTGCCTGCAGGTGGTTGTGGACTTAAATTATGTTCTCAGAGGGAGGGAGCTGATGGGACATGATAGTTTCCTCTGGGGTCAACAGGTTTAAGGTGGTGGTCCTGGGACTGAGTGGAGACCTGCTTTCACAAGTTAACTTTCTAAGGGGTTCCTCTTGGGCCCTGGCTCTTCACCTGTCCCTGCCCACGGAGATAGGAGGTGAGGGAAGAGTGGAAGGAAGGTGGAAATCAATTCCTGATTCCTTTGAACACCAGAATTGCTCTTCAGAGGGAACCCTGGGTGTTTGGGAAAGCTCCAAATGACCAGGGCACTCAGAACAGAAGTTAGGTGGCATAGAATAAATATGGGTGGACAAAGTGTGGAGTAGCAGTCCACCGTAAAAACGTCTACCGCCGCTTGAGAGTTTGAACTTTAGGTTCTCCAAACGGAAAAGTTTGTGATCTGCTGGTACTAGAGATGTGAAAATGTGTCCTTGGCTGGCCTCAGTGACCGCAGTGTTAGGAACAATAGAGACAAGGGGTAGAGAGGTGCCAGGCCACATCCTGTCCCCGGACCTCATCTCCAAGTCCGTGCGCCCGGACGACTCTCCGCTCCCACCCGGAAGCTCGGTGTGTCTTCCTCTCCGCCTCGGAGCCCGGGGGAGTCTCGGTCAGCATCCTTCCCAGCCCTGCCCTGCGGCGGGTGCCTGAGCAGACCCTGGCGCTGGAAGGTGCCGTGGCCTCCGCATTCCAAGGGTTCTTGGGCAGACTCTGCTACCCACCCTCCGTGCCTGGAAACAAACCTCGAACCTCGGCTCTCTGTCTACCCTCAGGCGGAGGGCTCCCTGGGTCCTCCCTGGAGGATCTCGGTTGACAGCGGAGAGTCCTGGGAGCACTCGCTGTTGTTGCTTCTTATGGGCCTGGGATGATGAGGAGGGTGTCCGAACATGGCTGAGAATGCACAGCGAGTGGTTGAGAGCCTGGGTTCTGATGTACGATCCCCTAGACTGGAATCCCAAGTTGAAACCCCAAATCCTCAGTTTCTTTGTGTGACAGTGAGCAAGTGCACACTTCACCCCGTCTGCGTTCCCACGCTTTCCTCAGAAGACCAGAATAACATTACCACCCTAAGGCTGTGGAGAGGTGTGCAAGACAGGATCTGAGTCCTGGCTTGCACGTTCATTCCAGCGTCTGAGGTCTGCGAATCAAAAACATTTCCTCCAAGACTGTAATATCCCTGACCACCAGGCTTTATGGCTTAATTCTTACCTCCACTGGAGTGTTCAAAATGTCTTTCAGTACCCCCAAATTCTGAGAACCTCCACCTCCTACTGAGCTGGGCAGATTGGGTTTTACTCAGCAGGAAGCTGAGGCTCGTGGGAGCAGGTGACTCCACGCAGCTGGTAAATGGTGGTGGCTAGGATTGGAGACTGCCGTGTTCTTTCCACGGTTCCCCTGTCTGCTCTGCCACGCAGGAGTGCAGAGGGGCACGGAAAAATTGGTAGCAGCTCAAACCAAAGAACGTAAAAGTATCCCTGGATCTGTCTTTCCCTTGAAAGACATGACAGTCTGCTGTGTATGCCTTTGTTTTTGGACCAGGAACCCTGTATGTAACTCAACTCTCTGCCCCCCACCCAACACCAACACACACCTGGGTTCTGCCTCAAGAGCTCCAACTCTGAGCAACCACCCAACAGTTCTCTGAACCTGCACAGTGCTCTCAATGTGGGTTTGTTTGTTCATTTGTTCAACAGACTAGATCTGAGCAGTACTGTATGCCCAGCACTGCACTTGACACACAGAGGAGGCAGTGGCCTCTGACCTGCATTCTAATAGGAGAATAAACAATAAACCAGAGAATCCAGGTATGTAGGAAATCACATAAGGCCCTCTCCAGGAAAGGACACTTCACAGGAGCTCAGGGAGAAAGATTGTCTGAACCCTTCCATGTGTAGAGAGTCCTTGCCCTGAGCAAGCCCCTTCCTATGGAATTGCCTGTGAGAGAAGGGCAGCTAGGGCGCCTGGGACTCAGACTCAAGCACTGGTCGGCTTTGTCCACCTGCCGCCTGCTGAGAAAAATGACTGCAGCTATGGAGATACCAACCAGTATGTATATTAAGGGACCTCAAGAGAGCTAGGGAGCAACCCAGAGGAAGTCTCTCATCTGTGAGGGGAATACTGGATCCAAGGAGCAGAGGCTGGGGCCAGAGCCAACCTCAGTGGCCTCCACATGACCAGAAAGAAGGCTGAAAGTGTGTCTCGACAAGGAGCTGGATGATAGTGGCCAGGTGCTCCACTCTGGGGGCAGGATGACTAGATTTACAAATGGGCAAGCAAATGAGCTGATGCAGAAGGGAACATCCAGCTATACTTGGTATCATTTTCCCTGGGAAGGTATTAGAATAGATCCAAGCAAGGGTACTGGGGTGAGGGGTTTGAATGGAGGTTTCAGGAGGCACTGTCAAAGGACTTGCCTAGACTGTCATCTCTCAGTTGTTTCCACACCCTTGGGCACTGGTGTAGCTATGAGCTGTGATTCAGACAGCCAAAGGCCCTTATTCTAAGGCTCCACCCAGTGGGGGGCTCAAGGTTCAATTCCCCACGTGAACACCAAAAGGTCTGACTAGACAGTAATTAAGTAGATGAAGCTCAGGGCGGGTTGTGTTGAGAGGCTTTGTGGATGATGCGCACTGAGCACCCCGGGCCGGAGGGCAGTAGGAGCATCGTGTCTTTGCAACTGTTCCCCGTTGCAAATTCCCTCTCATAGGCCTCCCTCCTCTCTAAGCCAGGCAGTGGGTAGGAGAAGTGGAAGGATGGCAGCCAGCATCTGCTTCTAGGCTCCAGGGACTGTAGTCACTCCTATTTGCTCAAAACTCCTGGACCAAAATGAGTCTCTCTGCCTCTGGGAACTGCGTGACGTTTTCATTCACTCGTTCAACACAATTTATGAGTGTTTGTGCTGTGCCAAGCCCTGTGCTGCACAAGGCGGGCCTGGCCCCTGCTTTGACAGAACTCACTGTTCTGGGGAGGGGGCGGGGAGGGCGCAGCCCAGGAGAGGCCAGCATGCTATTAATTTTTGACACTTGATTTTGGAAGAGGGGTCAAGCAGGTGACTGGTTGTCCTTGGCTAAAGGAAACTATAAGCACCCATAACTCTGAGTTGTGCTGGAAGGTTGAAAGGAATGGAGAGGCGAGAGTTCTTTGGCCCCCAAATCAATATTTTATTCTACAAATGTTTGTGTGTACCGGGCCCAGAAATCTACTCTGGCAGAAGCAACAGCTAGTGGGCTGGGATCACACGTAGTGGTTGGGTACTCCTGAGGTTTGGAGTTGTTTCAAGTGGAGGCATCAACCTGGTCTGAGAAGGATATGAACTCTAAATCATAAACCAGATAAAAGCTTATCTTAAGGGATCATAGAAAGGACACCACCTATCCTGAGATGCAGGACTCCATGAAAGAAACTTTGGTCAGACAGGAACATTCAGGATAATGGTAGTTCACCCAGTGGTTTGCAGAGATGGAAGGATGATTGGGTTTTAGGGACTGGGTCTACCCATATGCAAAAGAGGTATGATAAGACAAGACCTCTGTGAACAAACTGGTGTGGCTTCCAGTGCAATAGACATTCAGTAAACATAAGACCCTCTTAGTGGTTTAGGTCTGTTGGCCAGTGAGACAGACACCAGTTTCTGACCAGCTGTGGGGGGATGGGTTTGGGCCAGGGAGCCCCTGGCTCTGAGGAATATCTTTATTAACGAGCACTTCAAGGTAAGCCAGCGATGGAAACCAGATGTGGGATCCTGCAGTCTGCTTCAAGCAAGGACCATAGATAACAAGGGGTGGGGGGACAAGAATAGGTGGGATTGGAGGTAGATGGACAACCCCCTATATGTTTTTCTCTGGATGCTTTCAGTGCTGAAAGTAAACATTTTAGTTAGTCTCCTTCCACCTGAGCTTTGCAGCAGTTGGAGGGGATGTTATCTTAGGGGTAGGGGGTGGGGGTCTCCACTGCTGGCCTTGATCTCAACTTTCCCAAGTCTGCATGGGTTCCAAGGAGAACACATGGACACAAGAAGAACACTCTGCTGCACTACTTCTCACTGTGTGATTTTGGCCCAGTGTCTGTATCTCTCTTAGCCTCAGATTGCTCACTGGAAAATTAGAGACACCAACCTCTACCACAGGCCGGTTGTGAGGAGAAGTCAATGCTTAGTCATGTAGAAGGGTTTGCCAGTCAGTGAAAGTTCCTGCCCTTGCTGCTGTACACATCCAGGTGTCCACACAAATCCAAGCTATGGTTGTAAGTAGTCCACGCCTGTCATCCCCAACAGTTTGGAGGCAGATCCTGAGTTCCAAGCAGCCTGGGCTACCCAATGAGACAGGTTCAGTAAGAACAACAGAAGCTGAGCCTTTTGTTGTATGTTCCAGAGCAATGATGTGTGTGTGTGTGTGTGTGTGTGTGAGAGAGAGTGAGAGAGAGAGAGAGACAGAGAGAGAGAGAGAGAGAGAGAGAGAGAGAGAGAGATCACTCTTGCCCTAACAGGTGGTACAACCAACTATCCCACAAGGCCAGGGGTATAGGAACTCCTCATTCTCAGTTTGACGTTGGAGGGAAAACCAGGCAAGTGGCCGAAGTGGCTGGGCCTGAAAAAGGGAGCAGAGATGGATGGAGCTCCCTAGAATTTAAACCAGGCCAGTCCAGTCGAGGGTCGAGGGTCGTCAAGTGGCTTGAGCGATCACAGACCCCACCGTACTCCAGCCCAGCGCCCTTCTAGAGCAGGGAAATAGTTAAGACGCTTAAGTGTGTGTGGGGGGTGGGGTGGGGGGGCAGGACCGCTACCAAATCTGCTGTGTGTGAATTTCTTGGAGGAACCCAGAATGGGGAGGAGGGATTGGAAACTCAGGAAAAGGTCCCTGTGGGCTGGCCGGGAATTGCTCGGCCAAGTTCACCCGCAAGCGTTTAAAGGGTTCTCCAGGCCAGCTGCCCATCTGACTCCCAATGTCAAAAACTCTTAGGATATTTTTTTTAACCTGTCAATAAAATTTGCGTTCCCACCTACCCTTAGGCCCCAGCCAAGACGTAGCATCGATCCGCAGCCCAGCATCGGTGCCCTGGGAGTTGCTGTAACTCCCCACCCTTGCCTAAGATCCAAAAGGCCCTAGGGGTGGAGGGTGGAACCGTCCCTAGCTAGTGAGTGGCATCTCCGGGAGAGGGGAGAGGAGGGGCGGGGGCGGGTGGAAGGAGAGCAGGAGGAGAGGGGAGGAAGGAGCAAGAGGTGGGGGGGGGGGTGTTTTTTTTTCTTCCTGCTTCAAAACCTTAAGAGAGTTTCAGAGACCCGGTGAACTTTCTGAAATATCGGAATCTTTTTACAGTTAGCTGTGGGAAGCAAGGGGAGGGAGAGAGAGAGAGAGAGGGAGAGAGAGAGAGAGGAGAGAGAGAAGAGAAAAGGAGAGAGAGAGGAGAGGAGGAGGAGAGAGAGAGACAGGAGAGAGAAGAGAAAAGGAGAGAGAGGAGAGGAGGAGAGAGAGAGAGAGAAAAGGAGAGAGAGAGAGAGAAAAAAAAGGGGAGAGAGAGAGAGAGAGAAAGAGAGAGAGAGAGAGAGGGGGGAGGGAGGCAGCCTCCGGCCGGGCGGGCGGACGCGGAGAGCCACCGCCTCCTCCCGTCTCCAGACTCCCGGCCAAGGCGCGCGGTGGCGTCCTCGCGCCCTCGCCGGCGCCCCCGCCCGTCGCCCGCGCAGGCCAGGCATGAACGCTGAGACCTGCGTCTCCTACGGCGACTCTCCGGCCGCTGCCATGGACGCCTACTACAGCCCGGTGTCGCAGAGCCGGGAAGGGTCGTCGCCTTTCCGGGGCTTCCCCGGAGGCGACAAGTTCGGTACAACTTTCCTGTCGGCCGCCGCCAAAGGGCAGGGATTCGGGGACGCCAAGGGCCGGGCCCGCTACGGCGCCGGGCAGCAGGACCTGGCGGCCCCGCTGGAGAGCGGCGCCGGGGCGCGGGGCTCCTTTAACAAGTTCCAGCCGCCGCCGCCGCCCGCGCAGCCCCCGCCGCCGCCGCCCGCGCAGCAAGCGCATCTCTACTTGCAGCGAGGCGCCTGCAAGACGCCCCCGGACGGCAGTCTCAAGCTCCAGGAAGGTAGCGGCGGCCACAACGCGGCCTTGCAGGTCCCCTGCTACGGTGAGTGCACGTGCGGGGCACCGGGCTGGGACGCCGGGCCTCCAAGCCCGCTCGGCGGGCGGCCGACGGCTGGAGGTGGAGGTTGGGAGGCAAGGGCGGTCGCTTCGCGGGAGCCAAGGCGTCCGCGCGTTCTTCTCCCTTCCCATTTCGGGTGGGGAGCTGACCTCCCCATACCCGGCCAAGGCATCCGTCCGTTCGGCCTCCTTCCCGTCCCGAACCCGGGCATTCATCCGTTCTGCATTCGTCCTATTCCGGGGCCGGGGCATCCATCCGGATCCCTTGGGCTCTTCACCTCGCCCTGGAGTTACTTCCCCCGGTTTCTTCACGCTTCGTCCAAACCGCTAGCTTTGCGCTGCCGGGCAGAGCCGGGTTTGAAGCGGATGCTTCGTCCGGGCTCCCGACTAGCGGCTGCTGGAAGCCCCGGGGGCAGCGCTCGGGACCCGGGGCTCCGGGGCCACACAGGCCCGGCTCCTCGGCCGCTCTGAGCTTCGGTGCGCAGCCTGCAGGTAAAAGTGTCGCAGGTGCGGAACGCCGCGGGGGTCCGGAGCGCAGTGCGCCGAGTAGGCGCTGGAGGCGGCGACTCTGTGTCGCTACACATTTGTGGGTCCAGGTCCGGAAAGTCGGGGGTCTCACAAAGCCAGCGTCCTGGCCCCGAGTGGGCTGTCGGAGGGGACTGCGGCCCGCCGGTTTCTCGGGCGCTTCTCCCACTGAGACCTTTGGAAGTAGCGGCCCGGGTTGGGGGGCGGGAGGACGATTTAAAACGGACCAGGATGGGAAGTAGGAAGTTCGGAGGTCCAGACAGCAGAGGGCCGTGGGAAGAGGAAAGAGTTCAGGTTCCGATTTGGGCCCACAAGGAACCTGAGCTAGCTGGTCTAGATGACCTCTAAGCCCCCTTGAATGCGGATAGGCCTGAGTCCCCTGTGCACAGCGACCTTTGTGGATGAGAGAGCTGCCCAAAGGAGTGAGGAAGCCAGAACAGTTCAAACCCCTAGACTTTCTCCTCCTTCACAGCATAGGAGTTAGGAAACCCCAATCTCAAAGAAGGGAAAAGGAGACCCCTCCCCAAACACAAGGCCATTGTCTTCAAGCTGGGTCCTAGTGAGATGGACTGGTTTTTGACTGGTAACAAATGTGTCTGTGCTAGTCCAGGTGGCGTATACAGGCGTACATAGGACTGAGGAGAGAGGTGAAACTCTGTGGCGGACTCGATGGCAGAGTAACCTCAGAAATCCACCCATGTCTTGCACACACATTTTCTCATTTTCAAGCTTGCTGTCCAACAGGTTTAAACCACGCTTCCGGGTACCGCTCGACACACAGTCATACATTTATCACTTACAGAATGCAAGTCATACTTGAATTCTATACACGTGCATACATTTCTTTATTAGCCAACGTGGTCACACACCAAATGTATACACTTATGTGACCTCAAACTAGCTACAGATTCTCAAACCCACAGGGCAGGACTGAGCAGATTTAGAAAGATCTGATGGACTTTCCTCCCTTCTGCCACTTTTTCCTTCACCTCAGGCTGGAATAAGATTAGGTACCACACAGGTGCTCATTTCTCACCAGCTCCAGGAACCCAGACCCTGTCATCTGGGACTGCTCTGAGCAGATGGCAGACCCAGGAAAGAGCATTGGGCAAAACCAAGGGACTCACTTGCTTTCTCCCTGGCTGCACATTTTTTATAGTTTGAAGAAATTCGTCATTCATCGGAGGAAGTTGTGATATTAGTCAAGAGAAGAATCAAACTGTTCCCAAACTCCTAGTGAGAAAGATCCCTTCAGGACCCAGAGGGAAAGGCTAGGCCCCTTTCTCTGCCTTATGGAGGCCTTCAGGCCAAGTTGGCTTTTCTACCCCTTGTACTCACTATTAGGATTGAGGGAAGGGTCAGCCACTTGACCTGAGGCTGTCCCTAACCCACCCTGTGACCTCAGAGCAAGGAACTCCACTAAATTTCCATTTCCAAGTTGATACCAGGGCAGTAATAGAGATGTCGTAAATGCCCCTCCCCTCTGCAGCCTTCCTCCTATACACTTCCATCCCCTCCCTCTCAGGGTTGTTTGGATTGTCCATTTTGAGTACAGGGCAGAGCGAGCCCTTGCTCTTGGCTAGGGCAAAGTCATAAATGCAAGTTGGGAGTAACGACAGCTTAGTACCACCAGGGTCCTAAGATGGACCTAAAGCAGCCTTCCTTTTCCGGTGAATCACCTCCCTACCCCTCTCAAGCTGAGGCTCTCAGGCCCACAGGAGCTTTCTGGTTCATGTAGGATTTCAGTGGGTCCAACTTAGAGAAACTGAGGCACAAGGAGGTACAGAGAGAGGCGAGAATCAGACCTTTATAGAAGTAACCAGGAGACTGCCCCCAGAACTCTAATCTGCCAGCAAACAGGAAAACTGAGGCACTCATTGACAGTGATTCCCTAGCCCGCGTTATGAAGGTGTATACTCAAAGAAAAGATGAGGTTCCAGGAAAAATCCTCCGATGTTCCAAGGAACTGGGCTGGCAAAAAGCCAAGGTAGAGACGGAACTTGGGGACAGGCCTGCCTTGGCCCCCTGGATCTTCTGTGCACGGAGGTTAGTCCTCGCTGTAGGGGTCCAGACTCCAAAGCAGTTCCGGGTGGAGGGGAGCCTCCCAGACAGCTCCTAGGTCGGTCGGATAAAGGTACAGCGCTGTGGGCTGCGCTAGGTCCGAGTCGGGGAGAGCCCTTAAGAGTTGCCTGAATGGGAGGTGAGAGAAAGCCTCTCCAGGACTCGGTTTCCCCACCAGAACTACAAGGGCAATGCTCAGGGTGACTCCTCGGACTGACGCCTCCCGGTGCAGAACTTTCCGCGTTTTAACGAAGGAGCCCCACAGAGCCCTCGCACCCTCGCCTACTGCAATCCAGACCCTCAAAGCTCCCAGCCAGTCCTTCGGCCTCCTGCGGTCTCTATCCGTGCTCTGGGCGTGCGCTCCGGAGTTGCTTGCCCGGGTGGAGACCCGACTTTGCTCTGCAGTGCGAAGACCACCGGAACTCGGTGCTCCGCTACCTCTCGGAGCCTTGCGGGCGGGTCAGAGGATACAGGCCCCGCGGGGACCGGCCCTGCCACCTCCTCTTTCGGTTTCGATTCGATGCACGCAGGTTTTCGTTGAGAGCAGATTGCCACCTCCACCGCCGCTCCGGAACACAGCGCTCTCGGCGCCGGGATCCCGGACGCTGCGGCCGCGTCGCAGCCGGCCTGGCGCCGCCGAGGGGCGAGTTCCGATTTTTTCGAATTACACGAAATGTTGAAACGCTAGAGGTATTTATTGCTCCCCCTAAACAGACGGACACAGTCTACACACGTTGAAATATGTAAACCCCTCCGAAGTCTCTTTTGAATTTAAAGAACCAGGATCTTTTTGCATCCTCCCCCAAAGTCAAAGAGAAATGGGGCCACAGCGGCTGCAACCTTAAGTTCTCTGGCAATTGTGGGGGGATTAAGTCTGACGGCGAAGGCAGCGACCTCTGGCCAGTTTCAGAGAAGGAGGCTGGGAAAGAATACGCTTTTAATTTTTTACTTTGTTAATTTCCATAGCTCCCAGCCCGCTCCAACAATCGGGCCTGAACACACGTTCGTAACTACAAAAACAGAAGGCTTGGATTAAAAGTCTAGTACTATTTTGAATCAGTGGGCTTGAATACATTTTTCTTTATTATAATTCGTATATAGTGAGGTTCAAGGTCATAAACGGAAAGTCAAGAAAATGGTTAGGAATGTGTTTACCCTTATTCCGCCCGGCTCGATATGGCACAATACCTACTGAATATATGCACGAAAACTTTTGAGGAATGAAATATTTTTGTGAGTTATTTTAAGAAAATTTCAGGAAAGACTTCGGAGTACCGGGGACTGGGTCTTGTTTCTTGGGTAGAGTGACCTTGTAACTCCGGAGCGTTTGCACCGCTCTGACCTTAATACGAAGCTACAACCCGTTAAACTAAGAACCTGGCCAGCTGCCTGGCTGTGCCAGAGCTGTCGAAGCAGGGTCGTGCAATTGCGCCCTGCGGTTCCGGCCGCAGCAGAAAGTTAATTAAAACATCCTACATAAAATCTTGCTAAGGTCCCCGAAGGGCTTCGATATCCAGCGGCAGCTGGGCGCACTTTTCTGGAGAGTTCCGTAGTTCAGCTCCTGGGCTGGTTTCTTGTCTACATACTGAGCATAGCGTGGTGGTTTAGGTGGTAGCTTGAATACGAAATGGATCCACTTCGGCTTCTGAGGCTGCTGGGAAGGAAGGGAAGTTGCTGTCTCCTGCGTTCGACTTGAGGTTCGGGCTTGTCCGCTGACCCCCCGGAGCCCAGTACCCGAGGCAGAGGCAGAGAGAGAATGCGATAGCTGCCGGAGCCAGCGGGGCTCCTCGGCCCGATGGGTCGCAGCGCAGCGTGGCCACGCTCCATGCTCGGTGGATGTATGTCCCGGCTGCACGGCTGTGCAAGTGGGTGAGTAGGGGAGTGAATGAGACGAGAAAACTCTGGAAAGGAGAGCTGGGACCCTGGTGCTCAGGCATCCTCGGTCCCTTGTTCTGGAAGCCTAAGAACTTACATGCAGACTCGGGTTTGGGTGGAGCGGTGAGGGCTCAGTCTTGTTTCAGGGTGCCACCTGGCCACGCTGGCCTGCAACATGGGGCTCTCCAGGTATGGTTTGGGGCTCTGAGCTCCCTTCATTGAGCAGAGGGTTATCAAACTGAAATAACATACCAGTGCTTGAACCCCCACTGGATAATATTGCCTTCCAACGAATTCAGAGTGGAAGTCTGTAGTACCTCTTCCCTTAGACACCACAGGCGACACTAGGCAAGCCAGAAGAGGCCGGTTCCAGACTGGACCCTTTGGGTGGAAAGGACTAGGTAGGTACTCTCAGTCAGCAGGCATTCCCAATCACAACCCTTAACTCTGCTTCTCTGAGATTACTCAGGGCCCCCAGGGATTGCACCTCTCCGCTACAGTTGTGGGAACCCGGGATATTTCATCTCCATTCAAATGCTCGAGTCACTTTCAGAGATTCTGAGTAGCCTGGAGGCAGCCACAGAGGAGCCACGGGGAAGCCAGTCTCCCTAGAAAGGCTAGCGATTCAAGCCGGGTTGAGAGCCGCTCCAGTCCCCATGGTGCTTCCTTCCTCACCTCGGTTGCATCAGCCTCTTCCTTCCCAGTGTATTCTCCACCTTATCAAAAACCTTTTTCCTTCATCCCACCACCTCCACCCTCCAGCGGGGAGGAAGACAGGGATCCGCAGGAAAAGAAAGAGTTGAGCTTGGGCTCAGAGGCAGGCAAGGAGCTGAAGCTCAGAGGAAGAATGGCTGTGGGGTGGGAGAGTGATGCCTGGAGGAGGTGGCTTCAGGGTCACTCACCCAGGGCACTGTTAGAGAAGAGGAGTCAATGGGAGATACTGTGAGGGTAAAAGGCACCACTGCCTGGCAGGAACCTGCTTTCCCTTGCTACCATGCTGCCGGTCCTAGGAACAGAAAGCCCTTCTCCGGGGCTGCCTTGCTCAGAATAGAGAGGGCACCCTGAGCTGGTCACTTAAAAAAGTGGCCTGAGATGGTGGCCCATGCACTTCCTAGAGGATGGGACTGTGACCCTGCATGACCAGGACTGTGACCAGAAAGGTCCGGAGTCTTCGGAAGGTTTGAGCACCCATGCTAACTTCAGGCATGGAAGTCCCTCTGGCAGGATGCAGTCCTGGTCTCCAGGGTCTTTTAGCCTTGAAATTGGGGCCTGTGTCTAAGACCTTTGTGTGGTCTTCTGAGAGTTATGTGCTGCTGCCAGTCTGTACCCCCTTCCTCCTCGGCTTCCTTGCACCCACATATTTTTATCTGGGAAAAGTCCAAGCAGGGTGGGCTTAGAAGAGGCTTCCCGGGAAGGAGAAACAGGTCCTGAGTGAGCCGAAGTCCCAGAATGTAGGGTGTGGGCTGGCTGTCCAAGAAGGCTGTTCTAGAAGAATGTTCTGAGCACCTGACTGGGTTTAAATGTGACGGGATGTGAACTGAATGCTTCACACCAGGTGTGAAGCCAGGCTTTGAGAATTTGGGCATCTCTCAGCGCAGTACTGATCTATTGCTCCCTTTCCTCTGCATTTATCAAGCACCTAAGAAGTGGAGGTGCTTCTAGTTGACTGCAGGTCGTGTTGCTAGAGCCTAAGCCCTCTGGTATACGCTGAGTTAGAGAGTGTTCACTGGCTGTAAGGGTGAGTAAAGAATTGGTATTTTATTTGGAGGGTTGCGTGCACCTGTGACAGTATCCCGGGATCTGCTGCTGTGCACTTATGTGTGCACCCTGTCCATAGTAACTGGGGCATCCCCATGCTGAGAGTGTCAAGATATGATTGTATGTATTAATTTTAGTGAACTCCTGTGTGAAAGACATACGTGTCCCTAATCACTTTTTTCTGGGTACCCCAGTATGGAGCCACACATATGCATATGTGTGAGGACCAGTGTCTGTGTGTGGCTCCAAAAGCCCCTCCAGGTCTGTACAACCATGTCTTGCCATTAGAGGCTTGTACCCTAGGGAGACTAAGCGTCTGTGTGTCTCTGGCCCTGAGCCTCCCTCCTTCTGGCTTCTAGTTGTGGCTTCCCTAAGGCTGACTCATAAGCTGGCAGAGTCTCCAGTTGGCTGGTCTCCAGCAAGCACTAGCGTCCCAAATCCGGTCCATTCAGCCCACCTGCAATGCCGGTGAGGCTTCCCCCCTCTAAAGGCTCTAGGGTGTCCCTTCTTCCCTGTGTGGTTCACTGCGTAAGAGAAGCCAGCCTTGAACCATCTTAGTGAGTTTTGCAGACCCCCTTTAACAGATGAGTAACTGAAGTTCAAGAAGAGGAACCCCCAAAGCCAGGTTCTAGGGAGGGAAGGAACCCACTGCCAAGCCCCTCTCTTACTTCTGGGTAGAGAGGCAGCAACGAAGGGCACAGTCTGGTAGGATCACCTGTTATCCCCAGCCCCCCCCCCCATCTCCAGTGAATCCCACACTGCATATCACAGAGCGGCTTGTGGTCAGTCACTTCCCCATCTTCTCTTAAGGGAGAGAGTTTCTGGGAGTTCCCGGTGGGTTTGTAGGGACCCAATTTGTATTTGTATTAGGGGACCACTAGGTAGGCTCTGGCGCTCCCGCTGGGGAGCCTGAGCCCCGTTTTCTTGCCTAAGGGTATAGACCGAGCATTGCAGGGGTAACTGAAGGCCAGCCCCTTTCTCTCTCAAATGATTGTCCTTCCAGTGCTTGGTGACATCCAGGGACTATCATCCCTTGATCCACACAGTGGGTCCTGCTGTCATCATGAGGTCCTGTCCTGTGCGGGAAGAAATAGCAATCCTCTCCCGGCCCAAAGTCCTGTTTCAAAACCTGGAGCCTAAGATGCCTGGTTCCACTTAGTCGTGGTTCATCAAACTGCTTGTCACTGAGCCAAGCCTTGGGGGTGGGCAGTGGGGGCAATGGATGCTGAGAAGCCCTGGATGCCACCTCTGTCTTCAGGTCCAGAGGCAGAGAGAGACAAGCAACCTCCAGTTCCCTTTCCCTGGCACCGGAGCCAGGCTGGGGAAGGCTCCGCCCTGACTCACACAGACAGAGGAAAGCCGCCCCAGGGTGTAGAGCTGATCAGAAGCCATGGCCCCTCCCTACCTGGGCTCCCCTCCTTCAGGAAGGGGATGGACTCAGGGGTTTGAAGACCCCTGTCAAGTCTCCTCTTCTCCCTCCATACTTTCTCTGCAGATCCCTCCATACTTTCTCTGCAGATGGTTAGCTTTTCTGTGGAAGTAGCTGTGACCTTTAGCACAGTGCCCACTTATTCTCTAATGTCACTCAGTGTCTTCTTAGTCAGAGGTAGCGTGTGAGCCTGTGCTGCCTATGGGGGAAGCTGGGAAGCGGGAAGGGAGGAGGAGGCATGAACATGGGGTGAGTTCCCATATAGGTAGGTCCACGTTGCTCAGATCCTCTGCCCCACCTATCATCTACCTCCAACCCTTAAGGGAGGTGGAGTATTGCAGGTGATGGCGATAATGAAGTCACAGCAAGCATGCACAAAGCCCCATGTGTGAACTCCTCCTGGACCTGAAGGTTTCAGGGGCCTTGGGATATTGTGATATCCAAAAAAATCTCCAGGGACCTCAGGGGCCCTACCACTCTGCTGATTTTACTGTACCCAGAAGAGAAGGCTGGGACAACCTCCTGCAGGGTGAAGTCTAGCAAGCCTTTCCTGACCCTTTGCCTCAGTTTCCCTTCTGCAGGACAGATGGATAATAGAGAACTGCTGATGGTCCTTTCTCGGAACCCGTCTGTGCATCTGCCCTTCCTAGGATTTTGAAACTCTACCCCATAAGGGACACAGCCCTCATTTCCAGCCAGATCGTGGCTGTGACATCCCAGCTGTCCACAATATCCCTGGTTTCCTCCTGGGCTGCCTGCTAAGGACTGAGCTCTCTCCCAGCTCCACCTCTTCCCTTCTTTCTGGCCCCCAGCACACACACACACACACACACACACACACACACACACACTCACACGCGCACGCACTCACATGCACGCGCACACACATGCACACACACACGCATGCACGCACACATGCACACACACACGCACACACTTGGGGGTTAGTATCAGCACTTAGGGGTGGCAGCTATTATTAGCCAAGTCCTTGAAGGACAGCAGGGCACCCTCCTTCAGTAAGGAGGGAACAGACCCAAGTGGGGCTGTGGGAAGGGCTCTATGCACGACACCCTCCTGGCCAGTCAGATCTGAGCAGGTCTCAGAGTCCAGTCAAGAGTGAGCTGGTCCCTGCCCTTGTAGCACCACTGTGATTCATGTGGGGGGAATCCCGAGGGGTTGCCGTGGCCTAAGGATTCCTAAGGACATTTGCAGTGAACCTCAGAGGTTGACTTGGAGCTCATGGGCAGAAGCCAGAAATGGCCCTCTGTATTCAGGAAACCGCCTGAATCAAGGCTTTGGATGGGGAAAAGCCTGAGAGTAGGCATGTGTGGTCCAGTCAAGGTTGAGGATGAGGATGGATGATGCTCCAGGGAGGTGAAGGCATAGGCCTGGCCAGGGCCAGCAACAAGGCCTTTCTTTTTCTGTTAAGGCTTGGGGTTTAGAGGAGCCCTGGAGATGGCCAAGGGGGCAGGGAAGGCAAGACCCCTACTCAGCCTGTCCGTACCTACTCCTTATAATCTTTCAGACAACTTCAAAAACTTTAACTACAGCAGAGTTTTTGTTTGTTTGTTTATAGTGGCAAAATACACTCTTGTAGCACAAGTCTAGGTGTGGTGGCTCAAGTTTGTAATCACTTGGGAGGTTGAGGTAGGGGGATTGCTATGAATAGGAGGCCAGCCTGGGCTACATACTGAGTTCCAGGAAAATAGGTACATAGCAAAGCTTAATCATGTTAACAACTTTAAACTTGGTACTAAATGCACACAGAGTATTGTATAACCATCGCCTTTTATTTCTAGAACTTTCTCTTCATGTTAAACAGATGATGCACCCATTAAACAGCTTATACCCCCCTCTCTCAGCCCCTAGTGGCCTCAATTCTGCTTGTTGTCTCTGTGACTTGCTCTACTCCAGCTACCTCATTAAACAGAATCGCACAACATTTATCCTCTGGCTATTGATACGTCTTCTTCTTTGTATAACTTTTGAAAAGAAATCTGCATTCCAGATCTCTGTCTAGTTTAGAATCTGGTTATTTGAAGGTGTTTTTGTTATTAAATCTCAGAGCCTCATGCAAGTGCCCTACCACTGAGGCATACTCCCAGCCACAGAAGAATCTTTATATAGTTTGGAAAATGATAGATAATCTCTTCTCAGAAAGATGGTTTGTAACTATTATAGTATCTCTCCCGCCATGGGCTGTCTTTCCCTCTCAGGATGGTGTTCTTGAATGTACAAACATTTTCAGTTGGGATGAAGTCTGGATTACCAGTTCCCCCTGTATTTTTGGTGGCACCTGTCATGGCAGTGTCTGTGTCATAAAGCATTCCTGTTCCTCCTACAAGCTCTACTGTTTGGGCTCTGAGGTTCAGAACTCTGATATCACTTGAGAGAGGGCTTCAGCTTCATCTGCTCGTGGACCTCTCGTTTCCTAGCATCCTGGCAAGAGAGACAGCCCATTCTCCACTGAGTAGTCTTGCGATGCTTGGTGAACATTAATCAACCAGGTACGTGGTGTTTCCTTCCGTTACTTGGTCAGTCTGTCCTCAGCGTGGCCTTCTCTGTGAAGTGCAGGGTTGTAGAGTGACAGGGAGACCTACAGGCCAGCTCTCTTTTCTTGCCTCCAGCCACAGAGATTCATCTCAAGGACATATTTGTTTTCCAGAAACCAGAGCTGATGAGGAAGGGCAGAAAGCAGAGTCACAGGCCAGCGTCCCAAGCCACCCTACCCTCTGGCTAGGTTCCTGGCTAGTTCCCTAAGTCCCTTCAGCTAACTCTTATAAAGGTGAACTTTTAGGGTCCACACCCATCTCGTGAGAAATCAAACCTGATCGTTAACATGGTTCTAGAAGCTTCTCCTAGCGGCACTGGGAGGATTCTCAGGAAGGAAGCCTTGCTGCCCACCCTGCAGGCTCAGTGCTGTCGGCTCTGTGCTTGTCTCAAACACTGATTCCCAGAAAAGGCACTTGCAGCTGCCTGTCCCTTGCCAGGCCATTAGTGTGTGGTGCCAAAGGCTTTGGGCTCCAGGGGCTGGAGAGGAGGGCAGGGAGCTGCAGATATGCACCTGCTTCCTCTCACACCTAATTATCTTCTGTCACAACACACTTGTGGAAGTCAGAAGACAACTTTATCTTTTAAAAAATATTTTATTGCAATGGGCATGGTAGCACCCACCTTTAATCCCAGCACTTGGGAGGCGGAGGCGGACAGACATCTGTGAATTCAAGGTCAGCCTCGTCTACATATCGAGTTCTGGGTCAGCTGGGGCTACAAGGAGACCCTGTCTTAAACAGACCAAAAAAAAAATTATTATTTTAAAATATTTTATTGTCTTTATTTTTATGTATAGAAGTGTATTGCCTGCATGTATGTAAGTGCACCCTTGTTGTGCAATGCCCATGGAGGCCAGAAGAAGGTCCGATCCCCTAAAACTGGAATTACACGGTTGTCAGCTACCACGTAGGTGCAGGAGGAGCAGCCAATGCTCTTAACCATTGAGCCATCTCTCCAGCCCTGAGAGGACAACTTTGTGAAGCTGGTTCTCTCCTTCTACCTGTACATGGGTTCCAGAGCCCCAACTCAGACTGACAGGCTTGCACGGCAAGTGCCTTTACCTACTAAGCCATCTCACCAGCCCCACAACATGCAGTTTCCAGTGTTCTTATGAAAACCATAGAAATATCGCTCACTGCACAGTCGGATAGGACACAATGCTGGAAGCTTCGGGAGCCATTCGTCTGGAGAGGCCAGAGTAACGGGACCTGGAAGTAGATCTCAGCACCAACAGTGTAGCAGGTTACTCTACCTCATGTGTTTGTTTCCTTATCTGTAAATCCTGTAGGAATACGGGGAGAACTGAAACATGGTAAGATGTGTAAAGAGCTTGGAGCAGTTCCTGGGATGGAGTACATTCTTCATACATGTTGCTGTTTTTATGAATAAGAAGCAGAGGGTCAGACTGACAGGCAGTGCCATGGGTCTCAGATATATCTGACTGGGAAGAGAATGCATTCTTACAGAATCTACTCTGGGTAATGGATAATGTGTTTTTAAGATTTGTTTATTTTTATTTGATGTGTGATTATTTGCCTACATGTATGTATGGGTACCACATGCATCCCTGGTGCCCTTGGACACCAAAAGAGGGCATCAGGTCCCTTGGAACTAGAGTTATAGATGGCTGTAAGTCACCTCATAGGTTCTGGGAACCAAGCCTGGTCCTTTGCAAGAGTGTCGAGTGCTTTTAACCACCGAGCCGTCTCTCCAGCCCCTGATGATGTCTTTTAACATATGGAGTGGAGGCTGGCCATCTGCTAGGCATGGGAACAGGTGGATTTAGGGACCCTCACATCTCATGGCCGTATCTCCCTGGGTGCTGCACCCTGTCTCCTTTCGTCATGAGCTGGGCCTCCCACTGTCCCTTCCGCTTTGCAACGTCTGCTCTATGCTCCTCTGACCCAGAGCAGGTCCCAAAGGTGGTGTTGTGTGCTTGTCTGCGTGGGCGCAGACTGGGCACCAGGATTCAGGCTCTGGGAAAGCAGGGAGTCTAAAGTGCCTCTGGCCAACTTGCCCACTCACACTCAGTCAAGCACTCCAGTAAGGTGTCTACCTCCACCCTCTTAGAAGAGACATTAGTACCTCAATCACAGATGAGGCTCGGTGGGGGAGATTTCCCCTGGGTGGGTGTCTCACCGTGACTTGAACCCAGATCCACTGAAGATGATTTTGATACTTTCAAGATTTCATTTGTTGGGCTGTTTGTGTCACCTTCTGCCCACAAGCTCACTCGATGGCCTGAGGCCCATGTGCCAGTCAGACACCAATGGAATGTGAAGTAAGGTGTGCCTGGGAAGGACTGTAGTGCAATTCCCACCTCTCGCTGACACAATGATCACACACCCTGCCACCCAGACCCCAATTCCCTCCTCTCCCGAGAGCCACACTCGACGCAGGCCAGGCCAGGCCAGGGCTGGACCCTCGTGTGGGAAGCATCCGCAGGTGAAGAATGAAGCTGATCAGACCCTGCTTTGGCTGTGACTGGTCAGCCAGTGATGGCATCTTCCATGGCAGAGTATCAGCTCTGAGTCTGGTGATGAGAGCAGGTAAACAGAGATAGTCCCCAGCGGAGGCAGGTGGGCGCATGCCAGGTACTTGATCAGAGTTCTGCAGGGTCATGCCCCTCAAGAGAAGATTTCAGAGAACTCTTTTTGTGCCCCACAGAGTCCATCCAGTTTCGAATAAATTCCCCCCAAACTCTGTGAACTGAGCCTTCCTCGGAGGAAGGACACGTGGTATTTTTAAAGCAGAGACTGAGGTTTTCATCATCTTCATGAAGCTAATGCAATCATTTTCAGTCAATATGCTAATTGTGAATATTGAAATATTGAATAGTATTTTTTCGTAGTGTGTTAGTCAGCTTTCTCTCATCATAAAATACCTGAGGTAAGTAAGTTACAAAAAGAAAAGGTCTACTTTAGGAGTTTCCAATCCATGTTCCATTGGAACCATGGTTTGAGGCCTGTGGGGCACAGGCAAGGTGGGGACGTGTGACAGAGCAAAGGGTTGGCTGAGTTTCCACACTCTCCTTCAAGGACATCCTTCTAATGCTTAAAAGGGCCGTCACACCTCCTAAAGGTTCCACTGCCTCCCAACAGCCCTGCCCTGGGGACCAAACCTTTAAACCACAGGCCTCTGAGGCCATTCAACATTCAAACTGCAGCAAAACTTACCTATATGCTACTGGCAAAATGCCTGGAGGTATAAAATCCTGTAGTAACTTACTCTAAATCCCGGCATTTAACCACAAATGACTGGAACCTGAGCTGTAATTTTCCTTCAGAAATGTTATGTGTGCACATGATTCACATATGTGGTGGCATGCGAGCGCATGTGTACATGCGTATGTATTGCCCGAAGTGGCCATCTGAATCACTGTCCACTGTGCTCACTAAGGCAGGGTTTCTGCTGAACTTGGGGCTCACCAGCTCCAGCTAGTCCAGCTAACTAGTTGTCCTGGGACCCCACGTCTGCACCTTCTGAGCACTGGGGCTACAGGCAGCCACGGTGCCTGCCCAGGTTTGCTGTGGATTCTGGGGACCTAACCCTTGCACAGCAAGAACTCTAGCACAGAGTCATCTCCCCAGGAGACTTCTTTGGAAAGCAATATCGAATGGGCTTTTCTATCCCTTGGAAAATTAAATAGCGGCTATTCAATGGATTCAACCATTATTTTTTCCTTCCTGTCCTGGAGAGAAAAGATCTTCCTGCTGTCCCAGTCTGTGGGTGATTCTTTGCCTTGGAGCAATCACACTTGAGAAAGGAAGCTGGGTTCTGGGGGAGACAGGAACTCCTTCCAGACTGACCTGGACTCTCCACAGGCTGGAAATCCAGTTTCTCCAGCAGGTGTTTGAGGACAGACAGTCAGGGAGGGGCCAAGGAACTCAGGAATATACCTCCTTTTCCTGGGAAAGGGTAGAGAATTTTTGAGGGCAGAGGCTGCCAGAAACCTATTCTTTCAAGGTTATTAAAGAATATATAACATAATAAATTGCCATTTAATACCTGGCTTTTAAGACAGTTGTGAATGTTTCACCTGAGTAAGAGGCTCAGTTACATGCATATGAAATGGGCTCAGATTTGAAGGGGACCCTGGGAGCTATTTTGCATGGAGGTTGATGGTCCATAAACGCTGTCTGGGCAGCTGGAACTAGGAAAGCTTGGAAGGGAAGAAAGCACCTGGGAAGGATGGGGAGGGGTCACCCCGAAGGCTGGGTGCCTTTCCTCTCGCAGCTGTGTCCATGATGTGCCCCAAATGCCAGCTGTACTGTGTACCCTGAAGGATTTCTGGTGGCAGGTGGCATGATTTCATGGTTTGTGCTTCCCTCCCATCTCAAGACCCTCTAAGATGTAAACTGCTCAGCCTTGCTCCACAGGAGAGGGAAAAAGCAGCACACAAAGGCTACTTTCCTAAGGATGCCCAGCCTAGGAGCGTCTTTAGTCTCTCCTCTACCTCTGCCATTTCTCTGGTGGGGACAGCAGGCATCAAGCTAGGACACAGAACTTGGGTTTTGAGACCCAGGCTGGGCCCTGATTGGCAGGAGCTAGGAAATTTCTTGTCTCCTCAGGAGAGCATCTAATGGACTGATTAGAGACCAACGTGGAGGCTGAGACCCACCCTCAGCAGCAAGAAGTGGTTGCCAAGTGATCCATCTAAATGGGAAGCTCCTAGGGGCCCTGAAGCTCTGTTGACTTGAGTATTGCTCCTGTGTCCCCAGGCTGAGGTGAAGGCTGCCTGGATTCCTGCTAACAGCTCATTTGTGAATGAAAGATCATTGGGGGGAGTGTGACTGAGAGCCAAGGCCTGAGCTCTTAACCACTGGCAAATCACTTCTTGACTCCTCCCATCTGTGTGTTCTTGAAAAGTAAGTAAACTTTTCATCTGTCAAGTGGAAGCCACCTCACAGGGACAGTGAGGGGGACAACTGGACTAGGGAATGAATCAGTACCATGAGGATGAGGGGCCTGCATCCTCACCTGGCATCCCACTCTCAGGCTCCCCATTTGGCAGCTTAGGCTTGGAGGTGAACTGGGGTGATGTGTCACTCATCATACAGTGCAGAATGCTTTGCCAGGACCTCTTTGGCTTTTCAGTACCCAGTTCAAGAGCCACCTTGAGCTTTCCAACCAGGAGCACCCAGCTCTCCTTCCTGTGGGTGGTGGTGTCCAGGCAGGACAGAGGCTCTTACACCTGGAAGCTTTACCTGTCCACGCCCTTCAATAGGCCATAGTGAGTGTGTGTGTGTGTGTGTGTGTGTGTGTGTGTGTGTAGGCCAACGGTCACTCTCAAGGTCACTCCTCGGGAGCTGTCCACCTTGTTTTGGGGGGACAGGGTCTCTCTCTAGGACCCAGACTCACTGATTCAGCCAGGCTGACTGAGCAGTATACCCCAGGGGGCCACCTGTTCCACCTCCCCAGCTCTGGGGTTACAGGTGCACACCCTGGCCTTTTACATGAGCTCTGGGGACGGAACATGGGTCCTTATGCTTGAGTGGCAAATACTTTACTGACTGAGTCACCTCCCCAGCCTGGGCCATGGCATCTAAGGGGCAGTGTGGGGGGAAATGCTCAGGGGTAAATAAAAGACACAGGACATCTTACCCATTCAGAGTACTTGCTGGAAATACCTTTATAAACAATAGCTTTCTAAATTTAATTATGTTTATTTATTTACTTTGTGCATGTATGTGTGTGTACAATCATGTCACAGTGCATGTATAGAGATCAAAAAACAGGTAACTTTCTACCGTGTGGGTCCCAATGATTGAACTCAGGTAATCAAACTTAGCAGCAATCACCTTTGTCTACTGACCCTCTTGCTGGTCCAGAAAACTGAAACTCTACTAGATTTAAAGTCTTTTCCTACTTTTCACATCAAATAGCAGCATACCTTTGGCTTATAACCTGCTGTAGCCTGTAGGCGTGAGAGTCACTGCTAAAGGGACCCCAGAGGCTTCTGAGGGGCTAGGTGAGCTGCGCTCTGGACCTAGCATCAGTCCTAGGCCCTGCCAAGGGTATAGAGGCTAGAGACTAGAGGCTCAGGAGGCTGTGGCTGGGGAGGCTGTTCACCGCACTCTAACCCAGGCCTTGTACTAAGCAGTGCAGTTCCCTCCTAGCAAAAAACATGCTCCACACACATGGTGTCTTTGTAAAGCCTTTCCATTCTAATAGAAAAGTTGTGAGTAGCAGAAAATCCCAGATGTCTTCTCACTGATTCCCAGGTCAGCATCCTTCTCCTCCATCTCCCCTGGGTTCTTCCCATGAGTAAAAAGGCAGGTGCTGATTAGTCTACATATACACATGGGCATATTTCTCCTGAACTAAGTTGCAGACACCAGCCTCTTTGCTCATAAGCACTGTGGCATACAGTTCTGAAAGAGGTCTTCAGTGGTTGGTGATGTAAATCTCACATATAGGGCAGCCTTGTCAGGGCCAGCATGGTAGTGGGATGTGATGGGCCCCTCCGGGGACAGCTGAACGGAGCTGGCTTTCTACACAGCCCAACCTGCTCTCCTGTCTTCCTGACCCCGTTCCACCAAGGCACCAGCCCGGCAGGACACAGTGGAAGAGCTCCACTTAGACAAGGCCATGTCTTAGACAAACCTGCAGTTTTGGGGGCTGTGAAATGGGTGTTTGTGAAGAGGGAGTCACCATAGACGGGCACAGAGGGTGTCCTGAGACCTTGGAGAATACGGTGTACAGTTCCTGTTCTTTCTGATGCTCTGTGTTAACTCCCTTTCCTTCTTTGGTTCTGGGAAGTCTGCTCCAACCTCTGAACCATCCTCTCCCACTGGAGGAAGA
Source organism: Eospalax fontanierii (assembly GCA_035773235.1). NCBI lineage: Eukaryota > Metazoa > Chordata > Mammalia > Rodentia > Spalacidae > Eospalax > Eospalax fontanierii. The sequence goes on from CM069526.1 coordinate 21,011,545, forward strand.
ATCCAGAGAATGTCTGCCTGAGGTGGGGCTGTGGTCCTGACCTCTGCCAAAGAAGCATCCCCAGAGGGAACTCACAGGCCAGGGGTGACAACTCTGACCCCATAGGAAAAGCCACTGACAAAACATAGTGGTGTCCAGAGGGGCACTGGGCAGTCCTTTTCAAGTGAGTCAGATGTTTTCTGCATACCTACTGTGCATGCCAGCAGGGATCCCCAGAAGTTTCCAGGGAAGAAAACAACTTGCAGGAATAAACTAACCTCAGGCCTTAGGCCTGTCATTCAGCTGCTGACAGCAGTAGATGGACCTTTTTCTGGAGCTTCATTTGGACTATCTGCGAGATAAAGACTGTGCTGCGGGAAGTCTGAGGGCAGTGAGATGAGCCAAGCCTGGGAGGCAAGTGCTGTTCCAGGAAGTACCCGGGCCTGCCTCGCCATCCCCGTGCCTGCCCCTTGGAAAGCTGGTATGGTGGCAGGCACACAGTAGGGCTGAATACCTGCTGGAATGACAAAGCTTTCCATCACAGGAACATCTTAAAACCTTCAGGGGTGGGGCCCTGGGGTGTCACTGCAGTCCCAGAAACACTTTATTGGAACTGCAGTGCCTCCTAGTGGTGAGTTTGCAAAACTGCAGCCTTAGTCTCAGACTCAGGGAGTTGGGCCTAGAATCTTGACATAGAACCAGCTGGGGTGAGACTCATTCCCTGTGTTGTCTGGACCAGTTTATCGTGTGCCTTTTCACCCTCCTACTGGCCTGGATTCACACAGCATTGTAGAACTGAGGAAACAGGTCAAGAGCTTTGTTTAAAGTCCCGGCAGCTCTGGGTTGCCTTTGGTCTGCCATCCTTGTTTTGTGACTGATTTCTTTGAGCCCCTTTTCTCAAAAGACCTCTCTCCCGGGCCCTCTGCAGCATCCACCCCACACTGGCAGTGTGTGCTGAGGACCAGAGTGGGGAGCCCAGCACTGGGACCTGGGACCTGCTCCTGTGTGGGTCCCAGAGCTAGCACACACAGGAGCCCAGGGGACATGCCTCCCAACCATGCACGCGTTCATTAGCACTCGTTCTAGGGGTGTGTCACCAGGCCCAGGTCCTGTTCCGCATAGCTCGCAGTCCAGTGTGCCAGGAAGCAGCTGAGGGAGTTCAACCAAGCCCTGGGGTCAGAAGGAAGCAGAGTGACCTCTGGCCGAGCCTGGGGAAGCCCAGCAGGTACCATGCACAGCAGAAGAAATACAGAAAACGGGAGGTTTCACTGGATTCGTAATAAAAATGTAAATGAAGATGGGCCCTTGCTCTCTTCCAACATGGTGCTGGTCAGTGTCGAAACACAGTAAGGGCCAGTACTGACCCTGACGGGGAGGGGCACACTGCCAGTGACTGAGGACACAGGCTCACTTCTGGAAGGCAGTTAGACTGTGTTTACCAGAGGTCTGATGATGTATCTATGATATAACTTCCAATTTATAGTTCTTGGAGCTTAAGGTTTTTTTGACTTATTTATTTTTATTTTACGGTATGAGTGTTTTGCCTACAAGTATTTAAGTGCACCCATGCATGCAGTTCCTGAGGAGGTCAAAAGAGGGCGTCGGATTCCCCGGACTGGAGTTACGGATGGTTCTTAGTTGCCATTTGGGTCCTGAGAACCAAACCTGGGTCCTCTGCAAGGACAGCCTGTGCCCTTAACCACTGAGCCACCTCTCCAGCTCTACTTGGAGCTTCTTTAGGGTGGTCACCATGGATGAAGAGAGAGGGAACTCCCAAGGATGCTCATTCCAGACCTTCTGGTTTCTCATTCCATCAAACCAGTGAGCCGGAAGCAGAGAATGGATTCGGTACAAGGCATCATCTGTAGGGCAGCATCCTGCACAGCAGGGGAGGAGGTGCAGGGCATCGGGAGGCTAAAAACACTTTCACAAAGCCAACGTGTTCTGTGTGCACAAGTGTGTCTCAGGTTCCTTCTGTTGATTTGTTTGGAACTTTCTATATAAACAGAGATTGCCGTGATAAGGACAAAAAGCCACAAACGTGACAGAAAGTCATGCCAGAGGCAACAGTGGTCAGCCACGCACATGAAGAGCAGAAGGACACGCCAGGCGGAGGGAGGGTGGCTACTGAGGTGGGAAGCCTGAGGCCACCTATACAGTATCTTGTCAGGAGGTACGCAGGTATAAGCCGGGGAGTCAAGAGAGGGCAGTATGGCCCATAGGCCCCTAAAAGCCACAGTAGAGTTGGCCAGTTTAGCAAAACAACATGGTAGCCTGTCACGTTTGAATGTCAAATAACAAATGCATCATTTTTGTGGAAGTGTTCCCCATCAGTATTTGGGATTTTTAAAAAATTGTATGTTATACAGGGTCATACCTGTACATGCATTTGTGTGTGCTAGTGAACATCCACAGGTTGATGTCGGGTGGGTGTCTTCCTCAGTCACTCTGCACCTTAGTTATTGTTATTTTATGTGTATGACTGTTATGCCTGCATGTATGCAAGTGCACTCCTGTCATGCAGAGCCTGCAGAAGTCAGAAGAGGATGTTGGAGCCCCTGGAACTGGGGTTATGGATGGTTGTCAGCTGTATGAGGGTGTTGGGAATCAAACCCAGGTCTCCTGCAAGAGCAGCCAGGGCTCTAACGCCGTCTCTCCAGCCCTCTCTACTTACCTTTTGAGACAGGGTCTCTCACTGAACCTGGAGCTCACTGCGTGACTAGACTAACTGACCAGTGAGCTGCAGGGATCTTCCTGTCTCCACTTCTCCAAAGTGGGGACTCCAGGCATGTGTCACTGCACCCAGCTTTTCACATGGGTACTGGTGATCCAAACTCAGGTCCTCATGCTTGCACAGAAAGTGCTTTGCTGACGGAGCCATCTCTCAGTCCCTTGGGATATCTTTGATTAAAAAGCATTCACTGTTGATTTGGACTTTTCTGTTTCAAGGAAAAGCCTGTCATGTTTGGGCCTCTGAATGAGGTTTCCAGGAGCTGGACCTGCCTTGGGTCATGACATGACAGCTGTGTATGTCTTAGACAACTTCTGACTGTATGCAGGGTGATGAGCCCGCTAGCCCAGAATCCAGTGAGAAGTGGACTTGGGCTTGAGCACTGGGCATCAATGTTGCTACAGATCTTGGAGCTCCCTGGAGGCCCAGCCGTGGAGTACAATGCCAGCCCACCTCAGCAGAGGCCTTTCTCTGAAGGTCCCCTTGCTCCATCCACTCCAAGCATCACCTCTCACTTCCCATAACCCCACCGCACAGCGCCATCGCCCTATCAGCGTAGGCTTCCCTGGGGATTCCAGTAGCTGCTTCAGATAAGAGTTTAACTTGTTCCCAGGAGAACAAATAGTTAATTCAGGCCTGCCCAAACAAAACAAATCAGCAATAATAGAAAGAAGAAGAAAAAAGAAGTCAGCCCACAAACTGAAATTCCTCCTTCTGGAAGACTAGTGTTTTCTAAGAACAGGTTCTCCACACTCTTTCCACATTTTTGCTAAAATGAAACTTACTTAATAGGGATGTGCCTCTTTCCATGCACTAAAGCACTGATCTATAACCGGCCTTCAGTCATTCATCCATCAGACCTTTATTGAGCAGCTACTGTGTTCCTGGTACTGTGCTAGGCACTGGACTGGATGGATGAACAAAGTTCCCTGCCTTATGGGACAGGGGGAGACAATAGGACTAAAGAAAATGCAAGCCCATGAAAGAAGCCAGGTAAATGCATAGTAATTCATGGCGAATGGCAGCAAAGAAAAGATGTACAGAATAAAGAACATTTATGGGAAAAGAGCCCTTTAAGCAGCCATCCCCCACTGCTGGCTATTTTGGTTGATCTTGTTTTTTTCATACATTAAACGCTGTGATGAATTTCTTCTCTCGTTTATTCCTTAGGCCAATTGTTAATGAGTTCTTCAGGATTAAGTCCCTAGAAATAGACTTTGGGGCGAAGGTATTTGAATGCTTTATTCAGCTGGCTACCCTTTCCCGTCTTTGAACATCATTTGGAAATTTCTCATTAGTTATATATTTAACATTGTAAAATAACATAATGAGAAATTTAAAAGTTTGGTGTGGAGTTATAGGAATTCTAATGCAGTTCGTATAGGTTTACACACTCACCACCACCATCACCATACAGAATATTATAAATCTAGAAGAGTTCCACACCCATGAAAAACCTTTGCAAACAAGGCTTCTCCCTGCCCTTGGCCTCCAGCAACCATCCAGCTGCCTACTGTACCCACATGTGCACCTTTCCCTGACTCAAGTGTCACAAAGCACATATGTCTTCAGGCTGGTTCTTTTATATACAGTAATGTTGCTTTGAAGACTCATCCACATCACTGTCAGCTGTACGTTTCATTACTGTGTATTATTTTACCACGTGCCTTTATAGCCTACTTATCAGTCACCTGTTAAAGGACTTTTGTTGTGTTACTCAGCTTTCTATAACTGTGGCAAAATGCCTGAGACAATCAGCTTAAAAAAAAAAAAAAAACAGGTTGGGACTGGAGAGATGGCTCAGCAGTGGTTGTTCTTACAGAAAACCAAGGTTCAAATCCCAGCATCCGTATGGTAGCTAACAATTGTTTGTAACTCCAGTTCCAAGGTATCTGACTTCCTCCTCTCCTCTGCAGACACTGCACAACATGAGTGTGCTTATGCATAACACACATAAACAAAAATAACATTTAAAATATTAATTTTTTTCTATTTTATGTGTATGAGTATATTGTCTGCATGTATGTAGGTGCACCCATGTGGTGCAGTGCTCACGGAGATCAGAGAAGAGTGTTGGATCCCCTGGAACTGGAGTTACAGATGGCTGTTAGCCACCATGTGGGTGCTGGGAGTTGAACCCAGGTCCTGGGCAAGGCAGCCAGTGCTCTTAACCACTTAGCCATCGTTTCAGTCCCCAGATAAATTTTCTTTAAAAATTAAAAAGGAGAGAGAGAGAAAAAAGGCTCTCTCTCAGTGTTTCCAAGGCTCACAGCAAGCAGTCGCTTTCTGGTTCGTGTCTCTGCCTCTTGCAAACAAGTGTTCGTTCTTCAGGGTAGATATTTAGCTGAGGCTTTGCTGGAGGAGCAGTGAGTCTAGCTGAATCATGTAAGACACTGCCCACCACTTTCACCAGCTTTGCACGAGTCCCTTCGCTCCGGCCCTTGCTGTGGCTGCCCCCTCAGTTCAACTGTGTGCAGGTGTGGTGGAACCTCACGGTGCCTTTCGTCCGCACTCCACAGTAGGGAATGGGGCCAGCCCCACTTGGGTGCCTAAAATTACTATGAACTAAACTCCACACCCAATTCAAATTCCACTGTTTCCCCTACTGCCTGGGATACTCATTCCCTTTAGGCCACCTGTCCCTTCTGCCCTCTCCAGTCAGTGACTCTGTGGCTAGTGGGTGTTGGGAACAAGGTGTCCTGTCCCCTTCTAGCCTGAGTACTGACTGGCACACTCCTTCCTCTATAGACTGGTACTCTCTTGGATGAGGGGCACAGATGTCCTGTCATGCTGTCATCTGAATACTTCTTCCTTTTAGATGTTATTTACCAAACCTCAAGCTAAGCTGGGGCAAGCAAATGCGCTCTAGACAGAGCCCTGGGGCAGATGAGTTGGGGTGAGGACCTGTGTGATCAATGGCTAACCTTTAGCCTCCGCTCCAGCCCCCCACCACTGTTTGGACAGCCCTGGGTTTAGTCAGTGCCCTTTAAATAGCATGAAAGGACCCGTGCTGGCCTGTTTTGTTTAAGGAGATTACATCGGTGCTGTGCACTCCGCCACAGGGTGTGTGGGGCCAGCTCACCCGGGAACAGAGCGAGCGGCATGTCCCCCACAAAGCAGATGTTTGGAGGGAAAATAGATGTAATCAAAACCATGGAGGATAAAATTACCCAGACCCTGTAGCCACGCGCTCCATATTCGCTGCCTGTGCCTGGCCTTGCAAATGCACACACATACACACACGCGTGCACGCACACACACTTACACACTCTCTCTCACACACACACACACTGTCCAGACCCATACCCACCCTTCTTCCCTCCCATCCACACTAACATACAACTGCTCACAGGCCCGTAAGCACCCACTTCCATCTCACATGCCTGAGCTTGGCCGCGCCACCACACACTCTCACAGTGCTCTCCGCGGGCAACTGTAAGCACGACCCTGACACCCCATCCCCAGCTGAGGCCTGCTACCCACGCCCTCCGGCACACATGCACACACCTGTAGGAGGAGACACAATGAGTCTGCCAGTGCCCTCCTGAAAAAAAAGTCACAGCCAAAAAGAAGAAAGAAAGAAAAAAAATCACCTTTGAGAATTTCTCAAAGGCTTTTGGCGACTATACCTTGGTGTGATACCGTTGGGTTCAATGAGGACAAGCGCAGAAACATTAAGGAGATGGCTCCCCACTTCTTGTGATTCAGAAGCTGAAACCCAACCAGCCCTGCGTGGGGTCAGTACTGGGGCAGTTGGCTCCCAGAAACGGTCTGTGGCCCACCCGGAAGGGTTTACTTCTGGTTCCCCATTTGTCCAAAGGGGTCCATGGGGATAATACCAGCTTCAAATTATTTTTTTTAATTTTATTAATTATTTTTATTTATATTTATTTATTTTTATTTATTATATTTATTTATATGTATGAGTGTATTGCCTGCATGTGTGTAAGTGCACACATCCATGCAGTGCCTGCCAAGGTCAGAAGACAGCGTTGGATTCCCCTAGAACTGGAATGACAGACAGTTGTTTAGCCATGTGCACACTGGTAATCAAATCCTGGTCCTCTGCAAGAACAGCCAGTGCTCTTAACCACTGAGCCATTTTCCTATCCCTAGCCTCAAATTATTAAAGAGTCTTTGGCATCACCAAGGACAGACCTGTCTGGGGCAGATGTTCCTCTTGATGTTCAGTTGTGGACATTCTTTGTCTTATTCCTTGGGGTAACCTGGGATTTGATCCCAGACCAAGAGTGAGGAAGCTTTAGATGGGGGTAGCCTGGGCCCCATTGCTTTAGCTCTGGGACACACCCATTGCAGGCCCACTCTGTGCTCTGGGAAAGGTGGCCTCCCACCAGTCTGGAGTTCATGCCGGGTGTCACTGAGGGCAGGAGAAAGGGTGCCCCATGTTTTGCTGATAGTGGCCTGGCCCCAAGGTGGACTCTGTCCCTACTCATCCTACTTCGGTGCTGAGGCCACTGGGTGCTAGGGAAACGTCCCCCCCCAAGTCCCCACCTTGAGCAAGGCGACCATGCTCATACTGTAAGGTGGTCTGAGGCTTGAGCAACTGGTTTTTGGTGGGCGATGTTGGGGAAGATGTTGGCACCTCCCCCTCAGTCCCATCTGTGCGTGTCTCCCTTCCTGCCTGATGTGCAGAGAGGATTGTTCCTTAAGCGTGTCTTGGTTTTTCTTCTACCCACTGTCCCCCAATTACCACCTGCCATGTGAGCTGTCAGCCTTGCATGGTGGCCTGTTTCTGCATGATTCTTTACGAATCTGATTGACCACTGGTCCCCTTGTCTGCTCAGCAGCAGCTTTCCGCAAGTGTGCTGTGGGGCTGTGGTGTACCTGGGCTTGCAGTGCTGGGCAGAGGGAGAGCACTGAGCACCTGTTAGAAAAGGTGCATCTTTTCTTCCACAGCGTCTTGCTGGTCTCTGGGCCCATCCCTCCCTGTACTATGAGTTGACAAGGGGCAAGTGACAAGACGCTCTGCTTGGGGAACTGTCCCTTTGCAGGGGCAACTGACACTGAGGGCTTGCATCACCTGGGGCCATCAACGAGAGGCGAGCAGTAACAGAGAGCAGACTACAGGGCTTCCTGAAGAAACTGCTGCTGGCTTGGTTCTGGTGCTCAGCTGGGAAGGAGAGGCATTCCTTCCAGGCATGGGGTCAGAGGTGAGGGCTTCAGGGGACCAAGGAGGACAGCCATCTCCTTTGGTCAGGAGTAATCAGAATTGTGTTGCGGCACCTGGGTTTTTATGGCCATCTTGTTAATGAGTGGTTGTGGTGAGCTGGATTCTGATCCACCTTAGGCCTAACATAGGCTAGTTCCCCAGCCAATCAGGATCATCTAGCTGGCGTCCCACAGGGCCCTACACATGTCCCACCTCATTCCTAGACCCTACTTGTCCCAAGCAGCTCCATCTACTGAGGGCTACCTGAAAAAATAGCAGTGGGAGTCACAACCATCAAGCTGGGCAGCTGACACAATTCAGAAACTGTGTCCCAGTTCCCCCAGGGCTGCGCTAGGGGAGGGCCCCGAGGGCACTAAGGACCAGGAGCAGTACCCCCAGGGACAGACATGGGCTGGGTTGAAGGGTGAAGAGCCTAGCTTCAGGGTTGTGGGGTGGAGGTGTCACAGGCTTGTAACAGATCACCTGAGTCTGGGACTTAGCTATGCAGGAGACCACAGCTTACATTCTGACCAGCTGAGTATGATCACAGAACTTGGGAGAATTTTCCTTTATTGTCTAGAGTAGGGACCCAACCTTAGCATTTAAACAAGATGAAAAATAATCAAGATTGAGATTGGGGACTGGGGAGGTGGGAGATGGCTCGGTAGGTAAAGTGATTGCTGCCCCAGCATGAGGATCTGAAGTTGAGCCCCAGAGCTCACTTCAAACAGCTGGACTTGGTGGCGGTTGCTTGTATCCCAGCACTGGTAAGGTGAAGAGAGGTGGATGCCTGGAGCTTGCTGGCCAGCCAGCCTAGCAGAAACGGCAAACCCCAGGCCAATGAGAGACCCTGTCTCAGAAAACGAGGGGGCTGGAAAGATGATGGCTCAGTGGTGAAGAGTATGTACTGCTCTTGCAGAGAACCCAAGTTTGGTTCCCAGAAACCATTTTGGGCAGCTCACACCTGCCTGGAACTCCAGCTTCAGGAAATCTGACACCCTCTTCTTGGGCACTTACATTCATGTGGCAAACACACACACATACACATAAATAGAAAACAAGACTTTTAGGCCAGGGAGTGGTAACACAAGCCTTTAATCCCAGTACTCAGGAGGTAGAGGCAAGCAGATCTCAATGAGATAGAGGTCAACCTGGTCTATAGATGGGATTCTAGGCAAGTTGGAGCTACGGGGAGACGGTGCCTCAAAAACAAGTGAATAAAAACAAAGAGGATGTTCCTGACATCTGAGCTTGACCTCTGATCCCCACATGCATGTGCACACACATATGCCCAAATGGGTAGGGCTGGGACCCAGAGCACTCGCTTCTGGGTCTGTGATCTTTGCCCACACCGGGCCATTTCCCTGTCTCTCTCACTTTCTTGGTTGCAGTGGGAGGCTGGAGGTGAGCAGGGTAGATCCTTGCTTCTCATCAATAGTCTGCCATCTTTTCCTGCCAGCTCCATGTTGAGGGCATCTTGGGACTGCATCCTGCTCCCCTGTCCTCAGAGGCAGGACTCCTGGGTGCTGAGAGACCCTGGATCCTTCTCCCTGAGAACAGCGCCTATTACCATGGTTAGAGTGTACAGTCATCCCAAGAGCAGGAGGCTGTGTTCTATGGATAATTAAGGCATGTTCTGAATTCTCTCCAGCCTGCCTTCCCCTAGTCTAAATGAGTCTGCGCTGGTTCCTCCAGCCTTTGCTTTCTGCATAGCTGCCCTTTCCCAGCCCTCATTCCTGCAGGGTGGTCCCAGCCTTACGCTGGATGCCCCGGTCTATGGGGCACGGATGGGCCTGAAGAGCCGGGCTAGGCCAGGAGGGGTGGCGATTGCCTCCCCTCGCCTAACTGCCAGGAAGTTGCACAAGAGGGATGTTTATTTTTGGTGAGCTGGGTGGGATTTCTTGCCTTAAAAAAAAAAACCCAAAACATAAAACTTATTTGTCTGCCAGGAAGATAAATATCTTTGCTGAAAGCTCTTGGCCCTGCTGCCAGCTGCATTCGCACAAATGCTGTCACCGAAGCCCAGGCTTGCTGTGCAAGCTGAGGCTCACGTGGCTGTCACAGCCACCTCTGTGGCATCAGTGCTGTGAGTGGAACTCAGGAGCAGTTTCAGGAAGCTCCTTCCAGGACTACTCTGGGCAGTTACTTCCCCTGCCCTCCCCTTCCCTCAGTGCCTTAGTGATAGAGAGAGCAGACTGACAGAAGCAAAAAGTCCCAGTGTTCACAGGGAGGACAGTGATCTAAAAAGACCAGGACCAGCAGCATCAACCTGGCCCTAAATATGCCCATTGCATGGACCTGTTTCCAGAGGAAGAAACAGAGTCAGGATAGCTGATGCTCATGCCTGTTACACATGCTTTTTGTGAATGGACAGATTTGAGTGTGTGAAAGGATTTGTCACAGTCTCCTTACATGTCTTATCAACTGTCTATGCCTGGTTCCTCTCCCCACCCCCATGTCACAGATCAAGAATATGGCTAGAGAGGGGCTCTGCACAGCTGGGGACATGCCTCAGTTCCCACCCTATGGGGCTCCTACACATGCACCTGCACCCCTGGGTCTTCTTGTAGGGAAGACTTGTCCTGACCTGGATTCCTCGAGTGCTAACAGGGCCAGTGAGCTCACAAGGCCAGGCTAGAAGCAAGAGATAGTCATGGAGAAAGCCTACGAAGCCAGTTTGTGCTGAACGCCTCTGTGACAGCCTGTCGCTTCCTCACGTCCTCCCATAAGAAAGACTATGGGTATCTCCATCCCCAAACTATAAAGGGAAACTGAGGCATGAAGTAATTCATAAGAAACATGGAACTGCAGAGCCTGAGGTGTGGCACACGCTCCCTAGGGACTGGCTCTGGAGCCTGTGCTCTGTGCCCTCTGCCATCTGCCCAGATGTATGTGTAGACCAGCAGCTCCTGTCTTACCCTCCTAGCCTGGCCTGTAGCTCCCCATCCATGATCTGCACGGGTTGGCTCCGTTCCTTAGAGTTTGCAGCCTCTGGTAATCTGCCACAGGAGCCCCATTCCATCAGCAAGTGGGTGTCACATAACATTGGTGCTAGAAAGGGGTTCATTTTAAGATGATGCCACAGAGGGTGAGAGAAGTAGAGGGACTAACCAAAAGCCACCCAGCATGTTGTTGACAAGCTAAGATTGGAACTCGAGTTCCCTACCCGGCACTCAGCATGCCTCTTTGAGGGAATCCTTTCCTCTCTTGCTGGATGCATCCAGTTTCTAACCTCCTTTCCTCTTTCTCAGCTAAAGAGAGCAACCTGGGTGAACCAGAGTTGCCCCCTGACTCTGAGCCTGTGGGCATGGAGAGCAGCTACCTCAGTGTGAAAGAGACCGGGGCCAAGGGGCCTCAGGACCGGGCCAGCGCCGACCTCCCAAGCCCGCTGGAGAAGGCTGACTCGGAGAGCAACAAAGGCAAGAAGCGAAGGAACCGCACCACCTTCACCAGCTACCAGCTGGAGGAGCTGGAGAAGGTCTTCCAAAAGACGCACTACCCTGATGTGTATGCACGTGAGCAGCTGGCCATGAGGACCGACCTCACCGAGGCCCGTGTGCAGGTCAGCCAGGGTGTCAGGGCTGGGGGCAGGCAGGGTCTCCGGCCTCAGCCTCCAGCTGCAACTGGGTCTGCTGACTACTGTGGTCCATGCTGAGGCTCCCTCACCCTGGAAGGGCCTTCTAGGTCAACAGTGGCTCTGGCCAGCCCCAGACCCCTGCCCCGACCACAGTAGCTCTGCTTAACCACTGTAATCAGCTCCATGTGGGAGGGGCACAGGAGGAGGACCCCATGGAGGGCTGAGAAGCTGCTGGCTGTGAGTCCAGGCTTTTCACTGAAGGATGAGACAGTGAGTCTCTCTGGTAGGCTGTCTCTCTGACAGAAGATGAGGACAAAGCACAGGAATTCACAGCAGCCCTCTGGCAGAAAAACAGCCACTCCTTCCCATTTGGATGACTGCCTCCTCCATCTTTACAGGTTAATCCCTGTTAACTTGTCTCCAATGAGGCCAACACAGTAGCCCCGCCCCTACCCACCACCAAAACCCAATTCAACCCAACTTAACCCAGAACAATCTAACACAGTACAACCCAACTCAACACAGTACAACCCACCATATATAGGTCAGTTCAACCCCAATACAACCCTACTCAATGCAACACAGCCTAACCACTACCTAACTCAACCCCAGTACAACACAACTAAGCACAACAGACTCAGTTCAACTTAACACAATACAATTCACCATACATGACTCATTTTCACCCAGTAGAACTCAATACAACATAGCCCGACCACTACACAGCCTAACCCAATACAACACAACCCAAATCAGTAAACCCATCTCAGTGTAGTACATAGCTCAGTTCAACACAGTACAACCCAACCCAACACAGCCCAGCACAACAGAGCTCAGTACAACCCAACTCAACCCGATCCAACACAGACCAGTACAACATGGAACAATCCAATACCCAACCTAACCCAGTACAGTATAGTAGAGTCCAGCTCAGTGTAGCACAACTCATGATGCAGAGCTCATTTCAACCCAGTATAACCCAACCTAACCAACACAATACAGCCCAGTACAACTCAATATTTCAGTTCAACCCCCTTAGACCCAACACAGTTGAAACCAAAACAACACAACTCAGCACAATTCACCAAACACAGCTCAGTTCAACTCAACACAACCCAACAAAGCTCAATATACCACAATCCAACACAGTTCAATTCAATTGAAGATAACACAATATGACATAGCCTGATACAGCACAATACAATTCCATCCAGCTCAACACAACCAAAGCAGGTCTTTTAAACCACTTTGTTTTCTCTTCTGGACAGACTTTGTGACTAGATCACATTATTCTCTTCCCAGTGGAATAGGAGTTCCTTTATTGTGCACTGTAGAGAGCTGCGGTTGCTGGACAAGGTGGTCGTGACAGTGCACCTCCATTATTTGTGTGTTTTTGTTTGTTTTTGAAAGCCCCAGCTGGCCTGGAACTTGCTATATAGACCAGGATGGCCTCCCAGAGATCTGCCTGCCTCTGCCTCCTGAGTGCTGGCTGTTGTTTTGTTTTTGAGATAAGGTCTCATGTAGCCGAGGCTGGCCTCTGTCTTACGATGTAGTCACAACTAGCCTTGAACTCCTGATCCCCCTCTTCCACCTCCCAAGCAGTGAGATTTTAGGTATGGGTTACTGTGCCTGGCTGATTGTTCACTTCTATAGTTCCACCAACCTGAGAAGGCTGAATTCAGAGCAACAAAGCCAAAAAGGAGTCATGTGCAGCCCAGCTCCCCTGCTTTGTCCCAAGGGTACGTTTCCCTCCGCAGGAAATAGCAACAAAGGAAGTAAGAATCCCATCTGCCAAAACACAGGTATAAAACCCGCTCACGTTCAAGTTTCAATTAAACACAAAATCAACACCACACGCAGACTGCTTTTCCACCCAAAGAGACAGAGGAATGACGTAGAGCAGGCTCCTTTCCAGCCAGCAAGGAATCTGGAACTTTCTTTTTCATATTTCATTTTATCTGTGTTTACAGTATATGTGTGTGTGTTCACATGTGTGTGCGAGTGTGTGGGTGCATGTATAAGTGTATGTATGTGTACAGGCCACAGTCAGTGTCAGGTGTCTTCCTCAATTGCTCTTCCCCTTATTTTTTGAGACAGGGTCTGTCTCTGAGCCTGGAGCTTGCCAGTTGACTAGACTGGCCAGTGAATCTCAGGATGCTCCTGTTTCTGCCTCATGCCCCAGCACTGGAGTTACATGCCACCATGCCTGGCTTTTTAAAAAATAATTAATTAATTTTATGTGTATGAGTGTTTTGTCTGCATGTATGAAAGTGCACCCGCATCGTACAGTGCCCACAGAGGCCAGAAGAGGGTGTAGGATCTCTTAGAACTAGAGTTAAGTACAGGCATTAGCAGCCACATGGGAGCTGGGAACCAATCCCAGGTCCCCTGCAAGAGCAGTCATTGTTCTTAACCACTGAGCCATCTCTCCAGTTCCCACACCCGACTTTTTTAGTGAGTTCTAGGATCTGAATTTATATCTTCTTGCTTGCACAGCAAACACTTTACTGACTAAGCCATTCCCCTAGCCTCAAGAGAGGGTTTCTTTTGAATGGGCATAGCACAGTGCAGTGGTCTGGGCCCCAGGGAATTAGGGACAAAGGGCTACATGGTCCTGGATAGGCCTGTGCGCACTGTGGCTTTGTTCTACTGGTGGGTCTAAAGCATCAGTAGGATGCCCACCAGTTTCATCCAGTCCTGGTTTAACACTCAGACACATGGAAAAGGCCAGGTGGTTACTGGGAAATGGGCAGTCCCTAGACACTGTAGCTGCCACCGTATGCTGCAGTCACGTGGTTTGAGGAAGGCTGGCAGGTAGCCAGGCTTTACCACGATGCCAGAACCCTCTCATGCCTCCACTCCCTCAAGGCCTTAGCTACCTGAGTTCCTGAGAAGCCCCAGAATCCAGCCCCAGCTCCAATCCCTCAGCTCCAGCCCAGGGACTGGGGATTAGGCAGGAAAGGGAGAGATCAGGCAGCGAGTTACCAGACCACAGTGGGCAATGTGCTGGTAAGTGGGGTAAATCTGCTTTCTGTTTGTGTGTGCACTTATGTGTGCATGTGAGCATCACATTCAGACTTCTTAAATCAATGGGCATGTCCACAGCAGAGTTCAAGGACCATTTAGTACAAAACAGAATGATCCCAGCTAGTGTTCCTGAGTCATTAGTATACAACAAAGACAAAGATATATACAGGCCTGCTTCCAAAATAGAATTGAGACCGCTTACAATTAGAGGTTTATTTTAGGCTAAGATCAGGAACAATATCATGAAATGAAGAAGTAATTCTGTTAAAAGAAAATAAGGTAAAGCTCTTCATTTCCAATGAACACCAAGTACAACCTTGAGCTTCCTGTCAGCCAAGGCACAAAGGAAAACCTTAATGTGCTATTATTCTGTTGAGAGGGAAGACTATAGAATCTTAGAACAGTAGTGCTGAAAGAAGTCACTCCATCTTCTGCTTTGATAGATGGGGAAGAAAGGCCCAGAGGCAGGAAGTGATTGCCTAGAGTTAACAGAGACTCAGAGCAGTGCTAGCCTTGGAATCTGGGGCTCCCAAGCTCTAGACTAGGGTCCTTTGACTTCAGCTGTTCAGGGCACATGCCAGATTGTTCTTAGTCTTTTCTTTGTGGAAAGGCAGCAGGGTGGGTGGGATCTCCATGTGCGTCAGACCTCTGGGCTGAGCTCTAAGCCTGGCAGTGCCCTGAGGGGGTGTGGGGCTGTGCTGGAGCCCCCTGCCTGCCTCTGTGGAGTTCACTTGGGGCCCACACTGCTGGTAGCAAGCCAGGTGCCTGAAGTAGAGGGGTGGTGGGACAGAGAGGGACTGACTGGGTCCCAAGATGGCCCTTCTTGGGAAGCAGCCTGGGCTCTGGCCCTGCTCCAGGGGGCTGCAGGGGCCTCTCTCTGCTGTCTGGGATTCCAATCTCCACAGCTGGTGTCTGAAGACAATGAGACTGAGGCCTCCCCACCCTGGGCCACCCCACCCT
Source organism: Eospalax fontanierii (assembly GCA_035773235.1). NCBI lineage: Eukaryota > Metazoa > Chordata > Mammalia > Rodentia > Spalacidae > Eospalax > Eospalax fontanierii. The sequence goes on from CM069526.1 coordinate 21,026,989, forward strand.
GGCCCCAGATGGGTTGCGGTTAGAGAGGCCTCCGCCAAGACAGTTGGTTCCTTGAATGGCCTGGTCCTCGGGAGAGGCCTGTGTTGAGTGGGCCAGGCCCGGGTGGGCCTGGAACGGGGTGGTCCTGGGGGTGATGAGTAGAATAGGAGAGTGGAGGGGACCTCAGTGGGCTCTCCTCTTGAGAGTCATAGTGACAGGCCTGTGGTTGGGCAGCCCTGAGGCACTGAACCACAGATGGGGGTCAGAGATGGAAGGGCTCACCAAATCTCAGCGCTATAGGTTGGCACACAGAGGGCCCACTAGGTACTCTGCCACCTTATAGTGGATAGGAGGACACTGAAGTCTAGCCGGGCTCACAGCTTTATCTTTGACTAGGGCTGAGCTTCCACTCAGACCGCAGCCACAGAGTAAGGTTAGAAACAAAAGACCACCGGGGGAGGAGGACTCAGGTAGGCCAGCCTCCGCTGATGCCAACTTCCCGACTCTGCTCCCATCTCCCACCACCTCCATCTGTAGCCCTCAGACCAGTCCCTTTTCCAGGCCCTTCCACTCTCCCTCAGGCTCACATTCCATCCCCTGCCTGCTCCTCCCAGTTCCAGACTCCAGACACCTTCTGCTCCAGGACCTCTCTCAGCCATCACTGGGTCTTCAATTCGAGTCCTCGGTGACATCTCTCACCTCCACATCCCCACCACAAAGGGGACCTGGAAGCCACAGACACAAAATCTCAACAGCAGCTCCTCTGGCCTCTGCCCCACCCCTAAAGAAAGAAAGAACGCCAATTTGTGTGTCTTGGTGGCTCTAGTTGGCTTCTCCCCTCCCCCCCTGGCTTCCCCAGAAAACCCTGGGAGGCTGAGGATAGATCGGAAGGCTGAGCTGAGCCTGCAGGAAATTAAACATGAAATGAAAACAAGCTCCTCTGATTCATTCTCCCAGCTCGCCCCAGCCCCCACTGCCGCAGCTGATAAAAGGGGATCCCGTTTCACCATGCAGGGAACCCCCATGTGCTCCTGGCTCACAGTGGACACCAAGCCAGCACCCTAGGGCGGCCTAGAGTAAAAGTCCCCCCTCCTCCAACCTCTCAAGCAGGGATGAGACCCTGAGCTTGGGAGAGGGCTGGTCTCCAGAGAGGTCACAGGAAGGACACTCTGTGTGCAAGCACACGTGAATGTGTATGCACAGATGCCTGGATATCCTCATATCCACATAAGCGAATATGTGGGATTAGGAAGGGGAAACTGAGCTACAGAGGGAGAAACACTAGTGTGTTCCCCACCTCACACCTTGTATCTACGCCAACAAGGCATGCATCCCACAAACATCCCAGTTTGGGGAATAAGAGAAAAGTCAGAGCTGTAAGCAAACAAAGAGGAAGTATTCTTTAAACTTCCTGTTGCATTCCCATCCATCTTCCCTACTGCCCCCGTGAGGTCTCACCTCCACCCAGAAGTCATCCCCATTCTAAAAGTGCAGAAACTAAGGCTACTGGCAGTTCCACAGTCCCTTCTGCGGGCCAGCCACGCTGGAGTCCCAGCAGGCCGCAGCCTCGGGAGGAGGACGGTCTTTTTGCCTGTTCCCTCGCGACCAGGGTTCCTAGGCCTCTGTGTGCTCTCAGGCAGAAGGGCTGGAGAGGCCACGCTGGTCTCCAGCCCTCAAGTCAGCATAGCTGACTTCAACAGCAACCTTTTCCCAGTCTGTGCCCATATGAGCAGCCTGGGTATAGGGCCACAGCAGCACGCCTGTGTCCAGCATCTTGTCACTGTGACACAGCACTGTCATCTACAGAGTTCACAACCGAGGACCATGCAATTAAGGTACACAAAAAATAATTATGACGTTTTGAGTAAGTTTACGTTTTTTTGTGTTGGGTTGCATTTGTAGTGTGTTGGTGGGCTGTGCCCCGTACACATCCAAGTATCTGTAGAAGCCCTGGGAGTGGCAGGAATGGCTGCTATCGCCCTCTAGGGAGGGGCTAATCTGTCCTCTTCCCACTTTTTTCCTCTCCCTCTCTCTGTCCTTCCCTCTCCTGACTCCATCTCCCTGCCCGTAACCCTAACCTTCCTCTCAGCAGAGTCCCAGGCACGCACCCCTGACTCTGAGACTTCTCTGCTGGCCCAGTGCCTGGTCAAGCTAGTGTCCCACCACCTACGGCTCAGTGACAGGTGCCACGCCTTCCCTACCCAGCATCAACCACTCTGAATGGAATTCTGCAGTGGCCACCCCAACTGAAAACCCCCAAGGGCAAACCCCCGGTTGGCATTCACAGCCCTCCCCAATCTGACTCCTGTGTCTGTGCATCTTTCCTGACTGCTGTTGTACCACAGAGCCCCTGTCATTCCACATGAAGCCTCACCCACAGCTCTGAGCTGCGGGACATGATTTCCATAGGGATGTAGGCAGTGGGGATTCTCTGGATCTGCACCTAGAGACGTGCCCTAGGGAGCCGTGAGACTTCAGGAAGTAGTGGCAGGACTGTGTGGGTCTGGCTAGGGGAAAGAATTTCTGGACAGGTGTTCATAGCTTTGATCAGATACTTCCTGGTGTCTGTGACCCACAGCAGATTACACACACTTACTAGCAAGAGAGCTAACTAATACTGTTTTTGCTCTCTCTCTCTCTCTCTCTCTCTCTCTGTGTGTGTGTGTGTGTGTGTGTGTCTGTGTATGGGGGGGAGGATAGAGACAATTAGACAAAGAGAGAGAGAGAGATCTGCTCCAGAGTCTAATGCTTACACAGTTAAGGACCCAAATCCCACTTATGGTCAGTGGGGTGTAGGCTGCCTCCCTGGCTCTGACAATTCCAGATGGTTAGCTTTTGAGAACAAAGATTGGATGATGAAGGCTGACACTTCTCTGCGGCCTCAACACATGCAACTTGACTGGTGGGGTCATGGAGCAGTTTCACCTTCCTGAGAACAAGTGCCCCAGGCCAGGCCTGAGCCCTATAACCACCACTCTGTCCTATAGGTCTGGTTCCAGAACCGTAGGGCCAAGTGGAGGAAGAGGGAGCGCTTTGGGCAGATGCAGCAGGTTCGGACCCACTTCTCCACAGCCTATGAACTGCCCCTCCTCACCCGAGCTGAGAACTATGCTCAGGTAAGCCCTTCTGCCCAGACGCCTCCTCTCCCACAGGCCCAGGCACTGACAGTGGCCCCTAGAGAAGGGCCAGGCCCAGAGAAGGCACTAATAGATCCAGGCTGCCCTTTGGTCTTGCCCCAGTTGTGTGGCTGTTTGTCCCTGACTGTGGGAGGCCTTGCTGGCCCGTCTGCGAAGCCAGTGTTTGGCTCTACCCCATTGATTATTCTGGTAAGCAACCAACCCTAGACAGACCAAAGACCAGGGACCTCCCAGGTGTTGAACGTCACCCAGGCTAAGGAAGGGAATTCTGAGATGTGGAGGGCTTGTGGCAAGGTTGCAATGCTCATGTAAATCAGGGCCCAAGATGTACATTCTTGGACATTAGTGTTGCCCCGACACGTGTCTCCAGTCCTCCAAGCCTCAGTTTCTTCACCTATAAATTAGAAATGATATGAGTATATAACTCCTCTGTGAGACAGTTGGATAACAGAGTGCTTTGTGAGTCTTAGTTCCAGACGGCAGCTTGCATGTGTCTCCCCACTGTCTCCTCTGCCTTCCCCCAGTATCACCCATCTGTCAGTCAGGACGGCTGGACAGTCCACCATGACACCTCTTTCATGATCTCCTCTGTCCCTGCCTCTTTCCTTCTTGCCTGGGCCTTCCTCCTCCTCAGCCTCTGCCTCTAGTTCTAAGACCGGACACCCCACTTTTCAGCAGCCAGTGGCACTGGTACCCCTAAATCTCTCCTACCCCTCTAGCCTGGGTGCACACTGACAAATGCCCTGTGCTTAGCTCTGAACCTCCTCCACCTCCCCCAGGATTCAAGGGTCAGAGGACAGAACTAAGAGTGAGGCTGAGGAATGCGGGGTGTCTAGTACATCTGCATCAGCTCCTGCCACATTCTTTCTTCTTCCTCCCCTTCCTCCCTCCCCACGCCCAGCCTCCTCTGTCCTCCCAGGACAAACCTCCAGCCCTTGCTCTTTGCCGTTGATGGCTGTCATCTGAGCTCAGAGCTTGAGGGAGAAAACCAACAAAAAGACTCACTCATTACCTCACAGACCTCAGACTGTTTCCAAGTGGTGACCAGACACTCCTGGGACATGCTGGAGGCGATAATGAAGCACAGTGGGTCCCGAGACCACCAGAAGTCCCTGTGGGCTTTGGGCACCCAGTGTCCATTCTGTTCTTTTAAAGATCTCCTTGAGTTCTTTCCAAAGCCTCATGCATGGGCAGGACAGTAGAAGCATGTTCAAGGCCACTGAGAACCTGGAGCGTACAGCTAAGCGGTACATAGTGCTCTCTCCAAATGGGACCTGTGTACCCCACGTGTACCAGATGTTAGAGGGCAGGGGAAGGTGAGGCCAGAAGTGGGAGCTTGGAGGAGAAAGGAATTAGTCATGGAGGAGAAAATACAACCCTGGGCCTGAGGCCCCCTGTTCCATGCAGGGCATGTTGGGAAGCCTCAAGAGCTCTGTCTTGGAATCTCAGCCACTGACCTAGGCCTCAGTGGGCATTCAGATGCGTGCTTCCCACACGGACCCGCACATAACACCCAACCTGAAATCCCAGAGCCTGTGCGCCCTGCAACATACTCTCAGCTTGACACGGGCAATGTTTTAACTGGGCCCTTTTGAAGTTTGAAATTCATTCCTATTTATTGAATGTCAGCTGCTGGCCTATCCTGAGAATTGAGGCTCCACAACATAAACCCACCCCCAGGGTATACCTGGGCATCCTTAAGGTTAGATACCCAAGAATGGTTTCTTTGTAACAATGGACAGATGAGAAGAACGAGAGGCTCTTCCTCCCACACCACTGCCCTCCCAGCTGGCCCGTGACATCTCTCCCTTCACTGTCCCCAGATTCAGAACCCGTCCTGGATTGGCAACAATGGGGCCGCCTCACCAGTGCCTGCCTGTGTGGTCCCCTGTGACCCGGTGCCTGCCTGCATGTCCCCTCATGCACACCCTCCTGGCTCTGGAGCCAGCAATGTCTCCGACTTCCTGAGTGTCTCTGGGGCTGGCAGTCATGTGGGCCAGACGCACATGGGCGGCCTGTTTGGAGCAGCTGGCCTTAGCCCGGGTCTCAACGGCTATGAGCTGAACGGTGAGCCGGACCGCAAGACCTCAAGCATCGCAGTGCTACGCATGAAGGCTAAGGAGCACAGTGCGGCCATCTCCTGGGCCACATGACAGGGCCCCCACTGCCCGTCCTGGTGTCCTCCCCGTCCTTGGGGTCCTGGCCATGCCCCTGCTCTCCAGGCCCCCAGCTTCCCACTCGACTCTCCGCTTAGAAACCTGGCCTGGCCTAGGGGCCTGGCCCTCAGCACTTTCAGCCATCCCAAGTCTGAGACCCTGGGGACTGCTGGGAGGGAGGGGGTAGTAGGCCCCCGCCTCTCTCTGGCTCTGAGGCTGTGACCCCTGCTCCCAGCCAAAGGCAGTGGAGAAAGCCAGGTAGCCCTGTGTGTAGCTTTGCATTGTATGAGCGGAGGTCTGTCCCCCACGATGCTCCTCTACTTCCATTTGACTTGAGTCAAAATTTGGTCCCCTTTCGGACCCAGCAGCTTCAACAGTCCAACCTTGTCTACGCTTCCTTTTTCTGCGGGGGTCCCCTAATCACTGGGCCTATGGCTGTGAATCTAAGGAACAGGCTGCCTTGTAGAGTCAACAGTCCTCCACCTTTCTTCCTGAAAGCATGTGGAATCCCACTTCCTGGGCCATACGCACCTGTCACCCACCTGTCCAATGGACCTTGTGGCTTCAGCCTGGCTGTCCCTGGCAATGGATGCACCTGGCAAGAATAAGGGAGGTCAGAGCTGAAAGACTGTTGCCGTCCATACAGAGATGTGGGCAAGCCTTTACACCCTGAGACTTTGGTTCTGTTTGACACTGTCGGGGTGGGGTGTCAGATGTGAGGGAAGCTAAGGAATTCATAGAGGGAGTCACGAAGGGGAGGTAGAAGTCACTGCCCCTCCAGGCTGAAAGAAGAGCTGCTTTCCTGTCACGCTCCACACTCTCTTAGGGAGCCTATCCTTACTTCTTCTCCAGGGGCCAACAGCATATCTGCCTCCACTGGGCTCTGGAATCATTCCTGACGAGCTCCACTGGGCCTGCTGCTGTCTGACAGGTGGTCCTCCTGAAGCCAGCCCTCCATCTGTGAGAACAGGCTCCCTGCCCGCCTGACTTGACTCTGAGCTAGGAACTAGGATTTGAAGTGGTCCCAGCCCTCACCTGAACTTACACAGAACCCTCCTTGAGGCTAGTCCCCCAGCAGATGGCCTCTTCCTGGGAGACACATTGGCCTTTTTGGCATTGACTCTTGGGGAGGTGGGTTGGGCCCACTAGGCCCAGGGTCCTGATTACAGAATGACCTCTCAGGTTGAACTGAGGACTGAGGACCCCTGCCTTGGAGCTGTCCTGGCCCTCAGTGGGTGAGGAGGAATCACAGTTCCCCTTTCGTGTCCTCAATGTTCTTGAATCTGACTGAAGCAGGCTCTGGCTTGGCCTCCCCTAGTAAGAGGCAGATCTCTTCAGAAACCGCAGCTTTCGAATAGATCTTAGGGAACTGAAAAGGGTCTTGGACATTGAATTCAATGTTCCTAATGACTTGGCTTTGAAGTTCTATATGTTTGGGAACCTGGGCCTGTTTCAGGAATCCTCATTTCTAGAATGAATTCAGCTAGCTTACCCTCCCCAGAATGTAGTAGGGGAAGGAAGAACTTAAGGCCAGGAACAGTTCCTCAGAGCCCCAGAGTAGGGCACACAAGAAAATGCCCTCACATCTGAGAGAATCAGTACAAAGATTGAGAGAACCAGAAGACATGGGAAGGAGAGAGGGCTTTCGGTGGATTCTTCTGGAAGAGAACCGTGATGCTTAATTCTACTAGGTTTACTTTGGGGCCAGGCTAGACCCACATCAGGCAGATTTCCACTCAAGATCTTGAGAAAAAAAATATCTGTAGTGATGACCACTTGTCCTCCAATGCAGCTCCAATATTGCCGCAGGAGCCCAGTTCTCCAGAAGAGAACTGTGGGACCCTGGTAGCTCCCTAGTGGGTCTGTGTCTGCCCCTAGGGTGATGCGTAGGTAGTAGAGCTCTCCGTGGTCGCCTGGCTCCCTAAAGATCCAGGTGTCACTCAGGCACAAGGTAGGGAGAGAAGACTCTACTCACCACGTTGAATGAGATGAGGGTTATCTTTGGCAGTTTGCCTGACAGCATCACAGACTCCAGCCAATGGGCGGCTGCAGCCGAGGGGGTCATGGCCAGCCTTGGCAGCTTGGCGTACCACAAGGAGCAGTTTGGCTTTCTTCAGCTCCATGCTGAGGTGCTGTCACCTCCATCCTAGAGCCCCTTCCTCTCCGAGCACAGGGGCCGAGGCTCTGGGGCAGACTGGCACACTCTCCAAGTCTCTCCTTGAATTGATTTCATTCAACTTGATTCTCACTTCTCACAAACGTGCCTCCACCTTCAGGAAACAGGATGTGTGGAGACTGGCTAAGGAAGCATCAGGAGTGATGGGCTCCCCAGCACACACTGCTGGGCTCATAGTGGACCTAGCTCAGCTGCCCCACCTCTAGTCACCTTGGCCAGTTTCCATGAAAACTGCCACGTGCCCTTTACAGTCACTCACTCACACGGTGCTATCCTCAGCGATGGTCTCTGAGGATCAGAAGGTCTCTGAGGGAATCCGTCCAGGGTTCCAGGTCTATAGGGGTGGTTCTGATTGTCAAGTACAGAGACAAAAAGACCAACAGGCGGAGGGTGACAGGCAACCCATCCAGGGTGCTAACCATGACTGTACGACTGAAAAACAAAACAGCACAATTCCCCTGCCTCCCCCCGGCCTCACTTTGCTGCAAGGACACGATGCGCAGGTATGCCCAGTAAGCAACAGTTCCTCCCCCTCCCTCTCATTTCTTCACTCACACACATAGAGCTAGGCCTTTATACTACTGATTTTGAAGGACAGTTTTCAATGTCTAATAACTTGTTTGGGTGTGCAGTGATAAGAAAAGAAAAAAAAGAACTGCATGCAAGAAGGAACATGAACCTCAATCAATATGGCCGTTTGTATAGATACTTTAGTCCTGTATAAATGCAACTCTTCCTTTAGCTTAATGGCCTGGGGTGGAATATTCAAATATATATATATTAAAAATACATTTAAAATTTCAGAAAAAAAATGTAAAAAAAATGAGGTCGGTGCATAAAGTTTTACTGCGTATATCACCATGTAACTACATTATAGCAAAGTATTAAAAGAAACGTTCTTGCCTTTTAAAGTAAGTTATTGCACTTACATGTTTCGGGGGAGGGGAAGAATGTGGGGAGAAGGGCACTTGGGGGCTGAGGTGGGGTGAATGCAAAGCAGAGACAGCACTCCCAGCACCCCTTTTGTTGGGCGCAGCCCAGACTGTCTGTTTGGCTGTTGTTGTTTGCAATAAACTTCTCCTTCCTCCTCTCAACTGGAGTCTGTCTGTTTTGTTCCTGGCTTATGACAGATGAAATGTGATCAGAGAGGCCTCTGAAATCTCATGTTAATTGAAGTCGGCAAAAAATACTAACAGTGCCCTTTTGAACCGCTGACACAGTGCAGGACGGGGTACCAGGCTAGATTAACAACAGGTGGCCAGCTGATGCTCCTTCTCAAGGAGGGGTGCAGGGCCTGAGAGGGTCTAGGATGTACCCCCCTTGCCCTTTGTGCAGCAGGCAAGCTGGAGGGGACAGAGGTATCTGAGCCTGCCTTTGGGGCAGTGAGACAGGCTTCTCTGTACCCAGGCTGAGCTTGGTGCCTCAAGAGCATCACCAGCAGCCTTACACAGTCAATATCTTCAGTGTTTCCAGAGGATGCTCTGGAAGTGGGAAGAGAGACAGAGCATAAAGATCCTGGGACTGCTCACCAGGAGCCGTAGAGCTCTCCAGAAGAAGTGGGTCCCAGGCCTGCCTCTGATGGAGGGAACTCAGCAGAGGGGGGAATTTCACCAGTGGGAAATGAGTCTTAAAGTCAGCCTGTAAAGACAGAGGGTGATGCAGGGGGTAGGTACAGAAGGCAATTCAGTCAGAGGCACTGAGCCTCCAGATAACACGAGCAGGGAGCCGTTTAGGCTGGCCAACCCAGCCAGCTCTCAGTTCTGTTGTCTGAGGCATGAGAATACACCCTGGCCCTGCCTTGTCAACCAACTTGTGGAGTCATGTAATGGACGATGGCTGCCTGTTCCCAGCTGCCCTTCTCAGCCTCTCTTTCCAACTGTCTGAATACTCTCTCAAAGCCATAACCCAGCAGGAAAAAAGTCCATGTAGCCCAGATGGTTTCAGATGGGCCTAGAAACTTACTTCAGAAAAATGACAGCTGGCACACATTAGGGTTCAGGGGCACAGTGAACTTCACCCCAAGTCACAGGACAAAAACTAAGACCAAGGCAGGAAAGACCATGCACCAAGGAACATGGAAGCCATGGTATGCTTTCTGTCACCTGTCCCTGCTTCTTCCTTGGGAAGAATCCCAGAGTCCAGACAAGGGCTGTTGATCAAGGGAAGCCTAACCAGGTGGGAGACTGGCTGGGTCATGCATCTCTGGTGACTGAGGGAGCCATACCCATGTACAACCAGCCCTGTCTCCAGGACCTGTGGAGACCAAAATCCACCCCAGGTCAGTGTTTCGCCAGAACTGTGTGCGGTACCAATCAGTGCAGAGCGCTGTGGCATTAGCTCTTATCTGCTCATCTCACATATACCTAGTCTCTCAGATCAGGCAGTGCTCACATCAAAGGAGTTCCAAGTGAGTAAGTGAATGGGTAAGACTTGGAGCTATGACTGAGGGTGCAGGAAAAAGGTCAGAGGAGAGACTGGATATACTTTAGAGAGAGCCAGAATGGGCTGGAGGTTTGGCTCGGTTGGTAGGTGCTAGCCTAGCATGCACGAAGCTGTGGAGTCCATCCCCAACACGGCATGTTCCAGGTGCGATAGTGCATGCCAGTAATTCCAGCACTTGGGAGGTGGAGGCAGAAGGAGGCAGAAGGATCAGAAATTATAGGTCATCCTTGACTACAAGGCTTCCTGGGCATTCCTGAGAAGCTATGGTGTGACAGGGAGGCTGGCCTCTTTTGTTGTTGGGAACATATGGCCAGCTCTCCAGTACAGTGTAACAGTCCTTGGTCCAATAGTATTCATTCAGAGCCTCTGCTTAGCCTTGCACTCAAATCTCACTTTTGGGTCTACCCTAGATAACCCTTCATTCTGCAGAGACCTTCTTTCCTGCCTTGGTGCCAAGCCCAGAAAAAGCTGTTTTTGCCCAAGGCTTTCTATAAGAAACCTTGCTAACCCAGGAAGTAATGAGTTTGGTTGGTTCTCAGACAGCAGAACCTGCATTGTGCCCCACAGGAGTGGAATCGGGCTAGGGGCTTCTCTTCTCTTCTCATAGGTCCAGATTTGCATGCTCAGCAGCTAGGGAACAATGGGCCCTCCACAAATAGTCAGTTCCCCAAAATAGGACTGACTACCGGTCCTGTTGTATGTGTTCATGGTGAGAAGATGCAAGCCAGCGCCAGAAGACAATGGGGTGTGAGAGTTGAAATTTTCCCAGGAATTCTGTGTGATTCCAAACAGATTTTTTTTCTTTTTAGCTCAACAGAGACCAACAGGCTTGAGAAGGGGCAAGCTTGCACACAGCACTCTGGTTTACAGCCATACGCACACCATGTGTTAAGGTGTTGCCTTGGCTGGTGGGGGCAGATCCATTGTGGGGCTTGTGTGGGATCTCCCCGGAGCCCGTCAGGACTCAGTTCTTAGATGTTATGGGGCCGGGGACAGTGTCCGTGCCATGTCTACCAGAATGTCTGTAATTTCTTCACAAACCCCCTCCCTGTCTCTGTTCTGTGCTATATCTACAATGTACCTCTGCCATTTCCAAGCTCTTTGGAAAAAGACTCAGCTACACTGTGGGATGAGAGAATAAAAATTGAGAGAATGAGAGAGAGAGAGAGAGAGAGAGAGAGCGCTGGTTGAAAGGATGGGAACAGGATACAAGGCAAGCAGCCCACAATCTCTCCCACACACATTTACAGAGAGCTTCGTCCTGAGGAGAGAGGGCTGGGTTGGAAAGCCCAGGAGTCACAAGTGGCTGAGGGCAGAGCTGGGTTTAGGGTGGTCTGTGCAGTATACTAGCTCTGTTGCTGCAGGCCAGCCACTAAAATGCTTTCATTGCTCCCCCCACCCCCACCTATAAAGTAGAGAAAACGGTTTTCTGCAACTCTCAGAGGGCGGTTAATGGAATCCAAGGGTTCAAAGGTTTGAACACAGTGAAACGCCATGCATGCTGGAGCTAAGGGAAGGGCTGGAGGACTGGCTCCCACCCAGGCTGCTAAGAGCAGGTCAACAAAGTGGATGGCCCATCACCAAGTATGTCACTGCACCATGATACTGTATTTCTGGGATGAACAGGGGACCATGTAGTATGTCAATCTTCATGGGATGCCATAACTAAATCCAACACACTGGGTGGCCTAAGCATCAGACATGTAATTCCTCCCAGCGCTAGGGACTGGAAGCTGGGCTCATGGTGCTAGAAAGCTTGAATTCTGGGATAGTCTCTTTCTCTGGCTTAAGGGTAGCCATGTCTCTGTTAGGACATTATTTCACCTTGATGATCTCTTCATAGACCCACAACTTGAGGAAGGGCAAGCTTGCACACAGCGCTCTGGTTTACAGTCATGTGTAAACACAGTGGTATGGGCAGGGGGCTGTCAGGGCTTCTGTATGTAACAGACAGTGGTGGATAATTCAGTTCATAACAAGCAGTGTGGCTGGTGTGTGTCATATGGGTGAGGGACAGGGACACACAGAGACAAATGACTGCTCATTCAAGGTCTCGGGATCCCAGCAAGTTCTCGAGGTGGCCTGGCAACCTCTGGCTTAGTGCCTTGTCACTCTCTTCTAAGTGGCCTCCTGTTTCCAGTCTCTCCCTGCTCCATATATGGTCAATACTGATGTCAATGACCAGCTCCATCTGTCCCTAGTCAGACACTAGCCTCAGAAACCTCCACTATGCCCACAGGCTGGGTCGCAGTGCTTTAATTTCACCTCTGTGAATGGCAGGTATCAGCGAACTTTGGGTATTAGGGAACACCCAAAGAACTGGGACAGCATCCCTTCTGGGCATGATGGTCCTTCCAGAGGAGCCTAGTGGTGGGAGTCGGGAACCCTGGGGCAACAGCCCAAAGAAGAATAAACAGTCACGATTTATCAATTTTTCAATATAGTTTTCTGTTTAAAAGTACCCATTTAAAGTGTAGAACTAAGGGCTTAGAGAGAGATGGCTTAAGAGTACTTACTGCTCTCACAGAGGACATGAGTTCAGTTCCCAGCACCCAAATCAGGTAGTTCACAACCAACTCTAACTCCAAGGGATCCAACACCTCTGGCCTCTTCAGGCATTCACACACACACATACCCACACACATAACTAAAAATAGAAAAATGAATCTTAAAAAATAAAATGTAGGTGCTGGAGAGAAGGCTCAGCAGTTAAGAGTACTGAGTGCTCTTTCAGAGGACCCGGGTTCGATTCTCAGTACCCACATGGTGGTTAACAATCATCCTTAACTCTTGTTTCAAGGGGATACAACACCCTCTCCCAACTTCTGACACAGGTGCACTTACACACATGTAGGCAACACACTCATAACAATAAAATAAAATAGTAAAATAACTAAGAAATCAAATGTGGCACTAGATGAATTTGGACAATTTATATGCATATAACCAATTACCATGCTCAAAACAGAACAGTCCCTTCATCCCCCAAAGTTCTCTTGTGTTCTATTCTGGTTTGTCTCCAACCCCAGCAACTACTGTATGCTGCCTGTTGCTCTAGTTTCCCCTGCTCTAAAGCCGCTCCCTTACCTACCTGACACTCGCAACTGGCTGCTTCTGTTGCCATTTTAGAGGCTTAGCCATGCTGAATTTCTCAGCAGTTTAGTTTTTTCATTGCCGAATTGTATTTCATTGTATGGACATGCCACACAACCTATCTATCCACGTATCTATTGCTGAACATCTATTTCCAGCTTTGGTGATTATGAATACAGATGCTGTGAACTTCTGGGTGCAAGTCTTTGTGTGCCTATATCTCATAAACTTTTTACTGATGAATGGTGTAGGCTTTTGACAAATATTTTTTTTCCCTACACATTAGATAATAATGTTCTTTTCTGCTTTATTGTGAATCATGCTGATTTTCAAATGCTTTATCTTACTTTCTGTATGTTCTGGATTCGATCTGCTAATATTTTGTTAATGATTTTTTTTTTGCATTGTTCAGGAAAGCTATTGACATGTGGTTTTCTTTTAATGTTTTTGCATGGGGATATATTGCCAGCGCTCCTGTTTTCTGAAAAGGGTTCGAACAAGGCTTCTGTTATTTCTTTCTTCTTTGATAGGATTTGCTAGCAAAACTATGTGGACTTGGAAATTTCCTTGCAGGATATTTTAAATTCTGTATTTCTTTAACCAAAATATTGAGATATTCTATGTCTTCATTAGTTTTGTCCATTGGGGTCTTTTCAGGATGGTGTCTATTCCATTTAACTTGCAGAATTTATTTTATAAATTTGCTCATCATTCTTAGTTTGTATGTGTGTGCCATAACAAAATGGTTTAAACAAGAGGAACTGACTCTTGTACTCACAGTACTAAATCCTGGGAAGTCCAGGCAGGTGCCAGCAGATTTAGGGGTTTGTGAGGGTCTGTCTTTCAGTGGCACTTTCTAAGTGTCCTCGTGTAGTGGAGGGACACGTGTGTCTCTCCTTTTACAACGGTACTACATCCTGTTCATCTCATCTGCAGCACCACCCCGGGATGTAGCTCTGACATATTACCTCTTTAATGGGTCTAGAATTTGGACCAGTGGCCTGGCTGCTTTCTGATGCTCGTGGTCTGTATACATCATGCCTCTACCTTCCCTTGAACCATCCTGAGCCCTTGCTTGCCTCTTCTAAGAGCCAGTTTGGGTTGCATTTTCTCCACTATTTCTCACTTTCTAACTCATCGATGCTTTCCATTCCCGCTTCCCACTCACTCTGGACGTAACTTGCTCTCCTCTTCCTGGTTTCTTAAGGTAGAGGCCTAGATTATTTAACATCTCCCCCCACCTCCCTTTTGTGGCAGGGGTCCCCTTTAGCCCCAGCTGGCTGGAACTCGCTATATAAAATAAATCAGGCTCTGAGTGCTGGCATGTGTCACTGTGGCTAACCCTTTCTTCTTTTCTAATTTAACCAATTCAAGTTACAGACCTGCCTCTTAGGGTGCTACTTACTCATTTTATACTTTAAATTTTCACTGAGTTCAATATATTCAGTGTTTTTATCAACCCACTGGTTACTTAGAAATGTGTTATTTAATTTCCAACTACTGGGATTTTGTCAGATATTTGATTTCTGATTTAATTCCACTATAGTCAGATAACTTTTAAATAAAAAAATTAAGTTTCATTTACTAATTTCATTTGTGTGCATACATGAGCACATGCCACATATATATGTAGAAGCCAGGGGACAAACTGTGGGATTTAATTCTCTGCTTGTACCATGTGGGTTCCAGGGATGAAACTCAAGTCATCTGGTTTGGCAGCAAGTGTCTTTACCTGCTGAACCATCTCTCTAGCCCAAAGAATGTACTTCGTATGTCATTAACTTTTCTAAAATGATCAAGACTTACTTTTGGTGCCACACATTTGTTGTGAATGTTGCATTGTGACCTCAGCTGTGGTGGATGTCTGATTCTACAGCCAGCAATTAAACCAAAGTGGTTGATAGTATCTCTCAGGCCATCCATATTTTCTATGAACGTATTCTCTTAATTACTAATTGTATTGAAACATAAATGTATAACTCTAAGCTGTTTTTATTTTTTAAATCTATTTTGAAGCAGTTGTTCATTGCATATGCTGATATATTGATGAATTGGTCCCTTTATCACTATCAATATGAAATGTTTCCCTTTCTCTCTGGAAATATAATTACTCTCTCTTTTTAAACTTACATTTATCTTATTTTCCTGATAAGAGTACATAATTGTTCTTGTTGTTTAATTCAGTTTTGGTTACTATAACAAAATACCATAGACTGGATAATACATGGTTCTGGAGCCTGGAGAATCTAAGAGTGTGGTGCTGGCATTAGCTTGGCTTCTGTGGGAGGCCTTCTTGTTGCTTCATGTCATGGCAGAAGGCATGGCCAAGGAAGAGGAACATGCTTTCATAATAACTCATGACAATGGGAACTCACTCATTCCAACCCTGGGGTATTAGGAGTTAGTTTTCACACATGAAAACAGTCAAGTCACCATATAGTCTGATAATCTCTGAGGCTTAACCACAGTGTTTAGGCCATTTATATTTAATGTAATTATTGTTATGTTTGTGTTTAAGTCAACCATCTTGTTCTTTGTTTCTATTTGTCTAATTTGTTGTGTTTACCTTTTATTCTTTCTCTGCTTTTAAAGTGAATGATTTTGGTATTTCACCTCCAACACTGCCTTATTAACTATACCTCATAAAATTTTTTCACTGGGATCTGGAGAGTTGGCTTAGTGGATAAAAGTACTGGCTGTTCTTGCAGAGGACATGGGTTTGGTTCCCAAAACCCACAGGGCAGCTAACAACCATCCATAACTCTAGTTCTTGAGGATCTGACACCATCTTCTGGACTCCATAGGAACTGCATGCATGGGTGCAATTACAGACACCTAGTCAAAACACTCACACATGTAAATAAATTTAAAAACATTTTCATTGGTTGCCCTAGGGCACAGAATATGTGTTGGTGATTCATCATAGTCCAGTTTACAGATTTGCCCATTTTTCTTCCTAATTTGCCACCAACTCCTAAGTCCCTTTTGTAGTTCTTCTTTTCTTCCCTAGCTGTTAGTGATCTAGCAGGCCCAATGCTCGGGCTTTCTCCCTTATGTTTTAAAATCTCATCTATATTTTTAACCCTAATTTTTTCTAAGAACACCAGGTGTCCAAGTGTTTAAATAACACTATCCCTTAGATTTTGAATAGATATCTTAATGTAATTGTCTAGCATTTTAAAGATTTATTTTATGTATGTATGTATATATCTATGTAAATGTCTGTGATGGTATATACACACTCATGGTTAGGGTGAGCATGCATACATCAGAGGCAGAAGAGTTCATGAATTCATTGGAACTCAAGTTACATACATTTTCAAGACACCTGGCTTGTTATGTGGGTGCTGGGACCTAAATTCTGGTCCTAGTGATTGCACAGGAAGCACTCTTAACCACTGAGCCATCTCTCCAACTCCTACGCAGCATTCCTGATATCCTCTCCAATGCTCCATTTCTTCTTCATTTCAGTTTGCCAGTTTTCGGCTAACTTAATTATCCAGGATAAAAACCTGGGAGTAATCTGTGAGCTCTGTATGTCTTTCATAGCCTATATCTGAATCATCAGTGTATTTAATCGCCTCTATCACCTGGTAACTTCCAACCCTCCTCTCACCGTCCATTCCAGCCACCTTTAGCACCTACCCGGGCTCCCTAAAATAACATTTGACCTTTCTCTTTCATGCTTGCTCCCTGTGGGCTTTTCTCCACACAGTAGCTGAAATGGTTTATTTGAAAATGCCATTCTGACTCCTCACTTCTCTTCTTAAAAGCTTCTGAAATTTCTTCAGTATACTCATAAACATGCAGCACCCTTTGGCCTACATGGTTTCTACACAGTTTGGCCCTGGCTTACCTCTCTGTAATCATCTGCTATCACTCTCTCTCCCTGTATGCAGACATGAGTTCTTAATGTCACCTGAGGGCTTTTCTGCTTCCCTGTCTGTCTGGATCTTCATGGTTCACTGATTCTCAACATTTAGATCTGCCCTTAAATGGAAACTTTGGCCAGCAGAGCCAAAATTCTTCCTCACGCCCAAGTTGTGTTACCTTTCTATCACCTTCTGCTTTATTATGTTTATAGCATCTTTGGACATCTGAAAGGACATTCACCTTTGCTTGTCTTGGCTGTCATTCTTCTAGAATGCAGGCCTGTTACTAGTTAGGTACATTGTTCTGCCCAGAGTGGCACCCTCACACCAAGAACAAGTATGAACTCAATAAAGATCATCTACTCAATGACTCCATGTCAGGTTTTTCCTATTCTGTTTTAAAGGTAAAGAATCACTAGTGGTTATCAGAACAAGTACAGGAGATGAGATTTGCTTTCTCCACGTCCTTTCCCTAAAGTGAATCAAATCATTTTGTTAGATACAATTCTCTTAGCAGACTTGGGTTCAGGCTGCATTCATGAAAACATCTCTCCTCTGAGCGACACAGCAGACGTGTCTGTGCTGAGAGGACGGAGGTCTTAGACGTGGTCTTAGCCAGGAGGAGCATGGGCCAGTGGCCTTAAACTCAAGTCCAAATGGAAAGCCGGGTATGCTCAGTCTCATGGGAACAAAAGTACATAGTTGTCGAAGGAGGCAAAGAGATCTTGGTTGGAGATGTTGGTGTTACCATAACCAATCCTTTCAAGCATTTTGTGGGAATGCTTCCTGGAAAAGTTTGTCGTTATGTTTTGTATGATGCAAGCTTTTTGTGCCTAAAGAAGCCCAAAATCTCTCCCTGGAAGTCCTTATCCAGGACATTTCCCTTTTCCCAGATTTCCATGTAACATGTAACCCAGTGTATGACTTCCAGTTATTTCCCATCTCCACCCCATTTCAGGCACTGTGGTACAGATAACCTGAACTGAAAGGGGTATCCTACTGTAATGGATATTCATCCAGAGAAAGGGGGTGGAGACAGAGCGGGGGCGGGGGGAGCGCAAGACAGAGAGAGGGAAAGAGAAACGAACCTCTTGGGTCTTCCATGCATGCACCGGAGAATATGGAGTTAATGAAATCCCCACTTGGCCATGTTGTTAAAATATCAAACCAAACTGGCGACACGAAGAAGGCTGTTCGGAGGGAAATTGCTGGGCCTGGGTCCAGGAAGCCAGGACACGGTACTTGGCACAGGGTAGGCTGAAGGGAGATGAAGGTGAGCCCCTCAGGATCTACCAGAGAGAGACTATTGGAAATCCTAGAGGGGCTGCTGCCACCAACACACAATTTTCGTTAATTTCCTCAATTGTGGCTGTTATCCCCCTAATGAGAAACACAACTTCACTTCTAAGCAGGCAGCGAGGCTGGCAGAAAGCTGAAACCTGAAAATCAGCAGATACAGGGCTGCATACAGCTTTTTCTATTGAAATTAAGCCACATCCAAAACACAGGGAAAGGACTCCAAATAGCTTCAGACAGCAGCCAGCCAGCCAGGGCCCTCACCAGGCACCGGATGGACGCTCTCTGGACTCGTCAAGCGGCCCAAATCACAAGTGCTCATTTCAATAACATAAGAAAATAAACACAGGGCTTATTTATAGCTCAGGAAAAGGACTGGGGCAAAAGAACTGCTCATTTGGTAATCCACCTTGATGGGGCCAGACAGGATCCAGACTCACAGGCTCTCTGGTAACAGGGTAAGCTGGAAAAGGGGCCAGAAGAGGGCTGCCTGCCAGCATCACCAGGTACAATCTAGAAAGACCTGGTTAGGAGAGGGAAGAGGTCTGAGACCTGTGCTGTCTCCACTCTCTGGCTGAAGGGAGGAGAGCATGGGCGTGGACTCCCTGCAGGCCCAGGGAGGGCCAGGGTACCACTCAAGAGAAGGCTATGCATAATAGGAAACAAAGAAGCCCTCCTGTATGCTTAGATGCTGGAGTCCTCACATAAGAGCCAGGGCTGTATAAGAGTGTCCCCTTGTACAGCTGGGTTATAGACTGGGTCCCCACACACAGCTGGGGCATAGATTGGAGTCCACAGGTACAACTGAGATGTATTGTGGAGTTCTCACCTACAGCTGGGGCTAAAATGCACGTGTTTAGAGATTTGGCCGCTAATAGTCTTGTAACAGTCACAGCTCAAAAATGGGAGCACCCTGCACACGGGGCAGTGTCTGAGTTAGCTGCACAGCTGTCTGGTCAGCATGCTACCTGCAAAGAGCAGGTGTCTTAGTCACTCTTCTGTTGCTCTCATAAAATACCCTGACAAAAAGCAAGTTAGGGAAGAAGAGGTTTGTTTGTGCTTACAGTTCTAGAGGAACAGAGTCCATCACAGTGGGGAAGATGTGGCGGCAGGAACAAGAAACTGGCCGATCACATTTTCATCTGCGAACTGGAAACAAGGGGAGAGGAGGAAATAGGCATGGCTATAAGCTCTCAAGGCCCAGTACTTCCTCCAGCAAAGCTCCATTTCCTAAAGGTTCCAAAATCTCCCAGACAGCAGCAAAAACTGGGGACCAAGTGTTCAAATACATGAGCACTCATGTTCAAATACATTTCTCATTCAAGCCACCACAGTAGGTGTGGATGAAGGACAAAATGATCTCCTGCCTCCCCTGCATTGGAAGTGGTTGCTCTTGAGCTGTGCTCCAGGAATATCATGGTCCCCTGTGCGGAAGTTTACCCCCAGCACAGGAGCCAGCGAGACGAGTTTGCAGCTGTACGAGAAGTCCATGCCAACACATTCTACGGGGAAGGCTCTGCATGGTGGCAAAGTCCGAAGGGTGACTCTGCTCTAGGTGACAGGGCTCCTGTTCTATAGCAGCCTCCGCCCTGCAGTTCCTGAGAGGCGGCAGACATGATGGTGTCTGCTGAGCAAGCCTGTACAAACACCAGGAGAATGGGACAGAAGAGAAGACAAAGCTGGGCCCCACAAATGCTGCACAGGTCAGGGAACCAATGCTGGTGATGAGAAGGGTCCTGGAAGCCACGGGAGGGCTGGACTGGCCCTGGCCATCTGCTTTAAGCTGCCAGCAATGGTGACCTGAAGTCAACAAGCTGCAGCAGCAGGCTCACCGTACAGATCCCACGCCCTCCCAGGGAAACCAGGGCCGAGCTGGGAGTTGAGTTCATGGGGATGGAAGAGGGCTCTCTGCACCGAGTCTTCAGACGAACTCCCAGATTCCACTCTGGTGAGGGGACAGGCTGAGAGTGCACAGTGCCTGTCTTGCAGTACCAGGTCCGGCCTGTTGCTGGATCTTCAGCCCCTGCACTGTTGGTATAGTAGGTATGGAATTCTGCCCTTGGTTTTTCTCAGAAGTAAAAAATGGATAAAGTGGAAAACCGTGGACTAGGCTGGGAGAACCCAGGGCTTGGTCAGAGCTCTGGTGTAAGTGCCTCCCTTCAGTTCCTATCGTGGAAAGCTTGTTGTGTCCAGAATCTTTCTGCGTGGGAGTCCCTGCCAACATGGTGGGTGCTCCTGCCAGAGCTCCCTCTCAGGAAGTGGCTGGGTAGGGATGGGACCAGCCTGGCATTGTTGTCCTGGCCTCTCTGGGCAGCCCGAGGTGAGTTCTTTGGCTGTTACAGAAGACAACTTGGACGCTAGAGAAAAGCATTTAGCCTCCAATGAGGCCACTGTCATAAAGCACCGGAGACCCACGGGGCTCCTGGAAGTGCTGGTGGGGAACTGGCAACACAGCTTGGTTTGTAGAGCACTTGCCTAGCATACACGAAGCCCTGGGTTCGATCCTCAGCATTGTGTAAACTGGGCATAGTGGCACACATCTGTAACTCTGGCACTCGGGAGGTGGATGCAGGAGGATGAAAAAATTCAAGTTTATCCTCCATTACCTATGGAGTTGAAGGCCAGCCTGGGATATATGAGACCTGGTCACAAAACAAAAACAAAACCACTCCCAACAAAAAACCATAGGACCCAGCAGTCACAGGCTGTGCCCTCACTGCAGGGCCATAAGCTATGGACTCAGCAGGACCCAACTTCCTCAACCTG
This sequence comes from Eospalax fontanierii, assembly GCA_035773235.1. Classification (NCBI taxonomy): domain Eukaryota; kingdom Metazoa; phylum Chordata; class Mammalia; order Rodentia; family Spalacidae; genus Eospalax; species Eospalax fontanierii. The sequence goes on from CM069526.1 coordinate 21,047,906, forward strand.
ATCTGTCTCCTGATTCTACCTTGGTTGAAACCATCCAGAGTTCTGGTACCTGAACTCCAAATCATGCCTCAGAACCCGTGGCAGGAAGCCTGCCTTCTCCACAATAGCACACACCTCCTCCTTGCTGCCAGGGGTCCAGCTGGTCATCCTGGAAGAGGCTGAGATCTGAGGATCATTAATGAGTCCCTCAGCCAATATTTGCAGAGGAACCTGCCTTTGCTGGTCTGTCCCAGCACACACCAGGAGAAGTCACGTTTCCTCCAGACAGCAGAGAATCCAGGACTTACTGCCATGAGCACAGAGCACCGTGGAAGCAGTGGGGCTTTGGCTGAGAAACAGGAATGATCAGAGCTCTGAGCTTGGTGAAGATAGTGGAGAAACACTGGCCTGAAAGAACCAGAATCAGAAAAAGAAAACCACTATTTCCCTATTCAGTTTTTCCAGAAAGAAGAGATTTTGGCCCAAACCTGTGTGAGGCATGGCAAAATACATGATACAAAAACAAGAACTATCTAAAATTAATTTTAAAGAGAGGTCTTTCCAACCCTGTCTCAGCAGGCCCATCCCGGCTGGTCCCTGGGGAGGCAGTGGCTCAGTGCACACACTTGGGCCAAGGCCAAGGCCAGTTCCCCTCCTCTATGGGCCAGTCCACTGCATATTCTTTAAAACAGTTTCTGACTCTAGAACCAGCTGTTGTCTGCCGTAGGCCAAAACACAATGTTTTAATTAGCATTATTGTTCTGCTTCTGAATCCAGGCTCTGTGGTGTCCCAAGGGGCAGATAGTCCTGACCCAAGCTTTGGATGAGGTTTTCTGGCTAGTGGCTCAGGACACTAACAAGGATGGTACAGTGCCTGGCCCCTCTGAATCCCAACTGCTTACTGTATTCCTGTCCTGTGTTCTATGATCAAACCACCTGTCCTTTCAGACAGAACTTTTGAGGTTTGTGCTAAGAGTCCAAGATGAAATCCTGCCCACAATATACATGACTTTAAGCTATATTTCATGACCTAACCTCAGTGTTTCTTCAAACAGCAGGGTACTTTGCGTGGAGTATTACTGTCCTGAAGTCCAATGCCTCTACTGGAGGTGACAAAGTCACATGTTCCTTGGGACTCCCAACATTTCAGATTTGAGTTCTTCCAAAATCAAATTAATTTTTCTTTTTAACTAAAAAGCTTTTGGTCTGTGTGTGTGTGTGTGTGTGTGTGTGTGTGTGTGTGTGTGTATATATATATATAATTTTTAAAAATGTTTTTTATGTGTATGAGTCTTTTGCCTGCATGTATGCATGCAACACCTGTGTGGAGGTTGTTAGCTGCCATGTAGGTGCTGGGAATTAAACCAGGTCCTCTTAAGGAGCAATCAGTGCTCTTAACCACTGAGTCAACTTTCCAACCCCATATTTTTGAGACAGTGTCTCCCTATGTAGCATTGGCTGGGCTAGAACTTTCTATGTAGACTAGGATGACCTTGAACTCAGAGATCTACCTGCCTCTGCTTCCTGAGTACTGAGATTAAAGGTATGTGCCACCATGCCCAGTTATTGGTGTGTTCGTATGTGTTCCTATGGAAGTGCACAGGCGTATACATGTGGAGGGCAGAGGTCAACCTCTGGTGTCTCCCTTAGTCACTTTCTTCCTGGTTTTTTGAGACAGGGTCTCTCACTTTATCCAGAACTGGTCTATTTGGCTAGGCTGGCTGAGCAGAGTGTCCAGGAACCCTCTGTCCCCACCTCTCCAGTACCGGGATTACAAGCACAAGCCACCATGCTGGCCTTTTTTTCATGGGTTCTGGAATCAAACTCAGGACCTCATGCTTGTGCTGTAAGTGCTTTACCAATTGAACTGTCTCCCCTGCCCCTAAAAGTTTCTCATTTAAAAAAATTATTTATGTGTGAGAGTGCAGACATGTGTGCTATGGCACATGTGTGGAGGCCAAAGACAATTTTCTGAAGTTGGTTTTCTTCTTTCACTGTGGATTCTGCCAAATGAACTCAGAATGTCAGGCCTGAGAAGCAAGGGCCTTTACCTACTGAGCCATCTCACCACTCTTTTTGTTCATTTGTTTTCATTTTAAAGACAATTTACCTTCCCAGAGGAAAAACTGGATTAGAAACGAGCCACTAAGGTGATGCGTTCAGGAATGAGCAGGACAGAAAAATCTGAAGGAGTCAGGCAGAAGGTGGGGGTCACAGAAGCACCATGCACATAGTTCCTGGCTCTCTGCAGGGATTTCAACCTGTCTTCCCCATCCTTCCACCCAGTGTCCCTCATCTTGCGAACAGGCTAGTGACATCCTAGAAAGTAGAGATAACTGTCAGCTTGTTGGACCCAGTGACAACAGAAGCCCCTTCTCTGGCTTCACCCATCCCACCCTGTGTTGTTCATATTTAAAAGGCCTTCCCGTTCCTCGCACTGAACACCATAAGCACCTGTAGTTCAGGAACAAAGCACAGCTCCAGGGTCTATATCTGAACAAGAGGCTCGGCCCCTTCCAGCAGTAGCCAGAATTCCATCCCCCACTGAAACTCTGCTGCTTTGGAAACTGGTCCTCTGGCCTCTCCATTGGTGGGAACACACTCAAGGTGATCTTTTAAAGACTTCTTAGAATGTTTTACTACTACTGTGTATGTGCACGTGCCACAGCACACCTGTGGAGGTCAGAGGAAATCTCTGGGACTCAGTTCTGGGGATTGAACTCGGTGCTTTAACCCACTGGGCCACCTGGTCAGCTCCGAGGTGACCTGTGAGGCTGCTGCAGATTCACCTTCAAAGGATCAACAGAACAATGGGTAGTGTGTGAGTGACTTCGACTGGCACACAACTGGGTTTCTGTAATCATATCCATATTCTAAGCAAATTGTTATGTATTTTGTGTTCTGGGGACATCTGTTATGGCTAAAGCCCAAACTGTGGCTAATCTTAATATTAGAGCCAGATAAATCTGTTTCGAATCCATAACGTTTAACATTTGCCAGAGTAGATTTGTTCATCAACTGGGCTTAGAGAGGTATAATTCACACATGTGCAGTATTAGTAAATGCTGAAATTTAATGATTTAACTATCCCGGCAACTGCTGCAGAGCAGTTGCTACAGCAGTGTTTAACGTTAGCCAGAACCTCCCTGGCCAATGTTAGAGCTATGGTTCGAAATGAGGGAGACTTGGGTATCCGCTGTGGGCGGGGGGTCATAATGCCCTGAGCTCCTACAACACTGTAGGACAGAGCGACTCTGGGTTGGCAGTCAGGGGAGTCACCTGCTTCCCAGCGCACCTATGAACACCAGGCAGGGGTGAGCGCACCCCTCCGGCAGCTCTGCACTCTTCTTTCTAGGATGCTCATTCACTGGACCCTTCTTGTACTTGATACACATGGTGCTGGATATTCCTCCTGGCTGTGTCTTCCCAGATGGTCATTAGGACAGAACATGGGGACATATAAGGACGAAGGGGGAGGAGGGTCCTTGGATGACTGAGAATCAGTGTTCACGACAGAAGAAGAAGGAGTAAAAAATAATTTTAATTGTATAAAAAGCCAAATAAAAGAGGAGCTGTTCAGGAACTGCCAGACCGTGACTTGGGCCCTGGGCTGATGACTCAGGTCCCAAGCACAGTTTTAAGCCCAGAGGTACTGGGTTTGGCAGCACCTCCAGAGTCCAGCAGTGTAACATCTCTGAACAACTCTGCCAGGACTCCTGGGATCTAAAGCACTCTGGCAGCCTCCTCTCACTCAGGCAGTTGTGTGGCCAATGAGACAGTCAGTTGGGACCGTAAGCCAAGGATGGTCCACTGGGCTCAGACCTGCAGTGCATCCCCAGAGCTTTCTTGCCTCTGCATTTTCAGAGAGCTCACTGAAGGAAGGACAGGGAGGGCTGCATGCCTCAAGGGACTGCTGAGTGCCTGGGAAGTGAGGACCTCCCCCACCTCCTCCACCCCAATCCCTAGCTCTGGGAGAGCTGGGAGGGCCTAGCTCCCCTCCTCCAAGCCTCACAAGCTGCCAATGTTGGGGAAGCTCTTCAGTTTCTCAGGAAAGTCATCTTTGTACAGCACAGGGTCCGCTCGATGCTCCACCACCTTGAGAGGCATTGTCCCGAAGACAGAAGCAAATTTGTTGATGCATTCAGACCTGTCGGGGGTGGGTGGGGGGGGGGTGGGAGAGGGCAGACCAACAGAACAAGAGGGAGGAGCACAGAGAAAGGAAATGGTGAGTGTCTGAGAGACAGCAAAGCCCATCATGGCCACCCCATCCACAAGAGAAACACAAGGGTTCCCAGCCCACTGCTATGCTCGGCAGCAATGTGTGACCAAGTGAGGTGACCGGGGGTCCCTGACTATGTTCAGGGGTAGGAAATGAATGGGGGTGCTGTCTGCAGGCCTGAAGGTCAGGACAGCTGCCCCTCCCCCTCAAATTCCAGTCATTTTTCCAGCACCAGCAGGCCTCAAACCCAGGTGGATTAGATCCAGCAGTCCTTAACCCCATCTCTGCTGGATCCAGGGAAGGGAGAGGATGGAAAGAAAAAAGCCAGTTGCTTCTGAGTCTCTGCTTGCTGAAGCTGAAGTCTCTTGCCTTGCTGACCCATGCAAGGCAGAGGGGATAAGGGCTGTGAACCTGAGTTTCAAACAGTCCTCACGGAAGATCCATGTCACCAGCTTGGAATGGCCAGGCAAAGGTACTTCTCTTCTGACACAGAGCTCATCTGCATGATTTTGATCATTCCCATCCCAGAGTCAGAAACAGGAGCAACTTGGTGACAAGAGCCCAGCACTTCAGAGGAGTCAGGGGTGGGGGGGTGGAGGGTGGGCTTCCTCTGCTCTACCAGGACCCTCTCAGAGGCAAAGGTCAGGCCCTATTTATGGGAATGGCTCGGGTCAATCAGGTCAACTGACTGTGACAGCTGGGTAATGACGACACGTCATCATCGGGCCAGAGGGGAAGAACAGGCTGAGAAAAGCTCAAGGATGGATTTCAGAGGGTCAGTGCCTGCTCGGGCGGCCAGGCCCCGAGAGCTGCAGCAGCTACGGGTGATGAGAGGAGCAGCCACCAGTGGCAAGACCTACACTGCACCTCTCCGTTCCCAGACACACCATAACCCACTTGCAAACTATATGAATGGACAGCTTTGGGCTCAGGAAGGAATCTACACACAGTGAGGGGAGGCTCAGGTGAAGAAGTCAACATTACCTGCTCTTCTCTCATTCCTGAAAAGCTTGGTCACCATTTCATCCTGAGCTTTTAGACCACAGATCAGTAGATCCACTGATACTACAGATAAGCTCCATATAGTACATGCTCCACACAGAAAGCTATGTGTATTAGATGCTCCATACAGACAAGCTATGTATATTAAATGCTCGAGAGCTTTCTATGCCTATCACAAGCTCATGAAGCCCTAGTGCTCAGGCCCTCCTCTCAATCCCGTTTCACAGTGGGAAGGCTTTAGGTAGAGAAACTGATATGCAAAGGTCAAAAAACGTGCAAGAGCCAGAGTCTAAACTAAGCATTACAGCTCCTGAGTTAGAGACTGAGTGATGAGACAATGGCATGGTTTGAAGGGAGGAGTTGGAAGGTAACAACTGCTGAGCCTCTATTCTGTGCCAGATAATTTACTTACACATCCTGTTCATTTCTAAAAGTATTCTTCCCTGATCCCACCCCTCTTGACAAAGGGCTGGGTTTATATCAGCCTTATGTTACAGATAAAGAAAATAAGGTTTAGAGACGCTAAATAAGTTGCCCAAGGATGCAGTGCTAGCAAGTGTGGAGCTGGGTTTCAACCTCAGGCTGGCGCTGGGGACAGACTGCGCCCTGTGCATCACTCTCTTCCAACACGGCAGGTTTTCCTCCTGCTAGCAGCCTCTGAGACAAGAGGTCAAAGGGCCTGAGATGGTTGAAATGACGGATGGACTCTTGTTTTCTTCTAAAAGTTGTATTCTGAAATGATCTCACTAACTAGTGGGCTTCCACAGGATTTTCTACACAGCCTTAGTTTCATTAGCGCACCTGTTCCCGTGTGCCCTCGCCATCCTTTCACCCTGTGCTCCCCTTCCTCTTTCATTTCACAGCATTCCGTGGAGTGACCCTGCACTAATGGACAACGTTGCTCCCAGAATGCACGGGTTATTAAATGAAAATCACAGTGCAAGGCAAGGGATACTTCCCTATGATCTACTGGTCAAGGAGGTCCCAGAGTTCTCCAACACAACATAGGTTGTTGCTATTGCCCCTCCTTGGTTACCCGCCATAACTATACGGTGAGACCTTACTGCTGAAGACACCAGACACTGTGGCTGCAGGACACAGAAAAATCAATCTCAAAGTGATGAGGAAACTTCTTCTCTGCTGACTGGCTTTCACAGTGCCAGAAGGTACTTTGTAGGCTGTTAGGGAGAAAAGACATCAGTAGTCTAAGCCTGCTTGCTGCAATACTGACCTGCCAGGCAAGACATGCACACTAAGACAATCGTGGCATGGCTGTTATGGGGTTACTAACAGCATTCTGATTGGATGTGAGATCTGCTCTACAGGAGGGAATTTCATTCCTGGTACTGTAATCCTGGTCAAAGCCCATAGTTAGAGAGGTCTTAGGCCCTAGAACAGAACTGTCTACTGTTAAATGGCCACAATGTCAAAGTGCCTTCTAAATATTTATGTTTATACCCATGGGCCTACAGTGGGCAGCCGTTAAAAGAGAGATACATAACTAGTCAAAATGTTGAGAATAAGAAACTCAGTACTCAGTCCTAAATGGGACCTCTATACCACCCCCTACCCCAACCCAGGCTCAGGGAAGATCTGGGATGAGGAGACAGAAAGAATGTACAAGTTGGAGGATAGGAGAGTGCCGCGAATGCTGACACGACAAGGCTGTCACAATCGTGACCTCACAGCAGCTGCGGTTACTTGCACAAGACCTGGACAAGATCAAGCCAGCCAAAATCCTAGTAGAGATGAGGGAGATGACCTCTGGGCACCATCCTGTACTGGAGAGCTGCTGGCAGTGGATGGTGTCCAGGAGAGGGAGAATCATTTTTCTTTTTTGGAAGATGTGGCCACTGTAGGATTCCCACACTCCAGTGGATGGCCACACTGTGTATATGGACAGCACTAACTAGACTTAGTAGGTTATTAAAAAAAAAAAACAAAAACATGGAGTTGGAAGGGGGAATGGGAATGTGTTGGGGGAAACAGTTGGAATCAAAGGAGGAAATGAGGGTTAGATATGATATTTCATTATATACAAGTATGAAACCCTCAAAAATAAAGACAAAATGTAAGAAATGATGGACTCAGTCACAACAGCCTTTTCTCCAAGTTACAGGGCAAAAGTAACAGCATCCCCAGGTTCATGCTTGCCAGTGGCTGTCTGCACACAGAGCAGCTCTTCTCTAGCTCCTGGCCACAGGAGCCCAGCCAGGCCCAGCACATGAAAGGACCCTGGGTCTTGGTTGAGGAGAGGTGCTCCACAGTCCTATGTGAAGTACAGGTGACAATGTCTTCTCCTCCAGGAAGGCCTGGGTCACAGGGAGCTGCCATGTGGTACAGCCCAGTCTGGCTTGCACGGGCTTCCCTGGCTGAACCAGCTCTGGTATATGTCTTTCCTTTGTAGAACCTGTGCTAGGGCCACTCTTGATAGTAAAAGCCCATCCCTTGCCTGCCCACTTTCTCTCTTCTGGCTGCAGAACAGGTCAGGGTGACAGGCAGTGGCTAGCTGCAGGGAGACCACCTGGGTCACACTGCTGGGCGTCTAGCCATGTGTCAGAACTCTTTTCCCGCTCTGATTTCCAAGGGCTGTACATACTAATCTGCCAGTGCCTATATCTGCCTACTGGAGGGGTCTGGGAAAGGAAGGACTATGAACCCTGTTTTCTCTTCAAATATACATGACCTAGTTGGAACCAGGTGTCTTTAGAATAGTGAGGGGAGACACGGGGCATCTGGGCCACAGGTTTTCACAACCTACACTTGATTCGTCTTTAGCACATAATACAGTGCTTGGAACAAAGTTGCTCAGTAACTATTTGTTGAGCCTATGAATGGCCATAGTAATTTGCTATTCGATGGGAAAACTGAAGTTCAGGTGAGGTACATTAATTTCCTTAATGTCTGAATATCTGAAGATAGCTTGTAAGTGGCAAACTCCTAACTAGAGGAAAGACTGGATTCAAAACACTACTTTAAATCAAAGCTGGCTAGTGGTGCCATTGGCAATGATACTGATCAAAGCAAACAGTTCTTTACGAACTACAAGGCCCTGGAAACAGAGGAGGAGGGGTAACACCACTTCCACCCAGCTGGGATCTGGTCCCAGGCACGGACAAAAGAATCATGCAGAGCCACAAACCAAACACGAGTCTCTACACTGGTGAAGTGGCTTCAGTAGAATAGTGGTAGTAACCACTATTGGGTGAAAAGTGTGTGTTCTGCAAAGGGAACCACTGAAAACAGATCACAGAACCGTTGTACACAAACTCCGTTTCCTGGCTATCTAGATGGCTCAAATCATGACTTCCTCCACAGTCTAAGTTCCTGATTTCTATAGATTTTTTTGGAACATGGTCTTGCAGTCTCAGCTGGCCTGGAACTCTCTTGAAGACCCGGCTGGGCTTGATCTCACAGAGATCACCCAGTCTAGCATTTTTTACTACATTCCATCCAGTTGGTTATCTGGTCTTGTTCTTGCTTTTCTATGCTTGAAACAATCCTTCTCATCCCTACCTCCTATATTTCTACCTAAATGTTGTTTCTCCTGGAACATCGTCTCTGACTGGATATGACTCAGCCTGCCTCTGCCTGCCAAGTGTTGAGATCAAAGGCATGTAGGCATGCACCACCAAATCTAGCTAAGCTCCTGATTTCTTAATTTGGTTCCTCAGACTTCTACTCAAGTAGCTTTGCTCACAGTTGCTAATGGACTTTGTTTCCTCCTCCTGCCTACTAGACTTGTCGGAGGGTAGTTTACAGCGCCTGCTACAGTTTCTCATTACTGACCCACACTGTAACCCTCTGACCTGGTCACACTCTGATGTTAACTTTTTACATCACCAAGAGTCATTTAATTCACAGATGCCATCTCAGTCTGGATGTCCCTTGCTCCTTCTGGACACTGCACACCCCAGCTCTTGGCTGGGCTCTCCATCAGGGTCTCTGGACCTGCTTCTGGTTCACTTACTGTTTCTCAAATGGAAGAATTTCTCAGGATTCTTCTTTGGCTTTTCTTAAGTCAACTGCCATGTCTGGGCAGGTAACTTCCAATCATTTATCCTTGCTTTAACCTTCTTCTAAAGTTCTTCCTTCCCAACTGCCGGCTCGGTATGGAGAGCTGCACACAGAGGGCACGCTCCCAGAGCCACGCTGTTCTGATGTCACCAAGATTACAATCTCCTTCCTACATCTATGACATGTTCAAGGGACAAGCATTCACCGACCGTTCACCCCTCCTCCTCCTCCCTGCATCATTTACGCTGAGACAGGCACCGCCACTTCTCCTGATTCACAGACCTGTTATTTCTGTCACCTCCTTCCCAGAGCCTCCCCACACCTATTCAGGAGGTGTGTGTCTTTCTTTGGAAAAATCTTGTGCAATTTAATGTATGTCTTCCTTTCTATGGGCAGCTTTGCTCAAGGATTCTAGGTAGTTTTCCTTTTGCAGTCTCTTCAATATTCTGTCTTGTCCTGGTTCGTTTTTACTGTCAACTCGATACAGGAGCCAGTCATGTGGGAAGAGGGAGTCTCAATTAAGAGACTTCGCAGACCAGACTGGCCTATGGCCAATGTCTGCTGGGAACTGCCTTGATTGCTGACTGATGTGGGAGGCACCAGCCCACTGTGGGCAGTGCCATTCTTGGGCAGGTGGTCCTGGGCTGTATAAGAAAGCTGGCTGAGCAAAAGGACCAAGGAGAAGCAAGAAGTAAGTAGCGTTCCTTCACGGTCTCTGCCTCAGTTCCGCCTCCAGGTTCCTGCCTTGAGTTCCTGCCCTGGCTTCCTCGGTGACGGGCTGTGACCTGGAAGTGGAAGCTGAAATAAATGCTTTCCTCCCCAGGTTGCTTTTGATCAGAGTGTTTTATCACAGCAACAGAAAAACAAATCAGGACAGCCCTAAGCACTACTTCTAAGTTAATCTTGGAGCAATTCCTTGATCAAGACAGTCAGTTACCAGTTCAAAAGCCCTCAAAGGCTTATTAGAGCCTGAAGGAAAAAGCCTGAGCTTAATTGGGGATTCAGCGTCCTTGTAGTCTGGCACTGACTGAATAACTTCATGCCTGCCAAATCAACTTCGAACTTGCTGATCTGACTGCCCAGTTCCCTTGCCTCTGACCCCATTTTATTACAGAGGGTTGAAATCTGATGATTTTTAAAAGAGTTATTTTTATTTTCTCTGTCTGTCTGTCTCTGTCTCCCCACCTGTCTCTGTGTGTGTGTGTGTGTGTGTGTGTGTGTGTGTGGTGTTATGTGTGGGTGGGTGCCTGTGGAGAAGGCACTGGATTCCGTGGTGCTGGAGTTACAGGAAGTTACAGGATGCCCTATATGGGAGCTGGGAGCTGAACTCAGGTCCTTTGAAGTGTAGTGAACATTCTTGACTGTGACTTCTGAAGACTCCCTTTATATGTCACCACATTAACAAAATTAGTTGGAACAACCAACCCCCTGGCAACAAGAAGGGTCCTCTCTTTAGTTATAAAACTTGGCATGTCCCTCAGGGACTTACCCTAAACAGTTCTGGGTTAGGTTTTCTATACATATAAGTGTATAAATGTCTGTTGTGTGTATGCATGTGCTGTTGTTGGTGATTATAAATTAACACAATTGGATTTAACCCTAACAACTGTTTCCAGGGCTTTCTTCTGAGGAGGCAGCCTCCAAACCTCCCTTAGTCCCACCATTCAGGGCATCCTAACAACTAGGTCACCACCTTTGAAACAGCTTTAAGTTTGTTGTGATGTCAACAGTGCTGGAGAAGGGCTGTCTAACCGCAGCATGAACTTGAAGGTCATCACTGGGTCAGCTTTTCTCCCTTCACTTCCTATACCATATCCTTCATGTTAACTCTGCCCAATAACCAACCACCTGCCTTAATGCTATGAATTTTCCCTGACATAGGGAATAAGGCAGATTAAAATAACCATTTCATGTACTCTGGTAGAATTACAACTGGGCTTCTTTCAAATGGGATATGCTAGATAATTAATGGTACAATACTCATAATATTACTGTTACAGGGGTAGATCCCTCCAAAATCACAATAGTGTATGATTTCACATCAATGGTTGGTACAGGTCATGGTCTTTGTGTAAGACAGTTATATATGAACGAGATAATTTGGAGTTAGAAGAAAGAAACCAAGTGGAAAAAAAAAAAAAAACCCTCCAGGCCTGCAGGATTTTCTCTTGGTTTATGGATTTCAGAGATAAATTCTGTAAGCAGATGTACATGTGCCCAGTGGAAACCTGACCTGGAGGTCTGTTCTGAAAGGTCACTGTAACATTCTCCCAGTGCACTCTGGTCCCTTGACAACTATGCTGATGGGATGTCAGAGCCTGCAGTCTAAGTAAGGAGGGGCCTTCTGGAAGACCGAGGTTGAAGTCAGGTGCTCTGCAGGTTGGGGACCGGTAGGGTCTAGTAGAGATTCTAATGGTCCTGAGGAAAGGCACACATCATGTCCTGCTCCTTTCCTGCTCACCTCAGCCCAGGATGACATACCACATGCAAGTGTGCTTGCTGAGGAACTGATGGAACTGACACAGTGAGACTGCTTGAGAGCCACCTGGCTGCCCACCTTTGCAGCGTGACTGTGGAGCCTGAACTTCCCAGGTGGTGTAGTGTCAGAAGAGGTACGCTGCTTCCACTGGGCTGGGTTTAATTCTTTCTGATTAAGTTTTTCTGTAACATGGAGCTACTACCCCAGGGTGAGCCAGTGTTTCTTTGGAATGAGCTTGCTTCCAATCAAGTGACTGCAGATAGTGACTCAGTCCACCAGAGGATCTGCCTTCTAGAGCTCAAGGCCAGCTATATCTTTAAGACTCTTCCAGCCATTACAAATTGAGTGAGTAGCATTCCAAATTAATTCGCTGGGTGACCTGGGCTTGAACTAACCCAATTCCCCCAGTGCAAAAGGAGGTGACTATGGCTACCAGCTGCTGTCCTTAGATCTCCAACACAGTCCCATAAACAGGCCTGAGACAGGAAATGGGGAGTAGAGGCTGGGTGAACTTCTGTTCAGAGGCTCACTCACCGCTCCACCATGTGAGTCTGGTCGAGTGAGAGGCCATCGATGGCTGTGCATTCTGGACACTTGAACTTCTTGCGTGGGGTTACCTGCCGAGAATGAAACATATCCAGCTGTCAGTGCTCAGGACTATTAAGCCATGCTGTGAGACCACTCTACAGGCATCTGTGCTGTGAGCTGAGGCACCGTATGGCCCCTGTGCACATGTCCACATGGGTACATGCATGCACATGCGTACACACACACCTCAGTATTCCTCTATTCGATCCTGGCTGTCTCAGCCAACAGCAGAACTCATAAGGGCCTAATAAAAGCAGCTTGGAGGGTTTTCTACTCTGTGACTAGAAAGAAGTGGTGATGACAAGCTACTTAATTCCTGTTTAATGACTGTTTTCTCACTGCCAAGGTCCTTGTATAAACACCATTTGTTCTTGCAGCCATAAGGGCGATGAAATACAGCTTCCCATAACTCGCAGCCTAACCTCGGTTCCAGCAGGCAATCTTTGCCTTCCCTCCCTAAGGCCAAATGCCCGGAGCAGGGCTGCTCCTGAATGCCAGCTCATTTCGCAACTCCCTTTGGTGAGGAAAGGTCTCCAATTGTTCCTCACCCTTGGAATCCGCTCCCCAACTCCTTTTAACCCTCCTAAACCTTAGACCTCTAGTGATCTCTCTAGCAAACCCAGGGGAGAATGCTATGAAGATGAGTAAATGGCGAAGTATGGGAGGGAGAGAAAGCTCTTCAAGGCTGGAACTCGGAGACTCCACCCAGAGCAGGCAGCCACAGCTAAGTGTTGAAAACAAATCTGGGGCTGGGGTCCCAAAAAGCATCCCTCACAATTCACACTTTTCCCTTTTTCTGGTAGTCCACTGTCATGAGTCACTAGGAGAGCTGGGGTACATGGTGGGGAGTTGATGAGGTGCCAACCATGCTGCCAGTGTGTGCTCCAGCTCACTGACCCCTCCAGGCCAGCAGGTTCCTGGCACTGCCCAATGTTACACGTGGAGGTCTAGTTCAGAAGGGACAAAGGTCAAGATGACTCTGCCAAATAAAGAAGTGAGCCTCTTCAACGTATCTGGATTGTGGGATCTAATCTGAACAAACACCAAATTTCAAGACTAAATTGATACCTTTTCGGGTTCAAAGACCTCCCATGGTATCTCTCTGTATTCTCAACTTTTGTTACAAGAAAGGTATTACTAAACTGGCCATCACATCTTTAAAACCAAAGTTTAGGACAACCTCATAATTGTTCCAGTATCTGAGCATGGAGACCAGAGCCTTATTTACATTCATAAGAACCTCTCAGGCTCAGGGAAGAGAGCCTAGCCCAAGAGAGTCAATTAAGAAGTGGCAGAGCCATTTACCTTGATGACAGCTTTCCCTGTGACATTAGCAACCAGGAAGTTCATGGCAATGTCTTCACAGTTCATGTGTGCATCGACCCAGTTCTTGATGTCCCCAGGCATTTTGTAGGTATACAGGTAATTGAAATACTGTCATGTGAGACAAAAAGAAGAAACATATGCACAGCAGTTCTCTCAGGCTGACAGATCAAGGGCAACTTAGTGGTATGGGGACAAGATTCATCACAAGGCCATATCAGAAGAAATGGCAAAAGGAAGTTAAGTGGCTCAGTATCTTTAAAACCGTCATTCTTGAGATGGCTTACACCTTGAGATGGCTCAAGGGGTAAAGGTACTTGCCACCAAAACTGACAACCTGAGTCCAATCCCAGGAACCAACAGGGTGGAAGGAGAGAACCAACTCCTGCAAGTTGTTCTCTGATCTTCAAATATGTGCTGTAGGATGTTTGTGTTTGCACACACACATACACACACTATAAATGAATGTAAAGAAATAAAATGGGCATTCTTTTACAAAGGTATACACTTAAGAGCAGAACAAAAATGAGGCAAACTTGAAATAATCATAATCTCCATATGTAAAAAAGAAATTAATGGGTCAAAATAAATAGCAGGTGTGGAGGTATACACCTCTAATCCCAGCACCTAGGACGCTGAGGCAGGAAGATCAAAAGTTCAAGGCCAGCCTGGGCAACACAGCAAGATCCTGCTTCCCAAAACAAGCACATCAATAGACATATAGTTAAGAGTGTACACACTATCATGATAAATCCCCAAAGCTATACACATTAGGCTCTTTGGCTTGTTTTACTAAGACCAAAACCCATTTCTGGATCTAGAATTCTAAAAATCAAGAGAGCTAACTAACACCCGGCAGTTGACAAAGACAGGTAAACACACTTTCCTGAACTCAGCAGATCATTGCTCTAGATACCAGTTATTCTTGTGTCAACCCCATGCTCCTACGGGGACTCCAAGGCTGGACTGAATAACTATAAATCAAAAGCACAGACTGTAATCTCTCTGTAATAAGAAAAAAAGTCAAGGAGCTAGACAAATAGCTCAGTCATTAAGAGCACTTAGTGCTCTTGCAGAGGACCTGGATTCAGTTTCCAGTACCCATCATCAGGCAGCTCACAACCACCTGTAACTCCAACATCAGGGAATCCAATGCCTCTGGCCTCTGTGGATATGTGTGCACATGTGCACACACACACGCACACACACAAAACTAAAAAATAATAAAAGTAAATCTTAAAGACGTCAAAAGCACAAGTGATGAATCTTAGAATCAATGAAGTGCAAAGGATCAATAAACACACAAAGGCGCTCCCTGCACGCAGCTTCACCAGAGGTCGAACCGAAGTTCACATGGTAAGGTTCATTTTTACTCATTGAAATATCTGAGTATCATTTTAAAAACACACCTTATACAAAGGAGCAAAAGACTGTTTCATATTTTGTTGGTTGCACAGGCACTTATTAAGCTTATGAAGAAAGGAGAGCGACATGAGAAAATGCTTGTAGTAATGAAAATGTGGGCCAAGAAGAGAGGCACAGCTGTCAATGCATGGACAGGCAGGTAAATGCAGGCAGAGAAAAGCTCCGCTATGATTGTCTCCAAGTGACACACAGGCAAGCCACTTTTCCTGTTATTACGACTGCTAGTCCTTTCTTATCTAAGAGTGTCATACACCATGGCTTTTCTAAGCCTTTTAAGTAAACCTCTGTCCTCAGTGTGCCCGCTCCCTCAGCGTTCCCATTCCTGCAGCGTGCCCTCAGTGTACCCGCTTTCTCAGTGTGCCCACCCTCAGCATGCCGGCAGCCCTACCTTGTGATAGAAAGCGGCACCGGTGAGCACCATGGACACCTCATTGGTCCACTCTGACTCATACTTCCACTTGTTCATCTCATGGTCCCAGAGATGCAGGCGACCAGGATAGCCCACCAGCCGGTCAGGAAATTCCCGCCACACCTAGGGAAAGAAGCACACCAGTAAGCCATCCCCAGTATAGATCATTCTGTGCTGAGGTACCTGGCCTGGTCTCAGCAGCCCCAAGGTGAGGGTGGTTTGTCATTCTGCTACCGTCATTCAGGGACTTTATCCACTGAACCATCTCCTCAGACCCTCCTTTAGGTCGAAGTAAATAACACATGAGAAAAGGTACCAGAGTGCTTTATTGATGTGTAGTACACCACACTGCTTAGCCCAGCAGCATTGTCTCTAAGAACAATTTCACTGTAGAAACAAGTGGTTTTCTCAGTATGTTCCAGAGCATAGCTAGGCTTCTAATAGGTCATATGAATGGGTGTGTGCTTGAGAAAGAGATTTCTTTAAAAAGAAAATAGAGACTGAGTTTTCATAGTCACCGCTTTGACATGAATCAGGACAGTTGAGTGGCCCAGATGCGCTTATTTTTTCATCTGTGCACTCGTCAAGAGCACAGCCTACTTCATCTTAATCAGAACAGCCATGACTATCTGCACCAGACACTCACACGATTGGGTCTGCTGGTGCTGGAGAGATGGTTCAGCAGCTAGGAGCACTGGCTGCTCTTGCAGTGGACCAGGGTTCAGGTCCCAGCACCCACATGATTCCTGAGAACTGTCCCTAACTCCAGTTCCAGAGGACACGACACTCTTATCCAGCCTCCACGGGCACTGCACAAATGGGTGCACTCACATACACGCAGGTGAGACACTCCTACACATGAAATAAAAATGCATTTTAAAATTAAAGAAAAAATATTAGGCCTGTTGAAGTTCTTTCATAGAAAGGAACTAGGAGGTCATGAGACCCTCGCCTGAGAGTGCAGCCACTCCCTGCCTCCTGTGCCCTTCCCAACTGTACACAACTCCTCCCCAGCTGCATGTGGTCTTGGGAGGCTTACTGAATATAGAGATGGAAGGTTGACTGAAGGAGATTCATTACACAACTTTCAGGATGTGGCCACCCCTACTGGGGTGGGACTTTTCAACAATGCTGTAAGTCCAGTAAAACCACTGGCTCACCAAGCTAGACTTTGATACAGTAGGTCCTTTAGTTTATCATTGGCACCCAACTCAGAAAATTAACAATGTTAACAATGTTTACAACAGAACTCTTTCTTTGGTTTTAAAATTTTTAACTTATTTTAACTTTAACATTATGTGTATGAATGTTTTACCTACCTGCATGTGTACAAATGCCTATGGAGGCCAGAAGAGGGCGCTGGATCCCTGAGCTGGAGCTACAAGAAGTTGTGAGCTGCCATCTGGGTGCTGGGAACTAAATCCAGTGCTCTTAACCACTGACCCACCTCTCCAGCCTCCCTTTTTATTTCTGAGACAGGGTCTCCCCACAGCCACAGCTGGGCTGGAACTCTATGTAGATCTGGCTGACTTACATCTCACAAAGATCCTCCTGCCTCTGCCTCCTTAGCACCAGGATTAAAAACACGCATCACAGTAACCAACTACTCTAGATCCTATATTCCCCAGAGTTCCCTCAGGCTCCTCTATCTCAGCAACTGCTCAGCCAACTACTGAAGCCCAAATGCCTTGCCATCCTCTCCAGGCCCATTACAAAGTTCTGGCCACTCTTACCACTACCACTGCCACTCCCTGGAGCTCCACCCAGACCTGTGACAGCCACCTTCCAGCTGGTTTCAGCCTGCCACTCCTGCGCTTCCAAACCAGCATTTCCAAAAGGACTATTCTAGACCATGAAGGCATTCTGCATAGGCCAATTCAGCCAGGAGTTCTGAACTATTGGCTTATAATTATTTTCATTGCATATTTATCTACAGAAGTCATATGGTCATATGCTAGAGTGACCAGCATTTTCCCTTCATACAATGACACAAGTCTAAGAAGGATTTTTCCGAGCCATTCTCCAGGATACAGGCAGGTGTTAGGAATTTCATCTCTCTTTTAGTTGCCTAGGGCTCCAATAACAAAGAACCATAAATGGGGGCTTAAAACAACAAAAACTTCTGGAATTCTGAAGACCAAGGTTCATCGGGGCCATGTTCCCACTGACACCTGTTGGGGGAGATCCTTTCTTGTTTGCCCTAGCTTCTGGTGCTCGGTTACCAGTCTTTGAATTTTCTTGGCCAACAGATGCATTGTTCCAGCTCTCTATCTTCACAGGACCAGCTTCCCTCAGTCTAGCCTGTCTCTTCCATTTTTGAAGATGTGTGTGTGTGTGTGTGTGTGTGTGTGTGTGTGTGTGTGTGTGTGCATGCATGTTCACAAGTGTATTGCCTGCATCTATGTAAGTGCATCCATGCCTTGCAATGCCCTCAGAGGTCAGAAGAGGGTGTTGGAGCACCTGGAACTGGAGTTAGCTGCCATGTTGGTGCTGGGAATTGAACCTGGATCCTTTGTAAGAACAGTCAGTACTCTTAACTGCTGAGCCATCTCTTCAGTTCCCAAAGTTCCTTTTTCGTAAGAACGCCAGTTGTAACAGATCAGGGTTGTCCCTGATGGCCTCATTTTAAGGTGATTACCTCTGAAAAGCTCCACAGCCAAATAAAGTCACATTCTGAGGTACTAAGGGTCAGGGCTTGTCCTTTTTGAAGGGACATGATCAACCCATAACATCACCCTGAAAATTTTTAAGAATCATCCCACCTTCAATACAAACAACAAAATGGTTTTGTACCTCACTAAGAATAAAACCCAAGTCCTCTGCTTGCAAATGGCCATGCACATGCTGTCTTCTACCATGTTCTCCCATGAGTTTTGTGGTTGTGACTAGACACCAAGCCCTTTGTAACCTGCTGTTTCTCCTGGAACATTCTCCTAGCTTCAAACTCTGGTTCCTTCTTGCCCAGTGGGCCTCTGTTTAAAGGCCAACACCTTCAAGAGAGCCTCCTGGCTTCTCATCTAAGACAAATACCACCCAAACTAGCTCTTCCTAAGTACTTTCATCCCCCTGTTTTTCTTTAGCAAGTTTCACTATTTTCTTACTAAGTTTCTGCTATTACCCAAGTTATTTTTACTGACTTATCTCTAAAGAATTTCCATTAGCTATCTTCTCCACTGTGGTGCCCAAGCCCTCAGAACAGCAGCAGCAGACCAGTACTCAATACACGCTGCTGAGTGCATAAACGGGCTGTGTAGAGGGAACAGAGAATCCGTCTCTTTCTTTCACAGCCGAGCAGAACTCAACTTGAGGAGGGGGCCTGAGCAGGACTTGTCAGCAGTGAACACCAATGGCATTCTGATAGTCCTGAGTGTGACAAGCACAGGAACAGCCTATCACTATGAGGCATGTGCTGAACTGCTGTTGAGAAGCTGGGGGCAGGGTGGGGGGACAGTGTGCTGAGTCTTTATACCGTGTCTGCTCAGTCCATCACCATAGGATTTTATGGGGTGTCTGACCTGCATCTTGGGCGTGGTCAGGGGTTATAAGGAGAGCTTTCCTCTGGGTGATATGGATACACGAATGGCTCTCAGCCCCACAGCCTTGGCCTCATTAACACCATGTTATAATCAACAGAGTTAATCAGCTACAGGCATCACTGAAATAGCTGGAGACAAATGAATCCATGTCAGACGTTTCCTCGGGTATGTGAACTGCTGTTGGGTGCTTTCTGGTCTGGAGTTTTTCCAGATTAAAATAATATGATACTATTTCAGAGGCAGAGCAATATCAGTTGAGTGAACCCCATAACTTCTATCTGTGGCCTTGGACAGACCCCATTAAATGTACTACTGGCTCCTTTCCTTGGCACCAGGCCCCGCCCACTCAAGCCCAGCACCAGGCTGGCTAAGCCCCTTCAGTGGACACAGAGCACCAGAAAGGCCCCAAGCACACACAACCACACCCCAGGGTTGGTGGGGGGGTCGAGGGGGATCCAAGCAACTGACACTGCTCCTAAAGAGCTGCCTTTCTTCTAACCTTGGAGTCAACATAGTTTTATACTCCATGCAAAGGAAGTTCAAATCCCTTCCCAAGGACTCTTTACAAGCATCCCTGACCCCATTTTATCTACAGCCAGCATCATCTCCTTTTCATTATTCCTGTTATTATTATCTGCTCAGTTTTAAAGCCAAATGCTGCTAGGGTATCAATAAGCATCCCTTCCTGTTGGCTGAAGTCACTTAGCCTTCCTTCCAGTGGGACTTCATTTGGTGACACCGAGAATGCCAAACTACAGTGCATCAAGAAGCACTGGAGGTGTGTGGGTCTAGGATTCCTTTGGAGACTTTCCTGAGCACCGTTCCTCCCCTGGGGGCCCCTCTAGCCTTGACTTGCTCTAGGCAGCTGGTTCCAATCAAGTCGCCATCCTTGTCACTTCATCTATAACTCGGCAGCTGACTACAGGATCAAAACGGAGGGAAGCAGAGGGATGGCCCTTGCTAATCAGCCAGTGTAGAACGAAGTTGATTATGTATGTGGCAAAGCATTTTCCCAGCTAGCAGAGCAACAGCTCACTCTGTGCCTTCTCCCAGCTGCACACCCCCAATCTAATTCAACTCTTTTCACCTCTGGGAAGGGTCCTGGGGTCAGCCTTTTGCTATGACTCCCAGGTGCCTTTGCACACTGCAGGGTGGGGATCTGAAGCTCAGCCCCTCTTGTTCTGGCAGCTTCTGTTCCTTTCCAATCACCAGCTGTTATGGACAGCTTCCTTCTGCTTTTCAGTAGCCCACAGCTCTAAGGACCAAAGCCTGTCTCTCTTAGGATGGACTGTACCTTGTTTGGGGATTCCATAATAATTTGGATGGTCCTGGTGTTCTATGTGAATACTGATTATAGTAACAGAAAACCATCCTCTAGTTACCCCTTCCACACTAAGGTCTGTAGCCTTCATTCTAAATGCCCCTTACCTGACCATAAGGAGTTTCAGCTCTCTGGACTCCCAGTTATGATTACCTGGGCCATTTTCTACTTTTTTTTTTTACAACAAAACAGACCATTCCCCAAACCAGAAAGCCCCCTGCTCTGGGATCTTCTGTGACTTCCCATTAACTAGTAAGGACAATGCAAAGCTCTTCCACTTTCATTTCACAGCTTCAACAGGGAGCCTAGACAGATCCCTATATCCACAGAAACAGCATGGAGGACATGGTCAATGCATTCCACTGCCCAAAATGGCTAGATTACCGTCCTTTCATTCTGCCATCTGCAAAAAGTGGGGTTGGATTAAGTGGTTGCTAATGTCCTTTTAGAGCTAAACTCTATGATCCTTCCTCCTCACAGGCTGTTCCCTAGGAACTAACCCATCAAGTGTGATGGTTCAGGTTGCAGATTTCTGAATAGACTGCCCTGTATCAGTGAACTTTGTTAAATGCCATACACATGTGGACAGCCCGTAAATGTTCCTGAAAAGAGGATACTGTGCTTGGTTCTGAGTCAGTCTCAGGAAGCAGAGCTGGGAGAGAAGACACAGCCACGGGTGGAGCCCATCTGGGAGGTGAAATCAGCACACCAGCAGCGTGAGAACAGCCACTCTCCAAAGTGGATACTTACAGCCCAGACTTTCAAACCCACAGCTCCACAGGGAGACTGCTTTGATTCAAGAGATGATACAAGTATCAGAATGGAGTCAAGGGTATAGCAAGGAACAGTAAGGGACGCTGGGCAGAGTGACGCAGGCCTGTAACCCGCACTCAGGAGGCAGAGGCAGGAGGGTCATGAGTCAGAGGCCAGTCTGGGCTATATAGCAGGACTTTGTCCGGTACTCCCCTCAAAAGCGGTGCAGGTCACAGGCAGTGCGTCTGTGTGAACATGTTCCAAAGGGTGTCCCTCTGGACAGTGCTGTCACTTCTCTCCTTGCGCACATCTCTGGAGTTTCGTAAATTGATAAGCATTCTGGGAGCACAGAACTCTCTGAACTAGGTTACCAGTTCAAACCCTGGTGGTCCCCATGTCTGGATCAGCCACAGCAGAGCAGAAGGGGTCAGCTACATGCAAACATCTTTGAACTAGTGGTCTCTTTCCCTTTGGGTACTGTTCTGCATGTCGCCCAGAAGCAGAGGGACAGCTGACTAGCTCCCATAGAGAAGCCAGTTACAAGACTCAGTTAGTCAGCTGGAAGCAAAGTTCACCTTGTGTGTGTGTGTGGTGTATGTGCATGTGTGTAGAGGAGTGTGCACCTGTGTGTGCTCACATAGAAGCCAGGGGAAGATGCTGGTGTCCCACTCTATTACTCTCCACCTTATTCCTTCGAGACAGGGTCTCTGCATGTAATGTGGGTCTTCGTGCTTGTACAAGTGCTCACCTCCATGCCATCGCCCCAGTCGTAAAGCCCACCTTTTATAGCTGGCGTTTCCTAAAGTGAGGCAGAGTGGGGCCGACTGCCTTCACTCTCAGCTCCTGCTCTGTATCACACTGGGCGGTGGCTGTTTGTCGAGAGGGTACTCTGTGAAAAGCTGGGAGCCTTAGTTCACATCAGGGACACAAGCGAATGCTGATGGGCAACATCTAGATCAAGGGAGCCCAGGAGTTGTCACCCGGAATTCCCTAATGCTGACTGGCTTTGATATACACATGTACATGTTTTAAGACCAGTGTAGTCCTCTTCATTAAGTCCTGTAGTTTCCAGGTATTCTTCTTTAAAACAAATTTTATTTCTTATTTTTATGTGTATGAGTATACTGTGTGCATGTATGTAAGTTGCACCCATATCATACAGTGCCCACGGAGGTCAGAAGAAGGAGTCAGAGCCCTTAGAATTGCAGTTAGAGATGGTTGTTAGCTGTTGTGTGGTGCCAGCATCTGAATCTGGATCCTCTGCAGGAGCTCTTAACCACTGAGCCATCTCTTCAGCCCTGTCTCTGGATATTCTAAGAATCGTTCCATCCCCCTGTACTCGGTCACTCACCTATGAAACAATGCAGCCAGAATGAGGCATAAATCACTGGCAGCTCCAGGACTCTTCAATCTGGGTGCCAGTGACAGGTACCGTGCGAGCCACAGAACCTACTGAAAGTTCAGGGGAGAGCAGAGCACGGCTGGGAGGAGGGAAGATGGGGAACATGACCCATCTCTCCCCCATTAGCTGTGCAGCAAGCCAGTGGGTTTGCACATGACCTCCGAGGGTCTACTGGAACCTCCTAATCTGTGAGACACTGGGGCAGAGGAGAAAGTGCAGGCCCAAAGCAGCTGAATGGAAGATTAAACTCCACTACTCCTCATGAAGCAATGACTCCGGAGAAACAATGCAGGGAGGGAGGACGATACTTGTGAGCAGCTAGGGAGACTGAGATGGGCTAGGATGGGGTATGCTTTTGATAGTTCTGTGCCTGAACAACCACATGACATCATTTTTCTTTCCACAGCCTCAGCTCCCAGGTGCGCACACTATCTCTCCACCTGGTCTCAGGAGATTGCTCAGTGAAGTTAAAACAGCGACAAACAGGCAAGTGGCTCTTCCCTAAACCCCACACAACAAGGAGGCCGAGGCTACTTCTGTTCTAGAGCCCCGTACTGAGACTTCAGAATTCTAAGCTGACTTTGATGAAGCTCAGTTTGGATGGCTGTGGACCAGAGATGTGCGGTCTGTGCAGCAAGTCGGGGGATGGACTCTGCTGCCTCCATAGTTGCTGAGGTGGCTCCATCACCAGAGTCATATCTCTTCATCTCCTCCTGCACGGAGTCAGAAATAACATGGATCACAAACTGTCAAACCATGACTGACTTCCAAGCATGAAAGACCTTCCAAAATGGCTATTCCTGAGTTATCTCATGGTGGTGCTTGCTTTGTGTTTAACCTCTTGGTATATAGTCAGCTAGAGGAAAGATCCTCCACATAAATCGATGTCCTACCTACTTCCAAACAACCATTCAGGGTAGTCTACAGAAAAAAAGCAAAACTACACAGAATTCAAACCATCAGAAAAGATGACGCTCTTCACAGCATTAAAAAATCCAGAGTTAGCGAGAAGGTGCGCAGATGATGCCAGCACTTGGGAGGCTGAGGCAGAAGGATTGCAAGTTTGAGGCTCCACTGTGCTACATAACATGACTCATAACAAACAAGCAAACAATAGTAAACATCTAGATCCATTTCATCCAGCTCCCTTGGTAACGAGCTTGCCACCCAAACATGAGGACCTCACTCAACTCCCAAAACCCATGTAAAAAGACAGGTGTGGTGGTATGCAGCTGAAATCCCAGCACTGGGAGGCAGAGTTAGATGGATCTCTGGGGTTCACTTTCCATCTAGCCTAACCTCCTGGGTGAGCTTAAGACAAATGAAAAGACCTTGCCTCAAAAAATAACATGGATGGCTCCCGAGGAATAACACCTGAGGTTGACCTCTGCTGTCCACATGCAAATGTACACACACAAGTCCACATATACATACACAAATTAATCTTGTCACCAAGTTCTAGAAAGCGATCCAGTAACAAGTTAAAGTGAAAGGCTTGGGGCTGGAGCATTCCTATTACTAATTACATTTGACTCTTTGGCATTTACTGAGCTCTAAATGTTTTAAATAAGCATTTTATTCTGGGATGACTGTGGACTTACGCAGGTGAGAAATAAAGCAGCGGTTCTGTGTCTATTTTCCAGTTTCTCCCAGCTTTGAATACCACAGGCTTCCCCTATTGATCTAAGATACAACTGTTCCCCGGTTCTCTAGTTTTATCATTGTGCCGTTTCAAGGAGGTTATGTCAGAAGAATATAGAATGCAATCTTCTAGGAAGGTTGTCTCCTCCCCGCGACCCTGCCCACTTAGCACTGGAGATTCATCTAAGTTGCTGTGTGTATCAAAAGTCTGTGCCTTTTCACTGCTGAGTAATACTCCCCAACATGCATGTATCATAGTTAACCATTCACCCACTGATGGAAATCTGAGCTGATTACTGGTCTCACCAGTTATAAGTAACATAATCCACAAACATTCACACACAGGTTTATGGGAGCTTAAGCTTCCATTTCTCCAGAAAGAAGATCCAAGAGCACAACTGTATAGTTGTGTGGGAGTTAAGTGTTCCATTTGATAAGAAATGACTAAAAGTGCTGTCCTGAGTTCCTAGACTATCTTACACCTGTACAGCAATATGAGAAAGATCCAGTTTCCTCATATCACATTTCCTGTTATTTTCTAAGCATTATTATTTTCTAAGCGTACGTGTTCATGTGTATGTGCATATATGTTTGTGGATGCCAGAGGTTGGCACTGGGTGTCTTCCTTAATCACTCTCCACCGTACTTTTTTAGACTGGGTCTTTCACTGAGGTCTTTCACTCAAGCTCACCAATTCAGACAGGTTGGCTGGCCAGCAAGTCCCAGAGATCCTTCTATCTCTGCTTCCCCAGCTGTGGGATTACAGGCATATACTGCTGTGCCCAGCTTTTAGGTGGATGCTGGGACTGATCTCAGATCGTCAGGTTTGCACAACAAGCACTCTACAGAATGAGCCAACTCCCCAGTCCCTATTGCCACTCTTTTTTAAATTTTAAAAATTATTTTTATTATTTTATGTTATGAGTGAATTACCTGCATTTATGTAAGTGCACCCATGTCATGCAATGCCCATAGAGATCAGAAGAGGACATCAGATCCCCTGGAACTGGAGTTTCAGACCATTGTTAGATACCATGTGGGTGCTGGGAACCAAACTCTGGGACCTCTGCAAGAGCAGCCAGCCATCTCTCCAGCCCCTGCTATTTTTTTTTTTTTTTAAATGTTAGACCTTTCCATAGGCATGTTGAGACATTGTATCCTTTGTATTGTCCTGCTGGCTAACCAAATTCAGCCTCTTCATGGGCTTATTTGTTGTCTGTAAATCCTTTCCAGTGGGGAGTGTGTTCATGTCCTTTGCCCGTTTAAGCTTCCATTTCTCCAGAAAGAAGATCCAAGAGCACAACTGTTTCTGACAGAACTGCTAGGTTTTCCTGCCGACTTCTGAGAGTCTTTATATGTCTGGGATGTTTACTTCTTTGCTGGACATGTGGTTTACAAATATTTTCTCCAGTTTGTAGCTTGTCTTTTCATCTTTTTTACAATGTCTTTTGCAGAGCAAAATATTTTTATTTTGAAATGGCCCAGTTTACCAGTTTCTCCTTTTACAGGCTGAGCTTTTGTGGTTAAGCCTCAGATCTCTTTGCTTACT
Organism: Eospalax fontanierii; assembly: GCA_035773235.1. Taxonomy (NCBI): domain Eukaryota; kingdom Metazoa; phylum Chordata; class Mammalia; order Rodentia; family Spalacidae; genus Eospalax; species Eospalax fontanierii. The sequence continues at coordinate 21,073,549 of CM069526.1, forward strand.
TCTAGAACCTAAAATTTTTTCCTATCTTCCTCAAGCTTTATATTTTACATTTAAGTCTATGACTCACTTTCTGTTAGTTTCTGTACAGGTTGTGAAGTTTAGGTCACGACTGAACTTCTGCCTGTGGAGGCCCAGCATTTCAGTGCTGTTTGCTGTCAAGACTCAGCAGTCCTGGGTGGTTTTTAGAGTCTGTCTCATACTTCAGGGAGGGGACACATAAACAAAGCATGTGTCTTGGTATCAAGAGACTTGCCACCTAGTAAAGCCAGTGGCACGTGCATGAGAAAGCCAAGCTCCCTAGGAAACAAGGACACAGGGAAAGTACTAAAGTCCAAGGGTAGAAAGGGAGCTCTGGGTTGGGGACAGGAAAGCAGGAACATGAAAGCGCTTCACAGATTTCACTGTGTAGTCAAGATGTTTGAATACAAAGTAAAGACTGAGATCCCATCGCCTGTGATCAAGACAGCACAGCACAAAATGCTCTTTGCTAGCTGTTCACCAGGCCAGTGGGCAGCCCAGCCCTCTAGAGCATATAGATCATGGGAATACTTTACTGCCAACAATTCCTAGTAATTCTGCTCACAGGAAGCATATTCATAAATCAATTCAAAGTCCAAACCTTAACTCCAGTCAGTCAGCACATATTTATTGTGCATCTGCTATAAGCCAAACTTCCAGGCGGAGATCTGCTGAAGGCAGGTATGATCCCAACTGAAGGGACTCCATTAACTGGAAGGCTTTTCCTCAAGCCCCAAAATTGCTGCTGCAGATGTGGCCGGTGGCTCTAGCTGCGAGAAGTGGCCTCTTCTTTCCCCTCTAAGAGCCAAGTGTCAACATGTGATTCTGACCTCCACCCAAGCCCTCAAATCTTCAGCCCAACCCAAAGGCTACTGGGGAACTGAGAAATATTACTTTTATAGGTTGCCAAGTCTTGATCTAAACCAGCCAGCAGACAGTAGCAAATGTCCAGTAACCATGATTAATGGGAACCCTAGGCACCAATTTCTAAGCACCAAGAAATAAATATGATGTGAGAGGTGAGCTGTAAACATCAGGCTGAAGAGCTCATCTTGCTTCCTAGACATTCAATTCACAGAGGCGACATCTCTAAGGTCAGGGGCTGCTCTGAGCCTGTCCAAATTTTCTCCTTATCCTCCACAGCACAGAAGTATCCTGTCTACTGCAACAGCAATCACCAGTCTGTCTCAGACCCAGAACTTGGCAGGAGGCAGAAAACTAATGGCTGGTGTGGCTGGGAAGAGCTGGGCAGGCTGCCCTCCTGGGGAGGTAGGAAGTTTGGGGCCTAGGACTGCAGCTTTTACCTCCCCAGGCCCCGTGCATATCTTGCTCATGCACCTCAGTGGAGCACCTCTATTGCAATCTAGGGAGATAAGCAGTCTGTGAAGATAAATTCCTCCCATCCCGAAACCACAGGCACATTCTGAAGCTCCAAATTCCTGAAGTGGCCCACGGTCCTGTAATCACTCCTAACAACAGGGGGCTTTGGAACAATAACCCCTCGACATATGGATCTGCTCAGGGTTGGGTGCCATTGCAGATATCTCCTGTTCAAAGGCGGGAGGGAAGGGCTGTTCTTCGAAGCATTGCACAGCCAAGTCCTCTCTAAAACAGCCTTTCTGTATCATGAGCGCTAGTTGCTGAAGCACAGGATTGCTCAGTAGAAGGCCGGGTGTCCTCACCTCACTGTCTAGCACACAATAACCTGTCTCACTTAGGGCAAGAGTGTGTGAGGATGAGATACCTTGGGTGGGACCTGCCAGCATAGGCATGTGCTCCCCTTCTTGGGATATGGACCAGTCCCACTTGATGTCTCATTAATGGCTATAAAAACACATTCTGATCTTGTTTTCATTTGCTTGGTGGGAGGAAGAAAGTGCCAGTTCATTATAATTCCCAACTGGGTGCTTTTCCAAATGGTCAGCTGTTATTTCAATGTTCAACATACATATTCTGTTCCCTTCCTTTAATATTTGTTTGACTTCTCCATTGGGGCCTGGGCACTTCAGAAGGGCTTGGTGAGGTCAGGCCAGGCCGCTCCGTCTCTCAGCACCTTCCCGGCTTCAGGCCAGTCTCTGGATCTTCTTTCAGCAGTGCTAGCCGGCTTTGGCGGCAAACACGAGCTGCTTTTCCCTCCTGTCCCCTGAGGTCTGTGGGTGTAAATCAATGCAAGCTGGCAATGGGGCAGGCCACGCACATCTGCAGGCTGCACACAGAGAACTGGAGACACTGGAAAGGACAGGGCAACCATACTCCTGAAGAATAACTCACCTCTGAGCCCTGTTTTCCCTGGAGGAAGGGAGGTCTCTCTGGTGGGAGCACTCAGGGAAAGGAGCCGCTTGGCCTTTCTATCTGCTAAGGACAAGAGTCCCAGTGACAGCAATTCTTAGGGCCCTTAAGAAAAGTAACAAATCAGGGGCTGGAGAGATGGCTCAGCGGTTAAGAGCACCAGCTGCTCCGCAGAGGACCTGGGTTCAGTTCCTAGCACCCACATGGCAGATAACAACTGTCTATAACTCTAGTTCCAGGGAAATTCAGTGTCCACTTCCGACCTCAACAGGCATGGCATGATGTGGACGCACTCACACACATGCAGGTAATGCACTCATACACATAAAACACAAATAACTTATTTCTAAAAAAGAAAAGCAAAGCCAGGTGTGGTGGTGCACGCCTTTAATCCCAGCTCTCAGGAGGCAGAGGCGGGCCAGCCTGGTCTACACGGCAAGTTCCAGGACAGCTAGAGCCACAGGGAGACCCTATCTCAAAAAAAAAGCAACAATCAGAGGTTCAGACAGATAATCTTCCAGCCGCCAGTCAGTAGACACCCTTTTCAGTACTACTGATGTCATGTTTGGGCTCAGGAAAGGTCCTCAGGGTAGTTGCCACTTAGATGGACACATGAGCCTCAAAGAGCTTACAATCATTAGCTAACCTAGATACCAGAAGGGGGCACACCATGATGGGCTCCTCAGAAAGCTAGTTTTCCCAGGACTTAATTGAGCAAAATGACCCTCACTAGTGACAAGCTTGTGTTGGGGCCAGCACACAGTTGGTGCAGAAACATTTTGGAAAGGTTTGGTGCTGTGGGTGCCAAAGCCTAACCTTGTTCACTGTGAAGGCTATGCCAGGAACACACCAGGAGCTACATGGGCCTCCTTAGGCAAGATCCATGGGTTGCTGTGACTACCACCATCACCCAGGATGGAGCACAAGATAATTTCTTCTAATCCAATCAGGTTTCTATTTCAACCAGCCACTACCAGACCAGACACTGAGTTAGCCAAGAGCTAGGGCCTGGAAACCTCAGAGTGTTGATTCTCACCAAAGCCTAAAATGTTTCCAGTACCTGGATTATCCATCCAGAACAGGTGTGTGCCCTATTGCTGCATGACCTGGGAGGTGTACAAGGAATATTCGCTCATGCTTGCACTCTACCTGGTCTGTTTGTCTGACAGATGAAAGAAAGATTCTGTCAAACTGTCCGAGATTACTTTCAGGAGCATGAACGACTCCCAGACGGCTGCGACACTGCAAAGTCCCACCCACCCAGTCAACCTTCCACTGTCCTCATACTCCAGCGTCCATGTAAAAGTAACCAGGACAGGGAGGAGTGGGTACTAGAATTCCAGGCGAGGGTCCCGTGACCCTCTCTTGCCCTCCACAAGAAGTATTAACAGCTTTACTACCTCCACAGATCTGGCTAGCAGTGAGCTATTCCATTAACCTACTGTCATGACCACAGCCAAGGTCTCCTGGGTCAGTAGAGTTGTTCTGTTCATCATGGCATGATGGTCATGTCAAGCCAGGAAGAAACAGCTCTATTACACCTTATTTCCATTCCTCCTCAGGGCTCACTTTGTACTAGTCTCAGCTATGTAAGAACTGAGTTTTGCCAGGACCCAGGGGACTCTAAAGGTCAGACTGCCCCAGAGCCCACAGCAGGATGTACCATAAAAAGTCTTTCTACAGAGACTCCTGGACTTCCAACAAGCCTAAACATATTTCCAGATTAGGACTAGGGCTTCTGCCTAGGGATATACGCAGTTAACCCTGACAAAAGGATGAGGATTGACCACATACGTGCCTGAGACAAACACGTCCAAGATTAGCTTTATACTTACTCATTCCCAGACCCAGCATCTGCGGTGCACTCTGGACAGAAGGCTCAGGGTGAACCACCATTCCACGGTCAACACAAAGACAGATCATACTTTCCTTTTTAAATTCTGTGCTCACTTTTAATGGTAGTTACAGAGGCAGGAGAGATGACTCGGTGGTTAAGAGCACTTACTGCTTTTACAGAGGACCTGGGTTTGGTTCCCACTGGTGGCTCACAAACAACTATACCTACAGTTCCAGGGAACCTAATGCCCTCTTCTGGCCCTTGCAGGCAAAGGGCACACTTGGGGGCACATATACACATAGAAATAAAAATAAAATACACTGTAAAGAAGGTTACAGTGAAATCTAATTCTAGAGTAGACTGTTTCCATCTTGCAGTGATTATAATGAGAACAGAAAAACTGAGAGACTATTTAGAACCACAGAATGTCCTCTCATCTGCTCTCCCTGGATGCACATACAGATGACTATATTTTACTAATTCTGTTTAAAATGTAAATATCCCAGAGGCTCTGCTTAAGAATTCAATTAGCTAAGTCCCCCATCATCCATTAAACCTGACCTCAGGATGAGTGGGTCCCTTCCTTCTCTTCAATCATTCCAACCTGGGTCTAACCCCCTTCCTAGTCTTGTCTCTGTCACCATGAAGTCATCCTGTGGTCTGACTGCTTTTCCACACACTTCCCAGGAGACTTTTCAATTGGCCTTGGAGCCATCCATCTCTCCATCAGTTGGCCCTCTCCTGCCTAGCCAACCTAGCCTCCACTGTTAACAAAACTTCCTCCATCAGGAAAACCTAGTCAGAGAAGGCATCATTCTTGTGGAGTAAGAATGAAGTGAGTCATGCTGCTATTTTGCTGTCTTTCAAGATCTTTTGAGAAAATGTACTTGCCATTAACTGTGGCCGTTGTGAACAAAATCACACAAATAAATTCTCACAATTTATTAGCACTCAAGAGGTTTGACCAGCCTCTGCCACTAGCAAAGGAAGAGTCTGTATGCTCAGCAACATATCATGGCCTTGCCCTTGCCCACTCCCCTATAAACCCCTTGCTTTATATTTATAGCCAATATCATTAGCTCAAGAGTGTTTTACCTCTCTCAGGTGAAAAATAGCCAACCCTTAAGCACCACTAATAATTTTTTATGGTTGGAAATGTGGATCAAAGTATGAAAGGAAAAATAAATCCACAGGTCCAAGCACTCAGCCAAGTCTCCACGGCTCATTTTGGACCACATGTTTTAAACTGTCTCTCTGAGGTGGAGGAGGGGAACAGGAATAAGTTGGGTTTTTTGTCCTTCTTCTGCCTTTCAGGCCTGAAATAAAAGGAGACAGACTTGAAAAAAATCAAACATTCAAGTAACATTATACACGGCTACTGTTCTCCGAGGAGTCCCTCATGAATGAGTACCGAGAACTCAATAGATACTTTCCTGGTAAAATACATAAACAGATAAATAAATTATCCCAGGCTGAAAAGAATCCCCACATCTGGTAGCTCGCTAGGGCTTGTCAAACAAGTCAGGAACATGCAGGGCCAGGGAAGACCACTCCCAGCTCCTGACTCTAGGGATGGAGAGAAGGGAATCTTCTCCAAGACCTTCTGCTTTCCAAGTGGGAAAATGACCCCACAGAAACAGGCAAATAACCCCATGCTTTCTTCCAAGGAAATAAAAGATTACACCTAGCACTGGTTCCAAATGTCTGTGTGCTCAAGTCATAGGACTGGAAGAAAAACCAGCCTGGCCTTTCATTCCCAGGAACTCATCCCAGGCTTCCTTAGAGAGTTATATTCATGTACATTTAGCAACTTCAGAAGTACTATTACTTCTTTGCACCTCCAGGTCCTTGGCAACAAAGCATAAGAGACAGGGTGGTCACAGGTCCTCACCCTGTATCTTTGGAGTGAGACTAGGAAAATCTAACAGGTCAGACTGTACAGAGTTCTGAGCCTCTCACCTGATCAGCTATAAGGCCCAGGGCTGGGTCACACCTGGCATATGTCTGGGTATCCCAACATTCAGTATTAATGGTACCTATTTGTGCTAAGACTTGGCAAAGGCTAGACACAGCACACAATTTCCTCCTGGATTCTAGAGTTCAAATTCAGTCTCTAAGCTAATAGCACAGGTAGACTGTTCCCCACCATTTACCTCATGTAACTCTTTCTATGGCTTTGGGAAGTATTCTATGAGCTAGCCTATGGATAATCTCTATCATCCGTCTTTCCAGTTCTTTGGTATGTGCTGCCTTAGTATGTCCTTTTATCTATCAAAAAGGCCCAACTCTGGGGCCAGGGTCTGAATGTCACATTTCAGCAGAGGCACTGTGAGATCCCTGAACAAGGCAGGCCTTGGCTCACCTGGATCTGCTCAGCTCTCAAATAACCTGGGCACTTCAACATCTATCCGCATGCCTCTGGGTCAGCCTAACAGGCTCTGAGCGTGGCAGCACCATGCCTAGCACTTCATGGCTGGCACTTCGGCTTTTCCTGGGAATCACAGTTGAAGGATCTACCTGCATTTTTGATCTCTAGAAGAGGCAACACTCTCAGTGGCTGCAGGAAGTCAGTTGGTCTAGAGCTTGTCTTCAGACAGAACTAGTCAAACCACTTGAAGTCACAGGTCTGCTGGCTTCTCCCAGATCTGAATCTCAATTTCCCCAATGGGGAGATTCCTCTGTTTCTGGGTTTTTCTAAAATTTCTTTGGTACAATAGTAAAAAAACAAAACAAAACTCTCATAGTGGTACACACCTTTAATTCCAGCACTCGAGAAGCAGAGGCAAGTGGATTTCTGTGAGATTGAGACTACTCTGGTTTCCACAGTGAATTCCAGGCCAGCTAGGGCTACAGGGAGACCCTGTCTCAAAAAGACCAAACCAAACAAACAACAAACAAAAACCCAAAACAAAACAAAACCAACAAACCAAACAACAAAAATATAACAACAACAAACAAAATCCTTTCACATAATATAGTGTAGGGCCCTGGCCTCCCTGCATGCATTTTTCTCAGCTAGGTTCCCAGCCAGGAACTAGCTTCAGCTTGTCAGCTGCAGTTGCTATGAGAACAACTTGACCTTTAGAGGCCTAACCACAATTGTTCTGAACCAGGTGTGCGTCATGTACTCAGATGTTTCCTGGGAACCTAAACTGTTGCCCCCTACCAAACTCCCTGCAATTCTTTACTGTCACCTGCTGGGTGTATATATATGAGCACCCTGCTTGAATAAATTAGAAGCTAGAAGAAGCTGTTTCTTCTCCACTGGTGTATCTGTGTGTGTGTGTCTTGTGTGTCTTTAATTCCTCAGCCCCTCGCACTCTAACAGGTTTACAAAGCCCCACCCCTATGGCCTTGCTGTCTGCAGTCCTTGTGGCTTCTGTTCTGAGTAGGTCCTACCTACTGCCTACGGCTTCCCAAGGCAGATGTCCTATGCTCCTGGCAATTCTAACGTCCTTGGGTGTCCACTGCCTCTGTAGCTTCACCCTCACAGCTATAGCCCCCTTGGGGACTTCCTATAGACCTTCTGATTCTGCACATGCAGGCCTTCCTTTGAAATCTGGGTGGAAGCCTCCATGACTCCATAATTCCTGCATTCTGCATGCCTGCAACGTCAGCATCAGGTGAGAACACCAAGGTCTGCTAGGAAAACACTTCTCTAGATAGTGCTATATCATTTGGGTGTCCTGTAAGTACATTCTTCTCAAGGGAAAGTCTTTGAATAAGTTTGTGATTTTATACTCTGGAGACTGCAGGGGGTGGGGCCTGATCATTCCTGAGCTTCCCAGAATATGTCTTTCTACTGTCCCTTTTTTGTTGTTGGTTTTGCTTTGCTTTGAGACAGGGTCTCCAGCTGGCCTGGAACTCACAGAGATCTGTCTTCTTCTACCTCCCAAGTGCAGCACTGGGATTAAAGGCAAATGCCACAATACCTGGCTTATCTACTGTTCCTTCTTTTTAATGATACCAATCTCTTTAGCAAACACACCCTCCTTGTCTACAACTTTCAGACTGTTCCTTTTCTGACCAGACTGTAAACTGCTTTTTCAAATCCTTCTACTCTTTTTTTTTTTTCCCTTTGCTCTTGTAAATCTGGCTAAAAGCAGCTAGCAACAACCATTCTGCAGCCTAACTGCTTTACTGTCTTTAATATTTCCCACCAAAGTTTTAAGACACAGACTAAATGCAGAGAAATTCTTTGCTAGACTATAACACAAATGGCTTCTGGTCCATTTTCATCAGAGTCCTTGTTCTTCTCTGAAACCTCATGGGCTCAGTACTTAATGTCTACATTTTTATCAGTGTTCTGATCTTCTGATCTCCCATTAGAATGGACCATTACGCTCTGCTTATACCTTCTAGAATGTCTTCAGCCTACATTTCCAAACCCTTACAGCTCCTCCTGAAAACCAGTTCCAAAGACTTATGGTCAGTTTTAGCCAGAGCAATGACCCACTGCTCCACACCAAGTTCAGCTACTTCTCTCAGTATTAGGACAAAATACTTGAGAGAAATAATTTAAGGGAGGAATGATGTATTTGGGGTCATGGCTTCCCAGATGCTTCCCATTGCTGCTTGGCCCCATGAAGTTTGACAAAACATCAGAGTGTGTAGCAGAGGACCTTTATGTTCTTCATGGAAGACAGAAGAGTGAGGGGGAGAAGCAATAGAGTAGGAGGAAGAAGGGAGAGAGGGAGAAGAGACAGACAGAGAGAGAAAAACCTCCCCAAATATGGGAACTAGGTGTAAAACACTGGAGACTCTATGGGAACATTTAACATTCAGATTATAACAATTCCTGAAAATGACAATTTGTATTTTCTCTGTTGAGTGGTCAAACTTGGGAGTTTGTTTTGTTAATCTTTCAAAGGGCCAATTTTTGGCTGTGTTAATTTCTTCTATTGGCCTGTTTTTTACTGTTGAGTGATTCTAACATGCATATGCCTTTATTCTTTTCTTCTTTCTTATTGCTTTGAGTTTTACTTTTTCCTAGCTTCTTAGAATGAATTTTTGGTCACTGAGTTTAGAGTTTCATTCATTTCTAATATTAAAATTTAGTGTTATAAAATTTCCATAAGCATTGCTTTAGTTGCACTCTATAATTTTGTTTTCCAACCCTGGAATTTGCAAATCATCTTTATTTATTTTATTTAAAATTTTTGACTTATTTTTTCTTAATTTGTGTGTATGAGTATTTTGCCTAAGTGCATCCATGTCATGAAATGCCCTCAGAGACCAGAAGAGGGCATCAGACCTCCTGAAACTGGAGTTAGGGATGGTTGTTAGCCACCATGTGAGTGCTAGGAACCCAATCTGGGTCCTCTGGGAGAGCAACCAGTGTTTTTAACCACTGAACTACCTCTCCAGTTCCCACCTCCCCCTTTTTGAGACAGGGTCCTACTGTGCTACTCAGAAACTCACTATGTAGCCCAAGCTGGCCTCAAACCTGTAGTCATCCTGCCTCAGCCAAGTGCTGTGACGACAAGTGTGTGCTACCATACCCAGATCTGAGTTAAAATTTTATGTATGGGATAAGCACCATTTTATTTTTTAGTATTTTATTGTTCTTATTTTATGTGCATGAATGTGTTGCCTACATGTATGCAAGGGCACCCATGTTGTACAATGCCCACCAAGGTCAAAAGAAGGTATCAGATCCCCTGTAACTGGAGTTATAGATGGTTGTTAGCTGCTATGTAAGTTCTGGGAACAGAACCCAGCTGCTCTCCAAGAGTAGCCAGTGCTCTTAGCTGATGAACCATCTTTCCAGGCCCATAAGAATTCAAAAAACATCTGTCTAATACATTGTTACTCCACTTGGTAAAAAGATTGTATCATCTGTATTGAACTGACTTAGGTCTTTTGCTGCAAATCCATACACGTGTGTTGTGAAATGCTGTCCTTTGGGCAGGGCAAGGCTGTTACCTCTTCACATGTAAGACCTGCACAAGATTAAATCCATTAATGCTCCATCATAGAAGGGGAGGACTCACAGCCCCCTTCTCTCCCCAAAGACAGACAGGCAGTAGCACTAGGGAAGACATTTTTTTCAGTGGTGTAGTGCTAGTCAGTTGCCCATTAGGTTTAGTAACCCTAAAGAAACTCACTGGTTTGCCAAGGTGGGCTCAAGTGGAATCATTATTTTGGTTTGTTGTTGATGTCTTATCTGGGTTAAGAAGTAGATATCTGTTTGTCTCCCCAGGAAAGGTTTATAAAACAGGGATCTATTGCTACACTCTTAATTGTTTCACTGACCTATGTGTCTAAATTTAGATGGAGAGCACAGTGTCTTGATTGCTGTAGCTTTACAGTGAGTCTTAAAATAAGGTTGTCTAGTCCTACAACTTTGTTCTTTTTCAAAAACAGTCTGGTTTTTGCTATTGTGTTTCCATGTACATTTTAGAACTTAGGGCTGGGGAGATGGCTTAGTGAATAAGAGTGCTTGCTCTGCCATGAACGAAGACCTGAGTGCAAATCCCCAACACCTGCATAAGAAAGCCAGGTTCACATGCCTGTAACCCCAGCACTGGGGAACACAAGACAGGCAGCCACTGACTCCTCTGTCACCACACTGTATTTTCTAGAGTTCTGCACATGCGGACTTATAAATAAACCACACCCTCTTCCTCATCTTAGTTCATTAGCTCAACATAATTATAGCGAAAACCCCACACTGTTGCAGGTATCATTCATTCATTCTTATTTAATGATGAGGGTTAAACAGTGCTTGCCTGACAGGCACAAGGCCCTGGGCTTGATTGCCAGCACTGCAACCCACCCTCCATACAAATTCTGATTATATACAGTTGAGTTACAGACCATGGCATTTGTTTATCCACTGGACCATGTGGCAGGCAATGGTTTTATTTTGTTCAGTTTTGGGCTATAATAAATAAGAGTTGACATGTATATCAGTATACAGGCATTTGTACTGCTGTGAAGGAGCAGCTGGTGATAGTTCTGTTACAGTTTGGATGTGGTTTGTCCCTTAACAGTTTAACAGGTGATATATAAACTTGAAGGAATGGGGCCTAGTGGGAGGTCTTCTGGTCATAGGGCTATGCTCATCAAAAGGGATTAAAGGGGCTCTTGTGGGTCCTCAGAGCTCTGTGAAGATGAATAGTCATAAGAGGTCCTGACCCCTGACCTGCTCTTTGACATTTTGTTTTGACAAGTGATCTCCCCTCCTGCACACAACTCCTCCCACTGGAACATCAATCACAAGGCCCTTGTAGAGGCAGGCTAATGCTGGTGCCTTGCTCTTGAGTCTCCAGAACTGTGAGCTAAATCAACTTTTCTTTATGACATCACCAAACCAATACTCTGGAGTTAAAGGCAGGAGTACCAAAAGTTAAGCATCATCTTCCATAACATACCAAGTTTGACGTTAGTCTGAGCTATATGAGATCCTGTCTCAAAATAAATAAATAAATTAATTAATTAATTAATAATATAAAGTCATTCAGCATAAGGCATTTTGTTCTAATAGCAAAAACTGAGCTAATACATATGTTTGACACTTTAAATTCTACCTGTTTTACAAAATAGTTCTATCTAGATTATGAGTCACCATAGTAAAGGCTAAAAGAATCTGTTCCTGATCTTGCATATGCATTCTGACAATGGAGGCTATTCATTCATCTAACGTCCCTGAGTAACTGCTGAGTGCAATGAACTGGGTTAGGCATGGAGAGAGTGGCAGAGCACAAGACAGATATCGCTCATGCCATGGCACTTCCATTCATGAAGAAAAGGCAGACACTGAAGAGCATCACTCCCAGTTCGTTACTGGCTTACGAGGAGGTGCAGAATGCTATGAACCTCATCTGGCCCGGGGACTGTGAGAAGGCTTCACTGATATAGCAACATCAGAGCTGGGTGTGGAAGGAAGGGTCAGAATTCACAGAGTCAAGGCCACAAAGAAATGGTTCCAGGCCACGAGAGAATTCCCTATGCACATTTTTATTGACTGACACTTGTTCAGGACTGTTCCTGATTGCTACATGAAAGTTAATGACAGACTTTGGAATGAAAGACAGGATTCAGAAGCACTGTCTGAATCCACACTCAGCTGAGCACCCTCTTCCAGATGAACACTACAAGAAACAAAACCTCAGGAGAATCACAGGTGCAATCATGGCAAGCATAGTAGCTAGCATGGTGTCTCCTAAGTGCTTCCTGAGTGCTTTCCATGTGGCAGGCACTGTGCAAGTTTATCCTGGGGAGGGGAACTGCCAATTTATATAGGAATAAGCTAAGACCAGGTTTCATCTCAAGTTTGAGAGAGATTGCAAAAGCACATTTAGCTCAGCTTTCTTTACTAGACTTCCTTCACAGCAACCCAACAGAACAGACTGCACTCTGGCTGCCTTGGCCACATCTCTGAGCAGTCTTGTTCCCACTTCACCTTGCCACGAGAATTAATAGGTACAGTTTGAAACCACTGTACCCAATGAAGAGAAGTTGGCAGGAAAAATTCCTTTCTCCCATGGCTTGTCTAGAGAAATAGTGTACAATTTGCTTTCTTTAAAATTGGGAACAATGGTCTACTAACTCCACCTGTATCTAGGTGTGATGATTTAAGTCACCTGGGAATGAAAACAAATCCATGAGATGAAAGCCTGCTTCATTGCCACTCCTTCGGCTTTCACTGGCTGAATACCTGACCAGGGCATCACAGGTCAATGCAGACCACAACAGCTTTCTGCCACACTCAAAGGGAGGCTATATTTAAAAATGACACAAAATGGAAAACTTAAGCTTTTAATTTCTGTGTGTGTGTGTGGTGTATGTGTATAGGTTTCTCTTTCTTCCCCCTTTAAGAACTACTTTAAGGATTTGAAAATAAATTTCTTAGGGCTAAAGAAATGGTTTAGCAGCTAAGGACACTGGCCACTCTTACAGAGGACCAAGATTCAGTTCCCAGCACCCACATGGCAGCTAACAACTATCCATAACTCTAGTTCCAGGGATATCTGATGCCCTCTTATGGCCTCCAGGGGCACACATGGTACACTCACATACATGTAGGTAGGACACTCATATACATAAAATAAATGTTTAGAAAGAAAATACATTTTTATAATAAACATACAAAAATGTCTGCATTGAATAAATTTTCATTCCTTTAGAACTCCAAATTAAACAAAACCCAAGGAAACTAAAGAAAATGGTTTCTCTCCCCCCAAAGGCAGGGTGATCACAGGATAAGTCTCACCATTGTCCCCTGTGCCAGCCAGAGCTGTGATTTTTCTCTGCTGTTACTGGCATGCAATGCATGCATATCCTCCCTGACAGGCATCATCAGCTCCCACCCCTCCTAGCCTGGTCTGGGCTCTGTCACTTTCCCCTCAAGGAGACTTTTACAGGACTCCATGCTTAACCCCTGAACCCAGACTAATCCATTAGTGGCCCTGAGGGAGCAGTGACAGAATCTGCTCCTCTCCAAAGACAGGCAGCCGGTCTGTCCATGTAGGGCTGACAGCAAGCCACCTGTCACCCCTGGAGAGCCCAGTGGCTGTGGGAAGTAGAATGCTGTGATAGGCGACATCAGCCCATTTCAGAAAATATCTCCCAGATTCTCCCCCAGAACTTCCAATCAGGGGAGGCCACATTTTCATTGGAAAACTGGGCTCCCCTAGTTTAAAGAACAGTTTCACAACCCACTCACAGACACCTAACCAGATAGTTTGGCAATTATGACTCTAGAGAATGGAATAGAATGTTCTCTTCTCTGGGAAAGACCAACAGGAATGGCAATCAATGTTCAGACTTTAAATGAATGGCTGAAAAGCTCCTTACCTCATAACCAAACTGCAGCTCATCAGAGGTCAGCATGATGATGTCATCATCAATGGCCAAGACAGCCTCTGTCTCGATCTCATCATAAGGGAAGAAGCGGTTACTCAGCTTGTTTTCAGCAGTCCTCACGACTTTCAGAGGAACCCGGATTTTGGGCCAGAGAGACTCTAGAAGAAATATAAAATAAAGTCTTTATCACTTGCTGGCTTGGTGAGGAGTCAGGGATGTAAGCATCCTGTCTTCTCACAGTGCGGGGCAGGTGATGCAAATACAGAGTTGGATCAGAAGGTCCTGACAAACGTGCCATCCTCTCCAAATCTTTATGGCATTACCAATTCTCAGTTGGTTTCAATTCACAATAGAGATGTGGAGAAGCAAAGAGACATGCCTGGGGTCTCAATGACAAAGTCTGATCACTGTGGTCCCGGACGGTGGCTTTCCTACCAGAACTTTATCTCCCCCGGCAGACACTCTGCAGACTTCTTTTCTGCTGCTGTGCCCAGCTCAAAACCCACCTAAAGGTGTGCTAGGAAGCACAGACCCTGCCTGGGATGCCTGTGACACATTCACTGTGACATGGTCTCCTGCAAGCATGGACAGTCAGTGGATGGAACTGGCCTCACAGAGCACAGAGTGTGTCCCTGGCTAAGTGTTGCCTTCCTAACAATACCGCATCCCTCTGCCCTGACTCACCAGGTTTGATTTTTCCACACAGCCAATTTACAGAGCAGGTATCAGATTTCTAGGTCTGATTATGTGGGATTTTCTAGCGGGCTGAAGAAACAACAACACATGACTTGTTTGACTTTTCCCCCAGCTTTACTGTAAAATGAATGGAGCAATTCAAATACATGGGTCACTATTTTAAATTCTGCATTTAGCAGAGCATGCAGTCAATTCTTTGTCAGTATAGTACAGATGTGCACAGACTCTCAGAGCACAATTTGTTTGCTAAGTGAGAACAGGAAAGCTAAGTATTGTGCTGCTTCCAAAAAGTCCTTCATGAAACTGAGAGGTGCAATCTCAGCTACTCCAAAGTTACCAAACTGAAAGAGAAGCAAGGCAGAGAGGAAGTCAAAGCAAAATGATGGTCTAGCTGACCAAAGCTAGATGACATTTGCACATTATAATATAATATAACCATGTGATGAACTTAGAAAGGGCTTGTGTATAACAGAGAGGCCCTGTAGACACCTACAATTTTAAATAAGCTTATGGCACAAAGCATAAAGTGGTTAGGAAAGGGCTAAACCCAAAGAAACAATCCTCTGGTCCAGTCTTTTAAAGGGTGACAACAGTTCATTCTAGTTTCATTCCTGGCACATTACCAACCAGGGGATAAACTGGGGACAGATGCAGTGTATGGGCAGGTGAACGAGAGTTCTGCATTTCCTAACAGTCCCTTTATTTTCCTCCCTCCATCCCTCTCTCCCTTCTCTCTTCCTCCGTCCCTCCCTCTCTTCCTTCTTTTCTTCCTTTTGTGTGTATGTGAATGTATGTGTGCGTATGTGTGTGCACGTATGTGTGCCACATACCATAGTGAGTATGTGGGATCCAGGAATCAAACTCAGGTTGTCAGGTATGTGCCAGGTGCCTCTAACCACTGAGTCATCTTGCTCACCCTTTCTGAGTTATTTTTTTTAATATTTTAAATTTATTTTTATTTTGTGTATGAGTGTTCTGTCAGCATGCATGTAAGTGCACCTGTGTATGGATTGCCTGCAGAGGCCAGAAGAAGATGTCGAATTCTCTGGAACTGGAGTTATAGACGGTTGTCAGCTGCCATGTGGGTGCTATGACCTGAACCCAGGTCCTCTGGAAAAGCAGCAGTGCACTTAACCACTGAGCCATCTCCCTGGCCCTCCTCTCTGAATTCTCAAGGAAGGCCCCTTTTCTCAGGAATTGGCAGTGCAAGGGGCCTTCATTGCTCAGTCAGTATATGCCAGACCCTTTAGAGAGGCATTATCCTTCACTACTCCTGATGACCCTCTATGGGTCAAAACTTATTTACAGAGTAGTGTCTATATAGCTTAGACACATCAACTAACTAGTCCAATAGGATACAGGCAATAAGAGGTAAGATATTTCAGTCTCTTAAATATCAAAGCACAAATATCATCTGTATCATGATCCAAGGCACCTTGAGAAACCTGTTTCTCTAAATCTGGGCTGAAACTCAGAAGGTTCAATAATCACTCCAGTTCTCACTGGTATCACACTCCCTACTTCAGATAAATAAAGTCCCTGTTGCATATCTACTCATTATCAGGTCCTTATAAACCATGAGTAAATATCTAAAATGAAGAAAGTTACACCCTTAGCTACTAGACCAAATGGTTTTCAAACTTTTTCATGTTCTTAGAAGTACCAAGAATCCCAAAGGAATTTAATTTACATGTTATATATAAATTCATATATAACATATACATATTCATACAGATGCAAACAAACACATACTCAGTATTCACTGCATTAGAAATTAAAAAAGGAAGTTCTGAAACTCAAACACACTTCCATCAGCCTGCACAGTGGTAATGTCATCTGGAGCTGTGCAGGCTGTGGCAAATTCTACCATTCCTTCGTGTGAGAACAGAAGATGGGAAAGGAAAAGAACAAGTCACTAGTACCATGAAAATAATTCCTCCTCCCAGACTACCTGGGAGAGCCTCAGGAATGCCCAGGATGCCCAGTTCACGCATTGAGAATGGCTGTGCTAGATTTCATGTTTACATGTACGTGCCACAATATATAAGAAGAACTAGCACACCTAGCCAGCCAGCCATCTGGAAGGGTACAGAGGAGAGCCCAGGCATCCGAATCTGCAGTATATGGAGAAAGCTTAAAGAAACTATCAAGTCAGTTAGGTTTGTGCCTCACAGCTTCAGATTCAGTCGTGCTGCCTGGCTGGTGACTCCAAAGCTGGCCCTGTGAACTCACTGCCTTTGCCCATCGGCACCATGTCTTGCTCTGTCAGGAGAGGGCACTGGAGGCCCACACTTGTAGGTAGGGAAAGTTGGTGTTGCGCCATTCCTCCTGCACTTTGCTCCTGCAGCAGGCAGCTGGCAGGCTGGCAGCAAGTGTGAATGGAGTCCTAGGGTTGGCTTCTGTGGCTATCACAGCTGCAGTTTAGTCAAGGTTCTCCACAGGGCTGGCACCAGGTGGGCTCCATTGACGCCACAGTTGGTTTCCCAGAAAGCTCCACCACATGGTTCCAGCGCATGCTCCCTACACCTACTTTTCTGTTTGTTTCTTGAAACAAGCCCGCAATGTAGCCCAAGCTGGGTTTGAATTTGTGATACTCCCATCTCAGCCTCTTGAGTGTAGGGGTTATTCTCCTGGTTCACCATGCCCACTTTAAGGTGGGTAGAACGCCTGCCACAGAACTGAAAATGCCTCATAGACCAATGAAATTGAAGACGTGGCTCTTTGCAACAAACAAGCTCAGTTTCCCCTTCTGTGTAGAAAGTCGGAGGCTGCCACAGTTAAGTGGAAACATGCCTGTGTGCTGGCCCGAGCCTGGACTTTCACTTGGGGAGTGTGTGGAGCCTGTTCATCCCACAGGCATCTCCACATTCTTTGCCTACATATATCCAAAGAGTTACTCGAGACAATGTCCATAAAGAGCTAACTTGCCCCTGTAAAGTCTTTGATGGGAAGTTTTAGAGGGCGATGAAAGCCAAGGAGGACGATATGGGGTACAGATGGAGGCTCGGAACGAATCATGGTTTTTCTACAAATACCATCACTTTCCCCTGTTCTAGGTGGGGTCTGAGTAGCCAAAAGTCAGCTTTGCCCACACAGTCTGCTGGTCATCCTCTTGCCAAGACAGCACTGAAGAGAATTCCCACCTGTGTGCTTTGTCCTAAATGAGAGGAAAGTGCCAGGCTCTGGCTTTAGCACGGCTGTGGAGGGTAGAGCTCTGACACAGACAAGTTTGTGTGGAATTTTAATCCTGGAATGATTGTGTCAGAAGACATGAGACAGGGACAGAAGGGAGCTATAAAGAAAAGAAATTCAGGGAGAGCGAAAAGTGTTTTCAAAACAATAGAATTGTTTTTCTTTTTTTGAGTCTCTGACAAGGACCAAGCTAGCTCTCCCTAATTCCAAAAAGCCTGACCAGACCAGCAGGCTCAGTGCAAACGGCACACTTAGGCTTCAGGCCAGTGCCCTGTGTTTACTGTTGTCTCTGCTAGACAAATTACCAATCTGAGCTTCATCTTCCTGATTTTTGTGAAATGGGAGTAAGAGCAGCTTCTCAGGATATAATGCATGCTGGAGAGAACATGTGACGGACCTAGAACAGCTCCCATTCCTAGGATGGGAGAGGCGTCAGGAACTGGGTGTAAGAGCACATGCCCCGTCTGTCACAGCTGACTCTTGTGAAGCATAGGGAACGCTGCTTCTTAGCTGATGACTGGAAGAGGCCAGACAGACGGATGTGGAGATGGTTCTGTGGACGAACCAGGAAACAGCATCAGATCTTGAAGTCCCAGGTTCTAGCTCATGGCTGAACCTATACGGGTCTCTTTTCTCTCTCTTTTTTTAATTTTAAATTTTTAAAAATTTATTTTTCTTTTATGTGTATGAGTGTATTGCCTGGATATATCCAAGTGCGCCCATGTCGTGCAGTGCCCAAGGAGAACAGAAGAGGGCACTGGATCCCCTGGAACTGGAGTTTCAGGTGGTTGTTAGCCACCATGTGGGTGCTGGGATTCAAACCCTGGTCTTCCACAAGAGCAGCCAGTGCTCTTAACCACTGAGCCATCTCCAATCCCGGGGTTTCTTTAACTGTTTAAATTCTAAGAGTAATAGCACACCTTTGGATGTAAAAGCTAATCTTTTATTGTTTTTTTGTTTGATTCTTTGTTGTTTTACTTTTTTTTAGACAGGGTTTTCTATAGCCCTATAGCTTCAGAAGGCTGGCCCTAATCTCAGAGATTCCCTTGCCTCTGCCTCCTGAGGGCTGGGATTAAAGGTGTGTGCCACCACACCCAGCTGTAGTGGCTAATCTTGTGACTGTAAAGCAGGCAAAATAGAAAGGTCACCTTCAGTTCACATAATGCAACCAGAAGAGCATGATTTATGAGAAAGACAAATCTGTGAAACACCAATAGCTGAGTCACGTGACCTGCTGACTTTACAGTATCAGCTTTAGTGCAGTTCAAAGAAGAAAGAAAACTCCAGTGTCAAGGATTTCTAAGTATACTGATTAATGCCTTTTTTCGCCCACACTGACTGTCAAGAGAGATGTAAGCAACAGGAATTTCTCTTCAAGGCAGTATAGGTCAGTAATGTTTGTCTTGGCTGAAGATGATCTTGAGTCTATCCCACTGACTGCAACCTGCATACAAGGTGACCTTTCAGATTATCTCTGCACTGAGTCCCTGCAGAAGGGCCCAAAGGACTCCTCTCTACAGTGGCTCCTGGTGACCTGACTTCTCCAGTCCCAGAACTGAGTAAGAAGAAAGCAGCTGTCTCCTCTCCTCACTCCTCCTCCTGGGTTGGCATCTTGGCATGCACAGCCAAGTCCATCCTGCCCATTCAGGACTGTGATAGTCCCAAACTGAATCTGGGAGAGGGGGAAGGCTCTTCATGTCAATTCCAAACTGAAATTGATTAAAACTAAAGGCTAAGTTATACTTGACCGAAATGTGCTGGCTTCTTCATCTAGACCAAGTCCAGGGTTCAAGGTTAACAACATCTATATTCATCAAGTCTAGAACTGGGGAGCTGGGGAGAGGAGGGCAGTGGCTTTTTAAAACTTATTTTTGACACAGTACAAAAGCAATGTGACATATCATTGGAAATTTCTATTGCCTAGTCTACAGGCAATAACTTCAGACCCAGCAACTTAGACTTAACTGTAACCAAAAGTAAAAAGTATTTGGTTGAATTAGAAAATGATAAAAAAGAAGTGGGAAGGGAGTAGACGGCGCCTGCGCCGGTCCTACCACAGACAGACATGTGAGCCGTGATGTTTACTTTAGTAATGTAGAAAGGGAAAAACATTATTTCACCTCTAATATTCAAAGCCTTAGGCTTGCTTATTTTTAAAAAATAAATATGCTCCTAATGCCATAGATGAAAAATCAGATGTCTGTGTTGACACAGGTACTGTGGCTGATAGCCCATTTACCAACCCAACAAACACCCACAGGAGATTAAATGTAGTCATGTTTTCCCCAAATAACCACATCACCGGAGCCTGAGCCTTGACCTAAAGCCACCCACAAAAAAAAGCAAGTTCAGCGGACTCAGGCCACAATGGAGGCCCCATCAGGTAAGGGTTCTCATTCCTCTTTAGAGCCAAAGTATTTAAAAACTCAAACTAAACTCTTGGTCATAAATTTAACCACTGTATTTTGGTAGGGTCTACCAAAAATTAACACTGCAACCAGCTCCAAACCCTAGCTTCTTGTTCTGCCTTTCACTGCTCAGTGTGGAGGTTGGAACCTAGAAGGAAAGGAACAACTTTCCCTTCAGACCTTCAGAAGACATGACTCAATTACTCAGATGTAGGCATGTCAAAAGTGGCTATCCGGGGCTTAGGAGGAAAAGCCTCTTTGGCAGGCTTTAAGCTTTATTTTGTTTTTGAATGACAGATAACAACTGTGTGTGCTTATGGGGAACAGAGTGAAAACTCAATACATGTTTGGCCAGTGGGAGAATTCAATTAGCCATCTGTATGTCCATCACCCTGCAGGAGAGCCTGCGCTTGGCCTTGCGAGCGAAAAGGTAGGATGGGGCTGGGAGGGTCCCCTGGGTTGGTGGCCTTTGTGACAGCAAATTGATCAATGATTGCCTCCCAGATCCACAAGGGTGCCCTCCTCCTTAAAGCACTACATCCTTTGTATGCGAAGGGGCTATGGCTAGCAATGCAGGACTTTCAATTCACTCCTTTCCTCACGGGTCATTCTTGTCCTTCCTTCTTAGGTAATGCTAACTCCTCCTTTCCCCTCCTCTCTTCCTTCATCATCATCATTATTATCATCATCATCAGTAATAGTAGTAGTACGAGTAGTAGTCTTGTAGTAGTAGCTATGTATCCTTAAGCTAGCCTCAAACTTGGGAGCCTCTGCATGCTAGGATTATAGATGTGCTCCACCCCACCCAGCCTTCCTTTATTTCTATTAAAGTCAAACAAACCAAACAAAAATCCTGAAAACTGGCCATCCACATTACAGTGTCAAGAGAAAGGAAAAACTGGCATTACTATCTAACTAATTTTTAAAAAGCAGTTACGCTTTAGGGCATAATATAGGACTTTTATTTAAAATAGCTACTTACTGGACTGGGGAGATGGCTCAGTGAGTAAGAACACTTGCCATGCAAGTCTGACAACTTGAATCTGATACCAAAGAGCCCATGTAAGGATGTAAAGATGGCTCAGTGGGTAAAGATGCTTGCCACCAAGTCCGATGATCTGAGTTTGATCCTCGGACTCCACATGATGAAAGGAGGCAAAAGACTTTCTCCAGGTGTCCTCTGACCACTACATACATGCCATGGCATATGCAAGCATGTGTATAAACACAAATACAACATACAGATACACACACAATACACGCTTAAAAATTAATACTTTTAAAGCTAGATTTGATGGCACACATCTATATTCCCAGCATTCCTAGAGCAAAATGGGAGGCAGAGGCAGGAGAACAAGCTAGAAACTCCTACACCAGCTAGCCTGGAGCATGCTGCATAGCAAACAAGAGACTTTGCCTGACAATGGGGATGGAGAAAACCGACTCCTGAAAAGTTGTCCTCTGACCTTTACATGTGTGCCTTGGCACAAATGTACCTGTACCCCACCCTAATCTGCACAATAAATTAATAAAATTGGTAAAGAACTTAAAAAACTATTTACTCAAATTATGGCTTCCTAAAAAGATAGTATATGAATTTTTTAGAGAATAAAAATTATACAAAGTATATTTTTTGTATGCAGCAGGAAACACTAACGAATTTTCCCTGGCAAACTCTGAGTTACCCCACAGAGAGTTGTCTCTAGCCTAGATTCTAGATCTATGGTGGTTTCCAGGCCTGGCCATCTTGACTTCAGTGTGATCAATTAAAGGGGACGAGCCATAAAAAGCACAGACACTACTGTCAGGCAATAAACTAGACCTTATCGGTGACAGTGGTTCACATTACAAACTTCAAACTCATTCCTTGCTCTGATCCATCAGAAACTTCCTGGCTTTAATAGGCCCTAAATGGCAGGAACTTTGAAGTCCCTGGATTAGGGTGGGTAACAGACAGGCTGAGTGAATAGCCAAATGCAGGTGGAGCGTACTCTATGTGTCCCGAATTAAAAAGAAATCCAATTAATCAAACAGGCCTCAACCTTAGCTGTGGCGGCAGATGACAGGAGCAGCAAGGCAAGGGACAAAGTGCTGAGCAACTGGCTGGCTCCCATGAAAATCCACTTTAGACTGTAAGGCTGTAGGGCTGGGCTGCTGACCTCCCAATCAGGAGTGCACAGTATCAGGACAGAGATAAGGGAGGAGAAAACTAATGCCCTTTAAACTGACTTTTCATGTAAACAATGGGCTAGGATGGAAGAGGGAAGCTGAGACCTGTTTGCTCAGGCGCACACACTTTGATCCTCTTGACTCCTAAGCTCTCAAACACTTGTGGCTCAGAGTATGCCAAGGCTTGGAGTTCAATGGGCCAAAGGGTAAGATGACTCAGAATACCAGGGCCAAGCTACCTAGGCAATGGCAATGCTGTTGACAGAGCAAGAATGTGCATTAAAGCAGAGGTCAGAAATATGCACCAGTGCAGCTAAGGGGTACAGGAAAGTCCAAGACACACCTCTTATGAGAGCACCTCCTCTTCACTCTGCTTACCTTCTGGGGGGTTTTTGTTCTGATTATTCCAGACGACCAGAAGCTTGGATAGACTGGGCACCTTAGATACCTCAGTGATGACCCGGAAGAGGCTCTCCACACGGTCATAGGTGAGGACGATGGCAGTGAAGCCTTGAGACTGTGGTGGGATCAGGGGGAGGAAGAGAGGGTTGCTCACACTGGCCCACTTCTGCAAGAAGACAAGAGGGTGTGGGTCAGAGGAGAGCGGCAGCAGGGGAGGGCTCACCTCACCAGGCTGTCCAGCTGTGGCAGGTTGGCAGGTTTACCCAAGACCAACCAGAGCTCAGTCAGTGTTCAAGTCTCCCCTCCTCAGAGTCTGACCCCACGAAAAGGGCCAGAGAACATTTGCAGCTGAAAAGAGGTTTCCAGTTAAACCCAGCAGATTTAAAGCATGCATCTACCTCCATTCTCTCCTCAGACACTGAGGTTCACGACTATACAAGAGCCTGACCCCACAATGGCATGGAGATGGAAGAAAAAGCTGAGGGGGCTAGTGGGGGTGATGGGGCAGGAATGGGAATCAGACCTATGTTTGCCAGGAGGGACTTCGAGAGGGTCCCTCGAATACCAGGGCTCAGGGTATTCAAAGTAGGACGGCTGGTTAAAAAGCTGTATCAGGAAGTCAGACCCCTATTCATCAACTCTCCCTTTAACCCACTTAGCCAGGAGCTTTATTTCCCATGGAAACAGAACCTCCAGACAGAGGAACACAGGCCCAGGAGGTAATCTCAGGACAAAAATCAGCACAAGAATCAAGGAGTCCTGAAGCTGCCTTCCCGAGCTGTTCCCAGCCTTGTGCTGGCTTGGCACAGTCATCTCCCAGGCAGGCCCCCAGGTGGTACGTGGGTCCACAAAGGCCTTCGGATCAGTTTTTAGTGTCTCCTTCTTAATCATGAACAGATTCTAGAATCACAGACAGTTCAAGAGCATCTTGAGCAGGAGCAAGAAAAACCAAAGAACAAACAGAGCTCAGAGCAAAGAGGCCATAGAAGAAGCAGAGCCAAGTTAAAACAACAAGCAATGGCCTCGGGGAGACAAGACTTTTCACCCATGAAAAAGCTGCTATTTTTACTTAAAAAGATCTAGCAAAGATCAGAAAGAATCTTGGATGTTAAAACCATGATAGTTTATAATCCCCCCCCCCTTTTTTTTTAAAGGACAAGATTCTAAGATAAAAGACAGTAAATATTCTAGGCCAGTGAACAAAAAGACAGATGAAAAATAGGACAGAAAAGGAGAAAACAAAGGAGGTTCAATATCCATTTAATAGAAGGCCCCAGTAAACAAATGAACAGAATGTGGACAAATGAAGCTAGCAAAGAGATTAAACAGCGTCTCAGTACAAAATGGCAGAATTTAAAGTTTCAGACTGCAAGAGACCTAGGAATAGTCAGCACAGGGACCTTAAAAAAAGAGAAATGAACAAAACAAACAAAATCAAACAATGAAAGAAAAGTGACCACCATGAAGAAGTGCAGCATTCCTGCAGAGGACCCAGGATGGCCTCAACAAGCATGTATCTGGGTTGTAAGCATGAATTCACTGGATAATTCTCAAAACCTCTTTATTAAGTTGGAAATTTATTCAAAATAAAGCTTAAAAAGTAAGGAAGAAATTCAACCTTTTGCCTACCATTAGAATGTTAATTTAAATGTAACAAGGTAAGTGAAAATATTTTCATACCAGTAATAGGAAAAGATTATTAAAGGTTCTTACACCTCTGAACAGCTTTATTGGGATATAATTCATATAATCTACAACTCATCCATCTAAAGAATACTGTGGGGATTGAGAGACAGCTCGGTGGGTAAGAGTGCTTGTTGAGCAAGTACGTAGATGTGGGTTCAAGTCCCAGCACCCACATGAAAAAGTCAGCATGGCTGTATGCATCATGGGGTTATAACCCTAGCGTTATGGAGGACAGAGACAGGAGGATCCCTGGGGCTTGTCAGCCAGTCAGAGTCCCGGGACCAGTGAGACATCCTTTCTCAAGAGAATACAACAGAGAGTGACAGGGTCAAACACCCAACATCATCTTCTACTTCTTTATGCACGAACGGGCCTGTGCACCCACATATACACACGAGTGCACAGAGAGATTCTGAGAGAGAATGTAATTGTTTTAGTATATTACGGTAAAATCTAAAAATTAAAAATGATGATAAAACATATGTAACCTTTCCCATTGAAATCATTTGTAAGAATACAACTTGGTGTCATTAATTATACCCATATCCACACGTCAGTATGCTAGCAGCCCAGAACAGTGCCGTACTCAGGAGGAGAACGTTTCAGGCCTATTTGTCATTCTGGCTGCCCTGCACTTCCCTAGAGTCTTTTAGCTTCTCGACTCCCAAGGTCCCCTATCAATCTCATCCATGCCACTGATGGACACCCACCACTAGGCATGTGACAACAGCTGTCTGCCAGATGTGACAGTGCGGGCTAGGAAATGTATACAAACAGATGGAGTACACATGGGATAGAACTCAGGGAGCCTAAATGGGATTCCTGGAGCCCTAACACATTCAGGATATTAAAGCCCAAATGGCTA
The DNA here is from genome assembly GCA_035773235.1 of Eospalax fontanierii. Lineage (NCBI taxonomy): Eukaryota > Metazoa > Chordata > Mammalia > Rodentia > Spalacidae > Eospalax > Eospalax fontanierii. Next base: position 21,098,921 of record CM069526.1, read on the forward strand.
GAGAGGCCATTAGACACTGGAACCAGGAGAGCCAAGAGGACCAGTAATCTCAGTGTAGACCTATGGCCAAGACATCAAGTAGCCCAAGCTGCAGTCTTAGAGTGGTAACTTGTGTCAGCATTTATACCCTAGGATCTCTTTACATTCCTAGGAAGTCTTTCGCATTTTCTGCCTTGAGTCTTATTGTTCATCTTGTCCTGACTTCTATGAAACTAAAGTCAGTGGGTGGCCTCATGCCTAAGTCACAAGTACTCCCTCCAGACAGTTCAGGATCTCTCTGCCATTACCATACCCACCATGTGTCTAGACATGATACTCCTCAAGGTCTACCCCAAAAAACACCATTTGAAATGGAAAGCGGGGAGGCGCTTTCTAAAAAGAAGCCTGGAAGGTGATTTAACGTGTGGAACTGGGAAGACTAACCTAGTACTTACTAAGGGACAGGAGTGGGGACTCACGTGTACTCGCTCATTTGAAGCTCACACTTCCGTGACAGTTATTGTTCTCACTGTAATGGTGAGGGGACTGTGGGGACAAAGAAAGCAAATGGCATTCAAGGCCATCGAGCCAGGGAGTGGTAGAACCTGGACAGCCCAGGCAGTGTGACCCCAGAGCACCAGCCCTTCCACAATCTCCCGCCTAAGAAGGCCAAGTGAGAGGAGCTCCAGCGCTCTCCATTTCTAGCTCTTAGCGAAGACAAAAGTCTTGAAAATTTTTGATCCCTATTATCAATTCTGGGCCAGTAAGAAGAACTAACCCCAAGAATTAAGATTTCAGAGAGTACATGGAACAAAAACATACCAAATATATAACCCAAGACAACATGAGCACATAAATTTACAAAGGTAAATATCCCACAGACACAGACGGAAAAACGATTAAAACAACAAAACGGGGTCTGTACTGTGGGAGAAGAGAGAATGCCAGCACACTCAAATGTTGGCATAGCATGGAGAGAACATGAAGGTGTCCAGAGCCCTGGAACTTACCCCAGGCACCCTGAGAGCAACCAAGCTCTGATTTCAAGGTGCTGTTGGGAGAAGGAGCCTGTCTCTGGCAAGGTGACATATTTGGTCCCTGGTGTCAGCTCCTTTGGGAAAGTGGATGGTTAAGGAAGAGAGGATAGGAAGGAGTGGCTTGCTGGCAAGGGCACGGTAACTTGCTACATAACCTGCTGGCATCCTAAAGAGGGCTTGGGGTAAGTAGCATGTGGGGCCAGATGGAAAGCAGCTCACCTAGGACTGAAATCTCACCAGTGCTTTGGATCACCAAAGATTGAGATAGAGGAGGCAACTTGAGCTCCGGAGAGACCCTCACTGGAGGGTGGTACCCTTCTGCTGCGGGGCTCGCTGCCAGGTCCACTGCCGGGTCCACTCGAGAGGTCACAAGACAGTGTGTTAGGAGTCACTTTGGGAATTACAAGGCCTTAATCTAAGTCCAGCCTTTTTTTTTTTTTTTTTTGAGACAGGATCTTACCAGGTAGCTCCAGCTGGCCTGGAATTCACTATGTAGACCAAGTTAGTTGTGATCTCAGAGATCCACCTGCCTCTACCTCCCTAGTGCTAGGATTAAAGGAATATACTACCATGCCTGATCAGCTTTTTATCTTTTAACTTTTATTTATTCATTTATTTATTTTATTTTATGTATATGAGTGTTTTGCCTGGACATATGTAAGTGCACCATGTGTGTACAATGCCTGTAGAGGCCATAGGAGGGTGTTAGATCCCCTGGAACGGGAGTTACAGACAGCTGTCCACCACCATGTGGGTGAGAGAACCGAACCTAGGTCCTCCGCAAGAGAAGCCATCGCTCTAAACTGATGAGTCATCTCCCCAGACCCCAGTTTCTTAACAGCTTTGCAATCTGGGCAAAGTATTTGCCTTTCCTGTGACTCAGTTTCTCTATAAAATCTTAGTGACAGGACTGCTACCTTTGCAGGTGACATTTGGTATGCGCAGCCACTGGGGAAGCGGCAGCCAATGGCGAACTTGTGTAGTTAGTTTTCACATGTCTCAAAAGGAGGGGAAGCCTGAGTGGCCTGATCTCTCAGTGAAACTACTCTGCCTCCCGAGTCGCACCCCAGGGTTCTCTGGATTCTACCTCGGCTACTTCTCCAAACACTCGGTTTTTATTTTTATGACATGTTCTTTTCTTTCCGAGTCTCTGTTTTAGATACCTCAAACGCTCTGTGAAGGCAGACCCATAATACCCAGTGCCTGAAACAGTGCCCAGTGCCTAGGACAGCACTTGGTGCTATTCCGAAAACGAACTGAACGAGGATTCAGTTCCTCTCCGATGAGCCAGGCCCTGCTCCCTCGCGTCGAGACGTGAGGCAGACGCACACTCACTTGGCGGCGCTGCATTTGAAATGGTTTCCATGGTTTCCGACTTAGTTCGTCTTAGAAGTATTTCCCAAGAAGCTCACCATGGTGAGGGCTCAGAAGGTAGTATTTTACTGGTATATTTAACCAGGGGTTCGAATCCGTGCTTCGCCATTTATTAGCTCTATGGCATGCAGAGTTCCACCTATCAGATAGGCACTATGACAGTCTCTACTTCCCTGTGGAAGGATGCTGACATGAGATTTATGTCCTTAGACACTGAGGACAGAACACGAGTGCTAGTGTAAAGCAAACACAAAGTACTCCGTGCTCCTCCTGCTGTGTTCTTGCCACAACACTGCATTAGCCAGGCAGTAACCACTCAGCCAGTGGTACTCTGGGAACTCACTTATGTCTACATTTCCTCATATGTGCTAAGCCTAGACCACGGTTCAAGACTCAAAGATGAATGTGTGCCTCCCTCTCACAACTGCAAGGTGAACTGGGTGGAGAACACAGCAGGGTAAAAAAATAAATTACAATGCTAAAAGGCAGGTGGCATAACAGGGCGTTAAGTAGCATCCCACAGTGGCAAGCAGAGCCAACAGTCCTCTCTCTCCTCGGGGAGCCCAGGAGGAAGGCAGAAGAAGTGTTCAGGGACAAGTAGGAAAGGACAGCCAAGTGAGCAGCAAGTGCAAAGAGAGTCAAGAGACAAGAGGATCCAGGATCCTGCAGGGTCTCCTGCTTGACAGGGAAGATGAGAAAAAGAAACCTGGAGTCCCATAGGCTGGAGCCACAGCATGAAACGTCTTGTAGGGCAGAGGCTTTTATAGTTAGACAACTGGCTTTTTGTTTGTTTCTCTGTTTCTTTTCTTGAGTGGTATTTTATTGGTAAGTTAACATGGTTACCTTTGTGTTCTATTTCGAAGGATCACAGGTGGGAAGCATTGGCCAGCAACAGGCTTCTGTGCCAACTGCTCCCCCTTCTTAAACATAATCCCATTTGGCGGCAGAGCTAAGCGGCAGGGTGGAGAAAAGCAGCTTTAATTGGGGCACATGCCTTAGCAGAAGCTCTGCGCCACTGGGGTAAGGTCAACAAACCAGCCCCCAAAGAAAAGTCCCACCGGAGAGGGACACTTCAAAAATGGCATTTAGGCACCTCTGAAATACCTTTCAGAACTGACCCCCTGCTGGCTGGCCACAGAGAGTGTCTACAGTCTGGGACCTCTTGACCCCACTTTCTGCAGGAAATCAAGCAAATTTAAACCGCCATAATTTACTCAAGGCTCTGGCTTCTGCCAGGGAAAAAGCAAACAATGCTGGCAATTAACCCTGCTGCCTGATTAAATCTCCACTATGGTGAGATGAGGCATGGAACGAGGCACCCAGCAACAGGGACAGGAGAGGCAAAGCCATCTGCACTTTCGGAGCTTGGGACCAACACAATTTCCAAATATGCTTCAGCAAACTGCTCACTCAGAGACAGGAGGCAATCCCAGGTGAAGAAGCAGATACTGGCCTTGACCAAAATGCCTCTCTCTTCTCTCACCCATCCTCCCCCTCTGTTCTCACCCTGATGATGCATATTTGCTGTGGAAGTTCCATGAAGACATTAAATATTATAAAACCTCAGTCAAACAGAAGTAGTCCATAACAGTCATGACAACTGTTGGGTCCCAATGCTAGTCACAGGGAAGGTCTTTCCTTTACTCAGGGAAGGCGCATAAGCTCCTTCCTAGTAGGCAAACTTAACAGGGAGCTCTGGACTTGGGTTTCAGGATGCTTGCAAGAGAGGCCTTGGGAGACCAAGTTTAAAATCAAGGTCAATCAAAGAGTTTCTTCTTCAAAAGAGAGACTCAGACTCAAGCAGGCATCTGGGCCTTTAAACTGTACATGGAGGAACTGCTCCTGGTCCATCTGTAATCCTGTTTCCAGGTTCTTAGAGCCAAAGGTCATGGTGGCCCAAAGTCATCCTGGCCATGGCTACTGTGCAGAGATATTTAACCCGCCATTCTGAAATGTCCTTGCGGGAGTTACTTGGGGGCTATAAAACTAGGAGGGAAGAAAGCCACATTTCATGACCAATGACAGGACTCCTTCAACCTATTCCAATACCAGTGCAGAAGGGACCAATCTAGATGAAGGACGACTGGAAACTGGATTCCCGTTGCTCACCATGGCTGAGATGGTTTACGTCATTATGCATAACTTCATATAGAAACAAGAGACTAGCAGAGACATTTGAGTCAACCCATATTTGATGTAAACAGAGGTATTTTCCTAAGCAGAAAAATGAGCAGTCAGAAAAGAAAAGAAGAGAGAAGAGCAGGCTTACAACACAGAAGTATGGAGCCTCTGGTACTGCATAGCCTTACCTATTTCTACCTTGACAGAAAGGGCAGTTTTCTTGGTTGTTTTGAAGTTATCAACCCTTACCTCAATGTGGTTTCAATTATGAATTACCAGACTAAAAGAGGGGGGAAAAGGCTTTGATTTATTCTTTTTTGCTCCAATTATGCATGATGTGTTTCCACCGAAGACTTTGAAAAGTATTTCATCATGCCTCTCATCCTGCGGTGGTCAAAGGGCAAAACCAACAGGAGTTAACCCTTCCATTTCTCCTCCAAGTTCAAAGAGACTCCCTATCACTGGACGCAGCCAGGGCCTTTGAAAGGCTCGAAGCAATGAGAGGGTTAAGCACTCGCATTATGTTACTAACTCGCACAAGGGTGGTGTCCCCTGTCCAAAATGGTGAGATGATATTTATGTTAATGGTTACTGTGAGATATGAAAGGGGCAATCAGTAATGTGGCCCATGCTGCCTTAACCGTTAAACCTCTACAGCCCTGACTACCTACCCACAGCACTGTGCCAGAGCATGCCGACTATTTCAAGTGTGTCTTCAAGCAGGATTTCTTAGCTCAGAGAGGAAAGATTTGAGGGCAAGTTTGAGGTCTACCTGCTGTCTCCCAAATAACAATTGGTTCTGAAAAACAAAAAGAACAATGAAGGCCAAACCCTCTGATGACACATAAAACAGGCACATGGGAGATGGACAAGATCAAGACCAGAGGTCCTGACAGAGCCTCAGACTCAACTAAGAGAGATGTGGGCTTCTAACTTGGAATGCCTGCTCTCTCTTTCCAGGCATCTCTTCAGACGCTCACTTCCTATATGGTAGGCAGGATACACTTGACCACAAGGACACAATTCATGCCACCTCTCTATTTACACCTCCCTCTGTAGGTTTGAGGATACTGAGAGCCATCAAGATGAAGGCAGGGTCAGAGAGCAGGCCTAATGATTCTACCGTAGTCCTTGGCTCCATTCTCTAGACACAAGGGTGGGTCCTTTCCTTGGAGCCCAATAGGCTCACAGCTCCTGGGCCAGAGGCTCGGCATAATTTAACAGTTCTACAAAGTTCTTAGCTACTGTCCTTTCAAAGAGGCCCTCTCTCTCCTCCCTCTCCTCTGCAACTCTGACTAGACATCTGCTGGCCCTCCACTTCTGTTCTCCACATCACTTTACATTTCCCTCCATTGTCTCTTTGGATCTAATAACCTAGTCTAATCTGTGACTTAGATGTCTCTGCATCTTGGTTTCTGCTGGTCCTACTCAGGAGCCCCACCTCACGGCTTCATGGTTTTGTGGGTTTTATGATGAGCTACTTACTTTCTTTAGACACAGAGACCTGGACTAAAGATAAATTCCTCAAGACAGGGTCTGTGTTTCAGGGACATGCTCTAGCCAGTTCCCTCCCGAAGCTTATTTGAAGTAGGTTTGTGCTGTGAATTTGGCCCACAACCCACACGGGCTGGTTTATGACCACAGCTCTCAGCAGTGGGGCCAATCTGGGCAGATTACTTCTTCCTGCCTTCAATGAAGACACAGCTTTTCATGTCCTGGCTTTTTGTGAGACTTGCCAATCTGGACAGGTCACAGATGACAGACAATTCTGCTCCAAAACCCCTAATTCACATGGTGCTTAGGTCAAAGCTCCAGATCATCAAAATCCACCAAATCCACAAAGATCCCCACAGGAGAGCTGGCACTGGCACCCATCCCTCCCAGGACGCCAAGCGCCAGTTTGTTTTGAGGTCAGCACTTTCATACCAGCTCATGCAGGTTAAAACAGACCCATGATACTTACTTGGTAGTTTAGCTGTCCAGCTAGGAAGGCCACTTAGTATACTGAACCTATTTTGAGGTGAGGGGGGAGGTTCTTTATATATTTACATGATCAAGTTAATTCTGTACCAGTGTGTTCCCCATTTAATTTAAGGGCCAAATTCGTGTATACTATGCAAACAATCCTCATGAAAACTTGGCAGTAAGAATTTCCACATAGGACAAGACCTTCTTCAGTCCGTCCTGAACTTCCTGTTAGAACAGTGAGGAGGTGATATGTAGAAGGTCCTGACACAGATGACGATGATGGTGATGACAATGATCTTTGCAGTGCTAGGGATCACATGAGAGCTTCATACATGGTAGGTAGATCTTCTACCATTGACCTGCATCCCAGCCCAGGGGGAACATCTTGAAATAAATATGTCTTACTTCCCTCATCTGTAAGAATAGAGTGATCAAAATGCTGCTGAGGGGTAAGTATCAAACAACAGAAAACAGGTAGGAGAGTCCTGTGGGTACAAAGAATGCTCCTCTTAAGCCTCAGTTTTCCTCTATGGAGTCCCATCAGTTCATGTTTCCATATGATAAAGGTTATATTGCTAATCCTCTATATCTGTGGGTCCTGTATTAAAAGATGAAACAAACTGTGGGTTGAAAATATTTGAGATGTTGAATCTGTAATAAACACGTTTAGACTTTCTCTTCTTATTCTCATTCTCTCAACAATTCAGTATAACAAATGTTTACTAAGCACTTAGACTGAAGGAGGTACTGTAAATGACCTAAAAATGATCTCTTTACAGGAGGATATGCACAGACTGTGTGTAAACGCTATGTCACTTTACATAAGGGGCTTAATCATCAGTGGGTTTTAGTATACATGCAAACCCTCGGACCAGTCCCCACAGACAGTGAGGGTCAGCTATACTAGTGGACATAACAGTATCAGCACTTTCATAGTACTGCACTGCTTATAAGTCTTCCTTGTAAATTACATCATTAATATCTCATAATAATCCTATTTAATACTCTTTCCATTTTGCCAATAAGGATAATGAATTCCAAAGATGTAAAACAAGCACAAGATCAAACTAATGAATAATTTTGACCCAGGCTTGATTCCAAAAAGCCTCTTCAGTGGCCTATGACACCAATTTTAATCAATCATTAACCATTATACAATTCCCCCAGAATCAAAGCTCAGCCCTCCAGAAGAGCAAACTGTTGCTGAGGAAGAGTGTCCCTCAATAATCTTAAGTCACTCAGATCATCAGCAGGGAAAAAGGATTAAAACTCACAGTTCAGAGATGTTAACTTACTAAGCTGCAGTTAGCTTACTGAAGGCTCAGGGGTTAAATCCATCTGAATGCCTCTTGAAAATTCCTGCTATTATCTGAGGCTTAGCTACTTCAGTCTTTTCTTTATATAGCACTGAATTTCACATTTGGCTAAATGCCCACCCTTCTTTTATAGTGCCAAACTACTGTCAAGAAGAGCAGGAAGGGTGGTCAATGATTGCTTTTCAGGTAGTAGAGGAAAAAGTTGACATTTCATCTTCCTCGTGCTTGGAGAGGAAGGCAGTCATTTATAAGAGCTCTCATCTGGCTGTGGCCTCCATCAGTGGGATGGACAGAAGCCAGTGAAACGACTCAACAGAAGCCATATTAAAAGAATTTGGAATGAGCAAAGAGAGGGCTCCATATGTTGATACTTTTAATAATTCATGAGTTATATCAGTCTGTGAGCAATAAATTTCACTAAATATATCTACCGTATGATTGCTTAAGATATTGGCAAAGATAACAACCATTGATTTTTATTGGTTTACAATCTGATGTATTAAAAATAACATCTCAGCTGTCTGACAGGGGTAGTGCAGAAGACTTGGCTTATCTTTAGAGCATGGTCTTCAGACACAATCAACACCCTGGGATCTGTGGCTTCATGAATCCACTGAGAGCATCAGAAAGAAAAGCCTCAGAGGAAAACCAAGAACATACTTGATTCAAACAAATAAGATGGACCTACAATCCAAACACAAGGCACACAAGATCATTAATGATGGCCTAAGTCACTATTCATGAGCGCAAAAACAAATTTACAATGTTCTCTGTCTATACTATGCTTGAAACACTAGGCAACTTGAAAGAGCCTGTACATGAAATGTGGACTGAAGGCTGTGATGCGGGAAGATTTCACTGGCGGGGTAAACAGGCATTTTGGGGAACGGTTAAATTACAGCTCAGAGCACCAATATAGTTATGACCAAGAAAATGCAACTTCTGGTATAGCTGATAGCTGACAAGCACACTGACATCATTAGTGATAAGCTGAAAACAGCACCCTCTATAATGCAGCCATTTCTCGATTTCTCTGGAATGCAATAGGCACATGTTTTGTCTACTGTGTTTTTCTGTTTCTTCTTGGGGGGAAGAAAGGCATGAACTGGTGGAGGTAAACAGAGCATGGGAGGAAATGATGATGGATCTATGCTTGACAAATTTTTGGAAGCTAAAACACACAGAGTCTTTCTTTTCAAAATATTCTTGCTGTAAAACACATAGAAATGTAAGATGAAATATAACAAAAATCCTTTTCAATGTATAGCAGAGGCCACAGGAAAAAAGAAGCTCCTAGAAGCCAAACACTAAGAGGAAACTCAAAGGAAAGTGGAAAGCACAGGAGCTAGCAGACTCGGTGGCACCCTGGGAGGGCGGAGGCCACTGCTGGGCTTATGAATGCCCAGCTTTCGTGACTTTGAGTCCAGAGAGTTCAAGGGTAAGAAGTGAGCCTTGGACACAATGCCTGTGCGATCAACCAGGGAGAGATGCAGGAAAAGCCACTCCCAAGTAGATAGAAACAACTGTACGAACTGAGCGTCGGGTGGTGGTAGAGGTCAGGGAGAGCTCCTTAGGGAAGTTTTAATGTAAGGCAGCCCTTATGGAGATCTGGGTTTTAACAGTCTATGTGTCTATGTTCATAGCATAGGTATTCCAATGGAGGAGCTGATGTGAGGGAGTGATTATCTCTGTGCTACCTCTGGAGGACCTGGAAAAAGCATCAATCAATCAATACTGAATAAATAGAATGAAACTGGATGAACCTTCTGGGATTTGCCTTCTTACCTCACGGTGCAAAGATTTCTACAGAAAACATCACCTAAAATGAACTCACATTCCAAAATTATAAAACCTCGAAGTAAACAATGCAATAAAAGCCAGCAGGGAGCAGATGAATGACAAGATCAGACCTCACAAGGAAGCCGGACAATCAAGACTGTAAAGTACACATCTCAGATGTGTAAAGATATAAAGAAAAGGCTGAAAAGAGGCAAGAGGATTGCAAGTTCAAGGCCAGGCTGGACTGCACAATAAGACCTTGTCTTTAAAAACAGAAAGAGAAAAAGGACACTAGTTAAATTAAAAAAAAAAAAGAAAAAAGAAAAAAGAAAAAAAACACCAAGCAGGCAAATTTGATTAAAATAACCCAAAAGAACTTCTACAAATAACTACTGAAATTTAAATCACAATAGATGGATAATAATACATTAGTCACAGCTGGAGAAAACGTGAAAATAGATGTGAAAACATTACCCAGCATAGAGACAAAAATAAGGAAAATCCTCGAAACAAAACAAAATTGACAGACAAAAGGTAAAAGGCAGAAGAAAAAAAAAATCCAACACAAATGTAATAGGGTTCCAGAGGGAGTAATTAGTGAGAATTGCAGATATACAACATTCACAGGAAAAAAATGAGTAAGAATTTTCCAAAACTAATTAAAGACACGATTCTCAGGTTAAAGAAAACATACTCTGCAGATGGTGCTTGTACTTGGCAGTCACTGTAACAGGTGACTTGGGCCACAAGCTACAAGGGATTCAAATTGTTGGGTGCAAGCTTGAAAAGTAACGGATATTTACAGCTTGAAAAGTAACTATTTCCTCCATAGGACATGCAACTAAAAGGAAAAAGTAATCAGAGGTTCAAGAAACCAGGAGAAACCTGTGACCCAAGCTCTCATCACCAATAACAGGACAAAGTGATACTGTGTTACTTTAACATGCATGACATACCAAGAACACACACTTTTGTGATACTACTTGATTAACTTGAATTTAATCAGGTAAATCCAAATGAAGTGATGTTTAACAAGCCCTTGTATGCTTTCACAGATCTGGACTATAGTTTTGCTTTTCAATAAAGTTCCCCTGTGGGGGTTGGGGGCAGTCATGAAATAAGTGGCAAGTTCTCTGCAAAAATGTCATCTTGCAAGACAAAGACTGAGAGACTGCTCTAGACAGTAGGAATGGCAAGTGAATGCAATGCATGGTTCAGGATGTCCTTTGCTAAAATGAACATTATTAGGGTAACAGATAAAGACTACATAAGGTTATTACTGAATAAGAATAACAAACAGAGCATTATTCTGATACTAGATTATTCTGTATTGAAATATTCAGGAGTAAAGGTGTTTTATATTTGCAACTTCCAAAACGTTCACAAACACACATACATATACACACATAACAAAGCAGCTATTATAAAATACTTACATTTGAGGAATATGAGCAAAGGGTATATAGAAACTATTACTTTTTAAAACTTTAATTCTGAACTATATAAACATAAATGGTTTAAAAAACAGTGCTGAGGATATCACTTAGTGGCATGGCATTTGCCTGGCATACACAAGACCCAGAGTCAATCCACAGCATTGCAAAAGAAACAGATTTAAAAAGAAAAGGCATTTCACCATACACTGGTAGTCTCAGAACTCATGAGTCTATGGCAGAAGGAACACTTAAGTCCAGGGAGTTTAAAATGAAAACTTGGGCAAGACTGAATCTCAAAAAACAAAACAAACCAAGAAAAGGTTGGGAAAAAAAGAAGCTATTAACTCCCTGGAAATAGAAAAATCTAGTCATTATTTATGATTTGGTTTAGATGAAAACCATATTTATACAGTTATAATAATGCATATAGTTCTGCTTTATATTTTCAGCTGATGGCCACTGGTGGGAAAGTATGTGGCCCCTGGTGGGTCAACCACATTCCAGTGGATGGCCCCAAACCCACGAGTATATGGACAGCACAAATTGAACTAGGTAGATTGTAAACAAAAAAAAAAAAAAAAAAAGAGAGGTGGGGGGATGGTGCATATCTGTGAGGAGTGATCATCTGGGGTGAATATGATCAAAACACTATGCATGTACAAAATTCTCAAAGAATTAATGAAAATATTGTATTTATTAAAATAAATAAATACTGCTTTAATGAAAAGTGATGTTCTATCACCACTACTCAGATGAGAGAGCCAAAACACACAGGAGAGGAAGAGAACAGGAGAGAGAGCGCCAGTTCAGGCCCAGCGAAAAGATGTCTTCTAGGAAGGAACCTGAAAACTCTATTATAAGCAATTTGTATTGAAACAGAAGAACAAAGATCGTAGGAAAGTTAAAGGAGGTGAAAGAAGCTGCCCCCAGGGACAGGGTTCCAACTTTTATTATATGCTTTATGAGACTATTTAAGTATGTGTGTTAAGCAATACTATTTTTTAAAGATAAAATTAAGAAATATTGCAGAGAGAAAGACTGACTGACTGAGACTGAGACTAAACCCCTGGTTAGAGCACTGTAGCCATTTTTCTAATCTGTAACCACAATGATCCAGCCACACGACAATTTCATTCAAATATTAATTTGGAGACTGTTAGAAACAGAAGCCACCACCACGTTTTTGAGGAAATGGCTGCAGCTGTTGAAGCAGACCTGGAGGGAGGATGGCCATGACCCCTGAAGACCAGGGATCTGACATGCTAATAAGTGATAACTCGTGCAAGAAAGAATGGGTTGCCAAGACAGCTGGTGTGTTCTCAATTAATCTGCTGCCAGATTAAGCTCCTACTCACTCCAAAATATCACCCTACTTACACCCACAGGCTGTGTGATGTCAGGAGGTGGCCAGGTTTTGATTCATGAAAGCTGAAGTCTTCACAGTGGACCACAAGTCAGTGGGAGAGGTAGGGCCACATGTACAGTAATGCACCCAGAGTCCCTGCTGGGGGTGCTGTGCAAATGTCCATTACACAGCAGAAGAGCCTCCCTACTGCTGAAGATCTGATTGACATGGTCTGATTGACATGGAGATCAGCTCAGCCACACTTCCAAGTTTGCCCTTTTATATTTCTTATATAAGGCCTTGACGTGGTCTTTTTACATTTTCTGTACTAGAACTGGCCATGCTCTTTAGTTCTTACGTCCTTTCATTTATAGAGATAGTTCAGTTTGCTTGCTTTCCTGAATACTGACAACCCAAGACTTTTAGCTTTTCCCTACAGCTCTTCACAAAAAGGTCTAGAATTTAGTATAGCATACTGGATCACTTGTGCAGATGTTATCCAATTCATCTTATACCTCTAAAAATAACAGAAAAATAAAAGCTTAAATTCACCTAAAATGCAAACTGAAATTTCTGAATTCCACACATATTTTTATCTTATCTAGACAGAAAGAGGAAGAAGGATCTGAGAATCAGCTAAGAAGGCCTCCTGGGGAGCAGAGAAGGCTCTCAAATTCCAGAGAAACATTCCACAACCTGAAAGTTAAAGGGCAGGCACTGAGTTGAGTTAGACAGTCTGTTAACCTGGTATCTTTTCCACTTAAGAATTCAGCTTCATCCATCTGAGTCGGCGCTTCTGGGCCTGCAGAGTGATTTACTGCTTGTTAGTATTTACAGCTGAGTGATATTTTCAGCTGCTTGTACAACCACAACCACTGTGAGTGAAGGCAGATGTCTGGATTTCTAAGGATAGGCAGCTTTCAGGTCTACATATAGCCAAGACAGATGTAGCCTGAACAGGCTCTGGATGTGTCTCATCTAAACTCTGTGGGTCAAGAGGAGGAACTAGATGAGGAGAGAGGAAAAGCCTTCTCTAGACTAGTAAATTAAGATGCACAGAATAAGTCTGATTCCACACCAAAATACAGTCCCTGGGTCAGCAACATCCATACCTGAGACATAAGGCTTGAGAACCTGGTAGAAAGTGCTATGCTCCCACCCAGGCCTAGCTAACCTGGATCTTGGGGTGGATGGACACTGCTCTGTATTTCAATAAGACTTTGGGAGACTCTCAAGCAGACTAAAGTCTGAGAGATACAGCCCCAGTTTTGTCTAACTCTGACTTCACGGATGACACTTGCCAGTCAGAAGCTCTCATGAAACAGCCTCTGAGTGTGGTGGTCCCTTGCCCTTTCCGTCTTCCCAAACTGGATTTGGGAAGAAGCTTACAGGAAGACTACATAAATATATAATCCTGTGTGAGCATTTGATTGTAGGTCATGAGCCACTCTGGCTGCGCTTAACTGCAACAAGCTTTTGTTTTTTCCATCTTACTCTTATAGTGGGTCAATATAATTTTAAGCAATTTTAAGCAGCCTCCCCAAATTCCTCATTTATTTTTATCAACAGCCATTATGACCCCTCCTATCGCCTTTCTCTGTTTCAGGTCTGGCAAAGTAAATACAGAAAAGAAAAAATATAATAATGAAAAAAGAAATCGGAGGAAGATAATCTTTATTAGTGTTACCTATGATGAAGATGAGAAAAATCTAAGTAGTTACCAAAAGAACTAATAAAAATCACAACACTGATAAGATGGGATACAAAAAGAAAAAAAAATAACATTATAGACAACAGAAAACACTTTACACAATTTTAAGACTATATTACTTTTGATGTTTTTAGAGAATGTCATTGTGAGGATATTGTTCTGGTGGCACACGACAAAAATCCAAATTCAGTTTAATGTTCTCTATCTAGGTCTCTGCCCTTCTGCATCTTGCATACCACAGACCCAGAGGTAAGGGATGTTGTTTGGGGAGAAGCCCAGTTGCCTTGGGCAGTCCCAGATGTAAGGACAAAAGTCTGCCAAAAGGCCAGGCCAGCAATAGTGAGGCAGGGGTGGAGGACTGGAGGAAATGATAAACCTTTGTGGTCAGGCGCACACACACACACACACACACACACACAGAAAGAGAGAGAGAATATGAATGGTCAAACAGAAAAGCAGAACAGGTAGCCCCCAGGGTAAGGAGCTAACAAAACTCAGGACAGAACAAGCATTCTTTTTTTTCCCCTTTTAATTTTCATATGTGTACATGTCTGTCTGTGTTCACCGGTGTGTGTGAGGGTGCACATGTATATATGTGGAGATCAAACGTCAACTGTGGGTGTTGTTCCTCCTTGCCTTTTGAGGCACGGTCTCTCACTGACCTGGAACTTGCCTAGTAGACTAGTCTGCTTGGCCAGCATCTCTAACTGACCTGTTTCCACCTCTCCTGGGATTACAAGTACATGCTACTGTGCTTGGCTTTCTTACATGGTTCTGGGGATCAAGGCAAGCACTTTAACTGCGAGCTCTCTCCATCCCCAGTCTTCCCTCTTAGGCAGTCCAATCTTAGTGGGAAGTTCCTTCCAAAGAGCATATTCAAAGCACAAGCTCTTCAATTCAGGCAGATCTGCTATTTCCAAGTAATGCTCAAGGATCACTGTGGTGAACTCTTCCGAGTTCTGAGGAGGGGAACACAGGTGAATGGCCTCACTCTACAGATTAGAACAGTAGAGCAGACAGTGGCATGACTGCCCTAGGAGGCCAACTTTCACAGCTCTGTCACCAACACACTACATTCATTTTTATGTTAAATGAAGGCAGCTGCACCTGGCAAAATATGCCTCTCACCTCTTGCTCCCCCATCTGAGCAGGCAGGAGGCCCAGCAGCTCTTCCAACAGTCCAGAGCATCCCTTGATTTACTGATCATGATCCACACCTACTCCCACCTTGGGTGTCTGACACTATAAATTCGCTGGGATCTAGAGGACAGACTCCCCTGCAGATTGGGCTCAGAGTAATCTCATCTAGAGTCAGTTTGATATTCCTGAGGGGAGAGGGAAGTTAACTACACATGAATCATCACTCCTCAGCCTCCCGCCAGTTGCTTCCACTGAAGATCCAGAAATGTGCAGCCTGAGAGCTATAAATCAGGAAGCTCATCACCTGAGTGACCTGAGATGTGATAAATACCAAAGTGCTCTAAACAGATATTTAAGAAAAAACCAAATGAAAAATATCAAATTCGTTTCTGATTGTATACCTAGATTTATGCCTTTTACGTTTACATTCTTTATAAAGCTATGAGCCCGCTCTTTGACCATTCTCTCTTAAGCTTAAAGCATATCCATTTCTAAACAACCAGAATTCACATTTTCTCTCAGTCTACACTAATAAAAGAATTGAAATTTCAACTATTTATTCTCTTATTTTAGATAAAAGCACAGGATGAAGCCCTGGGATTCCACAGCATTCTGTCTGAGTCATACCCATGGCACTTGTCTGTGTTCTGCAAAGGAGCGTGTGATATTCCTCAGCCCAGACTTGTACCAAATGTTGGGACAGGAGTGATGTTTCCACCCAGAGGAGGCTCGGTGACTCTCACAGGAGTCCACAGGCAATGAGACCTGGTTCTCACTTGTTTACACAGCTTGCTGACTGTATGACCTAACCATCATTATGTTCTGTGAGTCTCCTTATGACTACTTCACAGATATGAAAGCATCTATCACTCCCCCTACCTTCTAAGGTGGAGGGGGGCAAGTAGAATAAAGGATGTCATACTGGCATGCAAGTCTTTGATGGCTCGGGTCCTGGATCCTCGTCTTTCTCTGTCCCGCCTGGTCCCCCATCTCTACCTCTCCTTCATTTTTTTTGTACATTCAAGGCTCTAGCCATAGGTTTTTATGAAGCATACCAAAATAAGTTAGATGTGTCCTTCAGATGTTTAAAATTTCATAGGAAATGATACTTCAATGCATGTTACATGATAGGAAGGAACCAGATTCCATGATTTAAGAGTTACAAGAAGGAAAAAACTGCTTCCTGAGTGGAGCATGGGAGGCCCTGCGAAGGAAAGGAGGTCAGTACAGGACTTTATAGAGGGAGGCCTTTCTGGTCATTACAAAAGGCAGGAAAGTTAAAGGTGGGGTCTTTATGTAAAGGCCAAGCAACTCCAGATACCCTGAAGGGATGGATGGTAGGAGTCTGGCCTGCTCTGCCTAAAGCGGTAACCTAGGTCCCAGGAAGCCACTGCAGTACAACATCCTTGTTTCTCAGCAGTTGCTTCATCAAAATTTTCTCCCAACAAAGATCACCCTAGACCAGAATCAGGTTTTTCGGCTTCATTTCCTCGTTCCTAATTTTCACGTCAGCTCTACAACCTTCCTGCCTTTACCTAAAGACCCTATCTTTAACTTTCCTGCCTTCTGTAATGGCCAAAAAGGCCTCCCTATATAAACCCCTGCCTTGGTTTCAATAAATGAACTGCCTACTGACGCAGTCTCCTGGGAATTCATCCTGCCGCCGCACTCTGAGCCATCTGAGGACCTGTTCGAACGTCCTCCATTCTCTGGGACAGTCGGAGCACAGCTGTGCTGGAGATGGAGACCCACCCACACTTGGTTAGGTTTATTTATTTACTTCTTTATTTTTGAAGCTATTGTGAATGGGATATTTTTCCTAATTTCCTCCTCAGCAAGATAGTTCCTGGTATATAGAAAACTTTATAAATTTTGTATGTTGACTTTGTAGCTTGTTCCTTTGCTGAAAAGACTTATCTGATCTAAGAGTTTTCTGGGAGTGTCCTTGTGGTCTGTCAGTAAAAAATCATGGCATGTGCCAACAGGATGACCTGACTTCTTCCTATCCTACTGTGTCCCTTCCATTTCTTTTCCTTGTCCTGCTGCTCCAGCTGCAATGAATATGGATGCAGATGATGGACACCTTGCCTCATTCCAGATTTTAGAGGAAATGCTCTCAGTTTTTTCCCCACTTAGTATTATGCTGCTATAGGTTTGTCATATATAGCAGTTATTATATTGAGATATTTGGCATTTACTATGTGATGCCATATTACAGTGATGCTTAAATACGTACAGTCTTATTTAGCATCCATTTTAAGCCAAGTGAATCTGAACCACGTTAGGGAACTGAGAACCTCTTCCTTCAGAATTCTCTTGGAACTGTACTCCTGAACAAGGGCTCACTCTTTCTTTATTGAAACAGTATATCCAGTATGAACCAGGGAAGTAGAGGCCAGAGGCTTATCGTGTCAGAGAAGAATTTTGCATTTTCTGATCCCTGTGAGCTTAGACCAATAGACACATACAACTATAAACAAATGTTATCAATTCCTCTCATTGGTTTCAATAAGAGATAAGTACTGTTTGCAGCACTTTGATATGTAAAACATACATATACACACATTCATATATTATTTTGAGTCCAGGGTAAGAAAAGGTAATGAGGGATTAAGATCATATGCCCCAGCTCTCAAGAGAAGCCCACGGCCTGGTGAGCTGGTCTATAGTATAAACATGGTAAGGTAAGATTAACGTTTTGGTTGCAAGGTTAGCTAAGTCATTTGTCCACATCATGTCTATACTGTGGAAGTTGTTCCTGCAGTTACCCCTCTTAGACTTGTAAATGACGAAGCAGGTAAAAGTCATTCTCACAAGATATGCCCCTTCTATTACTAGTTCTTTCAGGACCTTTATCATGAAGATGCTTTAATGTTTTTCAAATGTGTTTTCTGAATTTATTGAGATAACCATAGGATTTCTGTCCTGAAGTCTATTTATATGGTACAAAACATTTATTTGTGTATGTTAAATCAGCTTTGTACCTCTGGGATGAAATCAACTTGGTTGTAATAAATGATCTTAATATGTTCTTGAAACCAAAGTTTGCAAGTATTTTAGAGAATTTTTGCATCACTGCTTCTCAGGGAAATTGGTCTATAGTTTTTGCTGTTTGTTTGTTTTTCATCTGGTTCTGGTATCAGGGTAATATTGGCTTCACAGAATGAATCTGGTAATGTTCCTTCCCTTTCTATTCTGTAAACAGTTGAGAAGTCCAGCTCTTAGATCTTCCTTAAAAGTTTGGTAGAATTAAGCAATGAATCTGTCTAGTCCTTGGCTTTTCTTTGTAGGAAGATTTTTAATTACTGCTTTAATTTTGTTGCTTGCTCTGGGTCTATTTAAGTTGTTTACATCTTTTTGATTTAAGTTTGGTAGGTAATATATGTTTAGGAATTTACCCATTATTTAAATTATTTTTTGGCTTTTTGAAAAATAACTTTTCACAGTATTTCCTAATGATCCTCTGGATTTTACTGAAGTCTGTTTTAACAACTCCCTTTTCATCTCTAATTTTATTAATTTGGATCTTCTCTTTCTTTTGGTTAGTTTCGCTAGACGTTTATCAATCTCCTTTATCAGGTCAAAGAGCCAACTTTTCTATGTGTACACTGTTCTTTGAGTTTCTATTTGATTTATGCCCTAGTCTTTATTATTTCTGGTAATTTACTGCATTTATGTTTCTAGAATCTTCAGTACATCATTAGGTTATTTATTTGAGATCTCTCTGAATTTTTAAAAATGTGAATACTCATAGCTATAAACCATTCTTTTAAAATTGCCTTTACCTAAAGACCCCACCTTTAACATATTCATTTGAGTCTAGGGATGTTAAATTTCTCCTTGACTTCTTCAATGACCCACTGTTCACTAAAAAGTACAATGTTCAGTTTCTAAGTACTTGTGTAATTTCTGTGGCTTCTTATGCTGTTGATTTCAGTTTTGTTCTATTATGGTCTAAGAGGATAGAACTATTTCAACATTTTTATATTTGTTAAAGCTTGTTCTGTGACTGCTAATGTGATTAATTTTAGAGATTTCATGGCCCACAAAGAAGAATGAATATTCCTGTATCTACTGGAAGTAATAATCCATAGATATCTGTTAGATCCAACTGATCTATGATGTAGATTAGCTCTGTAGTTTCTCTGCTGATTTTTACTTTGGAAGACCCGATGAAAAGTAAGAATGGGGTACTAAAGTCTTCCACTATGACTGTATAGGACTTACCAGACCTTTCATACCATTTATTTTGTTTGTTTTATAAAACTGGGAGCTCCCAATATGCAATGCAATGCACAAATATTTACAATTGTTATACCTTCCTGATAAATTGCTTCCTTCACTAATAAGCAGTGCCCTTCATTATCACTTCTGGCTAGTTCTAAAGTCTACTCTATCAATTCTCAGAATGGCTATACCAGCTTGTCCATGGCTTCTATTTGCTTAGTGGGCTCATTTCTACCCTTTGATTCTCAGTTTCCTTAAGTCAGTGAGGTATATATCTTGGAGACAACAGATAGTTGGATGCTGGTTTTTAATCAGGTCAGATAGTCTTCATCTTTTAACTGTGAGTAGAGGCCATTTGCATTTAAGGTTATTGCAAGGGTCTGCTACATGGTTGTTTTTCTGGCTGACTGGACTGCTGGTAGTTCTTTCCTTCCTCCCCTTTTGGTATTAGGTGTTTGCTGGTTCACTGTGTTATCAGGCCTGATGAATCCCTTTCCAGCTCTTCTCTGTCTGGGCTCTTGAGACTGTCTTCTCCCTCTGAGTATAGTGCTCCTCTAAGTATTCCTTCAGTGCTAGCTTGTTTCTCATGAATTACCTTATCTGTGCTTGTTTTGAAATGTTCTTATATCTCCATCAATGTTAGGAGATGAATTTTCTGGGTATAGAAATCTTAGTTGACAGTTCTTTCTTTCAGGGACTAGAATGCATCATTCCATGTTTTCCTGGCCATTCATTCATTCATTCATTGCAGGAGGCATGCCACAGTGCATGTGTCGTGGTCAGAGGACAACTTACAGGAGTCCTCTCCTTTTACCATGTGGGTTCCAGAGATCAAACTCAAGTTGTCAGGCTTGGTGGCAAATGCCTTTACCTATTGAGCAATCTCAGTCACCCGAGATCTGATATTAGTCTCATATGTTTGCTTTTGTTTGTCTCTGAGTTGTCATTTTCCTCTTACAGTTTCTAATACTATTTCTTTACTCTGAATTTTTGATATTTTGACTATGATATGTCATGGAGAGATCCTTTGGTCTATTTGAAGTTAAGTACCTTTTGTATTTGGATGTCCATTTCTTTCTCCAGGCTTGGGAAATCTGCTCTAATTTGATGGAATAAATTGCATGTGCTTTTAGACTTTATCTCTCTTCCTTCTATCCCCAGAATTCTTAGGTCTGGTCTCTGAGCATATCTTGTCCATTGATGATGCTTTCACTTTATTTTTTATTTTATTGATTGATATTTTTTCATTTCTAGATTTCTGTTTGGATGTGGTTTTTTTTTCTTTCAATTCCAATTCCCTTCCATGTTTTTGAATTTCTCATCCAAATTACTGAGCATTTCATCCACTCTGGAACTTGTCTAAGTACTGAACTGATTTACTTACTCCATTCATTTGCCCATTCATCTGTCCTCTATATGCCATCAATCCTTGAAAAAGTAGGACCCCAAAATATTTTCTAAACTTCAGCCATTTCATTACCTTTGGAGTCCAATACTGAGGAGCTATGGGCTTGTGGAAGTGTCGCAGTGACTTCTCCGTCATATACTGTGTGCTGCTTTGTTGTGCTCTGCACACCTGTTGGGAAGGATGTGATCTCCAGTTTTCATCCCCCTCCCCTTCTTTATGTTTGTTTTATTTTATACAAGTCCTCTTGGTAAGCTGTCTTCCCTTACATTTATATTCCCAACTGCTATCTAAAAGGGAAGGCTACTCCAGTAACAGATAAAAAAATATGAAATGCTTCACAAATTTTTGTGTTAACTTTGAGAAGGGATCATCACGCTAATCTCTGTATCCTTCCAATTTTACAAAATGTGCCTTCAAAGCAAGCACTGAAACTATAGTTTTTGAAAGAACAATCTGTTATTATCTACCAACACGAAAAAATGTTTTCTTAAGCTGGAGTTGGTACAGTGCTTACCTAACGTACTCAAAGCTTAGGGTTTAATCTCCAGTATCACATAAACCAGGTGTGGTACACACATCTATAATCTGAGCACTTGGGAGGTGGAGGCAGGAAGATCAAAGGTTCAAGGTCATCTTTAGCTAAGTGGCTATATCAAAAAATAAGTGTGTTTTCTTTAAGCAATTTCTTAGCTGGAATTAGTTCTAAATATCATTCATATATTATGTGCAAACTAATGAGACAGTGTATAGTATTTCCATTGTGAGAAAGAAAAGAACGTAACCCAAGTGTATATAGTTAGCAGGCCTATTACATAAGTTACAACCAAACAGTGGAATACTACATAGCCATCCTAAAAACAAAAGAATCAAGTGAAACAAAACAAACAACTCAAGACCTATTTAGAGTCAAACAGAAGTTCGCCATTTAATGTAATGTAAAAAAGGCAAAGTGCAGAAAAGCACTGTCAGTATGAACTTTTAAATTTTATAATTATGCTTATATATGAATGGAAACAGTCTACAAGGCCACCTTTGGCAACAGGTTCAAGGAGAAAATATGCTTTTGCTCTCTGCATCTATTTGAACACTTCACGAGTGCTGCAGGGATGCATGCGGTTACACGCTCAGTCCATCCAGACTACACTCTATTGCAGGACTAATTCCTCTGGTGCTTTCCTGGCTGGCTTTCTAAACCTAGGATTGTCCTAAAAGGTTATGGGCTATCTTCTTTCCCTAGTGTAGTGCCGGCAACTGGCATCCATATGGTAAAGGACGAGAGAAGGAAGAAAAGGAGGGAGGGGCTCAAACAAGGAAAAAGAATGGAAGTTCGATGTGAAGATCAACCACGTGGCAGCACAAAGCACAAGCTAGGGAAGGCTGACAGGGGTGACACAACAGGCCAGGAAGGGAGGGAGTGAAGAGCAGAATGAAGCACAGAGAAGAGCTGGCTCCCACATGAAAGCCCGATGTGTACGAGCTGGAGGACCAGGCATGAGTCAGGACAGCTAGGAAACAGTCATTGCTGGCCCCAGAGCACTAAACATTTTTGGTAAGAAAGAAGGTGCAGAGGTACAAGCCACTGCCACAGTCCTACAAGGACACAAGTGCCTGTGCCTCCTTCAGGCAAGGAGGAAGGCCCAGGCAGCTTCCGAACACACCCTCTCTCTTCTGGAAACAAATGACTAGCAATCCCCAAGGCCTCTCCAGCACTTGCTTACTGCTTTCCTTGCAGGGCTTGGAAATGTCAATTGAAATAACACATGTAAAGTACTTAATACCATCTCTGGCAGAGTAGGCACTCCAAAAACAAGCCCATTATTAAGTTGTTTACAGAACTTTTTCAAGAGTTCTAAGTATTGCAACTGCAAAAGTCATTGGGAAGGTCTTTGGTTTCCAGCATGACCCATGCCTCCCCACTTCCCTGACCATAAATAAACAGACTGTCTTCCTAAGCACACTGAATACTAGCTGGGAGCTGCTGTTTCCGTGGTTTTTGTTGTTTTTTTTTTCCCCCTTTTGTCAAACTTTCCAAATAAAACTGCCCTTATCAGACTACAGGTCTAAAAGCATAGTCTCATCTTAGAAGGCTGTCATTTCAAAAACCATTGTGACTGCAGTACGTTTTCCTTTCTCTCCTCCTGACATGGCTAGCACAGGAACTCACTTACCACAGTGGGAGGGTCATTCCACTCTTCATAGGAGATGGCTGCATACGGATAAATCCGATCATTGATGATCTGCAGGGTGGCCAGAGCAATGGCTTTAATTGACTGGAAGTATGCTTCCCAGAACCATCGTGCCTATAAAGAAAACACTGCAGGTAAGCAAGTGAGACAGTGGGAGAGCTAGATGCCCCATCACAGTCAAGTCTGGATGCCCTATCAATCACAGTCAAGTCTAGATACCCCATCATAGTCAAGTCTAGATGCCCCATGACAGTCAAGTCTGGATGCCCCACCACGGTCAAGTCTGGATGCCCCACCACGGTCAAGTCTGGATGCCCCACCACGGTCAAGTCTGGGTCTAGGTGATTCTGTTATTCCCTACTGACCATGCCAGCTCCATCAGGGGGGCATCTTTATCAAACAAAGGCAGTCAGAATAAAGTGGCAGCCAGTGAAGGCACACAGAGTCAACGAAAGAAGCTCTGTGAAGATGAAAGTGCAAGAGTGTGACACCAGACCAACTTCTTTCGAAATAACAAAAAGACCTGGGGAGATGGCTCCATGGGTAAAGCATCTGCACACAAGCATGAAAACTGGGCTTTGGATCCCTAAAACCTATGTAAAATGCTGTGTGGCCATAGTGGCCCACCTGCAGGTCCAACTTGGAAGTTGATGACAGGAACTCCAAAGAGCAAGCTGGTCAGCAAAACAAGCCACAGTGAGCTATGGTTTGACTGAGAGACCTGCCTCTGGGAAAAGGTGGAAGAGCAATCGAGGATAATTCCTGGCATTGACATCAGGCCTCCACATGCAAGTGTACACATGTGTACACACACAAGCAAACATGCATACATACATATGTATACCACACATATACAAATGGAAAAAGAAGAACTAGATACAACATGCATACAGCAAAGTGTGGAAGACTCATGTGTATAATTAAATGTGTTTACATGCGTACACCCTAACTGCTACCCAGATATGGCAGGGAACCCTCCGGCGCTAAGGGTCCCCTTGTGCCACTTCCACTCAGCACCGGCCCCTTTAAAAGCACCCGTGACCAAGCTTTCTCTCATGTTCACCCGAATTCCATGCACGGGGCATCAGATGACATTCACTCTTTTGCTACTGACTGCTTTGTGACACACTTGAGTGAAGACCCGAGTCAGCTGATGAACAATTTGTGTTTTGGAATCAAAGCAATGCTGACCTCATAAAAGGAACTGAAACACATTTCCTTTTTTCCTATTTCTTGAGAATTTTTATGCAGAATTGACATTTTTCATGTTTGGAAAGTTTTAGAAGATTTCACCAAAGAAGTGATTGGAGTAGACTCTTTTATATACATGTGTGTAAGGCTCTGTTTTATTTGCTGTTTTTGTTTGGAACACTGTCCCACCATGAAGCCCAGGCAGGCTTGGAACTCAGAATCCTCCTGCATCGGTTTCCCGAACGCTAGTATTGCAGGCTTGTGTGACCACTTTTACTTTACACGAGACAGCAGCTCGCTATGTAGCCTGAAGTTGCGACCCTCCTGCTTCAGTACCCCAGATGTCAGGGTTACACACAGGCTACCATGCCTGGTTAAGTGGTTTTAAGTTACTGATTTTCTTTTTCCAATACATTTTGATGTCAATTTGAAAACTACTGGTTTTTACGAAGATACTCATTTCATCTACACTGTTAAATGTACCAGAATAAAACTGTATGCTGCCATCTATTCAGGGCCTGCAGTCTGCAGTGACATGCACTTTTTCATTCCTCATATTGTTCTCTGTGGTTTCTTTTTGTACTTGATCAATTTTTCTGGAACTTGGTCAGTTTTGAGAATTTTTTTCCAGAAAGTCAGCCTTTGGTTTTATTCCTTTACTCCACCATATATTTTTTTCCTTCTATGTTTTCATTTCTTTTCAAAATCTTTTGCATGTGCAGGCACACATGTGTATGGTGGATATGTGTCCCACTCTGACACCAGAGGAAGACATCCAGTGTTTTCCTCTATTGCCCTTTACCTGTGTGTGTGAATGCACGCATGTGTCTGTGAATACATGTCCAAATTTCCCACCTGAATACTGGCCAGAGGCCAACTGTGTAACATAGCATGTAATTCAAGATGTCTCCAGTCATCCTTCTTGCCCACAAATTGCAACTCACTTAGAGAGGAAGCAAGCTTTGCCAATAATCACAGCTCAAGCGTCTCAGCCTGAGTATGACTGAACTTTTCAGATTTAATTGCTTCTGCAGAACCTTGAAGACAAGTGCGCAGAAGGTATGATGATTTACAGCTGTTCAAGGCCTCACTGTCAAGCTACCTGTCCACAGAGACCAGGTCTCAGTCATAATGACAATGTATGAAAGCACCTCTGCTCCCCTCCATAGGGCAAATGAAAATACTACATTCCCTGTTCCCAGGAAAAACATGAGCACCTTTCTATCTATCTAAGAGGTACTCTTTGGCAGCCATGCAAGTCCCCTTTGGCGGCTGTACAGTGGAAGAGTTAGTTACACAGGAAAAATTCAGACCAGTAACGCCCTCACCAAAGCATTTAACCTTCCTTGGCTAAACTGATATCACTTAAAGGCAAAATACAGATTTCATAATATAAGATTTGCAAAATTCCTATAATGCTTTTACATACGAAGGTCTGAAAGGGAGAAGATGGGGTGGTGTGAAAGTGAGCTTGAGCTTCAAGCTAGCAGAATCACCTGGGGGATGGGTCAGCGGACAACGCACTTGCTGCACAATAGTAAGGACTGGAGTTCAAATTCCCAGCACCGAACCAAAAGCTGGGCAAGAGTGGCATCCACCTGTAATGCCAGCATTCTGGCAGTGAAGACAGAAGATCCTCGGGCAAGCAGGCTATTAAGACTAGGTAGAATCTGTGAGCTCTGGGTTCAGTGAGAAGGTCCATCTCAATAAAGTGGAGAGTAATCAAGGAAGACAAGAGACAAGAGCTTCTGGCATCTACAAACTGCACATACATGCCCACACACATGCTAAGATGCATATACATATACACATACCACACATATACACACAAAAATAACTATTGTAAGCAAGCAGGAACTCACTTGAAATTGTTATTTTAGTGTACATATCAATTAAATGGCAGGAACGTTTTTTATTTTCAGTAATGTCACGTCAGCAGGATTAGCAATAACAAGTGTTTACAAGCAGTCAGTGCCATGTAGGGAAAGGAGCAACAGTGACCGCGCATCTCACGTGACTTGAAACTGTTAGACCGGTCTGCTTTCTGCCTCTCGAAGGTAAAGATCATACTATCAATCTTGGGCAGCTGTGAAAATTCAAGGAGATGAGGGTTACAGAAATCATCCCCCCCGGCTGGTGCAAGCTGAACATGACTGCTCCACTCAAAGCACATGCTATGGCTTGAGCATGAACGGCCCTCACAAGATGCACGTCTCAAATTCTTGGAGTCCAGCTGGACACCATTTTGAGGAAGGTTCTGGAAACGTTACGTGGTAGGGTCTGGTTGGAGGAAGCAGGCCATTGGGGGCATGCCTTTGAAGGCTATGCTGGGTCCCAGTCTCTTCCTGATTCTCTTCTCTGCCAAGAGGGGAAAAGCCTCCTCCTCCACATGCTGCTGCCTCCATGATGTTCTGTCTCAGCGATGGATGTAAGATACAGTACTGGCCCCTGAGGTGTTGTTCTGGTATGAGAGTATTCCTGCAGAGAAAGTCTTGCAATAAGCCTTTTGGGTTTTTTGCTTGAACTCCTCACTAGTGCATGGCTGGAATGCAGACAGATGGTTGGCTGCAGGAGACACAGCTATAACTAAAATGAAAAGGCCCTGAAGGTGACAGACAGGTAAAGAAACAGAGAAAGGTGGTTTCCCTAATGGCATAATTTAGTCCCTACAGACTGCTTTCAGTGCAGTCTGAAAGGCAAACTGATCCATAGCTCTTTATCATGGTTAGTGAGGCGGTCTTCATATTGAGTTAAATATCCCTTGACTATTTTTATGCAAAGACTACAACAGGAACTTCACTTCCCCAAATACAAAATCAATTTTTTTTTGCAGGCAATAAAATTTTATATCTGGAAAACTCAACAGAATCAGCAAGCACTATGCAGAGTAATTATAAAATCAAGGAAGGTGGATAATTATACAATATGTTCAATAAAATTAACAGCTCTATTCTATTTCCACTAAATTCCAGAAGGCCACAAAAGAACACCATCAATAAGACAACACTGAATAAAGTAAAACTTTGAATTTTTAAAAAGATAACTTTATATGCTATAACACTGCTGAATTCATTGTTGTCAGTTTTGAGATTCCATTGGCTTTTCTGGGTACATGATCATGTCAACTCCAAGTGAAAACAGTTTGACTTTTCTGTTTTCTAACTTTTGTGTTCTCTCTCTCTCTCTCTCTCTCTCTCTCTCTCTCTCTCTCTCTCTCCATTGTTAGGACTCTGAACACACTACTGACTAGAAGTGTTGAGAGTAACATCTTTATTGAGATGTCTATCTGAGAGAGGTACTGAATATTTTACAGTAAGTGGAATACTCTTTCAAATATACTTTATCAAGCAAGGAAAGCTTCCTTCTTTTGGCTGAGAGATTGTCTTAAAAGTGATTGCTGACTTCTGTCAAATGATACCTCCCCAACACACTCACTCTTATAAGGTGATCCCAAGAGTTTCTCCTTTATTGTGTTAATTTAGTAATTTACATTGGCTAAACTCCCTGAATGTTAGCCAGCCTTGAATTCCTGGCTTCACTTAGTGAAGCTCTACCAACTCTTTTTTCCACACTGCTGGGTTTGCTTAGTATTAAGAAACTTACTTCTTTAGGGAATTTTTTTCTTTTTGTACTGAGGAGTAAGGAGTTTATTAGAAGTACTGTGGGGACTCCACGGAGAGTTCAGTGCCATGTACCAGAGACAGACTGCATGGTGGAGGCTCTGAGGAGAGGAAATCATGGCCCACACAGCAGGAGGGGGAGGTCTCTTCTTATGTCTTTTGGAGACTGGGATGGCTTCATAGCACAAGTCTGCAGCCAGGCTCTGATTCCCAGGGAGGGGTCAGGGACGGAGGGTGAGGGCAGGACACGTAGCCACTAATATTCAGTCTGATATAAAGGGGATATATCTTTCTCCATGGAGGTATGAATCAGTCCTCTGCCCACCAAAGACCTCCAAAAGGGATCACACATTCAGCTGCAGCACAAACAGGGGAAACAGTGTACACTTGTCTCCTGTGAAAGGTTATTCAAGGATGAAAACAGTTTGCCCAGACAGGGCCACTCTCCAGCAGCCAGGTGTGGTCAATGGAGAGACAATAGGTGTGGCGAGAGCCAGGAATCAGAACCAGAGCCTGCCTGGTCCAGGGCCAGGCAGCTTAAGCCAGCCCCAATGAGTTTACCAAGGATAAAGAAGGGCAGGGAGGATCCATGTAAAAACTCCAGGACACTAAAGATAGTAAAGAACTAACTAAATTAATGCTTCTTATCCATGCTACTGTATCCAACATGGATCTGTTGAGAAAACCGTTCATACAAATGGATATAGTCTTTCTATGCTGTGTTAGACCTTTGTTTATGTTTGATTTAGTATATAATGTTAACTACTGAGTGTTTTACAGATGTGACAGCCATTTGAGAAATGTGAAGTACACCTGAAGAAACAAGGAAGGAATACAAATTCACACTGGGTACAAGGGTCAGGTATAGCTGTAAAATTCTTGGGAGCTTTATGGTCGGGTAAGGGACAACCTGGGTCTATAGATGATACAATAGTAAATTCTAGCACCAGGCATGGGTTGCCTCCCTACGAGCTGTTGGCCAGGGAAGCCCTCAAGGTCACCTCCACAATAAAGGCCATTGCCACTAATGTTGGCTACACACTGGAAGCAGATGGTAAGGCTCTATAGCTGAAGATGTGGCATCATGTGAACACAGGAAAGAGAGATCCAGTGGGACCAAGCTGGAAACTCCCTGAAAATGCAGAGCTAGCCTTATAGTGCTGGAGGGTGCTATACAGATTGCTAGGGGAGAATGGTCCGAAAAGTTCTGCTTGATGATGAATCCTATCAAATGCCAAGCAAGATGTTTCTGCTGATACAATAGTGGTTCATCTAGTATCTGTACAACCAACAAATTTCCAATTGGATTAAGGCCTGCTCCTCAAGGAGGAACACACATCTGGTACTGTAAGAAAGGTCAACCCCCAGGGGTGGGGGAAATTACAGGCCCCAGTGGGGAAGCCACTGCAATTGTTTTGTAAGATGATACACCTATTAAGGTACCATCCAAGCACTTGTGTTTATGCCCATAGGTTAGGTTATTACAGCAGTCAGTATTTGTGTGGGTGTTATTTTTGTTGTTGTTATTGTTACTGATGTTGTGTTTTTATAGTAGAAGGAATATCACTGAAAACAAATAATTCTCCCTGCAGTGGGAAGAGGATCGTCCTACACCTATCACCTCCCTTCTAAGGTTCAGGAACTCTTGCAGAAGAAGGTGGTGGAAAGTATATAAGAGTCAGAGGAAGGAGTAGGGTGTGGCATGAATCAGTCCTCTGCCCTCCAAAGTGAACCATGCATTCAACTGCAGCACAAACTTGAATGCTGGTGCTCGGTACAAAAGAGAAGCTGGGAGAGTCGGTCACCCTTCCCAACCAATCAGTGACCTGGGCTGTACGTGGAGGAGGATAAGGTATGAGCAGAGAAGCCGGGAGGCAACTGGTCCCCTGTCCGTCTGTCTGGCAGCAGCTCACGGGGTTCCCACATAATGTAGAATTCACTGTATGGCCTCAGTAGAGAAGCCTCCCTCCCTGCGCATTGCTCTGTAAGTAAGCCCAAATAAACTCTGGTTTCCCAAACCGTAGTTTGGCAAAATATGTTCTCAAAACAGCAGCAGCTGAATGCATGGTTCACTTTGGGGGGCAGAGGACTGATTCATGCCACACCACTCCTTCCTCTGGCTCTCTTACATACTTTCCACCACCTTCTTCTGCAAGAGTTCCTGAACCTTAGAAGGGAGGTGATGTATCTCGCTTTGGCCTTCAGGGTCTACAAGAGGAGGGCAGGGATGGATACTGCTCAGCCTTGCAGAAAGAATTTTTACAACAATTGGTGGAGCAGGCAGGATCTGACAAAACAGAGAATGAATTTGGGAAGAGTAATTATGTTCAATCTGATACAGGAAAAGAGACCAGCAACCAAAGGAAAGGTGGGTGAGAGGAGAGTATGGGCAGAGGGAATTTTGGCATAGATCATGCAATGGCTAGTGAGATGCTTGACTAACATGAAGCCACCTAGGCAGACGAGGTAGGTGGGAATCCTGGGATGGCAATCCACTTGTAATTGGTATGGAGTGGCACACCTACTTGACTGGTGGGGCCCACCACATGAGTACAGAGATGATTTGAGAACAGCAGAAGGTCTAGAACAAACTCTGCAAACCCTAGGAGTGGCACGCCAGAATCAAAGGTATCAGCAAGCAGCTGCAAAGGCAGCCTGGCCACTGTTTTGTCTGATAAGAAACCTGTCCAAAGCAGAGGCAGTAGCCCAGAAGGAGACTAAAGGTTTAAGAGAGGAATTAGAACACCAGAGAGATATGAGGCTGGCTCTTCAGTACTAGCTCTGACCTTGCTGATAATTAGATAAAAAAGAAAAAGAGATGGAAGTTTTAATTTGCCATTTTTTTTTTTTTTACAGCCAGGAGGCCAAAAAGGAAAAAAAGCCCAGATTAGATCGATAATACAGGCTTCTCTTGGGACCCCTCAACCTGGAACCCACGGGAGAAGGCAGATAGTGATGAAGAAGGGAGCAACCCAGGAACAACCAAAGATGCTCCTTGGGTTATGCCTCACAGAAAGAATTTTCACAACACTCTTAAGACTTTTGCATCTATATTAATATATCACAGCTGCCTGACATCACTGATGTTAATATGCAGTGTAATTTTATATACAAAACACTGTCCAAAAAATATTCAATTAAAATATGACACAATGCTAAAGCTATACCAGCTAAGATGGAATCTTGGTGTCAAAGATGTTTAAACATGAAAAAAAAAAAGGAACTTGAAATCCATTAAATAAAATACGTATTTTTTTTCTTTGACCTTCAGGCAGGCGTTGCAAGAGTAGCCATTCCTTGTTCCTGTCACTGAGCTTGTAACTCTGCCGACCAACTCCACAGCCCATTTCCTTTCCATCACTGTTCTGCCCACAAGGCTTCCTGGAAGGGCAGAGAGAACTGCAGCCAGGCTTCCCACAGGGTTGGCTTTAACCTACTCAAGCTTTCCACCCACACAGACTTCTCTGAATGTCAAGAAAGAAAGAGAATATGTATCTTAAACACCTCATCAAGGCAGTGTCATTAACAAGGTTAACAGGTTCACACTGAATAGGATGGGTCCAGTATATTCAAGGGCGATCAAATAACTCCAATGTATTAAACATAGTGAGTGCCAGGAAACATGCATTTAGTGAAATGGGTGAGCACCAGCTGGAAGGCAACCCCAGGTGAGACTCCTTCTGCATCATTAATTCAACTGCCGTAGTGGAAAAGGTAGGAGACTGTGCTAGGTCTAACTTGAGTTCTGCCATTAGATGCTTACAAATGCTGGCCAGCCTGGATCTCACCTAAACTGAGCTAGAACCACGTGGTCTTCAGGACTCTTCCATATTTGATATTTAGTGATGCTCCAGCCAAATTCCTGTTTCCTCTGTTCTTCCATTTTGAGTGTCCTTGTACTCCAAGACTCATCTGGCATTCAGGAGCTTTCACTATGTGTTACACCCAGTCTGCCCAAATATGGTCCATGATTTCCTCTTGCTTTGTCTGTAAGTACCCCGCTCCCCCCCCCAACCCCCACTCACTTGCTCACAGACTCAAGATCATCATATTCTTCATAGTTCTCTCTTCCTCTGCAATGGTCTCTGTCTTCTCTTCCATCTTCCCAAATCCTATCTGTGGAACTTCAATTTTCAGCCCAGCATTTAAGGAGCTTAGACACTTCTACTCTGTACTAACACAAGTAAAAAGCTGAACAAACTGAAAAATCAATTATAGACTCTATCAAGCAAGAGGGGTGTCAGGACAAGCCACTGTCCTCAAACCAGAGAGAAAGACAGAATCATAATGTAGAGTATAGAAAGCTCTGCAGGTCAGTGCTAGGTGGGCAAACCTGAGCTATAATTGATGCATTTCTATGACAACAGAGATCCAACACTTCTGTGAGTTTTATTAATACCTTCAGGAGCTCAACAAAATTCTCACAGTGAGACTATGAGAGAAAATCCTTTGGGGCTCCTGACAAGAGTAGAGAAGGTGTTCTACCTTAACTGCTGTTGCTGTGATAAAATACCCTGATAAAAAAAGCAATTTAGGGGAGAAGGGGGCTCACTTCCGCTCACAATTCCACATTACAGTTCATCACTATAGGAAATGCAAAGTAGGAAGGTGGAACAAACCCCATCACATTCACAGTCACAGTCGAGAAAAATGCATGCCTGTTCACCTGCTTGTGCCTAGCTCCATCTTCCTACATTTACAAACTCAGGACCCTCTGTCTAGGAAGTGGGGCCACCAGCAGTGGGAAGCATCTTCCCACATCAATTACCTTCATTAACACAATACCGCCCAGTGCCAACCCAACATACACAATCCCTCCCTGAGACTCTCTTCCAAGGTGACTCTTAAAGCTAGTCTTTATAGGTTACACTGCTTACTCTCTTGCTCCCCTGGCCCATATTCAGCCTTCTTTCTCATGCAATACAAAACAACCTTCAGAGTTGGCAACGCCCACAGTAGGGTTAGGCCTTCCCACATCACTCAGGAACCAAGAAAATACTTCGACAGACATGGCCACAGTCCAGTCCAATGAAGGCAATTCCCCAACTGAGGCTCCCTCAACCCAGATGTGTCAAGTCAACACTAAAGCTATCCAGCACATGAACCAACCTGGGGCTCCAGTCAATTCTAGTCTTCCACTCAGGAGAAGAGAAACGCCAGCCTTAGTATCCTTTCAAAGCATTCTGTCTCTGTCTAAGCAGATGGAGAAATGACTGGCATCTGTGACACTTGCAGACAGGAGTCAAAGGCTCACGAAAACAGTGAGACATGGATTCAGGCCCAGAAAACACTTTCCTTGTCCCACACCCTCCCTCACACTACCAAAGGCCAACTCAGAGCTCTTCTCCCACAGGTCACCATGTCTGGACCACAA
This sequence comes from Eospalax fontanierii, assembly GCA_035773235.1. Classification (NCBI taxonomy): domain Eukaryota; kingdom Metazoa; phylum Chordata; class Mammalia; order Rodentia; family Spalacidae; genus Eospalax; species Eospalax fontanierii. Next base: position 21,132,133 of record CM069526.1, read on the forward strand.
TAAGGATGCAAGGCCTTCAGGAAGGCAAAAACAGTTGAAGACCGAAAGGCATCAAAGCTAAAATCAGACATGGGAGAAATGATGGAATTATCAGAACAGGATTTTAATACATTTAAAAATATTATAAAAGCTCTACTGGAAAAAGTAGACAGCATATAAGAATCAAAGGAAAGCTCAGGAGATGGCTTAGTTGGAGTGCTTGCATGAGGATCTGAGTTTGATTCCTAGAATCCATGTTTAAAAAAAAAAAAAAAAAGCTGGGCTTGCTGGCCACTCAGCCCAGCCTACTCAGCTCCAAATTGTCAGGTTGGTGAGAGACCCCATCTAAAAAAAAAAAAGACAGATGGCTCCTGAGGAACAATAGTCCGCCCTCTGGCTTACACACACACACACACGCACACACGAACCAATGGACAATATAAGCAGAGAGATGGAAATTATAAAAATCAAAAAGAGAAGGCATTAGAGATTCACAACACTGTAAAAAGAATGCCTTTGATGGGTCTCACAGTAGACACAGCTGGAAAAAAAAATCTATCTTTGTGCCTGAGGATATTAACAAAGAAACTTCCAAAACTAAAAAAAAAACACACAAAAAAAAACTGAAAAAAGAGTTAGATGAGGAAGCAAAGGGAACGGGAGGAGGGGCAGGGTATGAAAGCCGTCTGGAACACGCACGGAAGGCACAGCTACATACGCGGGGGAGCGGTGGGTGTCGGAGACGGAGAAACAGAAACACTATTTGAAAAATAATGACTGAGAAATTGTCAGTGACTGTCCAGCCCTAAGCCGCAGAACTAGGAAGCTGAGAGAACGAAGGCAAAGGCAAACAAAACAAAAGTCCCATGTGATATCGAGATGACTCAGAGATTAGGAGCAGCTGCTGCTCTTCCAGAGAACCCAGGTTCAGTTCCTGGCACCTTCATTAGGTGGCTCACAATCTCCTATAACACCAACTACACAGCATCCAATACCCTCTGGTCCCTGAAGGCACCTACATGCACATGGCAGATACTCACATAGGGACATGCATATACTCAAGCTCAAGCCAGTCAAAATTCCAGCATGGATGGGGGAGGGTCCTCTGAGGCCACACCCCCAGTGGGAGGAGCTATTGGCAGCTGATGGCTGCTGACAGAGGGAGAGTCATTTTCCTTTGGCGATGTATCTACTCGTAGGTTGCTTATGCCCCAGTGGATGGCCACAGACCATGTGCATACAGGCAGCACTGACTAGACTTGGGGCAGTTATTAAATTAATAACAAAAAAAGAAAGAAAAAGAGGCCATGAAGCTCAGAGGCAGTGGTGTTGGGTAGCTGGGGAGCGGGAGCCGGAGGCAGGCAGTGACAGCTATATAAATATTTGGGACTCTCAGGAATACAAATGTTATTAAACAAAGGAAACCAGAAATAAAATCTCACATGTAAAAATGGGAAATAAAAGGGATAATAAAGAAACATTATGAACACTCCATGTCCACACATCTGATAATCTGGATGAAGTGAACCAGTTCCTTGAGACACACAATGTGCTGAAAAATCACATAAGAAGAAACAATGTATTGAATCAATGTACAATAATCTCCCAAAAGAGAAAAGCACCAAGGCCAGATGAATTCAGTGGAGAATTGTAAACACTTGAGGAAAAATTATACAAGTTCACTATAATGTCTTTCAGAAGACAGAAGCAAAGAGAACACTTAACTCTCTTGTGAGGCCACATTGCCCTACTACAAAAAAAAAAAAAAAAAGCATCAGAAAAGAAAACGGATGGACATTTCTCCAGAAAATAGCAGCCAAATACTCAAAATGCTAGCAAATCAAATCTAATATGTAAAAAAAAAAAAAGTATACACCCAAGTGGGATTCATCCTAAGTGTCAAGGCTATTTCAGCATTCAAGTAAATGGATATAATCCACCTAAATCAAAAGACTTAATAAAAAAAGTATAACATCAACAGACAAGGACATAGAGAACTTGACAAAAGTTCAACATTCATTCATGAGAAAAACTCCCAGAAAACTAGGAATAAAGCAGAACTTTCCTAACTTCATAAAAAACATCTATTAATACCAGAGCTAATATCAAGCTTTGATGGAAAACTCAAAGCTCTCCCACCGAGATCAGGAACAAGGCAAGGATGTCCCCTGTGGAAATGTCTCAACATCAGTTATCCTAATTCAGACTTGGGAATCCTAGCTAGTGCAGTAAGACAGGAAAAAGAAATAAAGGGCACACAGCCTAAGCAGGCAGAAATGAAACTGCCTTTTTCACAGAGAACATGACCAGCTACACAGAAGACCCAACAAAATCAACATCAATTATCACAACACTGTGTTTACAACCTTAATCTATGAAAGTCAATCACTTTCCTACATACCAGCGGCAAGTAAGTAGAATTTTAAATTTAAAATGCATAAGCATTTACATTAGCACCCCTCAAAATGAATCCTTACCTTAGTCAAAATCTTAGCAGGTTATTTTGTGGATGTGAAGAAACTGATTGTAAAGTTAAAGACAAAGACCCACAATAGTCAACTTGATACTGAAGAAGCAAGGATGAGCAAACTAGTGCCACCTGCCTTCAAAACCCTCTATAAACTATATTATCATCAAAGCCATGTCAAACTAGAGAGAGAACAAACAGATCAGTGAAACAAAGGAAAGACTCCAGAAAAAGGCCCAAATAAAATAACTGGTCACAACGGAACACAAGCAATACGAGGGATAATAAACAGTCTCTCAGCAAGAAAAGGTGCTGGACATCCACATATACAAGTAAACGAGACAAGCTGCACATCTTTATAAAAACTGATTAAACATGGATCACTTGCCTAAACTTAAACACAATATCAGAAAACTCGGAGACAACATACAGCTATGTATACTGTGATGGTTTTTTGTTATAACAGTAGAAATAAATTATTGATGTTAGACAATTAAAATTTAAAGTTCCTGTTCTGAAAATTTTTTAAATGTCAAGAAAATAAGACAAATCCAGACTAGGAAAAAATATTTGCAATAGGAATATCTGAGAAAGAACTATATTTGGACAAGAACAAGCCATAAAACTCAGTAACAAGATGAGTACTCAGATTAAGAAAAAACAAAAGACCTGAGTAGACAATTTACAAAATAAGATAAACTGATGGCAAGAATTAGGGAATTACAAAATAAAACATTAAGATACCAATACCTATTAGAATGCCTCAAGCCCAAAACACTGACACCATTAAATGCTGGAGAGGACACGGGGCCACAGGGACTCCTCATTCAGTCATGCTGTGAACAAAAAAATGCTACCACCATGGTAGAGGACCCTGTCTGGCTCTTACACATGATCTAGTCATTGCGCCCCTTGGTATTTATCCAAAAGCATTAAAAAATTATGTCTGACATACTGGTGTCAGTTTTATTCATACTAAAGTTGGAAGCAACCAATATGTCCTTCAGTGGGTGAACAGATAAACTCTGGTACAGCCAGGCATTGGAACATTACTTAGTGCTGAAAAGAAATGCACTATCAAGCCATAAAAATACATAGAAGAAACTTAGCACATTGCTAACTGAAAGATATCAATCTGAAAAGTGAACACTAAATTATTCCGATTATATGACTTGAGGAAAAGACCAAATTATGGAGACACAAAGAGACAGAGAAGTAAAGAGATTAGTGATGCCGGGGGATGGGAGGGAAGAGGAGGGTTAGGCAGAAGAGAGGATTTTTAACTCCATGAAACTATTCCACATGGTATGGTAATGGTCAGTCAAACCCATAAAGACTGAAGATAGTATAAACATTGTGGACTCTGAGAGACAATGATTTGTCATCATAGCTCATAAAAGACAAGGGATGACCACTGTGATATGGGAGGCTGATGGTGGAGGAGGCTGCATACCCGTAAGGACCCGGGGTATATGGAACTCTACTCTCTGTTAATCTTGCTACGAACCTAAAATTGCTCCAAAAATAAAAATTATCCATTAAAACACCTTCATACTCATGTTTTCCTTGAAAGTATTCTGAAGTTCTCATTCACCTGACACCTGTTTCACAACCCTCGGCATCTACTCTCTATTCCCTATTGTTTTATGGGGAGAACAAAATTAATTTGCAGACAAACCAAAGACTTTGACAGCAGGGCCAAGATGCTAAGTAAAATTTACCAGTCCTATATGCAGGCAAGAACTTGAGAAATGGCCCATAAAGACTACACTTTCGGGACAGTGGCTTCTCACAGCCTCTGCACACTCTAGATAAGGTCCTATGACCCAGAAAACTGGAATGGACTAAGGAGACAGAACTGTATCCTCGAAGTCACAACCAACTTCTCCCAATAGCAGCAGGGTGGGACTCAACTCGGCTTAACAATAGTGACTCTATTTTTAGCTATGTTGCTCTGGAGAGCAGCTGAGAACCATTTTAAATGCAGGCACAGCCCAAATAGATCTCCTGGGATCTCGCATATAACACAAGAATATTTTTAAAGGTCATTATATATAGCTCAGGTTAGCCTACTTACCATCCTTCTACCTCAGCTTCTCGAATTGTGGATCATATGCATGCACCACTGCACCCCGGCAATAATTCTTGCTACCAATTAAGTTTCTCCCAGGATTTAATCTATTTTCTTATCTCACAGTTCCATTCTCCTAAAAGCATGTGAGAATTTGGGATCCATTGTGGGTATTTATTGCTGTTTTTCCTTTGGGGAGTATACTTCTGTGTGTGCGTGTACTCACATGCACATATGGAGGCCAGAGGCTGACTTTAGCATGTCTTCTTTAATTGCCTCTCCATCTTACTTTTAAAGATAGAGTCTCTTACTGAACCTGGAGCTTGGCATTTCAGCGAGGATGGGCTGTCTCCACCTGCTGTGCCATGGGGTCACAGATGCATGCCACCATACCTAGTTTTTATATGGGTGCCAGGGATCCAAACTCAAGTCCTCATGCTTGCACAGCATTTTACCCACTGGGCTATTTTCCCAGCTCCCTGTTCTGCCATTTAAAAACTATTAATAATCTACCCAGTTGGCACACAGATAGTAAAAAAAATATTTAACAAGCACAGATAGAAATCTCTGTAGCATACTAGAGGAACCCTTCTTGGGAGTTAAGAACTGACCCATGCCTTCCCCTTCGCTGCTGAGAATGTGCTCCTTTGTTCTAGTGTTCTCCACCCCCAGTGTTTTCATTAGACATCTAACCTGCCCCATTTTAATCACATTTGCCTGGAGCTGAATGAAGGTTTTACATTGCTATCCAACACATGTCTCTCGAACATATTCCAGAGAACTTATGAAGAACTCTCAACATTAGCACATCTCTATCTAACATTAGCATACCTCATAAGAGATATACTCCAACTTTCCTTAGTATAGCTTAATTTCTAGAAGTTCTACATCTTATCCTTCCACCCAAAGCTGTAGGTCACTCAAAGGCTAGAAATATAGTAAAGACATGGATCAGTACTCAAATTCTAGCCTCAAACAACTGGCTGGAAAATTCTGAGAGGTCCATATATAAGCACCCATCATTGTCCCAAGATGGCACATGCAACACAAGAATTCTTTGGAAGCACTTGGAAGCAAAGTATTCCTCCTTTTCATCTCCAGCCTCAGTATATATATTTATGGAGGCAATTAAAGAATTAACATACAGTAGTTCTGTCAGAGAAAACAGCTACAGCACATATTCCTTAATAATAATAAAACAGGAAAGTCTGAGCAATAACATCCATGACAGTAATTTCTTATAGCAAAAGAGTGTATTTATTGAGTTCACAAAAGTTTTCAATTAGACAAGTGTTTTCAAGGGTCAGTCTATATTTACAAGCTCCTTATAAGTTTACATGGCATCAGATTACATGGTTGGTTCCCAGAAAAACGACAAACCTAGTTTTCAGGGAAACAATACAGAGAAAGAACCAGACCATGGATAAAGGAGGGGTGCAGAATGGAATGTCCAGTGTCTCTCTCTACCCCACGAGAGAAGAGTTCAGACAGAAAAAGACGGCACAGAACAACACCTCTAAACCATCTTCAATGCAGGAATATCCCCAAAGGTACCCGGATCTCAGCGGGAACAAACGTTCATGAAGAAAGGGTGAAAAGTAACTCTAACGGACAGTTAGTTCTGCAGCAACACCTCTGACCTCAGGTAAAGCTCATTAGCATCATCACCACCACCGTCCCCGACACTGACCCTGAGCAGGTGGAGCTGTTTGTCTGCTTTGCCCTCTCATCCCCCGTACTCAGAACTGTTCCTAGCCCGAAGCCAGGCTTCAGGAAACATGTGTGGATTAAAGGAGGCACTTGCTATATAAAAGGCACGATTTTAAGTGCTTTACCTGTATTAATTCATTTAATCCTCACAGCTCAAGGAAATTACCCCTGTTTTATGACGAGAAAATTGAGGCACTGACAAGTTCATGGGAGTTGCTGGTCCTGCTTTTCCCTGGTTTCCAGACTTAACCCGAGCAGCACTGAAGCGAGTGCCGAGCTGACTCCAGCAGAGCTTACTAGAGGAATCTCAGCAGCTGACGCACGTCTCAAGGCTCTACAAAGTCCAACTTCTTCAGGGGTGCCCCCCTCCTTTCCCAGCCCAGTCCTATGTGCTAAAGAAAGAGAGGGTTTGTGCGGGCTGGTTTCTGTCAACTTGACAAAAACCTAGACATATCTGGGAAGAAGGAATCTCAGTTGAAGTAGTGCCTCCATCAGATTGCCCATGGCCATGTCTGAGAGGCCTTTTATTGATTGAAAATTGATATAAGAGGGCCTGTCAACTGTGGGTGATACCATCCCTAGCAGATGAGTCTGGGCTGAATAAGAAAGGTAGTTGAGCAAGTCAGCGGAAGGAAGTCAGTGAGCAGTGTCCTCCACGGTCTCTGCTTCAGTTCGGACCTTGAGTTCCTGTGCTGGAAAGTGTAAAAAGAAATAAACTCTTTTCTTCCCAAGTTGTTTTTGGTCAGTCTTTCATTACGGCAACAGAAAGCAAACTAAAATAAGCATTTAACATCTAGTACAGCAGAGGGCAAGTACTATTATAAGTCTCTCAGTGATGGTAGGAAAATCAGAATGACCCAAACCAAGAGTTTTGCTCAAGATTAGAGACCACTTGTCTAAGTATCATAGGCTCTTCCATCATCAGCAATTTCCATGCTTCTTAAAGCATTATCATCCCTAGCTCGTATATGCTTTCCGACCCTATTCTTACTTACTATTCTTACTACTTGTCCTTAGCAAAGTAGCTGGAAATACATTAGTAAAAACACCTCAGGGGTGGACCTCACAGTAAGGCACAAAGCCCTTTCTCAATTGAGCCACTAACTGACAACTACTGGCTCTGGTCCTCCAATGGTCCTATGGGGAAGTTCTAACCCATACTGACTCAGGATATGACTGTATTTAAAGAAAGAGCTTTAAAGAGGTTACTAGGTCAAAATGAGCTGTTAGCATGGGCTCTAATCCAATCTATGTCCTTAAAAGAAGAGAGTTTGTACACAGAGGTACATGAACTCAAGGGCACAATGTGTAAAGAGCAGCAGGAAGGCAGCCATCAGTGAAGTGAGCAAAAAGAGAATCCAGCCTGCCACACGTTCATCCTGGACAGGGCTGCCAGGTTGTAAGAAATGCATTTGGGAATTTAAACCTCCAGCCTGTGCTACTCTGCTGTGGCAGCCACAGCAGACTAATAAAGATAGTAAAGAGATGGTACATGCAGTGATAGACACCCCCTGCTTGAGGCTACTGGCTGCCTGTAAACAAAGACCACCGCCTGTATACCTCTGAAGCATGTACAGTATCTTCCCTGGGTACAGCTTACTTAGCCTTCACTCTGAAGCAGAACAGTCCCTGCCACACTGTCCTATCCTTTTCTCTTAACACAATGTAATCACTAACAATGTACTATTTGAATTCTAGAAAAGTAAAGACCCTCTACTAAGGTCCCTCCGTTGAGGACTTCACCTAAGCCAAAGGCATCATGAGACAAGAGGGATTTTTCTACCCAATATTTTTAGAATGACAAGCTTGGTTTCTTGCCAAACACACGAAGCTGAAGTCATCTAATACCCATGGGTCCCTGAATTTGCCTCTAAATACCAAAGCTCTGATTCTTGCTTCTCAGGCAAGAGCCAAGCAGACGTGGGAGGGAACCCATGCTCCTCTGTGCCCTCTTACAAGATCCAGTTGTTCCTGAAGGTAGACTGGACTCAAGAGGGTGGTGGGAAGTATACTGGGCTATCCTACAGCTGGGCTTGTTGGGTTTGTGAAGGCTTTAGAACTGAGTGTGTAAGCCCCGTGGTCCTTTCACTGTGCCACCTTTTCCACCAGTGATGCTCCCAGACACTGAACACGGCTTGGGAGCTCTGTGCTTTTGCCCTATTCACAACAGAATGCTTTCAAAATAAATGCCAGTTGGGGAAAGTTGGAAGAAAAGGGGCTTAAAGAACTAAAGGTAAGAAAGGGCTTTGTGAATACTCTTAGGCAACACCCCAGGGTGACAACCTCCTCTTGTGGGAAACAAGAAGGGTTGAGAAGGGAAAGGAGGATGTCTAAGTCTTGTATCTTGACAGGTGACAGACAGCTCCTGAAACAGAAAGCCATAGGTTTCAAGTCTCAGGGGTATCACCTTCAAATATGTCAGCGTTCTTAGGGTGGATCAGTTTTCCCAACTGCTGAGACCCTGCTGGCAGGCGAGGTCCTAAGCAAAACACAAGCTCTGACTGGGAGCCTTTGAGGAGGCAGAAGCCATGAGGAGTTCAAAGGCAAGGAGGGCCAGTGGCCTGCACCTTCAAGAGCCACAGGGGTGAAAGGTTACTAAAGCAGGAGCCACTGACCAATAAAACCGTGTTTAGCCAACCCTCTCCACAGAGACTAGAGACGGCATTCTGCCTGCCCAGTTTTCTGAATCATCCAATCTCTGGATTCCACGGTTCTCAAGGCCAGAGAGGGAGCTTCTTCATGGCCTTGTAGCTGACCAGCCCCCTCTCCCGGCTAGCTCCATGAAAGAGCTGAAAGGTGCACTGGAAACCTTTAATCAAGATCTGTCATCAAAAATAAATAAATAAGAGTACAACTTGGGTCACCCAGCTATAAAGGAATCTGCCTGGGGTGAGATTTCCCATGTTTGCTATGGTAAAACCAGGAGAAAGAAAGTATGTGTTTGTTTGACTACAGAAGGTAAATATAAAACAAACCCTGCTCCAGCCAGGCCCACTTGAAAGGCCTGCCCCTTTTAATTAAAACACACATGCACCCACCATGCAAAGCAACTGTGAGGGCAGAACTTGAAAGCTCACTTCACTCCCAAAGCTACTGCATCAGGAAAAGGTTCACTCCTGTTTTCTTTAAAGAACCACAGTTGCAGACAGCAACAAAGAGATACTCCAGCAGGTTCTTTTTCTTGGCATGAACATGAATTCACCAAAGTCAGGCGGCCCCACAACCCTTTGCACTGTTAATACACATTCCAAGAAAAAAAAAATTTTTAAAAAGGACACTCTTGCAGTGCAATGCCCTGTATCACTGTTCTTCCTGACCAGAAGCCCCAGATCCTCTGGGAACCACTCCCTGTTGGGAAGCACCTCAGCTTCTAAGTGCAGCAGAGCCACATTCTACTGGGGATCCAAAAGGAAAAGTCCTTTCTCCAAAGCAGGGCTCTGAGCAGTGTTGTGTTAGTGGCTGTCAATTTTACCCCCACTCTCTGTCACCTGAGGGATGGCAAGCACCAATGAGCAAGAGTGACTGTGGTGCAGAGAATGGCTTCTCTGGAGATCTGACCACAGTGCTTTATAGACTCTCAAGAGAGTCACGTCTCCAGACCCTGGTTCAGAAAGCCCTTCAGAGTGAGAATCTAATCCCTCCCCAGTTCACAGTTAAAACTTCAGCAGCTGAGTGAATAGAAAAGAAGTCCCTTTCTTATTTATTTGCTAATCTAATGAATCCAAACACTATACTCATGGCTTTGGCATGTGCCAAGTTACCTATAGCTTGCTAGAAAAACAGATCTGTGGAATTTTGGTTGGCTAGTTATTCTCTGTTGAAGAGGGTACTACAAGTCTGGTCTGTTGTCTACACACTACATCACAACCTAGGGCTTCTTGTGGTTCCCTTCTCGAAACACCATAGAGCTGCACTCAACCCAAATCTGTGGCCCATAATCACAAAGCTCAATGCCTTTCTAAAACACAAGTGATACCTATATAATAACCTTCAGTACTTCTTCAACCAGTCTGAAATTTAATAAATTTATACCTCACTATAAATTCAGACTTCAAACACTTAAAAAGGAACCACTGAATTCAGGGTTGCAGAGATGGCTCAATCGGTAGGAGCTCTGGCTGCTCTTGCAGATGACCCAGGTTCAGTTCCCAGCACCCACATGGGGGCTAACAACCATCTACAGCTCCAGTTCCAGGGGACCCAACACCCTCTTCTGCCTCCATGGAGTCTACAAGACACGGGTGCACTTACATACATACAGGCAGAACACTCATACACATAAAATAAAGACAAATAAAATTCTAAGTACTAGTATCTGAAAGAAATTATTTTCCTACTATTTAAGTCCTTATTGACATGAAAAATAACTAACATAGTGAGTTAGTTATTTATGGTGTGGGAGAATCAAACACCCTATGCGTGCTAGCCAAGTACCCTACAACTGAGCCGTATCCCCAACCTACACATGCATATTGTAATATAGCAAATAGATCATTACAGCATCCAGAAGAAAGACTACTGCATTGCCAGAAATGGTTTACAGGGAGCTACATTTTTACTACTCCTGGTCCCATTCAGAATGAACAGCCATGACAAAAATAAAATAACATACACCTTTCATCCCAGCAATGATGAGGCAAAAGCAGACTGAACTCTATGAATTTGAGGCCAGCCTGATCTACATAGTGAGTTCTAGGCCAGCCAGGGTTACATAGTGAGACCCTGCCTCAAAAATAAAACACATATGATACAAATACATGCTCTTAAGACCCATAGCCCAGAATTACTAGATGACTTCTGCTACTGTAAAATGATAAATTACATCATGCCAAAAATAATTAGGTAACTTCAAGCTCTCTGAGCTCCTACAATGCTAAGAGACAATGTGCACATGTATGTACTACACTGTCTTAGCATTTGAAACTAGACAGAAATCCTTTATTGCTACTGTTGTCAGTGGCATTCTATGACATCACTTTACGACACTGTGCAAATACACAAAATGGCTCATTTTATGAATCAGTTTAACTCAAGACCTGAAAACACACCAAATACACTTGACCATCTACAAATTATTCTTTTATAAACCTAGACATTTTTCTAAGTAGTTGTATAATGAATTCACAAAAACCTACAATGACATTTCCTGTCCCAAGTGAGAAGTTCTCAGAAGTGCTTAGCAAATAATCTCACCCTGCAGGACACCAGCCAAAGACTAAGACAATTCGTATATAGGCTGCAAATGAATGTTTAACACCTTTATTAAAGAGGCCATTTCCCAAGCAAGACCCCATGTTGGGGACTCATTATGAGGGATTAACCCATGGTTAACTTTAGAGACAGCTCTCCAGTGGATGCAGTGACCACACGGCCCTCCCTGACCTCCTGGAAGAATAATCTAGACCACATATTTATAACTTCTGACATACTTACAGTATTCAGAATGTCAAAACTCCAGTATAAGCTATTGTGCCCACTTCATTATTCTAAATGACAGGATATCAATTTTGTCACTAAGAAGGAGTTAAGAAAAAAAGTTAATTCCAGCATTTTGGATTCTAAGGCATTTCATTTGGTGTAGTTGCTCCCTACAGAAGCTATACGAACAACAAAAGGAACTGTATTCTCACATTTGCTCAAAGCAACCCCATATTAACAGCTACACAGGTTGGTCTGGCTACTGTACTACAAACACTGCTTGCTTTTTTGTCTCAACCTCAAGTTAAATAACTGTTTTAAAATTAATGTACTTGCAAAATGCTGGTGCCCAAAACTACTTGAAAAGGGAAAAACAATGTGTTATGACAGAAAGGGGTGCTGCGTAGTTAAAACAACATATGTCCATTGACTCTGCTTATCATCAACTAACCTCCTCCACAGTTCTGGTGGAAAAGTAGAAGATACAAAGTCCCCAGCCCCCCACCTCAGGACGGCAAGACTGGAAAGCCCAGAGGAGGAGAGTAAGGATGCCTGGTTCCAAACGCCTGCAAAAGCATTCTGGGAAGAACATGCCAAAGATTTTGAAGCTCCCATTAAGCCACTGGCCTCCATCCAGGTAATAGCTTTTCCTTCCCCTCAACTGCTGGCCGCAAGAGTTTTCCAGCAAAGAAAGAAAGGAAAAGTGGTAAGGGTGAGGGAGGGGCAACTTCCAGTCCATCCTCTGTGTGAGAGAGGGCAGGGAGGGCCAGGCATCACTGACATTTATAGAGGCCTAGGGTCTCCACAAAGCAATCCTGGAAGATTACTGAAGGCGAGCAATCTGCTCTAAAAGGGGCAGCACAGCAGACTTAGCAAAGTCCCTGTAACTTTGATAACAGAGACACTCTAGCAGGCTGGAGCTGACCAGACATTACCTTTTGGAGACTAACAGCTGCCAAGCAGACCACCCGAGTCCTCTGGGCCTACCCACCTCCTGAATGGAAGACCAGATGCCAGGGGAATAGCTCTTGTCTTTACAGGGTAAAAACAGAAGCCCTTGGAAGCCTTTCTGCCCCTGGTGCATCCGCCTGCCTCCTCTAAGGCCAATGGCAGGGTCAGACCCACAAAGGTTAATGACCTGGCTAGCCTCCCCAAATCACCGCCTAACCTCTTCCTCCTGGCATTTCTCTTCACTTTTAATATCAGAAGTTCACACGGCTGCTTGAGCTCCTGGACTCAGCAGAAAGTCCCATATAGCTGTCAGCAAACTGATAAGAACTTCCAAATGACTCCACTGGGCCTCTTTATAGAGAAGAGCCAAAGCAGACCATAAAGCAAGAGGGCAGGGGCCACGGAAACCAGTCGCTCGCACTGCTTTGCCGTGGCACTAAAATGAGCCGGAGATTTATGAGAGTGTTTTAGCCCTGGCCCGTATCATCTGGGAGCTGAGGCTCATCTGTGCTCTCCAGCAGGACTTCAAATATGAGATGGGGTTGGCCTGGATGGGAAAAGAGGCTGGGAGAGCAGAGAGGAGAAAAGGGGGAAGCAGAAAGCAGGGGCAATCGTACCCTAGAATGCACTTTCCCTCCGCCGGGGCATGAACTGCTGTGTCCCAGGGCATATGACATTCCTCTCAAGTTCCCATAAAAAGTCCTCTGTGTAGCTCACACCCACTGCACTCTTGAGTCTTCAGCTGTCTGCCTAACCAGAGGTCAATTCAGATTTTTCCTCTGTACACTTTTGCTTTTAATTTTTTAGTTTCAGAAAAATGGCAGAGAACAGACTCGAAGATGAGGGGGAATCAGTATAAACTATTTCACTGGAGATAGAGAAAAGAAATATACTTAATCCAAATGTGCCACTGCATTAAATAAAAAAGTCAACCAGGGAATCAGTAATGCTTATCTCCTTGTGAGCCACTCTGGACCTAAGAGAAAACCAGAGGGGGCCTTCCCCCTCACTGAGACATAGAAAGTACATAGAGACATAGAAAGCGCACAGGACTAAGTACTGTTTCAAGTTTCTGAGCCCAGAAGCAAATACATAACATATTTCTGCTATGACTTCCTGTGGTTCCTGAAGACCATGATCCATACCATACCAGGAGGTTCCTTCCAGATTCAAATGCAAACCCCAGGGAGTCATCCAAAATGACAGCAGCAAGAAGGGACCAGAACCCACACGCTCTCAACCTCTCCCCAGCATTGGCCGCCCAGGTTTAGACAGGAAAACTAAAGCTTGGAAAGAAAATAACCTGCCCATAGGCACAGAGTTCATAAACAGAAACAAGCACAGGATTGAGGTCTCTCCCATTCACAAGCCCTGAGTGTCGCACTACCACATTTTAAAACTTTTTGGATTGGGACCCACAGCTAAAACACACAAATGTATTTCATATGTCAACTCAAAACTGATTTCTCTCCTCTCTCCCTCTCCTCCTTCTCTCTCCCTCTTTCTTATCCTTTTTGTGCTAAGGATTGAACCCAGAGCCTTGGGCATGCTAGGCAAATACTCAACCACTGGGACCCTCAGTCTAACAACTCAAAACTGAAACACACATTTCAGGAAATAATTTTCTTTACTATATATAACACTCTGATAGTTTCCTAGTCCATTTAAACAAACAAACAAAAAAATCAAATGCCAGTCATGACCCACTGAACTGACCCCATGATCTACTAATAAATCATTAACCCTAGGCTGGAAAATACTGCAGCATACCATGCACAAACCACCAAACACCAGACCAGGCAATGAAAGACCAGACTCCAGCCCTGCTATCCTCACAGTGTTTCCCCAAGTCAACAGAACTCCAGGCCTCACTGGTCACTGGTGCAATCTGAGGCCTGTACTAGATACTTTCCAAGACTGGATTTTTCCTAAATCTCTTCAGTCACCACCTTTTCTCAGGCCTCTCCTTCCTCTCCTTATGTTATCCCTTCCTTCCAATTCACCACGAGCCCCTTGCTGCTGGCACCCTGAAGTCCTTCCTGCCAGAGCTGTTCATCTGGCTCCCACTGAGCTACTGGACCTGTGGAGGACAGCACCTCACAGCCCTCTCATCTCTGTACACTGCCCAGTGGTAAAGTCTCTTGACTCGCTGACCTCTGGGGGTCATTTCTGACAGCCCTTAGTGCACCTGTGTATACAACACTCTTAGACAGTGACTTCCCTGTTACAGTCGGTACTCATGTTAATAGCCTGACGTACTCTGTGAAAGACTGGTTCTGTAACCATCCTTCTTTTAATTTCTCTAATGTCCAGACACAACACTAGGAACAAGCTTAGAATATATTCATTTGGAGGCTGGGGATATGGCTCAGTCAATAAAGTGACTGCTGTACAAGCATGAGGACTTGAGTTTGGATCCCCAGTACCCATGTAAAAAGCCATGACTGTAACCCTAGTGCTGGGGGCTCATGGGGTAGAGACAAGAGGCCTCCTGAAATTTGCTGGTCAGCCAGTCTAGCCAATTAATGGCACTGAATTCCATAAGAGACTCTCTCTCAAAAAAACAGGGTAGAGAGTAACAGGGAAGGATACCTTCTGGCCTCCACATATACTTTCACACATATTCATGGGCACCTGCACACACATGTGCACACACATATACACACCCATGCACATGCACAAAATATGTATATATTATCTGATGGTTACATAAACTTTTAGAGAAAAGTCAAACCAGTGAACACTGGTATCATAGCAAGATGGCTAACCCTGTGTGGCAGGGCTGTGATACTACCCAGTTACACTTACACAGGGACAAGATAGACCAAGCCTGCCAGGGAACAGCTTTATGGTCTCTCCATCTGGACTGTTGGGACTTAAACCTCAGAAGCTATACAAAACAACTGCAAATCAGTCCAAACCTTAAAGACAGGAAAATTTATTTACGGGCCCCAGTGTGCTATAAATTTGAGACAGTTCTATTAAAATGCTTTTCTTGGCTTCCCATCAGATACTTGGTAAAAGTCTTTTTCCAACAAGGTTCCTAATACCAAAGTTTAAAAAAAAAACCCTACACACACACACACACACATACAAATGGGCCTTCCTTAAAAGGGCCAATTAAATGAGTCCTTATTTACCCTGCTCTAAACAGTGCACACCAACTAGTCAGTCCTTCAGTGTGGGTTTATACACACAGGAAAACTCAAACACAGAGTACACAGTACTAGTGAAGAAAATATCGTGCAATGTAAACTCCCCAGGTGGTTACAGCCCTTGCTGAGGCTCTCCTATTGGCCACGGGGCCTTGTTCATCAGAACCCACTTGTCTATTTCAAGAGAAGAACTCCAGGGACCCAGTCAGTTTCTCTTTGAGGGGAAGCAATACAGTGGCACTTCTGTTCTTATCTGGTGGTGCTGAGGTCTGAAATCAGGGCCTCAGGCATGCAGGGCAAAATGCTCTAGCAATGAGCTGCACTGCTGGCCTGATGCTTTTTCAGGGCAAGCTGGAAAGCCAAGGCTGCAGAAGAGAGCTTGCAGTGGGCTATCAGGACTGAAGGGAAATAGCTTTGTGCTTGTGTGTGAGGTTCCAATAGGCTAGCTTATTTATCTATTATAGTGTGTTGTGTGTGAAGTTCTAAGAGTCTAGCTTGGTTATTATTTATTATTATGTGTGTGTGCTGTGTGAACTTCCAAGAGTCTAGCTTACTTGTCATTTATGTGTTGTGTGCATGAAGTTCTAAGAGTCTAGCTTATTTTTTATTGTTGCTATTATTATTTGCATGTGTGCCACAGCACATGTGTAGAGGTCAGAGGACAACTTGCGGAACTCTTTCTACCACACAGGTTCTGGGGATGGAACTGAGGAGGTCAGAGTTACAAACCAAGCATCTTTACCTGCTGAGTCATCCCTCAGGCCCTAGCTTTTGTATATGTAAAAAGTCTCCATTTTGCAGTTTGGGGGAAGAAGCAAGAACTACAGATATTAGAGTGCTGATTCTGGAAATTAGAAGTAAAACCTTTTCTTCCTAATGTATTTTCAGGAGAGCGTCCAGCTCTGTCTCAAACAGAGACTACTCAAGGCAATAGGCAGTCAGTCCAACTTCATCCATAGTCCAGGCCAAACAGCCCTGGGGTCTGAAGGAACTTTCAGCAGAGTAGCCTGTGCTCCACCTGCTCATGCTGTGGGACGATTACTTCACATAAAAAAAAAATTCAGATCACTCTTCTAAATTGGGTATGTCAGGGTGGGGATGAGGGAGAAATGGACATAGACAGCAACAGCAACGTAACCATCATGGACTGAAGAGCTGGGTGGGCAAAATAAAGAATCCTGAGAAAACACATGGGCATGGTGGCTCAGGAGTCCACAGATACATGAGGGAGCCACAGAACACCTTTCAAAAATCTTTAAATATTTTTATTTTAGGTGCATGAGCATCTTGCCTGCCTGTATGTAGGTGCACTGTGTGCATGCAATGTCCGCGGATACCAGAAGAGGGCATGAGACGAGTTATAGATGGTGGTTAGCCACCATGTGGGTGCTGGACATGGACCTGGCTCCTCTGTAAGAGCAGTTAGTGCTGTCGGCCATTGAGCCACCTTTCCAGCCTCACACAGAACACTTATAAAAAATAAAAATTTAAACATCCTAAACAGAAAACCTTTAAGACACACCAATAACTAAAAAATGTATTTGCTAAACAGAATTAAACCTTAAAGTTTCCAATACCCAATAATAATAACTTTGGGAAAAAAATATTGTCCAAATTGATAGAAAGACTCAGAATACAAAAAATGAAAAACAAACCAAGGTACTTCTATGACCTGAAGAACTCTGCCAACTCCACTGACTCACTGTAGGGAAGCTGGCAAAACTCTCTGACTCATGTTGAGAGCTCCTTTTTTAACATTCTCAATTCATACCAGACGGAAGATGACCCATCTCAGAAGCCTTCACTTATTGTTATCTTCTTCCCCTTCAAGGTTGTGGCATCTAAACAGATGCAGCTATAGAAACCAAATACTGCAATGCAATGTGTTGAGATTCTGTATAAGACAAAACAAGAGTGCCCCCAGAACTGCCTACAACTAAAGCACATGAACTGAACTTGGGCATATGTACACACCCCTTCTGCCCTATGGCCTCCCCTGCTCTGTCTGGATTGTCCTCGCTATAGTCCTAGTGCAGATGGGCACCACACATCTGGGTTTTCTTTTGCTCTGCGGTGCTCTGCCTTTTTCCTGATCAGCTGCTGAATCCCTCTGTGCAGCAGATGTTTAGCATACTTACTAGGTAGACATGAGGGCACACTGAGATGGAACAGAAATGAAACTCATAGTTTTTAACTTTTCTTCATACTGTCTTCACAATCGAGTACACTTCAGAAGGGTTCAAAGGCAAGACAGGCTCCTGACTCCATCTTGTAGTGTGGCTGAGGTTAGAGGTCACTCCTGGTGGAGCCATTGACCAATAAAAGAATGTTTGGAAACTCTGCTCAACAGATAAACTGGGGATCCACTTACACGTTCCCCTCTTTCTGCACAAACATTTGTAACTAGTCAGTAGAGTGTCTACCCAGACTCCCAAAACTCAAGATGGCATATTTTCCTTGTAATTCCAAGGAGACTGGGGATACAAATATGCCATCTGATTTCAAAAATATATTTAACTGCATGCTTCCTCCTGCCTTCTAAAGAAAGCTCATCTTTAAGACCTACTCCAAATACTAGCTGCCAATCAGCCTGTCATGGCCAATGTAGCCAAGCCCCGCCCCCCCCAGCCCACCACGTATGGAAACATCCCCCAATCTTCCCAACTCTGCACTCCAAGATGGCTTTTACTCTTAAAGGTAAAATCACAGATTCCTTAATGTGGCCCATAATCTCTCCCTAAAAACACAATTAGGGCTTCAATAAATCAATTAACTAGTTAATTAGCACACAGGACAATAAATGTGCAATTGAGAAATCAGCTTTTCTGTTACAACTGTTACCCTCTACTAACTGAAGGAACTGTTTTTTACGGGGCCCCCTCAAGAATCCTTGTCCACTGGACTGTCCGTGTGTTCTGGTACTGGGGCCTTTTCAGGAGTGAGTTCACATGAGTAACTGATCAGCTGTCTGGAAAACCCTGTTTCCTTGTGGTCATCCACTTGGCTCTTACAATCTTTCTGACCCTTCTACCACAATGATCCCTGAGCATTAGGAGAGCAGAAGTTCAATATAGGTGTCAGCTCTATTCGTTTTTAATGACGTTTTTGTGTATGTGTGTGTGTGTGTGCACACAGGCATGTGTGCCACTTATGGGGTGAAGAAGACAACTTGTGAGGGTTGTGATCCTACCACCTGGATCCCAGGGATCTATCAGGTTGTCAGACTTGGCAGTCAGTGCCTTTGCCCTCTGAGCCATCTCACCAGACCCAAACTGTAGCCTTTCTGATCCCAAACTTTCAGCTGTGAGTTGTGACTGAATACCAATGTCACCAACATCACATCCTGTGTTTCTGGAGTCTTGAGTCCTGTCTCTTCCAGAAAAATCAATGGCCTGAACAACAACGTCTGGAGAGCAGCGGTGAGGACCATGCCCTGGTGAGAAGCCAGAGGCTCTTGGCACTTAGGATTGCCAGCAAAGATTTAAATCCTCTACACTTCAAAGTAGATGGAGCCCTCTGCTGGCTACAACTGTCCCTGCACAGTTCTGATTTTCTCAAGAATGCACAGTCGACCAGCAACTGCAGAACTGTGAGCCAAAGCCAACTCTTTTCTCTTTATAATGATCTCCGGTATTTGTCACAGTGATGAAAAATTACTAACCCAAGTAACACAATACAAAGGGTAGAACTGAACACTGCCCTTTTTTCTTTGATCCTTAATCCCTGGAGTAACAATGGGAACTTCTACAGATACTAACAGCACATAATAAAGAGCCTGGGAAACAGCCCCACAGTACAGAGATGCTGCAAAGCAGAGGGAGTCAGAGTACCTGGCATGCAGGCCCAGAACAGCTGCACCTGCATTAGCAGAGCTGTGCTGCTAGGTCCAAGAGGAGAATAGGTGGATAAACAGCAGGGCAGGCTGAGGATACACTTAAGCATGGACCATTGGATCCTCTCCTCATCCCACAGCCTGGTGACTGCCTGCCCTCATCCAGACAGACACTGTAGTCTGCTCTGTGACCACATCTTTTCCCACTCATCTTCTGCATGGATAATTTGTGTGTGTGTGTGTGTGTGTGTGTGTATACAATCACACATGTATGTATACAGGTTTAGGTACCCATGTATGCATACGTGTGTAGAGGCCAGAGGTCTATGTCAGATCTTTCCTCAGTTCCTCTCCATCTTTATCTTTTGATGCAGGATCTCTTGAATTTAACCTTAAGCTTAGCACTAACATGGCTGACCAAAAGCTTCAGGTACCCATCAGTCTCCCAGCTCCCAGTGTTAGAGGTACAGACATGTGACATCAAGCCTGGATTTTTACATAGGTTCTAGGGGTCCAGACTCAGGTCTTCATGCTTCCATGGCATGACTGAGCCATCATTCTAACCGCTGCATAGCTAATTCTGATAAACATTAAAATTTTAAAGAAATACATTTAAAAATAAAACAGATAATCACACTACCAATCTTAGGGTAATCTTTTGAATTTCATGTATCATGAAATGCTATTTTTTTAAGCCACTTAGAAATATAAGGACCTTTTTAGCTCATGGGCCACACAAAAACAGATCAGTTGTATCTGATGAGTGTATAGGCATTTCCTAACCTCTGGTCAAAATATTTTTTGACTTTTATTTGTTGGCATGGAGATAACGTCTATTTCCTGATTAAATGAGATCAATAATCCATAATTTGCTTAAGGCTTTATATAAATGGCTAGTGTATAAATTTACAAGACAAAATTTTTTAAATGACTTGTTAAAATTAAATTCTAGAGACCAGGTATGGTGGCGCACACCTGGCTCTCCGGAGGCAGAGGCAAGCAGATCTCTGTGAGTTCAAGGCCAACCTGGTCTACATAATGAGTTCTGGGCCAGCTGGGGCTACAGGTTGGCCCTGACTTAAAAAGACCAAAAAATAAATAAATCAAATGAAATGCTAGAAAAACAAACTGGCCAAGTTTCATATATTTCTTGAGACAACATCTGCATAGCTCACACACATGGCAGGAAGTGCATCGTGGTTTAAGAACAGCATCAGACTGCACTTCTGGTTAGAATACAGCAAGGACAGCCCAGGAGTGGTGGTGCATGTTTTAACCCCAGCACTCAGGAGGCTAAGGCAGGAGGATCTCCGTGAGATGGAGGCCAGCCTGGTCTATATACTGAGTTCCAGACCAGCTGGGGCTACAAGGGCAAGGCCACTGGGAAATGTACATTACACACTTCATATAAAGTAACGTGGCTACACTGTGACACAGGCTAGCAAAGGCATGATTCAAATCACACTAACTAGACCACTTGTGTTTGATCTAATAAATATGTACCCAATTGTTGAAGATGGACAGGCTGGGTAGTAGACCAGTATAAAAAATACCTGTCATATAAAATTTACCCATTCACTTTTTAAAAAAATAATAATATTCAGATTTTAAATCTTTGTTATTGACTTGTCATATGGATATACATTATGGCAGCAAGAAACACATCTGCTATACTTTACCAACCTAAAAATTTTTTTCATAAACCCCATTTTTGTTAAAACAGCCAAATTAAATCTTTTTTTATACATTAGATTGCTTCCAAGTCACTCACCTAACCCCAAGAAACCAGTCTGACACTGACTGAAACGTTTCATATGAGTCTGTATTTGTAGCTTCTAACACGCGGATCCCAGACCCTGTCTGTTTACATGTGCCACCATGAAGACAAGGCTCAATCACAGCCATCTCCGGAGGGGTGCCTTTCCTGAAATTCTCTAAAAACATTCATCTGACTCTCTGTACCCCTGTGCAAAGGCTGCAATGTCATAAACACACGGGCAATTCCAAAATATATATTGCAAGCCCTCTCTTTTTTGAACTTTTCTAGAACTTTGTCCATTGTTTTCTCATCATCCCCCGACATTTGGGGCAGCATCACCTGCCCTCTGGTTTACTGTTGAGTCCCAGGCAGAGGTGGAACCACTCAATGGGGCACTCCTCCATGTTGCAGCCTATCATCTCTCCAGAGACCTGACTGCAAAGAAGGTACATGGGCTCACTGGGGTTGATGGGAAGGTCAATGTGGGATGCCTCCTTTTCTGCTTTGACCTTGGAATGTTTCTTCCCCTTGGTTTTTGCTTTCTTCTCCTTGGATGTTTCTGAGATGTTTTCATCATGATAGTGATTATTTGATGTATTCTCTCAAATCTCATCATTGTTCGAAGCTACCCCACTTGTTATTTGGCTTGTCAGTCTGGGTGACTGTCTCGTTCTTGGACTTGTCCTAGCCATCCCTGACACTGTTGCCCATGCTGTCACTGATCTCCTGGAGTGCCTTGATGAGCTCCACATGACTGTCTACCTGTCTGGTGCAGTTCTCCACCAGCTCCACTATCTGACTCTCGACTGACTCATGATCTAGATCTTGTGGCTGCAGATCAGGGCTCTCTGGATGCAGTGCAGCATGCACTTCTTCTGGGTGCCATCGATCTCACCACTGAACTTCTCATAGAAGTTATCCAAATACTCCTTGAGGATCCTGACATTTACCCATGACAGAACCCCTGACACCAGTGGTCCATGAGGCCTTCATCAGTCAAAAGGCCAGGGTAGTAGACACTGGGTGGAAGCACCTGGGAGGACCAAGCCCCACAGCCCAGAAGCATGTGCTCCATGGCCACCCATGGCCTGCAGGGTGCCAGGGCTCAGAAGACCAGCCCTGCTCCAGTAGCCACCATTCCAAGGCTCGAAGTCCAGGGTATTCTTTTACATTTCTTTAACTTGCTTGACAGTGAAGCCCAGTTAGTTTTCTTTTGGAAAAAGAACGAGCAACAAGATTCAAGGGGGACACAGAAAAGTCTTCCAGGCAGTCAGAACTGGCTAGGAAAGGAGTGTCAGAAAATGAAGAGTGGTCTGAACAATGGCCAGTGTTGATAAGCCAGGAGAGCACTTGTTAGACGGCTCTTACTTAGGGACTTACACCCACATATACAGCAGCAGTCCATGGCCACAGCCACAGAGAGGCACAGTCCTGCTTCCCTGGCTATCTTAGTCACTATCATCTGCTGTCACCTGGCACCCAGAAACCACCACAGGGGCCCCTTAGTGTCATAAAACTATCATTATTCCAAACCTTACTTGAAGCCCCACCTTCCTGTCATGAGGTGACAGAATGAGCAGATAGCCTCACCCATACTTGGCTGCAGTCCCTTGGCATCCAAGCCCGTCACACCACCTTTGGCACCCCACCTCTCACCCCAGCCGGTGGCTTGGCCTTGGCCTCTTACCTGTCTCTGCATCTCTTCAATCTGTCTTTGTGGGATACTCTGCAGAATGCTGTATACATCTGACATCTTTTCTTCTGGTACAACCACAGATGCTCTAGAGATGAGAGAAGAACAACTTACAGATGTGCAACCTCTTGCAGAAAGCAGTGCTTTATATGGTCCTGCTCCATTCTCATAAGCAGAAACAAAACTCCAAGCTCCTTCAGTCCCGAAGCTTATCCAGAGAATATTCTCTCTCCTCCCCATCTCACGGCCAACTCCAATTTCTCACCTCCCCCTCCTGTTCCATGTATCTTTGACCTGCCTGCTCTGTGCTAGTCAATTCTGTCCCTGCTGGGAATCCCTCAGTCACTACCATGGCAAACTCTGCCCTGCTACACAGGGCCTTTGCATGTGAAATTCCACCTATCCAGCACACCCTTCTTCACTCTGTAAATTAACCATCACTTCCCCCTTTACCTCTCTACACAAATCCATCCAAAGATTCAGCAGTTACTTATGAAAGACCTACTATGTGCCAAACATTGGAAAGTCAACAGAAAACAAATCAGCAGAACAAAGTGAGGGGTGAATAGGCCATGAGAAGGCCCATGGGAAGAGGCTGCAGGCACAGAGCCTACGGAGTGGAAGGCTGAGGATGTGGTATGTTGGGCAGGGTCCAGGAACAGTAAGAAGCCCCTGTGGCTGCAGAATGATAAACAGGATGGAGAAGAAATGGAGCCAAAGAGAAACAGGGACGGGGGTCACATCGAGGCACGCAGGATCTTCGAGGCCAAGCACTGAGATGGGAAAAACCACTAGGAGGTGGAGGCAAAGACATGGCAGGCTCTGAACAAGCTCCAACAGGCCCATGTTTTCTACAGGGTCAGAGCAAGTGACAGGAAGCAGGCTCAGGAGCAGGAAGAAGGGCTGCAGCCGCCCACAGAGGGAGGCCAGACTTGCAGACAGAGCAGCCTGGCAAGCTGGGACGGCCAACTTGGGATCTGCTCACACATCAGATATGTGGAGTGAGAAGGGAAGCTTAGTGATGACCTCTAGCAGGACAGGACCAGAGAGTGAAACTGTGCTTGCATAAAGCGTCTCATTAAAATCTACCCCGACTCCCACCACTTAGGGGAGTCTACCCACCAGCATATCCTCGGCACCTGGTATGCTGCCTCGCTCACAGCCAGGACTTCATGAAGACTTGCTAAATAAGTAAATGATTTTACAGCAGAGACAGGACTGGGGACTAAAAAAGATGAAGTAATCTGCCACAATCTCAAAGTTAGCCAGTAAGAGCTACTTTTCTGACATCAGACCTCTGACTTCAGGCCCAGAGGTCCCCCACACACAGCCCCCATTGCTTACCCATAACAAAACTACCCAAGCTGACCTTGATCACTATAGAAAGACTCTTTTACGTCCACTTTGGAGACACAGTCCTGGAAGGCCTCAGCCATGCCAGTCCCTTTGCTCTCCTGGCACTGAGCCCAGCCAGAGCTGTGTCCAATCAAATCACAAATCACTTGGTAGCTCTTGGTTATCTGTTCTTCTATCACTAAAACACAAGCCCCTCTGGAATCCCAGCCAGAGTTGACAGTGTCTGGCAAATACAAGGTGCTCAATAAATACTTTCATGGGTAGATAAACACTGGACATGGCTCCTCACTCCTCTAAGACATAAAGAATGACCTCACAGTCTCCTCTTTCAAGCACTAAAGCTCCTCCTGCCTTGCTGGGCATACATCTGCTATTGTATTCCCAAGAATGTTACACAGGTTGGGCATCCCTAATCCAAAACTCACAATTCCAAAACTCTAAATTCTGAAGCTGTTGATCACTGGCATGACACCAGAAGTAGAAAATTCCATACCATGAAACTGCTATTTCATGCACAAAATTATTTAAAATATTTTAAATTACCTTCAGGCTGATGCATAAGCTGTCTATAAAACATAAATGAATTTCATATTTATGTTGGGTTTCCTCCACAAGATGTATCACTATATGTATGTACATATTCCAAAATTCAAAACAACTCACAACTGGAAACTTCTGGACCCCAGCATTTCAGATACAAGATGCTCAACCTGAATCATTGGCTTGCCATCCCCTGCTAGATTCTAACCTCCTTAGAAACAGAAACCACTATTAACAGTAGGCTTTCCACTAAATGCAAGATGAGTGAATAACTTAGACAATTAGTGCTATTTAAATTGTTCCAATTGGGTGGAGAGGTGGCTCAGCAGTAAAGAGCACTCACTGCTCTTGCAGAGGACCCAGGTTCAGTTCCCAGCACCCACATGGTGGCTCACAACCATCTGTAACTCTAGTTCAGGGGATCCAACACCCTCGGGTCTGGCCTTTGTGGACATTGGACCCATGGGTACACTAATATACATGCAGGCAATACACTCATACACATAAAATAAAAATAAATAAATTGTTCAAATGCCTGGGGTATCGGACTTGGATAAATTAATATGTGCTGGGAGAGAAGAAAGCAGTTAAGTATTTGAGCAAGGGTGAGACTCAAGAGACACATAGCAAAGAAATATCATTCTAGCAGTCTTTCACCAAAGTCTTGGGGGAAGTGACATAGGAGATCAGAGAGCAACTTCTGTTAACAACCAAGCAGAATATGCAGTTCTAAAATACTGTATAAAATTATCTTCAGGTGATCCATAAGCTGTCTTGGGAGGTCTCTAAGCTTCCATCTAGGCAAGGGATCTCCATCACAGCTACAGATCTGGTTACCTGAGAGTTTTATTCAGAATCCTTGGGATAAGGTTAGGATAAGGTCAGGTGAGTCTAGTCTGCACTCAGGACAGAAAACTACTGCAATAGGCTGGTGGGTGGCCAGTACCTTGTGCAGAGAGCCGGTAATAAATATTAAAGTAAATAAATAATAAAGTAAATATTTTAGGCTTTGTAAGCCACCCAATCTCAGCAATTACTCAGTGATGCACCAGCTGCTAGAAAGGACACAAATGGATATCTGTGTTTCAACAAAACTTTATTTATAAAAACAGCCAGCCTAAAGATCTGGCCCAATGGACTCACTTCATGAACTTCTCTAAGCCAATGTGCTAAGTCTAATGGAAGATATCCCAAAGCAGGCCAGAGTAATACAGGTTAGGGATTCCTTATCCAAAATGCTAGGCCCAAAGTGCTCTGGATTTTGGAATCTTTGTGTATACGTAATAATGCTCTGGATTTTGGAATCTTTGTGTATACGTAATAATCTTAGGGATGGTACTCAAGTCTTAATACGATGATTCATTTATGTTCCATGCATGCTGATAAACACAGTCTGAATGCAATTTACAGGGCACCAGCACCTTTTTACCTAAAGTGATCACACTTAATATATTCAAAATGCATATTTTAGCAAGGAAAGATGAAGAATCAATGTCTGCTTCCAGCGGGACCATAACTACTTTAGCACATGAGCTACTTGACATCTCAGTCCTGTTGGCTGACCTGGGATGATGTCAAGGACAATACCCTCAGGACCTTTCCCAAATAGCATGTGCTGCACTCACCCGGCCTTGACTACGCCCACATCAGCTACTGTGCATTTCTGTTACCATTGTTTCCATTAGCATATATTTATTGCCCCCAAACAATGAGCTTCACTATGTCATTCTTGTGCGTGTGTGTCAGCTACTTTGATTTTATCTACCCCCATCACCCTCTTCTGTCCCCTTTCCTGCACTGGCATTCTGACCACGACACAAAATCAAATGTGGAATTTTCCACTTGTGGCATTGTATCAATGCTCAAAAAGTTTTACACTTTAAAACCCTTCTGACTGGGGATTTACAGGTCAAGAATGCTCAGCCTGTAGTTCTCCAAACTGGGAGTACATCACCTTGAGTTGAGGGACTTTGCATTTCCAATACTGGCAAAACCACAAGCTACAGTTCAGTAGACTGCATACCCACCTCTTCCAGTCAAGAACTTCTGAGAAAGGCAGAATATAGGAGTCTGCAATGACAACTGGGATGCAGCCAGCCTGTAGTACATCACTCAGAACCGCCTGGCCCAGCCGAGTGCCACGAAGGACCACACAGAAAGTAGCCTCCTGCAGAAACCCAAGGAGGGGCTGAGATTACAAAGCACTCTTGCCATCACTCATTTGAATTCCTGCACATGTGCCATTCCCCCAAGGCTAAAAACCAAACAGGGTCTGAAGCATCTTGACACAAAGGTGCCAAAAGACCTCACCTCCATGAAACAGGAAGAGTTATTTGGCTGCAGTTTCCCACCTCTGCCCTATGGTGCTACCCCACGCCACCAGAGCTGGAGTTCCGTACACGTTCGAAGCCAATGCCTGTCTTCCTCTAGTCAGGTGACCACGTGAGGTCCTACAGTCTGGTTTCTGTGAATGCCAATATACCAAGTATACACGTGGCACGTGGTCTCCATAGGCCTGCCCTCAGTCCCTGCAATGGGAACAAACTCTCTAGAGGACCCTCTAGAGAGAAGGTCTGATCAGGTCTGCTACAGCACTGTCACATAGAAGATGCCCTGCTAACGACATCTGTGAAGACACATTAATAGATGTGATCTGTCTAGAAAAAATAAATATAACAAAAGCAAGCTATCAAAAAACCTCTTCCTCACTCACTCTCTCACCCCCATCAGTGTGGGGGATACTGGTAAAATGGAAGATGTCCAGAGGGAAAACAAGCTGCCATGGACTTGTTTGGCCAGACCTGTGCCAGGGTCTCCCAAAATGAGACCCTGACTCTCTGACTCCCAGTTTTCCCACTTCTTGCCTCTTCAGGAAAAAAAATTAAAAGATTTTTAATTTTTTTAATTTTAAAAGATTAATAAAAAAAAAAAATCACTAGGCATGGTGGCACACGCCTTTAACTTGGCACTTGGGAGGTAGATGAGGCAGACACAGGCAGGTTCCTGTGAGATCATGGCCAGCCTGGTCTACATAGTGAGTTCTAGGCAGGTTGGGGCTAGGAAGTCCCTGTCCTCCCTACTTCCCCCCAAAATATCTAATCTTTAATGTCAGAAGGAAGAAGTTAAGTAAAGTGGCTCATTATCTTTGCTCATAGTACTTGGAAGGACAAAGCAGGAGAATCACAAATTTAAAACCAACCTGAGATATGCAGCAAAATCCTGTCTAAAAAACAAAAATCTACCCACCCCTCAAATATAATTGTAAAAAATAGAAACTAATATCTTCATACTGATTCTTGGATCATGTGAATGTACTATTGGGGCCTGTGTGATTGCTCAGCTCGTAAAAGTACCCGCTGCCAAACCTGATGACCTGAGTTTGATCCCTAGGACCCACCTGTAGAGCAACTCCTACAAGTTGTCCTCTGACCTCCACAGGTGCACTGGCATGCAGGTGTACACACATGTATACACACACACTCACAAAAATAAATAAACCTAATAAAGAAATTTCTTTCAAATGCCCCAAACAGGTACAGAGCTATAGAAAAGGGAGTTCCGGGGGACATGGGCAAACCCTATCTTCCAAACTCCTCCGGATTAGAGAGAAGCATCGAGGGAGGGGGCGAGGTCCACCACAGACGGAACCGCAAGTGGACGCCTGAGGAGCCTGGCCAGATGTGACACATATGGTGATAACTATTCTTCCCGTCTAGACAAAGGTTTCTATAGATACCCTGCCTCCATCACCACCGTTATCAGTCAGACATTCCACTGGGAGCTGCAGCACTTCTTGAGAGAAAAAGTATTTTCACAATCTCAGGATGAGCCAACTCACTGGAGTTTTAAAACTTTAGTAATATATAAAAATCACCCTGCCTCCTTGACATTTCTCCTTAAATGACCTGTCTGAATCTCAAACACTGAAGTGAACAAAGCTCAGACCCTTTCCTAGCACCCAATCCCTTAGATGTCAAATACCCTGCTACGAACACTCCCCGAGAGGCTGCTTTGCCTTGTGGTTGCAACCACTCACGATGGAAGTGAAGGGTGTGCTGTGGGTGGCAAAAATACCCCAAACAGCTCCGTGCCCCCAGGGAACGTACAGGCACACACACGGCAGCCACTCCGGCTCCCGCAGGTCCACGCAGCCGGTGAGAGGCGATGCAGCACCCTGGGGCTGGGGTCAGCTTCCCCTCGTAGCACTAACCCTTCCACAGGCTGAGAGAGGTCTCGAGTGCACTTACCTGCAGCACCTGGGGGTAATCGAAGACCTGGTGCTGGCAGCAGCGTTTGCGGACAGAAAGGACACCCTCCGACAGGTTGGTGCATTTGTCTAGGACCAACACTGACTCTGCGTGCTTGGCCTGGAGAGCCTCCAGCTCCTCTCGGTATTCAGGATGGACAGACATCTGAGACGACAGGAGGAAGAATCTCCGGGCACTACAAGGGAAAAGGAAAGACCACCAGGAACAGTGGCTGGTCAGACAACTTTTAACATTGACTTAAGGCAACAGGTATTTGCTTATCAGTGTCAACATCCATTGGGTTGGGTTTTTAAAAATATTCTATTTATTACTGTTTATTTTATGTGTATGCGTGTATTGCCTGTATGTATATAAGTGCACTTCTGTCATGCAATGCTGGTGGAGGTCAAAAGTGAGCCATCAGATCCCCTGGAACTAGAGTTACAGATAGTTGTTAACTGTTATGTAGGTGCTGGAATTCAAACTCAGGTCTTCTGCAAAAACAGTTCTTAATCACTGAGCCATCTTTCCAGCCCAAATGGGTTTTTTAGTTATGAGTCACATTACTTGGTATTTATAGTATTACATATGGGGCTGGAAAGATGGCTCAGTAGTTAAGAGCACTGTCTGCTTTGCAGAGGACCAGAGGTCAGTTCCCAGCACCTACATGGTGGAAACTTCTGGCCTCTGTGGGCACTGCACATATGTGGTACACTTACATACTTTCAGACAAAACAGTCATACACATAAAATAAAAATAAATAACTGTTAACTATTATGTACTATACAAAAACAAAGTTGATCTATTTGCATTATGAAATATGTAACCATAACCTTTTTATTTGGGAAAAGTTCTTAACATTGTGAAGAACTGCTCATGGCATTTCAAGCCTAGAGAGTGTGATATATGTAAGTACGCACATAGAGAGAAACTAACAGAATGATTGTTTGGACAGAATATCAAAATGTCATCTCTAGATAAATCCTACCCTAGAGTCTGAGGAGAAATTGAGGGCTCGTTGCATTCTTCAAACAAGAAGAGGGTATACCCTTGAAGGGCAGCAGTATCCAATGGCACTCCTGTGCTATGCAAGAATTCTGGCAAGGCCACATGGGCAGGAGAAACTGAAAGCCTGAAGCAGAAAAAAACATCTTCACCACAGTATGGCACCAGGCTTGACTTGTGAGCAGCAAAGATGCAAAAAAGAATATGGAATGAAGAAAATTTCCAAAGGTCTATCTAGTGCCATGCAGATCTCCTTAAGAGACAAAAACATGGGCGTGGGGGCATGTACCAGAAGTCCCGAATACTCAGGAGGCCCAGCAGGAGGTCCTCTGGAGCCTAGGAATTTGAGGCCAGCTTGGGCAGCTCCCGTGGTGTGGTGTTTAAATGCCCATGCTCTAAAAGCTTCCAGCTAGAAGGTCAACTCCCAATGCAGCAGTGCTCAGAGGAGGATCCTATCAGGAGGTGACTAGATCGTGAGGGCTTTGACCTCATCAACAGTACTCCATTTATAGATTTATAAGTTATGAATTACATGGCAGGATGACTCAGTGGGCAAAGCTGTTTGCTGCCAAGGCTGATGACCTGAGATTGATTCCTGAAACCCACAAGGTGGAAGGAGAGAACCAACTCCCATAAGTAACCACCCAAGGTTATCCTCCAGCGTTCACATTCACACACACATGCTCACTCGTACTCATACAAACACAAGCATATTTGCACACACACGTGTGTGTATATATATGTATGTATGCATGTATGCACATAGACACAGAAAGATGCATCTACTCAGATTCAGAAATACAGATGTTAATGTGTGCTGCACATGGTACTCACAAAGGAGGACAGAACTGATTTCAGTATTTAGAAGCAAAGCTGTCCTTCAAACATTCAGTTGCCAGGACCACTATAGCTCCACTCCATGGTGGCTCCCCATCCAGTTCAAGTGCACAGATCTGAACAGGAGTTGGAGGAGTGGAGGTTCCCCCGCACACTGGCTCTCCCTAACCTACTGGGCAGCTGATGGGTTGTGCCCATTTTATTTTTAAGCTAGCAGTTTTTTTTAGGTGAATTTATTTTTCTTCTGAGAACTAAAATGATTAGCTGTGACTTTCATGATGTCTCCCAGCTAGGGCTGAACTCTAAGCTGATGTCTCCTTCGATAGTTATGGTTGTAAACTCCCAATTTAGATCCTTTTAGAAGGAAAATGATTAGAATTCCAGCTGGAGCCACCACAGCTGTGAGAAGCTACTATCAATAGCAGTGTCCTCAGCTTCCCATTGAAAAAGAACTGAGAGGGATTTAAAAATAAAAATAAAAACAGAGAGCTTGCTACCCTGGGCAGCCCTCAGGAGATGTGGGAAGTCCCTTAAGAAGGGACTCTCACAAAGAGCATGGGTCCAGCCTACTGAGACTTCCAGGGCTCCTTCCTTCCTTCTCCAAGTCCCAGGAGGCTGAGGAGGCCAAAGCCTCTCTTTACCTTTTTGGCATTAAGACTTTTGTCTTTGGGGGGCAGAGAGGAATGGTCTCCATAAAAGTAACACACCACTGTGAGATGTGCCAAGTGCTGGTCAGAGGCAAGTTACAGAAAGACTGATGGCCAGTAGAGGGAGGACCTGGTCCCATGAACCTTGGCCTTTGTAAGCTACCTTGAAGACACTGGGGATCTCTTACAGGTTACTGGACCACAAAACTTTAAAAATTATTTATTTCTTTATTTTTATTTTATGCATATGTGTGTTATACCTGCATGTAAGAGCACCCATGTCATGCAGTGCCTTCAGAGGACAGAAGAGGGTGTCAGATCCCCTGCAACTGGAGTTATAGACAGTTGTTAGCTGCCATGTAGGTGCTGGGAATCGAACCTGGGTCTTTTGCAAAAGCAGCCAGTGCTGTTAACTGCTGAGCCATCTCTCCAGCCCATGGACCACAGAACTTTAAAAGTAACTGAAACTTTTAAGTGATCTTAAATTCCATGTAGTTATACATAAGAATTAGGAAGATTAGAGGCTAGAATCAGGGTTCCACTCTCATGGTCTCATTCAACCATAATTACTTTCCACAGGTGTCACCTCCAAGTATCCGAGTTGAAGTAAGTCTCTACCTTCTTCATGTTTCACAGTAGGGATTAAATTTTAGTGTGAATTTTGGTAGGAATGTCTAACAACAGCAGATATTGAGTTTTTCAATTAATATTCATCATTAAATATGAGCAAAAATAGCAAAAATACTCATACACTAGATTTTATTATAAAAATGAAAATATGAACACAATTCTTTGTGTTTTGTTTTTTTGTTGTAGTGCTTGAGATTAAACCCAGGGCCTTGTGTATGCTAGACAAACTCTATCACTGAGCTACATTCCTAGCCCTTGTTTTTTTTTTTTTATTTTATTTATTATTTTTATTTTTTTGTGTATGAGTGCTTGTGTGTATGTAAGTGTACCCATGTCATGCAATGCCCCTGAAGGTCAGAAGAGGGTATCAGATCCCTTGGAATTGGAGTTATTAGCTGCCATGTGTGTGTTGGGAATTGAACCCAGGTCCTCTACAAGAGCAGTCAGTGCTCTTAACTGCTAAGCCCTCCAAAAGAATTTTTTTTTGAGATGGGGTTCCAGATAGCCCATTATGGCCTTGCTACATAGCTGAGGATAACCTTAAGTTCTGACCATCCTCTCTCCATGCACCACGATGCTCAGTTCACATGGTCCCAGGGACCAAACCCAAAGTTTTGTGCACACAAGTAAGCACTCTACCAACTGAGCTACATCCACAGCCTTGCTGTAAAAAATTTAAGCTTGGAGATTGTCATAATAAATGTTAGGGGAAACATGAACCATGCATTTTTATCAAATGAAGACGAATAATGTCACCATGTGCTAAATAAGAGGAAGCTTCCTAGTGGTTCAAACAGAAAACGTGGCAAAGCAGAGTATTTTATCACTCAGCTACAGCCACACAGGCTTGCCAAACCAATGAACCCTATATTAACTCCATATTCACCTTAAAGGATGGAATTCCACTTCAAAGAAACACTCTCATCTATCACATTAAAAGATGGATATGAATTCTATTGGTTTCATAGGCACATTAGTATCTAACTTTTAAACCATCTTAGCTCTACAGCTGTATGAGCATCCAGACATTAGAATGCTTTTAAATTATATTTATTTAAGTTACGGTGTAACAAAAATAATTAAAATGCAAGGGACTTCAAGTAGCCAGAAAAACCTTGAAAATACCACAAAGTTGGGGAACTCACATTGACCTACTTCAAAACCTAGTACAAAGGTACAATAATCCAGTCAGTGAGGCATTTTCATAAAGAGTAACATGTGGATCAAGATGAGGAGTGAGACTCTAAAAAGAAACTCTTCTTTTAGGGCCACTTGAGTTTGAACATGGGTGCCAACACCCTTCAGTGGGAATCTCCTCAGCAAGTGGTGCTGGAACAACAGAAGAAAGAACCTAGACCCTTCCCTCACACACCATACCAAGAGTACCTTGAAACAAATCACAAATCTAGAACTTTATATAAAAACTCTCACAAGAAAATATGTGTAAATCCACAGAACCTTGGACTAGGCAATAGTTTCCTAAATATTGACATTTATGCCAAAAGTATAAGCAACCAAAGCAAACATCAGATACAGTGCAGGACGGGAGACTGCCAGTCAGTAAAGTGCCTGCTGTGCTATCATGAGGATCTGAGTTCAATACCTACCCAGCACCCATGCGAAAAAAGCTACTTGTGGTGGCATGTGCCTGTGATCCCAGGACTGGGGAGACAGTCTAGATAGACTGACAAGCTCCAGGCTGAGGGAGAGACCCTCTTTCAGAGTACAAGGTGAAGAGCAATATAGAAAGACATGGGGGGGAAGGAGGAGGGGGAGGGGAAGGAGGAAGAGGAGGAGGAGGAGGAGGAGGAGGAGGAGGAGGAGGAGGAGGAGGAGGAGGAGGAGGAAGTGAAAAGCAACCTACAGAATGGGAAAAAATATTTTCAGATCATATACCCAATACCAAATGAGGTCCCAGTGCCTGGACTATATAAAATGTCGTAAAATCCTACAGAAGACAATTCAATTTAAAAATGGGCAAAAAACGTGAACAGACATTTCTCCAAAGTAGTTATATAAGTGCTCAATAAGCACACGAAAAGATATCCAATATCCATAGTCATTAGGGAAATGTAAATCGACACAACAGTAAGACATTAGGTCACAGGCTCTAGGGTGGCTAGAATCAAACCACAGACAACGACAGAGCTGGCAAAGACACGGAGGAGCGGGAAACCTATCTGCTGCCTGGTATGCACAATGGTGCAGTCACTCTGGAAAACGGTCTGGCAGTTCATCTGAAAGTTAAACAGAGAGTTACCACATGGCCCAGCAATTCCAGCCCTGGCTATAAGGCCAAGAGAATTGAAAACACAGATTTCCACAAAAACTTGCACATGAAAATCCACAGCAATGTTGCTTCATACAGCTAAAACTTGGAAATAACCATGATTTTCATCAACAAATAAGTAGATGAACAAAATGTTGTGTGGATACTCAATGAAATAGCCCATTAAGGAGATAAAGAGCTCATTCTGTGCTCCAACATGGATAAAGTGTGAAAGATGGTTGAGGGAAGGCAGACAGACAGACAGACACAAA
Organism: Eospalax fontanierii; assembly: GCA_035773235.1. Lineage (NCBI taxonomy): Eukaryota > Metazoa > Chordata > Mammalia > Rodentia > Spalacidae > Eospalax > Eospalax fontanierii. The sequence goes on from CM069526.1 coordinate 21,166,972, forward strand.
AGGCTGCACACTGAGTGATTACACTGCTGTGACATGTCCAGCGTTGGCAGAATCAGAGCGACAGAAAGGAGATTAAATGTTGCAGCAAGTGGAGATCAGAAGTGATCGCTTATGGCTAGAGAGATGGCTCTGCATTTAAGAGTACTGAATGTGCTTGGAGAGGACACAAGTTTGATTCCCAGCACCCACATGGAAGCTAATAACAATCCTAACTTCAGTTCCAGGGGATCTGATACTCTCTTCTGGCCCCACAGGAACTGTACAACATAGGTACACTTAATTACATGCAGGAAATACACTCATAAAATAACAATAATTTTTTTTAAAAAAAGAAGTGACTCCTATTGGCTACTGATATTTGGGGAGTGACAAACATTCTAGAATTAGATAGTAGTGCTAATGACAGCTGCCCAACTCTGAATAAACAACATCAAAAGCCCCACTAGATTTTATACTTTAAAACATCTGACTGCAGAATCTATGGATTGATTATAGTTTACAAAGTAATAACATAAGCCAACTCTGGGCGCATAAGAGGAGGAAACACCAAAGCAGGTGATCTCAGGTGCCATTGTGTACAGATTGCTAAGTCTTCCTTTGTGCTTGATAAAGGAAAAAAATATCTGGAGCTTTCCTGGACTTTTGCACAAAGTTCAAATAATATTTGCCAAACAAACAGTAAGCTACAGAAGTTTCAGTGTGGTTCTAGGCCACATGGTGTAGCACACACAGGAGGCATTTTCTTCTGGGGAGAGTTTCCTGACTTCTCAGAGTCCACATGGGCTTCTAAGAGAAGCCTGGCATGCTCAGAAAATAGGCCTAATGTTCACAAGCAAACTAGGTCCTTGAGACTCATTTCTCCCACCAGTATGAGTAGCTTTAAATGTCACCTGTATGACTTTATGGTGTCCCAATTTCAGAAACTTGCTTATCATCCTCGTGTTTAAGTTCACTAAGCTCTCACCATGAAACAGAACAATTTTCAAACAGTCTCCGACAAAGAAAGAGCCAGACGAAAGGCCTACCATGCCCATGCTATCAGACCTTTTCACACAGCCCAACATGAAAACGAGCCAACCAGAGGTAGACCCACTGGAGCAGTTAAAAAGCAGACCTGGCCTTTGCTTCACTGCACTGACAAAATCCAAAGACAGGTTTTGAGCAAGTTATGGCACCAGGGCACAAGTGTCACACTAGGGGAAGGGCAGACTGCTGCGGGATCGTAATGCATGGGATCTGGTCTGGGGTGACAGTTTGAAACCTAAAGGGTATTAGAATGACAAGGATAGAGATTTGAAGGCAGAGCTGGGGAGATGGCTCAGTTGGTAAAGTGCCCAAATCAGCACTATGATCCAAGTTCAGATCCCCAGAACCCATGGAAAAAGACAAGCATGGTGGCAAGTGTTCCAAACCCCAGCATTGGTAGGGCCTGAGGGGTGAAAATAGGTGAATCCTTGAAGTTCACTGCCAGCCAACCTAACTGAATCAATGAGCTTTAGGTACAGTGAGAAACTGTCTCAAAAAATAAAACAGTAGAGAGTAATCAAGGAAAGATACCCGAGATCCATCTTGAGCCTCCACATGCACATGTGCACATACATGTACTCACTCCCAACCACACACACACACACATGCACACCACACGCACACCACACACACACGCATGCACACCACACACGCGCGCATGCACACCACACACACACATGCATGCACACCACACACACGTGCATGCACACCACACACACACACACATGCACACCACACACACACACATACACACACCACACATACACACACATGCATGCACACCACACACACATGCACACCACACACACGCATGCACACACACGCATGCACACACCACACACACACACCACACACACACGCATGCACACCACACACACACACATGCACACCACACACACACCACACATACACACACAAACACACACACAAAGAGGAAAGATAAATTTCTAAGCAATGGACAGTGTGTTCACAGGCCAGAAAAACAGGGAGAAAGGAATTCTAAAAACGGAAGGGGCAAGTCTCCAGAGAGGAAAGCTGGCAAGGGAGACAATGGCAGACGGCAGACAGGCCTGACAGGTGTTCAGGGAGGTGAGGCTTTATTCTTTAGGCATTGGAAGGGCTGGGCCCAGGTGGAGGGTAGCAAGACTAGAGGCAGGGATGTCAATCAGGATGCTGCTCAGCAGCCCAAAAGGAGATGGAGGCAGCCGGGTGCAAGGTGGAAGCAGAAAAGATGGAGTGGACAGGTCTAACGGATACTTCCGACACAGTGGGTCTTGTTATTATGCTGTGTGAAGCAAAAGGAGAAGGGGTTAAGGTGTCAAAGGTTTCTGCTTTGGGAAGCTTGGCAGAGAGACCCAGGAGTTTCCTAGGACACTAAAAGCTGTAGGAATGGGGTGGGGTAGGCGGCGTGGCCAGCACACACAAGGACTCTGGCCTGAAGTTGATGCTTTGCTTACTGGGATAGCCCCAGGCTATCTCACCAGCACCCCACAGATTCTGTAAAGGAACATGGGCTATACTACAGATCTTACCCTGGGGCTTTCTCCGGAAGAGCCACCTCGGCTGACAGAGGACTATAGACAGGAATGCTGACATCGTAGCCTTGCCTGTAGGTCCATGTAGAAAAGCCACCACCAGCCAACAGCGCCCTGAAAAGAAAGGACTGTGTCAAACACTGGGAAGGAAGGTCTTCCATCTGGCAAATGCCATGGGAAGGGATGGGCATGACTGTGACTTAACAACACACAATGTTACAGAATCCCTGCGCTGGATATCTGCACTCCCAACACATCTCTAGGTATCAGCTGCTTCCCATCGAATCACCAGCCTTCCTTGGGGACCTACAGGCTTGCCTTGCTTTCCATTTTAAAAGATTTTTATTACATTTTTATTTTAATTAAATTATTTATTATCTACTTGTGTGTTTATAAACACGTGCATGTATGTGTAACAAAGCACACATATGGAGGTCAGAGAACAATTTGAAAGATTTGGTTCTCTCCATCCCCCATGTGGGTCCCAGGGATAGAACTTAGGTCATCAGGCTTGGTGGCAAGCACCCTGACCTGCTAAGCCACCTTGCTGCACCATCTTCTATTTATCTAAACACACAACAGACCCAGAGACACCCGGGAACGGTCCCTGGACTACGATTCTTCTTGGCTCCCTGGCAGAGTCATACTTTATTCTTACCACACCACAACAAGAGGAGTAAGCAGGTCTGCAGGAAGATGGGCTGGGCAGTCATTTCTCATCCTCTGCCTGTGATGTCTCTGGAGACCACAGACAAGCAAAGCAGAGGCAGCTAGAAGGTATCGCATCTCACAGCATACTTGCCCCAGCCTCTGCCATCCCTGCCCTGAGCAGTTCCTCCTGACTTCCCAGAGCTCTTTGTCAATCATACAGTCTCAGCCAGCTCCCACTGTACATCCCAGTCACCGGACTTACTAACCCCATTCCCTGTTCAGGAAGTGGAATTAAGGGATGCAGCCTTAGCACCTCTCTGGTAGTCTGCGGGCACAAGCTTTCATTCTCCTTAATTAGAAACACTGACCACATTGTTTTAATTGGATCCAGCAAGTACTACAATGGCACTTCCTCAGAAAGGAAGCAGGTATGGGTCACACAACCTTTGGCTGTTCTTCTGTCCCAGGACCCTCAAACCCATCCAAAGCATTCTCTGGGACAATTTTGCCAGTTGCACATACTACAGAGTCTGAGGCACAATATCTGAACTGAGAAACCACTTTTTTTTTTGCAATATTGATTGCTACCAATCCCCTCCCCACCCTGCTGACAACTTAGAATCCCTTCTAACACAACCAGCTCAAGTTCAAAGATGTTCAAACCACTTCAGGAAATGCCACTCTGTTTAAGCTTGTGAAACTAAGAACTGGTGATCGAGTTAACATGCAAAAAACCTCGCCAGCTGCCAGTCTACTCTGGAAATGTAAGTACTATCCTCAGTAACAACAGACGGTCTGAGTTTTTTCCTGATTAGCATGCAACACTGAATTCATCCAACATGAATTTGGGTGGGCTCCATGGCTACGATGGTAAGCACACCCTGTAGGGCCTGGAGCCTTTGTGCAGAGTAGAAGTGGACCCCATAGATAGGCACCGGGTAGTCCAGGCAAGCCAACATTTGTGGGTGATTAGTCTGTTACCCCAGTCCCACAGGAGAGAGGTTGGTGGGTGTGGAAAGAAAGAAAGCAGGTGGACATCCACTGACCTTCTCTGCTACTCTGTTATTCTGTCCCTATGGCCTTGAACTTGTTATCGCCTTCCAGGCGTAAGGCAGGTATCATGCGGAGGCAGCAGAAAGCATGTGTCTGAGGTATGCCTGTGTCAGGGATCATACACACACACACACACACACACACACACACACACACACACACACAAATCTCAGAAAGAGCCAGAACTGCAGGTAGTCCAGCTCTCCTCACATCACCTTGTCAAGACTATCTTCAACTACAAGTCCTGGCCTCTTCCGCTGAGCGTCACGTGGCACTGCAGGGGAGAGGGCATCTAAGCACCCTATTTTACAGAGAACATGTTTCACACTGACTGCAGAGGGAGTCTGAGCAGTACTGTTTTCCCATCACAGATCTCAAATCAGAGCTCAGTTCCACAAGGGACTGAACAGAAAACTTATGGCCAATAAAGTCCAAGTGTGATGATCCTACTGATGGCAGGCCAAGTGTTCCATCGATGGAGAAGGTCTCCAGCACTGTGCACTTGCCAGGGCTTCTCACTCTGCGAAGCCTCCTCTATCGCCAAGTTGCTCCTGCAGCCTCAGACCTTCCACCCTTCCAAGCTCCGTCCACACAGACTACTCAGTCCTCCTGCTACTGAGCATACATGGTGCCCAAACACAGCAAGCCTGTGAGTTTTTCCTTTGCTCTCCTTAACCCGGCACATGCAATCAGGCTGGAAAAGTCCAGCATCAAGCTTGCAACAAACAAAACAATAATAAAGCCACAAACACTGGCCAGGCCTGCTGCTACTAATTATTTGTTTTGAGTAAAACAAAACTCAAAAACATTTGGGAGACAGGTAAATTTTAATAATGCCTAGATATTGTGATATTAATGGATTTACTGTTATATAGAACAAAATGTACACAGCTATAATTTTGGCACTCAGAAGGCTAAAACCTCCAAAGTTGAGACCAGTTTGGACTACTAAAAGGGGAGGTGGGTAGGATTCAAAAACAACAAAAGGTACTGTGAATATTTTTAGGTATGATAATAGTGTAGCTATACATTTATTATTTTTTATTTTAAAAAAGATCTTTTTAATTTTATGGGAACAAGAGTTTTGTCTGCATGTATGTAAGTGTACCACATATATATCTGGTGCTCATAAAGGCCAGAACAGGACACTGGATTCCCTGGAACTGTAGTTAAGGATAGGCATTAGTCATCATGTGGGTTCTGGAAATTGAATCTGGGTCAGAGCATCTGATGATCTTAACCACTGAGTATCTCTGTAGCCCCTTATCCTTTAAAGAAATTTATTTACTCTTCTTCAGAATATTTTAATATACATTTTAACTTATTACATATGTGTGTAAGTATGGGATACATTCATGTGTGTCTGTGTGTGCACGCATGCACATGTGCTCACACACAGAGGCCAAAGGAGAGCATCGAGTGTCTCCCTATTGTTTTTTGCCTTTGCTCTTTTGAGGCAGGGTCTCCCCTTGGACCTCAGCTTTTTGAGCCCCTGCAAGCCTGTCTCTGCTCCCCTCAGTGCTGGGGTTACAGGCATGTGTGAGGACCTTCCCCACATCTGCTTCTTACGTAGGTTCTAGGATCTGAACTCTGGTCTTCATGTTTGCACAAGCACTCTTAAGCTTGTGAAAGCAGTATGTACATTTTTTAAAGTATAAATCATGCAGAGATTCACAGAGAAGTAGTACAGATGTAATGATATAACATCTGGAACCTGCTGCTAGGTAATGAGGGAGGGGGATAGACCAGATGGAGCAAGACTGTGGGTGTTTGGGTTCACCTTCTACTTTCTCTTCTCTTGTATGGATTTCAAGTTTTCCAAAACATGTTCAAACATAAAAGCAGAAATATTTAAGTGATATATACAAAAAAGGCTAATAAAAAAACCAAGATAGCAATATTCCAGAACATACCTGAGAAAATTAACATTGGTTAAGTATTAAAGAGCTCTAACATGCTCCCACTAAAGTTAAAATGAGGGAGCGTATGCATGTTTGTGTCCAAACATAGAATAACGAGATTTGTGATGGTTGGTTTTAACTGGCAACTTGACACAATGTAGACTCACCTGGGAAAGGAGTCTCAGTGAGGACTATCTAGATCAGGCTGGCCTGTGAGCAAACCTGGAAGCTGGGGGGAGGGGGGTGTCCTTGATTATGTTAACTGATGTGGGAAGACCCAGGCTACGGTGGGCACCAGCCCCAGGTTTGGGTCCTGGATTGCATTAGAGAAGTGAGCTGAGGGAACTTGCACGTGTTCACTTTCTCTCTCTGCTTTCACTGCGGATGTGACTAGCTGCTGCAAGTTCCTGTCTTCTGCAACCATGCAAGCCAAATAAACCCCTTCTCCCTGAAAGTTGCTTTTGCCAAGGTATTTTGTCATGGCAAAGGAAATGAAATGAATATAATATTCTAACAGTGAGGATCACTGAGGAGTGCAATTGGGAGGAATAGAGCCGATTGTTTGGTTTTATTCTTTACACATTATGCAGCTCCTATGCAAAGAATGTGTGCATGAGGTTTTTTATTAATTACATACAGTTTTAAACTGTATACCTGCAGACAGTCTTTAAAAATTTGAAGGAACTAGGAAGACATTTAAGCAGCATAGAAGATATATTTAGGGCTGGGACTATAACTCAGTGGTAGAGCACTTACTCAGCATGCTTAAGGCCCAGGTTCCATTTCAGTCCAGGTCCCTGAACATCTCTGAACATACAGTGTGTAAGTAATTGTACCTGTAAACTTGGGCTTCAGGAGACCTTCCTGAGCTCTAAACTGGCCCACTTACCTTCTAATTTTGGAAATATCTGCCATTCAGCTCCCACACAATTACTCTATGCATCTCCTCCCAATCCAGGAACAAGGACAAAGGAAAAGAGCATTAACAAACAATCTACCACTCCTCACTCAGCAGAAGGCCACTGAGGCATCAGAGTGAAGTGTACCACAAACCAAGATAAAATATGATTTTACCCTCCAGATCCAGAGAGCTCCTTCAGCCTGTCCGCCTGGCACCTTCCCACATTTAACATGTGCACTTGATAAAAATAAAACCCATCTCCCATGTAGCTGCACACAGCAAGATGTCGGCAAGAAGTGAGATGTCCCAACAGAACGAGCTCTTCTGAGAGCACACAGGGCGGGAAACACCTTACCAACAGCTCCTTCCTTCCATGCTCTGTTCTCTTGCATCTCCCTTCCCCAGAAGAGCAACCAAGTGTCTGGGCCTCAGACAGTGTCCTGGCCCACGTCCATGGAACCCATTTCATTCGCACTGTAGCGGGAACTTATTACACTGCTTAAATGTTTAACTGATTTTAGTTTTCTCAGTTCTACAACCTTAGCTTTTTATTATCCTTTCTTTGTCCCTATCTCTTACAAAGTTCTGCTTTTATGTGGGTGTCTATAAAAGCATTAGCCTAGCCAGAAGTCCGGCAGGCGAGGATCACCCTGGAAGAGCTGCACGGGCAGGACTTGTTTGGTCATACTGCCCTCTCTCGTCCAGAATAGTGTCTGTGCCGTTTTGTGTCCTCCACTGGTAATCCTATTTCCTGACAAAAACTCAAACCTGACTTGAGATAATCACTCAAAGCAAAGAAGGTTTAGACCAGCCTTCTGGGTGAAGACAGAAAAAGTATACATTTCCACAGATGACAGTATTAGCCTTGGACAAGCTGAGAACACAGCTGGTCTCAGGATGGGATCAGTCAATAACACTGACCTCAAGTTCATCTGCAGCTCTAAAAAGACTTCAGGATAAACCTGCCTGTACACACACTCTCATAATAACTCTGTAACTTGAATATTGTCCAGGATCCTTATCTGGGGCCCAAACCTTCTACTTTCCTCAAAGCCATAAATCAAGCACAAAAAGAGGTGCCAGGAGCAACAGTTCATTTTAGAAATTAAAGTGTAAAAGTCAGTGCATGAAGGGCAGGGAACTCTAATGAGTGACTCACAGTCACCTCAATGCACTTCTGTCTGTCTGGTAGGCTTTGTCAGAAAGGAAACAGCAAGGACGAAGTAGGGGGTGGGGATTCAGAGGAAAGAGCAGGGAGAGAGGAAGGGGGTGGGAAGGGGGGAGGGGAGGGAGGGAAGTGGAGAGAGGGAGGGGAGGAACATGCTCAGCACCCTCACTGCCCTTTCAAACACCCGCTCAGGGACACTTCACACAGGCACCCCTCTTCCCTCAGAAGCTACTTTCAGCAAATCGGCCCCAATTCAGAGACCGTGGCACGTTAACCTGAGCCTACCTGGTCTTGGGCACTGGGATGCTGTATCTGGAACTAAGCTGCTAGCCCAGACTAAGAAAACAGCCAGTTTTCTTAGAAGCTATTCTAGAATTCAAGCGCTACCTGGTTTCCACAGCCATATGAAACAGGCCCCAAATGTTTATGTCTTAAGAAGAGAAATACCTAAGACAGCTTTCTAGTTTAATAAACAATTCTGCTCATAAATTATGGCCCCATACTTCAAAAATATAATTTTCACAGAAACAAAAGGATCTTAATTTACTTGTTCCTCAGTCATCCATCACAGGGGCAGCCTCCCGACATGCTTACCTGTCCCTAGGGACATCTAGGGCAGTGTTGTAATCTGGGGGACCTCCAGGCAACATGTTGAACAGCAGATGATTTGTACCTCGATCCCACCTATTGAGGAATTAAACAAAGAAGAGAATTCATGGGTCAAGGATGAAGAAAGGATTATCAGATAGGATCCCAAGTGCAAGTAGGCCCAGCAACAAATAGCACCACCTGCTGGATTCTAAGTGGAAGTAGTCCCCAACTCAGGTACAAAGAACTGCAGATCCTTACAGGATGGCAGGTGTTCCTAGCCCCTTGAAATAAAAACTGGAAAGTGGGTACTTCAATCATGTCTACTACATAACTATTTCTGATCATAAAAAATCAAAACCTACCTAAATGGTCATCATTTGGTATGAAACAAAGGTAAATAAAAAATAGAATATCCATAAAATGGAATGCTACAGAACCTTTAAAATTATATTATTTAAAAAATGTGAAGGGCTGGGGAGATCTAGGAATGTGCTTGTCACATAAGGACCTAGGTTTGATTTTTAGTATCTACGTAAAATCCAGGCATGGTGGGGCATTCCTATAACCCCAGGACTGTGAAGGCACAGACAGGAGGGAGGAGGCCCACAGCTCACTGACCAGACAGCACTCAGTGAGATTCCCTATCTCAGAAAACATAAGGTGGAGGGGCTGGAGAGATGTTTCGGAGGTTAAGAGCACCAGCTGCTCTTGCAGAGGACCTGGGTTCAATTCCCAGCACCCTCACAGCAGCTAACAATTGTCTGTAAGTCCAGTCCCAGATACTGCATGAAATGGGTGCACTTACACACATGCAGGCAATACACTCATACACATAAAATAAAACAAAAATAATAAAAAAAAAAAATAAGGTGGAGAGTGATAGAGGAAGACACCTAACATTGACCTCTGGTCTCTGTGCACACACGGGCACACACGCGCACACACACAGAATGTAGCAATAGTCACAGTATGAGAAATGAAATGTGTATCACATGATGCCATTCCTGACCAAAATGTTTATACCTGTACATACATATGTATGCAATATAAAAATAACCAAAAAGCCCATTAAAACACTGACAGCAGTTACCTCTTAGAGGCAGAATATAGTATGAATCTTACATTCTTTTAGCTGAGCTGCCTTTTCAGACTTTTCACGTCACCAGGGTGGGAAGGCAGTGTATTTAAGGAAGAAAGCCATCCTTAATTGTAAACTCCAAGAAGCCAGAGCTCACCACAGAGGACCAGGAATGGCAGTACCAAGGATGGATCTGACAGCACACACCTCCTGTTACACATCTGTCACTCACACACTTGTAAGAAGTATCTGGAAGCTAGCACAACAGGAGATGTTTTCCTGTCCCTTCCTTTTGGATCCCTGAGGCCACTGGAAAATTCCTTGAGCTCTGGTCACTGTCAGATACCTGGAAAGCTGGGCCAGGGCTTGCGCTGTCTCCTTGATGCGCAGGGTGTTCTGGTTCAGCACATCAATGGAGGGGACAAATAGGCAGGCCCGGTTGATGTCGTCCGTGTAGTAGTCACTGTCTGAGATGGCTGTGAGCAGTTCATTGTACTCCCGGGAGATGGTGTTGCTGACCGGGACGCCTGCATCGTCCACGTACTTTTTCAGGGAGTAGATATACACCTTGATTTTGTTCTTTGGGTTGAAGCCACAGCGGTAGACATCGAAACATGTGTGCATTCTGCAGCTGAGATCCCCTCGCTCTGGGATGGGGCTCTCAGCTGGCAGCCGAACCACCGGCACGTCCCGGACGCTGCGTTTCTCCACGCTCCAGTCTCCGGAGGACTCAATGGAGTGGGGCCAGAACTGAAACATGCCTGTGGCGATGAGGCCCAGGAGGACGACAGAAAAGAGGGCGATGTAGTAGATTCGGTGCTTGGTCTTCATTCTTGGGATGAGGGCAGGACCCCGGATACTGTACTTGACCGACGCACACATAATGACACAGATAACCTCTTCTCATACGCCTGGTCACCAAAGGCAAAAACAAGAAAAATCAAGTATTTAGGGCAGTGAGTGATAACCCAAAAGGGCTATTCAACCTGTAACATACCGATTTTTGCTTTGCTTTGTTTTGTTTTTGTTTTTAGAGAAAGATAAGGTTTCACATAGCTCAGGCTAGCCTTGAACTCACTGTTTAGCCAAGGTTAACCTTGAACTCCTGATCCTCCTTTCTTCAGTTTTACAGTTATAGGCATGAGGCACTGTACCCAGTTCTAATATGCTTCTTTCCCTTGTACAGTTTGTTGAAATGGTAAAAAGGGTTTTTGACACTGGCAATATAAGCAAATATATGACTACATATATATGATATAATCTACTTAATATTTTATACTACACATAAATAGGTAATATGAATGTCAATATACAACATAAAGTTACAGCTGTGCCCTGTGAATACTCACTTAAAGCACAAGCTGAGAGATGCAAGGCCCTGGGAAGGAAGTGCTGAGCAAAGAGGAAAATCTGAATCAGGGTAGCTACAGACAATGATTTCATTTTGAAACATTTGTCTAACAAAATGAGAGTCCACCTAGACCAAACAATGCTCTGTAACCCTAAAAGTCTGTTTTCACTGATATCTTCACTAAGCCTTGACAAGCCTCCACCAGATACTGTAAAGGAGACAGGGTTGAAAGCAAAGTGGACGCTGCCTAGAGGCACTGCCAGGCTTGGAAGGGAGAGGAGTTAAAGCCAAGGGAATGCAGATGGTGAGAACAGAGGAGGAGGAGAATGCTGGGGATCCCAGAAGAGACCCGTCTCTCTTTACATCTAGTGCATCTTAGTATCTTTCAACCAGAGGGAAGCTTGGTCCATTTACATGAAAGGAATATACAAATGAATGGGGGAGAGAAAGAGTGAGGAGGAAGAAGACAGGAGAGAAAGGGGCCAGTAGGTGAGTCCAATTCCAAAGACAGGTGCCAAGAATTCTTCCCATCCACCTGTGAATGTGCCTTGCTCCTCTCTGACCCAAGGGTGGAAGCCCCCCACCCCAGTCTGGCCCCTTGTCACCGAGTAGGAATCTGAGCCCCAGCGGAAGGCACCCCGGACAGCCATACCAGTCATCTGTCAGGGAACAGAGCAGCAGTCCCCACCCAAGGCTGCACACAACACACTCACCGTCACTCTGAGCCACTGCAAGACAGCAACGGGGAAATGAAGCCGGCAGCAGGCATGGCCGGCTGCGACGTGAAGGGACCGTGCAGGCCTCAGCTGCAAAGGCAGAGTTGCACTGCAGACCGTAACTTAAGGTGCTTAATAGACCAGCTTCCCACCGCTCACGCCCACATTCTGGGGGCAAGGGCAGAGTCTGAGTGTGATGGGCAGCTGCCACAGACTGACCAGGTGATTACAACGAGCACTTCGGCATTGCACATTCAAGTCTCATACTATACATGGCCTCGTCTCACTTGGGGAGGTCTCTGAGGTCAGAGAAGTAAATCAAAAGCTCAGAGGCCTTCACAAGACAGACCAACCATCTTCACTTCGGCCAACTGAAGCTCTGTGAATCACTGGCCATACAAGATAACTGTGCAGCCTTGAATATTTAAATCATTGCTGGTTCAGGGGACGATGGGCCACTGTCAAAAGTGACTTCACCTGCGCCTCTGAGACCATGAACCAGAACATGTTGAGGAATTAGCCTGTCATAGACCAACATGTGGCAGTTCATCCATTTAAGGATCCAAGATGATCATCTTTGGGGTATACATATCAGCCACGCAATGGATGCTGGGAGACTCCATGAAGGGATTAAGAACTTAAGGAGTTGTTCGCTTCTCTGCCATTCTGACAGCAGGACACCCTCTGCCAGTCTCCATGCCCCCCGTCCCTGTGTGGTGTGGTTTCACTGTCCCTCTGGGTGCCCTCCCCGAATCTGCAGAGGGAAAAGTTGACACAGGACTGCTTTCTACCAGCCCATAGGCAAACTTGGCCAGCAGGCTCCTGAGGTCTACTTACACACTAAATCAGTGCTCCCCACACACTACAGGGCAAGAGGCCCAGCGAGTCACTGTCCCACCATTGCAATTTGTACCTTGCAAGTCTAAAATAAGGTCAGAGAAAACGCCACTGAACAAGCTGACCTCATTTTGTACACTCAGGTTTGAAACCTCGCTTGTTTTAACAAGTACCTTTTAACACAGTGGGTTTCTAACTTTTTAACCTAAAATCCACAGTATAAAATCCATTTTATAATGTAGCCCAATACAGATAGGTGTATGTGCATGTATTTGTAATAATACTTCACAGACTGACAATTGACTTAGCCATAGCTTATGGAATAGACCACACGATTACCTTTTTTTTTTTTTGTTTTTAGTTTCTAGCTATAACTGACTAACTCAATCCTATCTCCGAAGAACAGGCGACCCACAGTTGGAAAAATGATGTTTTCACATAAAATAAGGGTTAAAGGAATCAAAAGAGGATCCACACATGAGCTTTACAAGCTTTCACGAGTTATAGACTAACTATAAAAAAAAAGATCTGTCTATCCCCAACACTGAGGGGCTAAAGCAGGAGGAATGAGCTCCAGGCCAGCCTTGATTTCATAGAGATCTACTTGCCTTTGCCTCCCAACTGCTAGGACTGAAGGCATGCATCAAGATGCCCAGCTGAAGGAAATAATTTTTAAGGCAGAAAAAAATCATTAATTGAAAAACAAGATAAAGGCTGGAGAGATGGCTCCAAGGTTTAGAGCATGATTGTTCTTACAGAGGACCTGGATTTGGTTCCCCCCAGCAGCCACATGGCGGCTAATAACCCTATTCTGGTCTCCAAGGGCACTGCACACACATGGTACACTTACATACATGTAGGCCAAACACTCATACACATAAAGATAAAATATTTTTTTAAGTTTTTAAAGAAGATAGGAGATGAAATGGCTCAGTCAGTAAAAGCGTCTGCCAGGCAAGCCCAGTCACCTTTGTTCAATCCCCAGAACCCACAAAAAGAGGAAGGAGAAAACGGGTTCCATAAAGTTGTCTTCTGACATTCACATGCACACCTACCCCCAGCCCTACAGACAGATACGCACATATGAAATAATACTAAATTTTAAAGTAAAACTCTAAAAAAGAGATAAAGGTGATCAAGACTAAATACTACCTCTTTAAGTAGAAGTGGCATGTGATTAACTGGTAAGATTCACTAAGATCAAGAGAAAAAAATGAACAAGAAATAAAAAGGAGAACAGAACTCTTTTTCAAATATCAAATGCCCAAATACCAAAAAGATAAGATGCTATATATGAACTTGTGCTGCACATCTGAAATCATGAAGTAGAAAATGTCTTAAATATTCTTCTAGGGGTGGAGTGATGGCTCAGCACTTAAGAGCACTGGCTGTTCTCAAAGAGGACCCAGGTTTGGTTCCCAGCACCCACATGGCAGCATCTGTCCTCCAGTTCTAGAGGATCGGACACCCTCTTCTGGCCTCCTCGGGCATTGCACACATAGGTGCACCTACATACATGCAGGCAAAACACTCATACACATAAAATAAAGACAAGTAACCAATTTTTAAAAACGTAAAAGTAATGATACTAATAAAAGATTCAAGATATTCAACTCCAAGAAGAAAAACATATATAAAGAAAAGTCCCACCAAGCTATGTTTTAAAAAGAACACAAAAACTTAAAAGAAAGCTAAATTGAGCTTCAGACAGACAGAAAATTTATTCAGATAGAGTTGAAAAAATAAACATATAGACAGGCATTGTGGTGCATGCCTTTAATCCAAACACTTGGGAGGCAGAGGCAGGTGGACCTCTGTGAGATCAAGGTCAGCCTGGTCTACATAGTGAGTTCTAGGACAGAGGGGGCTACCGGGAGAACCTGTCTTAACAAACAAAAACTAAATATATAAAACAAAACTACAAAATATTCAGAACACAGTAGACAATACTTTTTATTTCTGGCAACAAAGTTTCTAAAACAAAATACAAAAAAGAGAAAACTATAAAAAGTTAAAATGAAAATTTTGATGTTATAATTAAGGACTTTTCCATCAAGAATGCCAGAAATGCACTGGGGAGATGGCTCAGTGGGTAAGGTGCTTATAGTGCAAGCACGAGGACCTGGCTTTAAACCCCAGAACCCACACAAAAGCTAAACACAGTGGAATGCATCTTTAATCCCTGTACTCCTAGGCAAGGTGGAGGCAGAGACAGCTGGCCTACTAGCCTGACAACTAGAAACTGTGTCTCAAACATGGTAGAAAGCGTGTGCAGAGGGAAGGGGGGGGCACCTGAGATTGTCCTCTGACCTCCACACGCACCCATATTCACACACACAAATGCATGTGCACACCCAGAACAAAGATACAAAGAAAACATCAGAAGGAAGTTAAAAGGACAAGCGACACATCTGAAGAAGGTATTCGCAGCATATCTAACACAGTGAAAGGACTAGCAACCAAAGCAAAGAACTTGAATGCCTGTTACTCGGTTCCAGGGGTTCCAGCGTGCCCTCTGGCCTCTGAGGGCACCTGCACACAGATGGTACACATACAGACAAGCACATGATGCAAAACAGAAACAAAATTTAAAGATCTTTAAAAGAACTCTAGAGGATAAACAAGGCCAAACAGAAATCTAAACAAAAGACTTAAAGCACTCTGAAGGTCAGAGTTTCTAATCTCGGCTACCACTGCTCATATTTTGTGCCATATAATTCTCTATGTGGGGAGCTATTTTATAGATCATAGCATTCTTTTGTAGTGTCCTTGGCCTCTACTCAGTAAAAACCCAGAACCCTAGTTTTATCCACCAAAAATGTATCCAGACATTGCCAAACACCTCTGGGGGAGGCAAAATCATCCCAGGGTGAGAACCAGTCATACAGGTCACAGTGGCATCCAAGCTTCAAAAAGGCTGTCCCACAGCAAATTAGGATCAGTTCCCATTGTCCTGCTGGGTCATGAGAGAACACCCCTACATCCACACACTCTTCCTATCTATCCCCCAACTCCACACATGTCCCCCATCTCTTGCTAGTCCACATCAGCTAGGTCCTGCAGCCTCAGGCACCTGAAGACAATCCAGCTTAGGAGAAGATGAAGTCAGAGGGAGGAAAAGGTGAATCCTGGTATGCACAAGCAACAGCAGCAGCCTTCAGGAAGGGCTCTGCATGGTGCCAGGGAAGGCTCTGCATGGTGCCAGGGAAGGCTCTGCATGATGCCAGGGAAGAGCTCTGCAGGGTGCCAGGCTGGGTGAAACTGCTCTCCTCTACCAAAGAGGACTCTTGCTGGCACTGCGACCTAGGAAGCCTGAGAGTTCAAAGTTCTCAGTGTCTCTATCCAGTCTCTCCACCCCAGGGTTTCCTCCCTCCTGTGGCCTTGAACTTGAGGGCAACCTGTCAAGGCTCTGCCTTTGCTTCCTTTGTAGTTCCCCCACAATGATGATTCAACTCTGGCCCCCAATTACAGGACATGCTACCACAGAGCCTCCCACGCTTCACCATGTGCTCTGTGTTGACATCTGGATGCCCTTAGTCTAGCATTCTCTGACCTCAATGCTCCTAATGGAGATGCCAAGAACAGGCCAAGGCCACTACCTTCCAGCCCACGGACCATACCCACTCAAGAGCTAAGGCCAACTGCAGCTACCACCTTCCCTCCTCCCTGGATCTCATCCCAAGTTGCCACTTTGGGAGTCCTTCAGTTGTGACACCTGAGTAAACGGGTTACCAACTCAATGCTCAAGGGGTCCTTGCTGCCACCTGAGGGCAACCCAGACAGTCTCAGAACGCTGTTCTCGTAGCCTGCTTGCTACAGCCACTTCTAGTACATAATGGCATGGCCTGTGCTCTGCCAAACTAATAATAAAAACCAGGTTGGGCATAAATAGCTGGCGGGAAAGGGACTCCAGAAAACCAGAGATGGAGATGGAGATAGAGATAGAGACAGAGACAGGAAAAGTGCTCTAGGGTGATTGTGGAGCTGGCTGACACATTGAGCTGGGCAACAGTTCAGTCCTGCTAGTACTCCGAAGATCTACACAGAACACATCTCAGAACCGCCCTGACCACTGACAGGGCACTGAGCAAGCACAACCCACAGCCAGCCTAGACACGTAAACTCCTCCAGGGCTAAGGTAGCCTTTATAGGCTAAGTCGGCACCCAAAGACTACACAAATTCTGAGGAATAAAACTGAGGCTGAGGCAAGCACTTGGGAGAGGGAGTGACTGGGGATATAGCTCAGTGGTAGAATGCTTGCCTAGCATGCCCTAGGTCCTGAGGTCCATCCCCAGCAATGCAAAACTAAGATAAAATCAGCTCCTTCCTGCTGAGGCTGAGAGAGTATCTATTTGGGACAAGTGCCTCTCACCACTCATCAAAGAAGCTTCTCTGTGCAACAGATGGAGACTAATACAGAGTTCCACAACTGCTCAAATGCAGAGAATAAGAGTCTGTGACACTCAGCCCTAAGCCACACATTTTCAATGCAACCTCTACACTCAAGATGACTGCATCTCTCAACTCTCACCAGACAGGCTTCCTTATGCAGCAGATGGCAATGAACGCAGAAATCCACAACTGACCAATATGCAGAGAATAAGGGGCTGTGTGGAGTACGGATCCTAACAGGACACTATTTCAAATCTGCTCCTGAGGCTCGGGAATTGCTGTGGAAGGGGACGGGGGAGACTGTAAGAGCCAGAAGTGGTGGATGACCACAAGGAACCTGAGTTTTCCAGACAGCCGGTTAGTAATACATATAAACTCACAGCAAGGGTGACAGCATGCACAAGTCCTATGCAAGTTCAAACCAGACAAAAATCTCAGCATAGTCATGGGAGAAGTAGGTAAGAAACCCCAACCCACTTAAGGAACTTTTGGCAACTGGTAGCTGTTGGGAGGAAGAGAGACAAGTTTCCTACAGGGATGGGGCTCTTGGTAGGCTGACCAGGCTCCAGTGCATGGACCCATGCTGAAGGACATGTGGGGACACAAATCAGACTCTATAGGCCATATTGTATATATAGTAGGATATACCGAATTGGGCGGGGGGGAAGGGGGATGGGATAGGATGTACAGATAGGTGAGGTGATCTAAACACCATCGAATTATATTGCATGAAAATCGCAAAGATTTCAATAAAATTTGTTCTAATATACATACAAAAGGAAAATAAATAAAATGGGGGAAGGGCATAAAATCAGAGTGGAGAGAAAGCTCTTTACTGGACAGTGTTTCCAGAATAAGAGGCCTTCACTGTGAGCATCCACCTCATGTTCTGCACACTTCATTACAGCACTTGCCACATTAATTAACTATCTGCAAGGGGTTTGAGCTCAGCAGTTATGAAGACTAGCTGTTCTTGCAGAGGACAGGGTTTGATTCTCAGCACCCACAGGGGACTCTGTGGGCCCTCTGCTGGACTCCACCGGCACTGCATGACATGGGCACACTTACATGCAGGCAAAACACTCATCATACACATAAAATAAAAATAAATCAAAAAATTTCAAATAATAATTACATGCCAGTCTGTCTCCTCTACTAGCTGTGATTTTCTTGCAGTCTTGCTCAGTATTCTCAGCATCTAATAAGAAGTCTAGAACACATTTCATATTGACATAAATGTGGGTGGAATGAATGAATGAAAGTCTCTTTCCCTCCCAGTTCCACTAGGGCACACCATTCCACACTCACACAGTCTGAGTGTACTGTGAAAACTTCTGAGTACTTTCCTTCCAGAACTGGAAAGAATTTCCAAAGGAGAAACAATGGTTGGCTAGTTTCAGAGACTCAAGAGTTTTCTGTACCGCGTTCGTAAGAAGAGCAACCACACCAAGAGCATGACTGGCCTACATACCTGCACTCCACTTGATTGGTTTTGCTTGTGTGTTTGAGACTGAGTCTCATATAGCCCAGGCTGCACAGGAACTGGAGGAGAGTGACCTTGAACTCAAGACCTTCTTACAGTCACCTCCCAAGTGCTATGATTACAGCCATGGACAACCATCCCAGTTTATGCCGGGCTGGGGATTCAACCCAAGACCTTATGTATGCTAGGAAAGCACTACCAACTGAGCTACACCTCTAACACACCCCCACTTATAAACCTGTACTGATCCGTCCCGGCATAAAGTGTGCACTTAGACCTGGTCATAACTGTTCCCCCTCATATCATGACCTGCATCAAAACAAGAATCTCATTGCAGAGCCCTACAAACTTTATCCTCCTTAACACCCATCAAACGTGTTCCTGCAGAACACTCAGACCATCTGGTCAGCCACAGAGCAATGAGTCACCGGAAACCACTCTGACCCAACCCACTGGCAGCATGAGATGTGTTGTTGGTTCCTGGAATGACTTACTCCTAATGCTGGCCTGAAAAGTTTCTCTTCCTTGCTCCAGGTTCCACAACTTCTTGTCTTTGAACCTTTTAGAGAGGCCTTCCCTATTGAACTCTGAAGGACCCTGCTACACTGATACTTAACCCTTCCTGAACAAAGCAACCAAACAGGCAGGAAAGCAGGAAAACTCACAAGTCACGGCCTTAACTGACACGATCATAATTAAAGTTACATTATAGCTAACTACCTCTAAAAAATGATCTGCAGTATAAATATGCTGATGAATTATGGCAATTACACTACAAGTGATACAACGGTATTATTAATTAACTAAACTTTGCTGAGTGCCTGCATTGTGCCAGGGTCTGTTCAAAGCGCTTTGGAAGTGTAAATTGATTCAGTCTTATTTCATCTTCATGACAGCGCTGTATAACCCTCACTGCAAAGCTACCTAAGTACCTCTACTGTTAAACAACCGAATGAATGTAATGCTGGGGTTCAGGTCCCAGCAACCCGGCTCACCAAATCACTAACCATTCGCCCAGGCACGTGTAACCCGGCGGCTAAAGTTAGGGAAAGCGAGAACGATGGTAACTCAATCACATATATTATTACTCTCAGCAGTCTATGGGCTCTGGGACGCACCAAGCTCAGTTCAAGAACTTAGGATTCTTTTGTTGACATATAAGAATTAAAACAGACATATTCCAGGTTAGTTGCCCAGAAAATTAGTATCTCAGACAAATAAAGGGTAGGGTCTTTCTAGACTGGCACTTCCCAGCACGCTATTTGACTGTGAGAACTGGAAACACAACCGGCCTGGTGCACCCATCCAGGCCCACGCTCGGAACCACTCTCCACACCGCGTCCCATGCAGGATCTGCCCGGGAAGCCACCGGCAAGCGAGCCAGGACTCAAGGCCTCCCCGGGCGTTCGCCCCCGAGCGCCCGGTGGCCGCGGGCAGCCAGGTCCGGAGTGCTGGGCGTGCCCGGGGGAGAGCGCACAGGTGGGGCTGCGGCAGCCCCCCGCTCCCCGAGGCCCGGCCCCAGGCCCGCCCGGCCGGCCCGCGCGCCTCGCTCACCTCGGCCACGGCCGCCTCCCGCTCGGCCCCGCGCTCGGTCACCGGCTCATGCCGCGGGCCCCGGACACGCAGGTCGGACCCCGCGGAGACGGGAAGCCGCAGCCGCCGGCGGCACCGGGTCTGCAAGAGCCAGCCGGGAACGCGGCGCCGGCCAGTAGCTCCCGGCCGCTGACACCGCGCGCACTGCGCATGCGTAGCGGCCGCGCCGCGCCCCCTGGTGGCCAGGAGGAGTCAGCGCTCCGCCGGCCGGCCTGCCTGGAGTCAGGGTAGTTCCAGAGATGGGCAGCCCCCTTCAGCGTCCACCCAAAGGAGGCGCCACCCTCCCTCGTAAAGCTGTAAAAGAAGATGGGGTTGGAGAGATGGCTCAGCGGTCAAGAACACTGGCTGCTCTCTCAGAGGACCCAGGTTGGACTCCCAGCACCGACCTGGGGCTAACAATCATCCGTAGCTCCAGTTCCAGGGGAGTCCAACGCCCTCTTCTGACCTCCATGGGCGTTGCACGACGCACGTGCACTTACATGCAGGCAACATACTCATACACATAAAATAAAAATAATAAATAAAAATTTAAATTGTAAGCATTTTTTATAAAGCTGTAAAAAAATGCAAACATTTCTGCCAGGTGTGATGGCTCATGAGGCAGAAGAATCATCCATGAGTTCGTGGCCAGCCTGGACTACAAGGTGAGATGCTCCCATTATTCTCCCGCAAAAGAGTAAGCATTTTGTATATCTAGTGCTGGTGATCCTGCAACAGTCTACAGGGCAATTTGGCACTGCCCATCAAAGTGTAGAATGCCCTGGACCTCCTAGTTCCAGCAAACCCTTTAGGTAGGGTTTACCCAATGCAAAGTCATAATGTATGTTAAATATTTATGACACTGTGTCTAAAAATAGCAAGATACTGGAAGCAACCAAGATCAACTATGAGGCACAGAACGGAGGAATGGAAGGAAAGCACACATATGTGGGCACAGAAATACCTCCAAGACATGTAAATAAGAAACCATAGTCCCTATACGGTCACTTTTAGGTAAAATATGTTTGTGCAAAAACAAAAAGAAAATATAAGGCAAAACCACCAAGCTGACAACTTGAGTTTGATCCCCAGTGACAAGAACCAATTCCCATGAATATTTCTGACTTCCACATATGCGCAGTGGTACATGTGCCCACACTCATACAGTACACAAACAAAAAAAAGTAACAAGAGAAATTAAGTTTTGGGTCAGCGAGATGGCTCAGTTTATAAAGTACTTATCACAGAAGACTGACAACCTTAATTTCATCCCTGGGCCCCACATGGTGGAAAGAGAACCAACTCCTGCAAATTGTCCTCTGATCTAGAGAGAGAGAGAGAGAAATGTAATTTTTAAAAATTGTGTATATGTAACTGCTTACATTCAGGTATAAATATAATGCTTCTTTCAAAAAAAAAATCCAAGAAGCAATTATAGTTTGAGAATTAATTGTGGAGGCAGAAATGGGGATCTTTCCAGTGTGTTTTTTTCCTGTGCTATTTACAGCACTTAGCCTTATACATGCACAGCACCATTTGACACACGGCAGGAAGTTCTAAAATACTAAAAAAAAAAAAAAAAAAAGCGGAGTGGCGTTATTGAGAGATTAACGTCCCTGGTTGCTAGTCGGGATGCAAGATAGTAAGACATTTTGGTCCCTGCTATATTTTGGCGCCACCTGGTGGACGTTATTATTACAGCTTAAATATTCAAGGAACTAATTCCCAATTTAAAGACTATGAAGGCTTTCCTCAACAGCAGTGATTCCAAGAACACTTTTGAGTTCACGTTTCATTGTTACAGATCTAAGGAGATTTGGAAAAGAGCATTCTAGGGATGCTCTCACATCCAACAGAGTATGGCTTTGCACTCCACAGACACACTCTGAACATGATACACAATTTAGCATGTACACACCCATTTGAGTGGACAGCAGTGACAACCAGAGCGAGATTCCTAGTATCCCAGTGAATACTGGTTTTGCCTTTTAAAAGTAGGTCAACAGTAGTTATCTGGGCTGGGAGATTGTGACTTCTTTCTGTGTTGTGTCTTTTTCTTCTTCTTTGTTTTTATGTATATTCTAAAACATTTTTTAAGTGTTCGGTTATTATAGCATTAAATGAAAACCTACTGTGTTGATGAGTTGTGTCAGGCATGGACTTTGGGGGACCTTGTGTATCTTACTCACATTTTAGAACCTTAACTTATATAACACCTGGTACATGGCAAGCATTCAGTGTTTGTTGAATTCATAAAGGATGGCAGGGGCAGGGAAGAGGTTGCTCTTGTGCATAAAACAAATTCGCAGTGAGATTACAAAAAGCAGAGGGTGAAAAGCAACAGAGGAATATGCAAATACAATGCCGCAGGTTTAAGAGGGAAAGAGGCCACAGGCAGCTAGAAAGATCTAAGGTGATTCCAAATGAGAGCTGATATCACAAGCCAAATGTGATGGATCACTCCTGTAATCTCATGGAGACTGAGGCAGGAGAGTTTGCAAATAGCTTGGGCTACACAGTGAGATAGCGTCTCAAAAAAAAAGTTGATATCCTTTTGGTCTTTGAGGATATTTAGGATGTTGATAAGTAGAGATAAAGAGTATCCTAGGCAGAGAAAAAATGGCCGAAACAAGGCCTGGGTGAAGGCAGCAGCAATCAGGAAAGACAAGCATCCTACTTCCGGGTGTGCTTACATACTGCAGTTACACTTCCAGGGGCACACCCCACACACATGATCAGAAGCAAGTTCAGAAGCCGTGATATTAGAAAGTACTGGGACAGATGAACCTCCTTAACATCACTCTTAATAATAATTCCCTAAGCGTTCTCCAAGCAATATATTACAGTTTGCAGCTATTACACCTACAGCTACTTGTATACTTTCATTAGACTTGTATCATATATATAATCTAGAGATGATTTAAGTATAGAGGGGAGCCAGGTAAGGTGGTGTGGTGTTTTGAATGATGAATGTAACCCATAGTCACCAAGTACCAGAACACTTGGTTGCTTGGTGGTGCTGTTTGGGGAAGGTCATGGAACCTTTCGAGAGGTGCGGGTTGCTAGAAGAAGCACGTCACTGGGTGCAGGCTTTGAAAGATCGTAGCCTTGCCCCACTTCCAGTAACTCTCTTGGCTTCCTGTGCCTGCTTGAAAATCTGAGTGCTCAGCTTTCTGCTCCACTGCCTCCTGCCGTCTCCCCGTAGACTCTTACTGCTCTGGAACTGTAAGCCTGACGAACTCCTCCTCTAAGCTGCCTTGCTCATGATGCTTTATGCAAAAGAGAAGTAACTAATACAGGGGGCCATTGCCCATAATATCTGTACTAAGGAGGCCAAGGCAGGAGGACTGTCTTGAGTTTTAGGCAGCCTGGGCTATACAGTGGTTACTAACCCAACCAGTTCTGCACAACAAGACTCCTCTCAAAAATGAATAAAATGTACAAGGAGATGTGTCTAAGTTACATTTTTATAAGGGACTGGAGTATCTGCAGATTTTTTAAACTTCAGAATTATTGTGCGTGTGCATGTGGAAGAGATATGCATGCCTCTACATACACATGGAGGTCACAGGACAATTTTGTTGAGTCAGTTCTCACTTTCCATCTTTATGGAGATTACAGGTTACCAGGCTTCTACAGTAAGTGCCTTTATTCACTGAGCCAACTCGCTGGCCCAACATCTACAGATTTTTTAGTATTCACAAGGGGTGCTGCACCAGTCTTCTGCAGGCTCTGAAAGATGACTCTATGTAACACACAAAATAATTACATCTTAAAGCATGAGCCCAATGTGGTGGTACACACTTTTAGTTCTAGCACTCGGGAGGCAGAGGCAGGCAGATCTCTGTGAGATCAAGACTAGCCTGGTCTACATAGCGAGTTCCAGGCTAGCTGGGCGACAGGGAGACCCTGTTTCCAAACAACAACCACAATAATAAATAAATAGCAACTTATAAACAACATTATTTTAGAACTTTAAGAAAAATAAACATTTTCTAAATATAGAAACTCAATCAGATTAAGGCAGGTTAGACCCAGCTAAAGAATGAATTAGATAGAGAGATGGCTCAGCAGGTAAGCATACTTGCTGCTCTTCCAGAGGACCCTGGTAAGGTTCCCAGCATCCACATCAGGCAGCACACAACCGACTATAACTCTGGTTCCAGTCTTCTATGTTCTCTTCTGTCCTCAGTAGGCACTGCATGCATGTGGTATACATATATACACTCGGACACATGCATACATATACACACACAAAAATAAATAAATAGACAAATTCTTTTTTAAAAAAGAACTAATTATAAAACTGTGCTAAAGGTCAAAGAAACTATTCAGAGTGTAACACAGAGAGTCAAGAAGAAGAAAAATATGAAAATAAATGAGGAGACACAGAGGCAGTAAGTCATCTCTCATACATTCAACAGAAGTTCAGAGGGAGAATGGGAAAAATACAATATTAGATAATATGGGCTGAGAAGTTCCCAGAGCTGATGAAGGCTGCCACATACACAAGAAACCCAGTGCATATAAATGAGATAAATAAAAACAAATCATTCTCTAGGCATGCAGTGGCAACACTGACAACAATAATAAAGAATGTCTTTTAAAAGGCTTTGAGAAATTGACTTGGGAAAGAGCCACAGACACAACAGGCATAATGGAAAGCAGAAAATAACTACCGACCTAGAATTCTATAATCACTAAAGTTGTCTTTCAAAATCAGCAAAATACAGACATTCTCAAACAAGCAAAAGCTAGGAGTTTGTCACCAGCAGATGCCATTCCCCAAAGGACACTGAGGAGCCATGCTCCAGACAGAAGACACAGCACTAAAATGAAAGCCTGAGATTCACAGAATAAGCATGTGATTGGTGGAAGCAATTGTCACCTGTGTAAAACAAGATTTTTGTAAGGTTAAAAATGAAAATCAGGGAGCTAGAGAGATGGCTCAGCAGTTAAGGGTACTGGTTGCTCTTGCAGATTGAATTGGGTTCCCAGCACCCACAAGGCAGCTAATGATCATCCATAACTCCAGTGTCAGGGGATCTGAAGCCTGCTTTGGCTCCATAAGCACTGCATGACAGGGATGCACTTACATACATGCAGGCAAACACTTAAGTACATAAAATAAAAATAAAAAAATAAACTTTAGGGGCTGGAGAGAGGGCTCAGTGGTTAAGAGCACTGGCTGTTCTCGCAGAGGACCCCAGTTCAGTTCCCAGAACCCACATGATGGCTGGCTAACAACTGTTTATAACTTCAGTTCCAGAGGATCTGATGCCCCTTCTGACCTCTGCAGACATTGCACAATACAGGTGCACCTATCTACATGTAGACAATACACTTAAACACATAAAATTAAAATTGAAAAATTTTAAAATAAAAGTAAATTTTAATTAAAAGTAAAAATGAAAACAGACCACCAAACAGTGAGGAGTTACTGGGGACAAAAGGCTCCAGGTGTGCTAGGCCCTTGTGTTGCTGAAAGGAAGGTCAAGATACAAAGTTTTGATTCACAAGTCCTGTATATAATGTTATAATGTCTAGGATAACAATCAGAAGATAAACAGAGCACATAAGTTACAAATGAGTAGACGAAGACGATGGAAAAATCTAATGGAGAAAAATAAACCAATAACGACAACAAAAACTACTAAAGAGAAAAACAGACAATCTGTAGACCAACAAAACACTAGCAGAAGACACAGCAAAAACAGGGAGTGTGCATTTCTCTCTCTCATCTCTCTCTCTCTCTCTCTCTCTCTCTCTCTCTCTCTCTCTCTGTGTGTGTGTGTGTGTGTGTGTGTGTGTACATTTACATGCAGGTGCTCATGAAGGCCAGAAGGGGGCATCAGAGCTCCTGGAGCTGGAGTTGCAGGTTGTTGTGAGCCACTTAATGTGTCAGGAATTGAGCTTGGGACCCCTAGAATACCAGGTGCTACTAACTGCTGAGCAATATCTCTAGTTCCATGGCAATCATGACCCTAAGAATTTATAGCGATTTGATGTTCAGAATATCATTCCATCTCTAAGATTCAGTTTCCTCATCTTTAAAACAGAGGATATGCCAGGCACAGTGGTATGTGCCTATAGGCAAGAGGATTATGAATCTGAGGACAGCAAGGACCATGATGGTTTCACTGACATATCCTAAAGAGACTCACTGTGGGCTGGGAGTGGTGGTGTACACCTTTAATCTCAGCACTTGGGAGGCAGAGCATCTCTGTGAGTTGTAACTCATCCTCGTCTACATAGTGAGTTGCAGGCCAGCCAGGACTACATAATAAGAATCTGTCTCAAAAAACAAAGCGAGAGTGGCTTCAGCTCCTGGGGATCTGACACCCTCTTCTGACCTCCAAGGGCATTGCATGGCTCAGGTGCACTTACATACATGTGGGCAGTATACTAATACACATAAAATAAAAGTAATAAATGAGAGAGAGAGAGAGAGAGAGAGAGAGAGAGAGAGAGAGAGAGAGAGAGAGACTGTCTTGCTCAGACTGATCTCCAATTCATAGGTGCAAGCAATCCTCCTGCCTCAGCCTCTCTAGTAGCTGTGACTACAAGCAATAGAGATGTATGTCACCACAGGCAGATGTGTCCATTTTTAAATTTTTAAAATTTATTTTAATTTTCTGTGTATTTTGTCTGCATGTAAGTATACTACTACCTGGATGTAATGCTCACAGAGGCCAGAAGGCTTCAGATTTCCTAGCATTGGAATTATGGATGGCTGTTAGTCACCCTGTAGGTGCTGGAAACTGAACCCAGGTCCTCTGCAAAAGCAGCCAGTGATCTTAACTACTGAGCCATCTCTCTACCCGCCCCCAGTCAGCTTTTCAAAAGTATTTTTATTAATTCTTTGAGAAGTTCATACGAGGTATGTTATCCATACTCAAGCTCCATCCCTCTCTCCCCTCAGAGCCAGCTTTTTAAAAACAATATTTTATTGAATCAAGAATTTCATACAACGTGTTTTATGTTCCAACCCCCTCCCCCAACTCTACCCTCACCTTCCCCGCCCCCAACTTCATGACTTATGTTATCACATGAAAATCCCATCCATCTTATACAACATATCTGAAAGGGGTGCCAAAGAAGCCATACCTTATTAGAATGTCAGTGATCTATAATTTAAAGGCACAGCTGGACCCCTCTCTTTCCTTTATATGTGGTTTTGGGTCAGAATACACCCAGGTTTCTCAGAATGGAGTTTTCACTTTTGTTTTCTGCTTCTCTTACACACTGCTTGAGATTAGGAGCCAGCTTTTATAAGGCAGGGACCTGAGAAAGGGACAGCACACAGCTTGAGGCATCCCATACTCAGAAAGTACCTTGAGGATGGGACAGGAGGCCCATTGTTGCTTACTTAGCATAGACATGCCAATCTTCAGTCTTCAGCTGCCCCCCTCTACAGCCTCAGCTCAGAGTTCTAGCCCCAAGTCCTCTTCCTCCTCCAAATCCCTCTCCCTCCCATAAGCATTGCTAGGCCACAGTTTGGGGGACCTCAGAAGGCAGCTCTTTCTCAGGCAGGAGGAGGCAAGTCCCAGAACCTGAGGGGCCACTTCTAACTCCCACCATAGGACCCTGCTCGCCTCCTCCCTAGCTGAGGCCTGTCCTGAGGGCATCAGGACTTGAACAAACAGAATTCAGTCCATATCCCTTGGAATGCTGTTGTAATATATTACTGAAGAGAAACCCCTCAGCAGTTCCAGGACTCAGAAGGACTGACAGACACCTTGGCAACTCCAGCCAAGCTTCCAGAATTCACAAGCATCTGGAAAAGGGACTGCAGCTCCTTAAAACCAATCAGATAAGCTTCCTGACACCAATTATAGGCTAGTTTTTGTTAATTACCTTCCCCCCATTTAAAAAGCTCATCAAGCAGCCAAGGAGCTGCCGGCTTCCTCACTCTGAGCTGGGAGGCTAGCCTCATGCCTTAATAAATGTTCTGTTAATTCTCTCGTTTGTTTCTGCTGGGTCTCACTCCAACCCAAACCTGAACCCAGACCTTACAGCTGTCACTTTTTGGGGGGAGGGGATATAGTTTAAATGTGCTGTTCCTCTAGCTTGTTTCCCTGGCAACAAAGAGACACAAAGGTACTTTCACAGAGAATGGACAGGTTGCCTGCTCTCACTTCTGAGCGCTGAAGTAAGGAGCAGTCACGACTCTCCATTCTGTAAACTATTCGGGACACAGGCATTTGACCGGCCCCAATCTCACTGAATAGGGGGACAATAGCCTGGGAGGAACCTCAGTTTAAATAATCTCCCACTGCCAACAGGAAGGGCAGGAAACAATTCTTCCAGGGCAAAGCCAAGCTGGGGAGCCTGCTGACAAAATGCACTCAGTCTTCCGCAGCAGCCCTCCATAGCAAGCAAGGTCACAGGGTCAGTGCCTGCTTGCCACTTCCAGGGTAACAGCCACCTCATCTGGGCTGGACACTTGGTTCCTGGGTCTGCTGAGGAGAGGTATCTTCTGCCTCATGGGATTGGGCCTCCAGCACCTGCCGGAACCTCTGCATCCCTGGGAAGGGGAAGTGAGGGGCCATGAGCACTGAGGCTGCTGGGGTCAGAAGCAGAGGACTCCCTGAAGGACACCACTGGGGGAGGAGGCTGCTCACCCAGGCGGAGGCGGTGCTCCTTGTCTGAGAAGATCACACGGAACCAGCCGGGCTCTTTACATTCGAAGGCCTTACCAGAGGACAGCAGCACTTTGTTGTCTAAAAATTTATGCCAGAGTAATGCCTCCTCCTCAAAGGTGCTCTTGTGAAGGTACTGGAAAGTGGAAGTGGCTCTGGATGTAGACCCTCCAGTGCCCTCACCTGCCAGATGAAGCTTGACATTCCCTTGAACCCACACCTCCCCCTGAATTACCTTTCTCAAGTCAGCCCAGATGAAGAAGCCTGCCCCTCGACTCACAAAGGGGATCCCTAGAGCTCTGAGCTCTTCTGAGACATAGGTGTGGGCAGCCTTGAGCCGGGCAAGGTTTTCTGGCAGGTACACGTGGCTGATCCAGTCTGAGTGGAAGATAAACCAGAAGATCAAATTCTCATCAATCTTTGCTCAGTTACAATAGTCTAAATGCTAAAAGGCAAACAGCCACGGTGAAGGGCACCATGGGGAGTCTCTAACTGTCTTACCGAACTGGGGGCCAACGGGGCTAGTAAATCGATGTTTTGAATAAAACACCTTTATTTCATGCAGCCCTGACAGCTCCGGGTCCTGTACCATATTCAGGAACTCAGAAGACAAGATCCCTCAGGATGCAGATCAAGTCAAAGACGTATACAGTTATAAAGTGATGCTCAGAACCACACAGACCATGGTCCAGATCCCTCTGAAGCCACTGGCAAGGAGTCGGGGGATGAGCTCAGGCAACTTCACCTCACTGATACTATGTTCACTGACCTCTTTCGTCAGGGCACACATCTCTGTGGATTGTGACACATTCATATATCTATGTAAGCACTGCTGCTATCAGGATTCTGAATGGCCCCAAAGAATATCCTCACACTGTTTAGATTTACACCAGCCCCTCTAACCTTCACGTGTTCTCCATCACCAGTTTTGTTCATTCTGAAATGTCCCAAAACTGGCCTCAGATTGTATACAATCTCTTGATCTGGGCTTCTCTGACCAGAATAATGGTAAATTACTTTTGGGTAAATCCACATGGTGTGGTCATGACATATCTGCATGTTCATTCATATGTGGAAGGGAGTTGCTTCCACAGAGGTATTTTTATGAATAAAGAAGCTTTCAACATTCATGCAGAGGTTTTTTGTGGAACTGTCGGTGTCCACATCTGGGATTAGAGCTGCTGAGTCATTTGATAGGCCAAATTGATCTCCACCGTGGCGGAAGCATCTCACGTTCCACCGCAGTGTGTAAGTGGCTGCTCTACCTCCTCCATCAGCACTTCGTGATGTCACTGCTTCTAAAAAGTCCTAGACTGTTAGAAGGTTGTACAGTGTCTGCTCCTCATTTCCCTCATCTGTAAAACAACAGACATAATAGGAATTCTTGCTTCCTAGGAAGGATGTCAGGGAGGGATAAATGAGTTGGCACAGTAAGAACCTAAGTCTCAACGACAGCTGAGCTTTGCCATCTACACTCACTGTCAGATGCCAGAAGAACAAAGTCATAGAAGCAGAGAGAGTTATATTATAACAACATTTTCTTGGTAGATCCTGCTCTCTTTTTAAAGTGTTCAAAACTGATAATCCTAAATTCATTTTTTAGATGGAGTCTTATTATGTTGCCCAGGCTCACCTGTAACTCCTGAGCTCAAAGGATGCTCCTGCCTCAGTTTCCTAAGTAGCTATACAGGTGCAGACCACAGCACCTGGATAGTAAACTCACATTAGCCAAGTGCCTGGATATGCCACTATGGTGGTTATATGTATGTAACCCTAGTTACCAGTCGCCCTCAGTCTACAGGACTAGCACCATCATCAGCTGTTTTACAGATGAGGAAACTGAGGTTCAGGCATATGATGTATGTCAAGCACTACACAGTCAGCAAGTGGCTGAGAACAGTCTGGACCCAGAGATGACACTTTCAGATACCACCTCAAATCCTCTTATGGGAGAGTAGCCATGATCCTTGACCAGTCCCAGATACACTCCATCCCCCACATTCAGGTCACTAGACCCTGGCAGTCACCGTGGTCTTGGAGCAGCTGTGCCATCTGGTATTGGGCTAGGCCACTGAGACCATGATAGCGGCAGAGGGAAGCCACAGCCGTGGCCACATGCTGGTTTTCCGTGTATAGTGTGCCGAAGCGGAGCCCAGACATCCCAAAGTCCTGCAAGAAGAAGAGCCCTAGGCCATGGCCAGCCCTCCACAGGGAAAACTGGTCCCACCTCCCGTCTTCCTTCCACCCCAGACCAGCCAGGAACTCACCTTGCTGGTGGCCCACATCACATGTGTCCTTTGGGGGTCAGGCAGCCTGCAGAGAGGACAGTGTGGGAACAGAGGCAACCCAGAACCAGGGGACTCAGACAAGAGTACTTGAATAAATTGGATAGATGAATGAATCTGGGTCTAGAGAACAGGGTGGAGAACAGGTCAAAGCCTGTTCTCATCTCTTCGAACAACCCATTCCCATGCTTTCCTTAGAAGAGGGGTCAGCAAAGGACCTGCAGGTCACTGCTGCCTGTTTCTGTAAATATCACTGTATTGGAATTCAGCCAGGCTCACTTGGTCACGTGTCTATGGTAAAGCTGAGTAAGCGATCACACCACCCGACCTCTGAGCTAGAATATAGTTCAAGTACCACTTCCTGAAAAGGCATCTCTGACCAACCCCAGGAAACCAAGGCAATCAGGCACCCCAAATAGCTCCCCAGCTCCTCTACCATAATCAAAATTGCTAGCTGTGTCTTTAGCTGCTGGAACCTTTTTCTGGCTAGAAATTCAGTTTCCATATAGGAACAGGTGCCAGGTTATCTCCCAAATATCGGTGACAGTGCCTAGCACAGCGCAAATGTTCCAGAAGCATATTTTTCTTCATGAACCAAGGATCATGGACGGGTCAGTGTTTGCTCTGAGTGTCACTTTTCTGATGCATAAAGTGAACAGAAGTGAGTGTCCACGAACTGTCCACTGCATGGCACTTCAGACTATATTCAAGGACCTATGGAAAGCTCTCAGCACCGCTGAGGTTCTGTCAGAATCCCTGAAGGCCAGATTCACGGGTGCCACAGATGGTCTGGCCCAAGTACTTCCAAACATGTATTGGTTACAATTTCTTTCTCAGGAGCTGGAGAGATGGCTCAGCAGTTAAGAGCACTGGCTACTCTTGCAGAGGACCTAGGTTCAGTTCCCAGTACCCACATGGCAGCTAACAACCACCTGTAACTCCAGATTCAGGGGACTTCAACCCCCTCTTCTGACCTCCTCAGGCACTGTATGACACGGGTGCACTTACACACATGCAGGCAATATACTCATACACATAAAATAAATAAAAAATAATCATAAAATATTTTTAAAAATTCTTCCTCACACTGAACATAATGAAAAACCCCACAACTGAAACCACAGTGCTTGGCACAGGCAAAGTGCTCCGTCAGTGTCTGCTGAACGAATGAGCTGATGGATGGATGGTGGGTGGATGCACACAGGGATGGATGGATGGGTGGGGGATGGGTGGTGGATGGGGTGGGTGGCTGAACAGATGAGAGGGTGAATTGGGGGTAGATGGATGGATGGTTGGATGGGGCATCAACGGGGTGGATGGATGATAGATGGATGGATAGACTGGGATGACGGGAGGTAGATGGAAGGATGACTGAATGGAGGGTGAAACTGGAGCTGCTCTGGAGGTAAAGGAAACAGCAAGAGACCAGTTTCCCAACCCTCCTTTAAAGAATGCTAAAGCCCCTCCTTGGAGCTCTCAGGAACTCTACAGAATAATCTAAAGACCCTCGATCTACTTAACCTTTCCCCCTTCTCTTGGAGGTCTGAGGACCAGTGAGCTCAACTAGATATTAATGGAATTACCCTGGGGCAACCCATGCCCCATGGGCTGACTCAGAAAGAGGCCAGGAAACCCTGGGAGATCTGGGGAACTGGCAGTCAGCCATCGGGAGTCTCACCTTTCCAGGCTCAGGACACTGCGGTACTCCAGAGATTCTTCAAACACGGACAGCATGTAAACCTCATCCACAACCACATGCAGTTTGTGCCTGGAGTAGGCAGATGGTGGGGAGAGAGAGCCAAAATGTGTCCCCCAATGTGGAGTAGCAGTAACCAGAAACCCAGAGGGACCACAGTCTAGCCCAGGGGTTACCAAATTGGCTGATCCCAGGAACACCCTGCTTTGGTCTATTCCGACAAACAGGAAGCTGCGCAGACACAGCAGAGGGCTGCGGAGCTTGAAGCACTGCAGGGGAGAGGCAGGACCCTCAAGTCCTCCATGGAGGGCTGGAGACAGACGGACTTGGATTCATGTCGGCCCCACCAGACTGATTTGACTATTCTGAGGCTCCATCAACGGGATAATAAGCTCTGTTCCTCATGTGGTTGCTGTGAGGGTTATTAGAGACACAGCACATAAAGTGCTCAACTGAGAAGATGGCTCCATCAGTAAAGTATTTGCTGTGCAAGCATGAGGACCCAAGTTTGATTCTCAGAACCCACATTTTAAAAAGGCAGGAACAGTGGCACGCATTTGAAATCCCAGAACTGGGCAAGAGTAGACAGGTGGATCCCTGGGAATAAGTGGCCAGTCAGGCCGGCCTACTTGATGAGCTCCAGGCCAGTGAGACCCTGCCTCAGGAAACAATGTGGAAGACATCTAAGGAACGACTCCTGTGGGTGACCTCGATGCTTTATATGCACACACAATGAACATAGGTAAACACATAAATAATAAATAAATAAATAAGCGAGTAAGCAGACAAACAAGATGCTCAGCATGGTGCCTGGCCCTAGAGTATTACTGGTAGCCCACATTGGGCTGAGAAGGTATTAAGGACCTGTCCCAAAGTCCACATCAGAGCCCTGTCTACAGGCAGACGTGGCTCACCTCATGGCAAATCCCAGGAACTCCCATAGCTCTCCAGGAGAGTAGACATCACCCAGAGGGTTCTGGGGGTTGATGAGGATGAGGCCTTTGACCTTGACACCCTGAAACCACCATGAGAGGGGAGAATTGAACTCCCCAGTAAGGACAGAACCTCCTAGTCCCACTGGATGGGGCTGATGGCTGGGCGGTTTCCCTGGGAAACACTGCAGAGACATGCTGGTGATCCAACAAGAAACAAACCAGCAGGACACAGAATTATATCTGCAGTGTTATGCCAGCTGTGAAGAGAAAAGCAGGCCGAGAACAGGGGAACACGCCCAGATGCCGCAGAGGTTGCTCATGTTGGGAGAATGCTGGGTGAGAGTTGGATTCCTGAAGGGAACATGGGGTGTTTGATTGAAATGCAATTGAACCCGGGACTGGGAGTGGATGGGTCTCAGTAGAGCCTGACCCTTCTTACTGTAGTTATGTCTAGGAACTGGACTTGCAGCTTTCAGAGAGACACTTAGGGAACCAGAGTTATGGACAGTTGTTAGCCACTCTATGGGTGCTGGGAATCAAACCCAGGTGTGAGTCAGAAGTTTTTAATGACCCTCCCTAGTTCTCTCTACATTGTGGTTTAAGGATCCTTTTCTAATAGGAAGCCTCTCTATGGACAGGGTCCTGCCTGACAACCCCCACCCAGATGATTCCGTGATAATCCTCCCCTAAGTGTCTCCCTGGGTTTAATTGGATTTCCAGACCTCAGAAATAATCCCATGCAGGGCCATCTCCAGCTTCTCCACAGTGAGCTGGAAGGGACGTGTGTCCAGTCCAGTGACCTGGAAAAAGATCCACCAACCACAGCAGCCAAATTCAGTGACAGTCTCTCCCTCAAACTGAGTTCTGGGCCTTTCCTGGACTGCAACCTCCAAGCTCCTGGACACAGGCTCTGGGAAACTGATGGGGCCATTCCCCTTCCTGCCTTCCAAATCCCTCATCACTGGAATAGGAGGTCCAGGGGTCTTCAGAGTGG
This sequence comes from Eospalax fontanierii, assembly GCA_035773235.1. NCBI lineage: Eukaryota > Metazoa > Chordata > Mammalia > Rodentia > Spalacidae > Eospalax > Eospalax fontanierii. The sequence continues at coordinate 21,201,780 of CM069526.1, forward strand.
TCTCAGGACTTCTGTGTTAAGGTCTATACTGCTCCTCCCCATCCTTTCCTTCGTTTCTAGGACTATCCTTTGCTACTCTGTGGATCCAGGAACCTCAGATGCTGAAGCTTGGAGTCTCTGGGGGAATGGGGCACAGGCAGCCGTGTGACAATGGATGGCTCCACTTCCATTTCACCACAGGCCCAAAGTCCTTAAGACAGGCTTCCTTCATGCCCACCCACAAATTCAGACCCAGGAAACTCCTGTCCTACAGGAAGACCCAGATGCAGGAACTTGGGTGCAGGAACTCTTACCTCACTGTCCAGGTAGACATGGGCCAGTCGGACATTGCCATAGAGATAAACATGCTGAGTGATGGCTCCATAATAAGGGGTGGGGATCAGGAGAACCTCTGAAGGCAAGAGCAGGTGGCCTGTTGGCCTCTGGCTTGGACACCCCAGACTCCATCACCTGCCTCTCCAAGCTTCCATCACCCGTGGGGAACACTGGGAGCATGTTCCCACTCTCAGCTCCCAAACCTCTAGCGCTTGGATCCCCTAAGATCAGACCTTCTCCTACTGTGGATGTTCCTCCATCTGCAGATTTACACTAAGTAAACCATGTCAATTGAGAATATCAAACGTTCATTTAATCCACTTAATCCACTAATATCCTGGCTTAGTGACAGGGTGCATGGTGGAGTGTTTGTGTCGACCCTTGGACATCATGTGGTTGTCTGTGCGGGGGGTGTTGCTACTGCCCAGCACTGCAAGAATACATCACAATTCAAAAATGCTGAGGCTACAGATGTAGCCTTCATATAGTGCTTGCCTTGTATGCATGAAGAATTGAGTTCAGTCCCCAACTCCACATATAACAGGCATGGGAGCGTGTGCCAGTAATCCCAGCACTCAGGAAATGAAGTCAGGAGGATGAGAGGTTCAAGGTCATCCTGGACTACAAAGTGAATTTAGAATTACCCTGGGCTACTTGGGGAGAAAAAACCTGAAGTGCAATTTAGACTAAATTTATATAGTTTTCACATCACCATAGAGCAGAAAAGCCCTGTTGATCCAATATAAGTTGGGGAGCATCTACTAATATTTCCCAAGCACTTATTGTATACTGGGAACTATGCTAAACAGTTATTCATAGCTTGTTCAGTTCTTATCACTGTGCTCTGAGGTAAGTGCTGTTATCAGCCTAACTTTATAGACGAGGGAACAGAAGCTTAGGGGGTTCCTGTTTTTGATCTAGAATGGTTAGGAAAGTATCTGTCATAGTCTCACAACAGATCTTCCTTTAGGGTTCTAGGCCTGGAACTGTTTCTGCTTGTATGACTTTGAAAAGTTATTTAACCTCTGGACCTCAGCCTTTTTATCTGTAAAGTGGGACAAGCCAGAGAATCCACCTTTTGAGGGTGAGGATTAGATAACATTATGGGTAAAGCCATAGGGCATGACCTAGAATGTAGTGTGTGGTGCTGGATGTGATGAGCAGTCTCCTTACTAGTTAAGATATCATGAGCAGGCCTCTGTTCCCTACAATAAGTAACCCCATTCCAAGATGAGCTTTGAATATACCATGGCTCTTAGAACAGGTCCTGAATGTTGCCTACTTAATAGCTATCCAATTTCTTTCCTTGCTCAGAGAAAAGTTGATTCTTTCTTCAGAGAAGACGAGCAATATGTCCAACAAGCCTCCCTCAGTTGGCGGCGGGGGTGGGGGGAGTTGAATCACATTTGAAGATAGGCTCTCTCGATCCCCTTCACTGGGGAGGGACAGCTTTGAGAACAGATTTATAAGTCATTTCAGTTTATTAAAATTGAGGGGACACTACTGGGACACCCCGTCTTAGTAGAAAAGAGACAGGCCTGGGGTAACTGTCTAGTTTTCTTCCTGCTGTAAGATAGGGTATCACAGAGGATGTGATGATGGTCTGGGGAACATGAAGACAAATCTGAGGGATTCAGTGAGACAGAACCTCAGAACCCTCACCCCACACTAGCTGCCCCCCCGCCAAACTGCCATGTTGTGCAGCTTGTCAAGCCACTTAAGGCTCCTATAATCTTGTTTATTGTTATGACTGAAAGCATCCTGAGGTAGCCCCGACATCAGGCAACTGGGGTCAAGGCCCAGCTTGGTCCCAGTACAGGTGTAGCATGGAGTTCACTTACCCCCAGCCTCACACAGCACAGTAGCCAGAGCAGAGAAGAGAGAGGCACAGCCATTCAGAACCACCACCTAGGGACGACAATCAAAGGACACAAATGACTCTGTTCCAAAGAGCGAGGACCTGCAGCCTCATCCCAGGTTAGAAACCAGGAGGGCCAGATCTGTCCTCAGCGCCCTTCTGGACCTGTCCCAACCAAAGCCCCCTCCAGCTTCTATCCAAGTTCATTTGACCCTGGGTCAACTGAGCAACAGAGCTGGTTACTCCAAGGATCTTGCCCCAAGGTGAGGAGGCCAAAAGGAGCCACAGCCCAATGGGCAGATCCTCCCCTGTTCCAACCCCTGACCCTTAGGGAAGGAAGGGTCACTCACATTCTCCGGTTTGAGGGGTGCTGGGCTCTTGCAATAGAAAGATAGAAACTTGGCCACTTCTTCCCGGAGGCTAGAGGAAGAACAGGTAGACTGATAATAGTTGACACTTGTCAGAGGGTCCTCAATCCAGTCTACCCCAGAGCTCTTCTGGGAACCTGCAAGTGGCTGTCACTGTGCCAGCCTCCCCTCCCCCAATCTGCCTCCACCCTCCACATACCCCACGCTATCCCCACAACCTTCCCCCATCCCTGCCCACAAAGCATTTGCACTGTGATTCTAGACACCCAACCCCATCTAATCAGGAGACCAGGGCAAGAAAAATAATAGATCTACCTAAAAGCAATTGTAATAAACATTATCATAATAGGAACCATTATCGTAGCTCTTACTGTTAATGTTTATTGAACTTTTCCATTATACAAATGTTATTTAGAATATTTTTCATGCTGACTATAACCATCATGACTTCCATTTTAAAGATGAAGAAATTGATGTTTGAAGGAACTGAGTTACTTGCTGGTATATGGCAGAATCTCAAGAGTAGTGGCCTGCCCCAGGACTTACCATCTTGATAACTGTATCTCCTAAAAAAGCTGTATATGTTTTGTGGGGGCTGGAAGGATGGCTCAGCCGTTAAGAGCACTGGCTGCTCTTGCATAGGACCCAGGTTCAATTCCTAGTACACACATGGTAGCTTACAACCATCAGTAACTCCTGTTCCAGAGGATCTGATGCCGTCTTCTGACTTCCTCTGGCATTGTACAATACAGGTGCATTTACACACAGGCAGGTAATACACTCATACACATAAAATAAAACTAATTTTTAAAAATATGTGCTTTGAGATGCATCTTGGGTCAGAATGTACTGGGCTGCAATCCCTTAGAACAGTGTCTGGCCCTTAATAATGCCTCCATTGGTATACACAGTGGTCAGTATGCACTTGACCCATCTTACCACTGGGAATTAGTCCCAGCCAGCTCCCTTGACATTCATTCTGGCATTGGTAAAGCTACTGGGAAAGCAAAGACCATCTCCTCACTTGCCTCAGAGTCAACATCATGGGAAACAAGCTGGGTGCTTCGAGTTGGGGTTGGCAGGAGCGTCCATGGTCATCAGGTCCTAGGCAGGATCCTTCACACTGCCACCACTGATACTTTATCTGGGGGCCCAACCCTGTGCATCGTAGGGTTCAGCAACAACGCTAGCTTCTAACCTTGAAGGCCAGCAGCGTACCACCGCTCCCAATTATGACACCACAAAATGTGTCCAGGTGTTGCTGTACCATCTCAGAGGCCAAACTGCCCATATTGACACCTATTAGCCTGTGGAAATTACTTACAACAGATGTCCCCTCCAGTCAGGGTACTGCAGCAGAGAGGGCTCCACCTGTAGCATGTCACTCTGAGTCAGCTGGGGACAGAGAGAGAGAAAGAGCTCTGACTCCAGCTTTGGGTGCTGAAAAGCCATGGCACTCAGCTTGCCCAGCGGGCAGAGGCTCCAGAATTGAGTGAGGTCAACTTGGCCTTGGCTCCAAATGTAGAGGGCCTCAGGCCACTGTCCTCCTGCACACTTGGCTCAACCTCACCCTTTGCATAAAGCGGTGGTTTCCTTGCATGGTCAGGTGCTGGGTTAGTGACTCTAGAGCATCATGGTTACAAGGTCAGAGAAGGGCTAATTGCCTGAAGCCAGAAGATCAGAAGAATAGGAACCAGCTACATGTTTTTGTGTGTGCATATGTATAAACGCATATGTGTAAATGCATCTTTGCTTGGGATGGGTGTTTATATGGGAGTGGGTGTGCATGAACACGTGTGTGCATATGCAAGCCAGAGCACAACGTCACGCGTCATACTCAGGAACATCGTCCACCTCCTTCAAGACAGGATCTCTCATTGGCCTGGAACTCACAATTACATTAGATGGCTGCTCAGCAAGGCCCAGGGTTCCACCTGCTTCCTCCTCCCCAGCACAGAATTCATACTGTGCCTGACTTTTTAAGTGGGTGTTGAGAATCAAACCCAGGTCCTCATGCTTGCAAAGCAAGTGCTTTATCAGCTGAGCCATCTCCCCAGAATCAGCCAAGTCTATGTGACTGGGCCTGGCCATTTCCCTCCTGTCATCCCTTAGAGCTGGTCCAACATGGCAGCCACTGAGCACTTGGTAAGTGGCTAATCTGAACTCTGAAAACTTGGTACGAAGAAAACATGAATAGATACTAATAATTTTACACTGATTACATATTCAAATGGTCATATTTTGGATATAATAGGTAAATTAAATTTTATTAAAACTAACCTTACTAGTTTCTTTTGGAGGGAGTTGAGACAGAGTCTTGCTATACAGCCCTGAGTGACCTAGTACTTACTATATAGCCCAGACTGACTTCAGACTCCCAGAATTCCTTCTGCCTCAGCTTCCTGAGTGCTGAAGTTATGGGCATGTGCCACCATTTCCAGCTAATTTTGCTTCAGTAGAAAATTCAAAAGCATGCATGTGGCTCACCCTTTATTTATCCCAGTACTGAGCAGCCTCAAAAGGAACTGGCTTTATGGAAAGCCAGACTTTATGGCCTATGCCCTACAACCCCAAAGCCTTGGGGCCTGGAGCTTTCTTTCACATTTGGAAAAATGCTCTTCGGTCAAGTGCTTCAAGCTCTGCAAATTCTAGCACTATACCCATGGGTCACATCTGTCAGCTGATCCCAGTGGTTTTCAAAAACTACCTGCTCAAGAAATCTGATAATGAGGAAACTAGCCTGGTCTACATAGCAAGTCCTAGACTGCCGGTGCTACATAGTAAGACACAGTCTCAAAAAGATTTTTTTTTAATTTAGGAATTCTGTAAACTCAGCTAAAAACAGCCATGTAACCCAGGCCTGCTGACTCAGCTATTCAGGAAGCTGAGACAGGAAGACTGCAAGTTCAAGACCAGCCTGGGCAAGGTAGTCAGACCTTGTCTAGAAACAGAAAGCTGAAAGAGGGCTAGGAGTGTAGCTTAGTGGTAGAGTACTTGTTTAACATGCTTGAGCACTAGGCTTAATCTCTAGTACAGAAAAAAAAATTAGCCAGGTGTGGTGATACACACCTTTAGTTCCAGCACTCAGGAGGCAGAGACAGGTGGATCGCTGGGAGATCAAGGCTAGTCTGGTCTACATAATGAGTTCCACACTAGCTGGGGCTACAGGAAGACCCTGTCTCAAAAAGACCAAAAAAAAAAAATATTAAGGACTAAGAATGTAGCTTTGTGGAGAGTACTTGCCTAGCATGCACAAAGTCTTTGGATCCATCTCCAGCACCACATTAATCAGGCATCATGGTTCACACTTGTAAGCCTAGAAATCAGGAGTGTGAGGCAGGAGGATCACTAGGTGGTTCACCTGGGCTACAAAGTGAGTTTCAGATCAGCCTATAGAGTAAGACTCTACCTCAAAAAAAAAGCCAACAGCAAATGGAAAGAAGGGAGAGGAGAAGGAGGAAGAAGAAAAGGAAGAGAGAAAGGAAGGGGAAGAAAAGGAAAAAGAAAGTTGTCCCAAAAGTGAACTGAGAATCTGGGTCTCCTGGTTCCCAGGTCTGGGCCTCTGAGCCATGCAGCAGGCTCTTGTAGGGGGTGGAGGTTGGGGTTCAGGGGAGGGGAGCCCCAGAGCTGGTGATGCTGCCCAGGGTGCCTAGTACTCACCCGCCTGGACAGCAGGTCAAAGCAGAGTTTGTTTTCACTGATTCCCAGGTTAATGATGCCCTGGAGACAAGAAGAGCAGGTTGAGCGTGGCAGAAGAATGCCAACAGGAGACCCAAGGAGCCCAAACAGCAAAGTGGGTGCCTTTGAGAGCTACCCTTCCATCACCCTTCCTTGTCTTTGCTCAAACTGGACACTCACCAGGCCCCTAAATCCCATCTTTCACTTCCAGCCCTGTCCAAATGCCACCTTCCCACATGCACCGCCTGGAAGAGGCTCAGCTTCCTCAGGGTCCCACAGCTCTTTCTGTCTCGTTTAGAAAAATCCCTCAATTCCTGCCCCCATGGCAAATTTGTACCCAAGACACTACTGCTCAAGGGGCTTGGAAGGAGTCCAGAAACATTCATAGGATGAAATGTAAATTGAGCCAGGAACAGAAACAAGGGTGGAGGAAGTTCAAAGGACCACCATTTCAGCGTAAGTGACTCCCTAGGAGACCCAGGTAACAGAGCACAACATCTGATCACCACCATATAAGGCATTACTTTTCATTACTGGCACCAACGCCTCATGGCGGGGTGTGAAGGAAGGGAAAATCAAAAGCAGCTGAACCTGAATAAGCTGAGATTTAGACAATAAAAGGCAGTGCTCACCACCCTGGGAAACTGGCAGTGCCTCCAGCCACAGCCAATGCATCTGTAAATCTAATGGTTCTACCATCACGCCATACTCAGTCCACCACTTTTTATGCTCCATTGCTGAGACCTTGGTCCAAACCACCAGAATTTCTTGTCCAGAACACAATAGTGTTTCACTTCCTCTCTTGACCACTCCCTCATCTGTCATCTGGTCTCCAAACGGCAGTCCAAGATATCTAAAAAACTGAATTGCATCATACTGCTCCTTCCTTGAGTCCCTCCTATTCCACATTGTCTACACAAAAAAGGCTCACTAGATCCCATGAGGCCTTATAATATCAGTGGCCTTTCTGACCCCATTGCACATCAGTCTGGCTTTACTGTAGCCCCACGGTCCCTTTGCCATCCCTTGGTCTGATCCAGTATGGATGGAGTCTGTGGAGCATGTGTAAAGCCCTAGATTAGATATTCAACATCATTAAAATAACAACAAAGTTGAAGAGTCGGGGTCAGTGTTGTGTAAGCATTCTATGGTTCTTGAATTCTTCCCTCACAAATCTGTGTCCCCTTAATTGCAAACCGGCCTATAAACTGGGACCTTTATAAGCTACATGAGAATCTCTCGGCGCCAGAGGATCATAACTCCAGAGCAATAGAAGCAAGCTGGGGGCTGCCCTGTGGGTCAGGGTAGATGCCCGCCCTGGAGTCCTGGGGGAGGAGTTTTGCTCACCCTGGGGTTCTTCTCCTCGTCATACTCATCCATGTGGTAGGTCCTGTAGCCCTCCTCCGCGGAGTCCCAGAACCACTTGATGACTCTTCCTCTAGAGGACAGGCAGGAGCTGTCAGAGGAGAATGCAGCAGTGGGATCTCCCACTCCATAGAGCTTGGGCAGCTTCAGGTCTGGCTTCCTGAGGCCTTCTCCTTGTGGGCCATTACCACAGCCAATGCCCATGGCTTGAGTGGAGCTTGAGTCTGGGCAGGTGGTAAGTGCTGTGGATTCTCTCTGAGGAAGGGTGAACATCTGTCAAAAGACAAAACACAGGCCTGCTTAAGGGCTTTCACCAACTCTTCCGTTTTGTGTGTATATATGCACGTGTGTGTGGGCATACATGTGCATGTGCGTGTGTGTCAGAGGACAACCTCACCCACTGTTCCTCACCGTTCACCTTGTTTCTAAGTGTTTATTATTACTGTGGCTATGAGTGACTGTGTGTGCATGGAGGTGGGAGGACAATTCTGTGGAATCTTTTCTCTCCTTCCACCTTTATGTGGGTTCTGGGGATCAAAATCTGGCCGTCAGGTTTGAGTGGGAAGCGCTTCAGCAGCTGAGCCACCTCATTGGTTCTCCTTTGTTTTCTGGGACAGGGTCTCTCACTAGATCCTGGAGCCTGAAGATTAGAGTAGGCTGGAGATCAGGCCACGCTAGGCTGCCCAGCCAGTAAGCCTTAGGGACTTGCCTATCTTTCCTCAACTTTTGGATCACAAGGTCATATCCCTACATCATTTTTTAAAAATGTGGATTCTGGGGATCTAACTTGGTGCAAGGCAAGCACGTAATTGAACTGTCTCCTCAGTTCCCCCCACCCACCTTTTTGTTAAGGAGGAAGGGTGTCTCACTATAATGCTCAGGCCAGCCCTTGAACTCCGGGACTCAAGTGATCCTCCTACCTCAGCCTTCCCAGTACGGAGAACTAAGGTGGTCTCCACATACCCGCAATCTGCTCCTTTCTGCAAGTCTGTGTTCCTTCATCCCTGAGTCCCTGACTAGTTTAATCCACCACCACAAAGTCCGAATCTGTGACCTCACTTGGACATTTAAAGAACTTTAATCCACTGCAGCTTTAGCCTGCCCCATTTCTTCAGCTTTTCATTCTGCAGACTCAGGAGTCACAAACATTCTCCTCCACCCTTGCTGACCTTGATTTCAAAAAGCCAGGCTATTTCCCAAGCCCATCCGTGCCGTAGTCCTAGGTGTCTTGTGGTGTGACAGGACAAAGTTAGAGGTCTGTAGCAAATAGTAGGAACTAACGAGAAGAGAAAGTAGGGGTCCAAGTACAGGTGCCTGCCACCAGAGCCTCTAGAGTCCCCGTCTTAATTCGCTAAGGAGGCTTGGGCCCCGGAATCTAAGAGGGAGCCCTTCACTTTGGTGAGCCGGGGCCTGTGCACACTGCTGAAGCCAATAACTACATCACAGGGCACCAGTGAGGGTGTAAGGGCGACAATGCACTCAAACCACATCCTGGCTGCTAGCCAATCATAAATTATATATACTATAGTATATCTAAAGTATATCTATAATATATATTATATATGCTATATAATATAGCATATTATATATACTATAACAAATGCTCTAGAATTTTCTTGTTTTAAGGGACAAGCCTCCATCACTTGATGCAAACAATGGCTGATCTGCTCACCAGCAGCGCGGAAACCGGCCCCTCCCCAACTTAATTTTGCTTCGCCAAATCTTCTTAGGGATCCCCGAGGTGGCACAGCTTTTGGGGGCGCACACCCGGTTCTCCTCGGACAGCCTGGGTCAGAGAAGGCGCAGTGCCGAGCCGGGAGGCCTGGGTGGCGGCACCTCCTGGCCCCGGAGGCTTGCCAGTCCCAGGCTCGGAGCCTGGCAGGAGCACAGGGCAGGCGCCCGGGCATCCACGGCCACAGCAGGGCCGGTGGGGTCTCCCAGCCCCGGCCTCTCACCGCCACGTCCGGAGGAGCCCCGACAGGGCGGGCTGCAGGGCGGGCCGGGTCCTCCAGGCCGAGCAAGTGAGATCCCAGCTGAGGACTTGGAGAGCGAGGGCAGGAACGCGCCAAGCGCACGGGGCGGCGCCGCCGGCTTCGCTCCGTGCAGAGCAGGGCTTCCACTTACTCTGAGCCCGGGCCCGGCACGCGATCCTGGTCCGCCCGGGCCTGTCTTCCGGGTCGCGCGGCCCGCCCCCTGGCCACCCTGGACGCTGGGGAGGAGCCTGGCCCTCCAGGGTGCACACGTGGACGCACTGCCGGGTCCGGGTCTCCCGGCCTGTCTGACTCTGGCGGCCAAACCCGAGAAGGAAGGGGAGAAGAAGAAGGCACAGAGCAGCCGAGATCTTGGTCAAGAACAGACACAGGCCGCCGCATCTCTGCTCTTACTGGTATGAGCTCTGGGCACGCAGTTCCCCCAAAGCCCGCTAGGACTTTGCTCACCGCTGGTCAGACCGATCTGAGCCACGTCAGTTTCTTGACAAATGCTGTGGCCACAAAACTGCCTTTCCAAGATAAAGTGAGCACCTCTTAAAAGAGGTGGGAGTTTGTCTCCCTTGGATCCCTGACACATGCACCATATGATCTGGTGGATGCAGCTGTACCCTAGTATTAGGTGACGGGGCCGCGGGGAGGAGGAGGGAATTATATCATGCCTTGGTCTCTTGTGTTTTATCGATTCACAAGCGTGGCTTTTTGAGCATCACTGCGCCTGTCAGCGCCCCTCCATCCGACTTTTCCTGCTTCTCTTTAACACTCCCAAATTCTTAGTTAAAAAAAAGATTTATAAAAGACAAATAGAAATTTATCTACATGTGTATTTCATATTCCCAGGGACTAAATAGCTCCCAAAAGAGAAGGGCTTTGAATTCCAACTTATACCCCATAACTTTCTAGATAAGTGAACCCACAAAGGGAAAAGGATTCTGAACAACAAAGCAAACAAACAGCAATAAAATGAAGTCATTTTCAGGTTGTACCTTGCAGGAGTTTGTGCTATTCTGAGTGCAGATGGGCAGAGGGGACAAACATGAGGCCTAGACTGATAAATAACCTATTTATATAAATAAACGATTAGAACCTGTAAGCTCAAATTAAATCAGGAACACATGGACACCTGAGAGTATCAAGACCATATCAGAAAAACCATGCTTTTTTTTTCTGTCCCTAGGGCTTTCTGCCCACTTGAACCCTACACAATCTCCCGCTGCACTGCCCACTTGACTGGCTGTCCTTCTGGACCCACTTGGAGCCACTCTGCACTGGATTCTTTAATGTCTCTCTTTGCTTCTGTCTCATCTATCTGGCTCTTGCCTTCAGCAGGGCCACTTTGAACTCTGCAATCTCTTTAACCCTGCTTAGTCTGTAACATATACATATATGAAACCTGTTAATGTGTGGTAGGACTTAATAGTAGTGCTTAAGACGGGAATAAAATAAAATACCCATGATTGCCGATGACCATGGCTGCCAAGTAAAATCAGTAATGCTTGGCGAACAACAGTGAATTGATGCAGCTTGTGATTTTATTATCATTCAGTAAATGTTGACATTGCAGAACAACACAAATATTTTATTTCTGACCAACTCACAGCTGGCAGAGAGCACCCCTGTAGCTGCTGCTTAGTTGATTTCAGCTCAACAATCCATTATTTTGGACATGCAGGAGGCCCACACATTCTATGCATCATGTGTTGAACCTGGCCTCCAACGCTACATATCCCATGAGTGCAGAGAGCACTCGGTCAGCAGTTGGCACTACCCATCTCTGAGAGCCTTGAATAAGAGTCTTTTCCCTCATGAAAGGAAATAAGCAGGCTCCTCAGCACACATGTGGCTGGGATAACTGTCCTCATTCCCTTCTACTCTTCACCTTGGCTTTGCTGCTACCTAACTTTGTGGCCTTGAGCACCTCTAGGGAGCGTTTGACCCTCAGAGTTTTCTTCCCTTTGATAAGGAAATAACTTCTCTCCATTTGAGATCCACTATTCTGTTTAACTCAGTGTTAGTAAATACCTGTTTTGGTGCCAGATCTAGGGAAAGTGCTGGGCTACCTTGAGTAAAACAAGCAACAGCCTGTATGGGTGATTGGGAAGGACTGGGCAAAATGTGTGTGTACACACACACATATATGTAAAAGGTGGGTGTGGTGGCATACACCTATAATCTTAGCACTCAGGGGGCTGAGGCCGGAGGATTATGAGATTACATAGTGAGATCATGACTTGAAAGCATAAGACAAAAAAAAAGGAAAAAAGCAAGGAAGGAAGAAAACAAAGGAGGAGGGAGAGCCAGGAATGACGGAAGGAGAAAGGATCAGTTCCTGGGTGCTGTGGATAGAGAGACAGTTAATCGCACAAACTTTGACATTAGCCCTACTCAGAAGCCCAACAAATACACACACACACCCTGAGTTCTTATACGCGATGATTGGATGCCTGAGGGCAAAGTGTTAGAAGTAGAAGGAACGGTTGCTGAGGACCTTGAAGGTGACGGCAGCGCCCTCTGTCGGTTAACTGACAGTGGCAAGTCCAACGTTGCTGGAATTGAGGGTTTTGGGAGCAAGGCTAGAGATACAAGCAGAAACAAAAGGGGAATCCTGGAAAAGACATTTTAATCACGCAAGAGTAAACAACACGAAAAAAGGTTTTTTACATCTGATGAACAAAACAGAGTTTTCCCATGCATGGAGGAAAAATAAGTTCAAACCCAGTTTGTTCTGCCATGCACTCACAACACAGACCATGTCTGGGACCCCAGAAGGAGTGGTGATCCTCCGCACCAGCAAGGAGTCCTTCAACTTTGCAGAACACCAGCTGAGCTGGAACCCTTTAATTACCGTCTCTCCCTCCCTCCCTCCCTCCCTCCCTCCCTCCCTCCCTCCCTCCCTCCCCTCATGCCACATGGTCTTACTGTATAGCCCTGGCTGGCCTGGAACTCATTATGTAAATTAGACCGGCCTTGAACTCACAAGACTCCCCCTGCCTCTGCCTCCTGGATGCTGGAATTAAAGGCATGTACCACCATGCCTGGCTAATTCCCAGTTCTTTAAAGTGTGAGTTGTGACCCCCAAATGGAGTTACAGAACTGCACGTGGAGATTGTGAAACATTTGACAACAGTAAAAGGCTTCTGAGCATACAAAAAACAAAAATTAATCCAAAATCTGATGCATAATCTGGGGCTTTCTGACAGGGCTCACCTGTACTGCCTTGCAATTTAACCACAGGCCTGCTCTGGACACACAGGATGTGCACTTCGCACTGTATGTGCCGTCATCCGAAAGGCCAAGGCATTGCCAAGGGTCACTGCCCAAAACACCCTAGTTCCGTTCTGAGGCTATTGAGTTTTACTGTACAAAGTATTCTGTTCTTATAGAAACAGCATTTTAGTTACGAAAAACAAAGACTTTTACTATTTTCTACCATCATTCCTCAGCATGTATGTGTGAAAATCCTTGGATTGTGTTGTATTAACTTGGCTTTTAAAAGCTGTTTGGGAGGCCAGAGAGATGCAGAGATGCTCCAGTGGTTAAGAGCACTGGCTACTCCTGCAGAGGACCCGGGTTTGATTTCCAACACCCATATAGTGGCTAACGACAGTCTGTAACTTCAGTTCCAGGGGATCCAGTGCCTTCTCCTGATCTCTTCGGGCATCGCATGACATCGGTGCACTTACACATGCAGGCAATACACTCACACACATAAAAAATAAAAATAAATATGCAAAAGAAAACTGGGTTGCCAGCTTGAGATTCATTAAAGTCATTAAATGAGGGATGGGGAGATGGCGTGGTGTTTGATAAAGAGCTTGCTGCACAAGTTTGGGGACTGCAGTTTTGATCCCCAGAACCCACATAAAACCCATAACCCAGCTGAATGTGGTGGCTATTTGCAATAGCACTGGGAAAGCAGACAGGGGCCCTTCGTGCAAGCTGCTGAGCTTGACTAGCTGGAACTGGTGAGCTATGGGTGCACAGCGAGACTGCCTCATGCACATACACGAGCTCACACACATGAGCACATGTACATACCACATGCACACACATTGTTAAATGAATTTTGGTTTGGTATTAGGACAGAAGGATGTTTGGGATTGACTTTTAGTGCTGATAAGTGATTTCAACAAGGTTGAAGGAAGATGTTGGTCGGTGAGCCTGCACTTTTGCCTGTGCTAATCTGACATTTACTGCTTTTGGTCTAGGCTATCTTTTCAAGAGTATACATATAGCAAACAGTCTCCCTTTAGCACAAAGGGTAGGTTTGTTTGCTACACAGGTGCTGTCTTTCACCAGTTCCCAAAGGCACAGGATTGTATTATAATGAGGACTAAGGCTGCCTGAACTTTGGACCTGAGGGATTAGATGAGTCTCACTCATCGGTGAGACCAGATTATCCTTACGCAGTCTACTGATGCAAATGAAATGTCCCATCGACACACTGAAATAATGCCTGCCAGCTATCGGGTGTTACTTATCCCAGAGAATTATAGAAATAACCATAGCATATACATATAACAGAATAAAATTAGTGAATGCATTTAAAATAACATTAAAAACAGACTATGCTTAATGATACATATGTAAAATGGGTGTGAAACTTCTTTACTAAAAACTATGACAACACGATGAAAGCTAGCCAATAGAGATGAAGCTTCCAGGTCAGGACCATCTTGATTTCTCCATGTTCTATGATTCAAGGATGTGGTGTCTTCAGCAGAAGGGTTTTACCATCAAGTTCTGGAGGGTAAGCAAGTACATTGGTAATAACCTGTAATATTTGGGGGTCTATGAACCTTACACGGGCCAACAACTCAAAAAAGGTAACCCATTCCTGGCACTGGGCTTTTTGTTATCCTGTGGTGTCTAGTAGGGATACTGTTGCCCCATTATCAGATAATTCCACTTAATCTCTTTTCATACACATTACTGGAGAAAAGTAATCAGTCTTACACAGCTGTGAGCCCTGTGCACTGAAATATTGACCATCTGGGCAAGACAGGCCCACTGGTGCAATACTGGTGCCAATGTTACCAACTAATTTTCTGCTTAGATTTAAAGCTCATTTCACAAGATAAAATCCGTTCCTGGTACCGTTATCAGGGCCTGTGACTATACAGCTTGATCGTAGGCCCTGGGGAGACCCTATCTACTATTATTCTACTAAATGGACATAGGATTAAGCCACTTCCTAGTGACTTACTGTTACATCCATAGATTCCCTCAATCCTTAACAGAGAAGCTTCTTTCAGTAGATGGCAATTAACATAGAGACCCATAACTAGTCAAAGTGCAGAGACTAAAAGACTGTGGAGTTCTCAGCCCTAAATGGGACATCTATACCACACCCTCTCCTCCCAAAGCTCAGGGATCATTGCAGAAAAGGGGGCAGAAAGACTGTAAGAGCCAGAGGTGTAGAGGACTACAAGGAAACAGTTTTCTGGAGACAACAGGGCAGGTACACATTTGAACTCACAGTGCTTATGACAGCATGCACAAGGCTTGCTCAAGTTCAGAATCTCAGACAAAATCCCAGCATGTAGAGACGGGCAAGACATACCACAATCTCACTGAGGAGCTATTGGCAACTGATAGTTCCTGGGAGAGGGGGAGTCTGGCCCCTGATAGGTCAACCATGCACCAATGGATGGCCACATGCTCAAGCATATATGGGCAGCACAAACTAGACTCGATGAGTTTAAAAACAACATTGGTGGATATAAATGGGGGTTTGGGCCTGAGAGGCATTTAGGTGGTGAATATGATCAAAACATACAGTATGAAATTCTCAGAGAACTAATAAAATCTATAAAAACAAAGAATATAAATAACTAAATAGGTGGAGGGCTATTAAATGTTCACAGACAGGAAAATGTTCACTTTTTATATGAAATCTAGTGATTAGTACAGTACCTTGGAAAATATAAGACTTTGTAGAAATTGTAATGCTTGTTTGGAAGCTAATATGAACATCCAAAGGGCCTAGAAAAACCAAAACAGTTTGGAGAAGATCATGTTGATAGACTTCCACTTCTCCATGGCCTGATTACAAAATTTACCCAGAAGCCACAGTAACTATAACATGGCATTGCATATACCAATAGGCTTACAGATCACTTGAACAGAAGTGATCCAGAAATGAACTGACACACATGTGGTCAATGGATTTTTGAGAAGACTGTCAATATCTTTTAATGAAGAAAGGATTTTTTCAAATCATGTTATCTCACGCAAGATACAAAATTTACTGAAAATGGATTATAGGTCTGAACATAAAAGCTATATCTATTAAACATCCAGAATAAAAAAAAAGCCACAAGTAACCAAAAAATCTTAGACTAGATACAAAATACATAGCAAAAAGTTGAAAAACCTTCAAACTTTTGCTATTCATAAAATAAAAAGCACCACTTAGGGAAAAAATAATCTCATTAAACATCATACAAAGTTCTTGTGTCCCGAACATAGAAAAGAACTCCTATAACTCATTAAGCCCACATTTTTTTTTTTACAAATACACACAGTTGAGTGGCAATAAACATGAAAAGATGGTCAACATCATTATCCAGATGAATGCAAATTAAAAGCAGACTTAAATCTATACATCTACCAGAAGGACTTCAATTTAAAAGATAACATGGTTCAGTTTGAAATAAAATGTCCCCCATAGGGTCAAGTGTCTGAACACTTAATCCTCAATGGGTTGCACTGTTTGGGGAGGTTATGGAAGCTTTGGGAAGTGGGGCTCAGCTAAAGGAATTAGTTTAGTGGAGCATAAGCCTTGAGATAATAGCACAGTCCCATTTCCTGACCTGTCTCTCATTCCTGACTGGTTGAGATTCAAGCAAGCTGTCTTGGGTCAAGCTGTTCCTGCTGACCTGCTTTCCCCACCATGATGGATTGTATGACCTCAAATCGTGTATTAGTCAGGGTTCTCTAGAAGAGAAGAACCCAATTGAGTAACTATATATTAAAAGGGGATGTGTTAGATTGCTTTACACAGTAAAGTTGTTGTATTGGTCACTTGTCTGTTGCTGGGATAGAAGCACTGACCCAAGGAAAGTTTAAAAGGAAGAGTTTATTTAGCTTACAGTTTCAAAGGGGCAAGAGCCCATCATGGTGGGGAGGCCTGGCAGCAGAGGCAGCTAGAACAGAAGTTAAGCACTCACATCTTCAAGCAGGCACAGGAAGCAGGGAGCAACTGCAAGGACTCCCTAAGCCCGCCCCCAGTGACGTGCTTCCTCCAGCATGGCCACACCTTCTAAGACCTCCCACAATAGTGCCACCAACTGGGGACAAATGCTCAAATACTTAGAGCCTATAAGGGACATTCTCATTCAAACCCCCACAACAATGGTTGCCTCACACTGTAGAGGCTGGGAACCAGTACTTGCTAAGATAATGAGTCTGGATGTCTCAGAACTCTTAATCTGGTGCTGAAGGTCCAAAGAATTTCTGGGGACCCACTGGTCTTCTGTCCATACTGGAGGCCAAAACTGTTCTGTTCTGATGTCAGCAAAGGATGGAGGCCACAGCATCAGGAGCAGAGGCACCAATGGATCAACTCACAAACAGGGGGGATAAATTCACTAGCGAGGTGCAAAGGCAAGAAGGCAAAAAGGAAATGCATTTCCTCTGACTTCCGTCTATCTAGGTCACCACTGAAGGTGCTGTCCACATTGGGCCAGGGTGGGTCTTCCCACTGAAATGAGGCTAATCAAAAAAGAAAATCTGGCTTGTGGCTTAGTTGATCCCAGATCCAGTCAAGTTGACAACCAAGATTAACCACAAACATAAACCAAAATAGGCAGCACCACCCCCCACTATCCTTTTACATCCTTGAGATATTGCCTCCCTATCTCTCTATGCAGCCCTGGCTGCCTGGAATTTTCTAGGTAGTTCAGGCTAGCTTCAAATTTATAGTGATACTCCATTTGCCTCCCACATGGTGGGACTGTAAGCATATACCACCGGGCTCAGCCTTTCTTCTCTCAGATTGCTTCCTTCAGGTATTTTGTTATAGCAAGGAAAGCAATAACTAATGCAAACACCAAGCAAATGTTGATAAAGTGAAATGTCCAGAACTTTAAAAACCTTTTTATTACTTAAGGAGC
This sequence comes from Eospalax fontanierii, assembly GCA_035773235.1. Taxonomy (NCBI): domain Eukaryota; kingdom Metazoa; phylum Chordata; class Mammalia; order Rodentia; family Spalacidae; genus Eospalax; species Eospalax fontanierii. The sequence goes on from CM069526.1 coordinate 21,219,469, forward strand.
TGGAAAGACGGCTCAGCCATTAAAAGCACTGACTGCTCTTGCAGAGAACACAAATTTGGTTCCCAGCACCCACATGGCAGCTAACAACTGGTGGTAACTCTAGTTCTAGGGTATCCAACACCCTCTTCTGATCGCCACAGGCATTGCATGATACAGGTGCACTTACATGCAGGTAATATACTCCTATATAAAATAAAAATAAAACATTTTTATTTTATTTACTTATTTATTTGATACATGTGTCATGGTGTGTGTGTGAAGGTCAGAGGACAGTTTGTGAGAGTCATTTCTCTTCTACCATGTGGGACCTGGAGATGGAACTCAGATCATCAGGCTTGGCAGCAGGTGACTTTACCCCCAGAGCCATCTTAATGGCCCATTATCCAGAACTTTCACACATTTCTAAAGGAAATGTAAAATGCAAAGATCACTTTGGAAAACTATTCATTGGTTTCTTATAAAATGCATATCTACTTATAATCCAAAGAGTTTGTCCCTAGGTATTTACCTGAAAGGAGTGAAAGACATGACCACAAAAATACTTGTGCACAAATGTACATCATTTACTCAAGCATCCATCATCAGGTAAATGGATAAATAAGTTGCATAAGATTCATGTGACAGGAAAAGTCTCAGCAATAAAGCAAATGACCCACAAATATATAGGTAACACAGACAGTACAAGCTGAGTAAACAAAAAGGTTGATTGCACAGACTTCTACAACAGGCAGACTTAATCCATGAGAGTGTGCCACAGGAGTTGGCCAAAAATGGATAAAAAATAATTTTCTAGAGTGATGGAGATGCTCTATACCTTGATCAGGGCATGGATTGCTGAGTATACATTTCCAGACTTAAGTGGTCCACTTAAGATCTACGCTTTTCTCCCCCAGTGCTGGGGGTAAAATTCAGAGCCTTGTACATTTAGGCAAGTATTCTACTGTTGAGCTACATACCCACCCTAATATCTACCTTTCTATGACATATAAATCAAACCTGTTAAAATTGCTTTATTGAGGCTAGGAGAGATGGCTCAGTGATCAAGAATTTCCGTTGCTCTCACAGAAGACCTGTGTTCAGTTCCCAACACCCACATGGCAGCTAACACCATCCTTAAGTCCAGTTCCTGAGGATCTGATGCACTCTTCTGGCCTCCATGGGCATTGATTGCATGCATTAGTATACTTGCATACATGCAGACAAAACACTCATACACATACAATTAAAATAAATAATTAAACTTAAAATTGCTTTATTGCAGGCGCTAGAGAGATGGCTCTGCAGTTAAGAGCCCTGGCTGTTCTTGCAGAGGACCTAGGCTTGGTTCCTCTCACTCACATGGCAGTTAACAGCTTTCTATAACTCCAGTTTTAGGAGATCCAATGCCCTCTTCTGGCCTCCACAAACATTACACACATGTGGTGCACTTACATATTTGTGGGCAAAACACTCATACAAACAAATCAATATAAAAATTGCTTTATCACCACATATGGTGCCACCTTCATGGACGCTTTGTCCTCCACATATATCATACCAACTTAGTCAGTTTGCATCAAAACTATACTATTTGGTGCAGTATCTGAAAACCTGCTCAATCCCACAAACATGCAGTGTATAGTGTCAGATCTTCTACCTTCTCTACTTTACAAGAACACTTGGGGGTCTTCTTACCACACTAAATCCCAAAATGCTACCCAAAAGTTTTCATTGTTAAACTCTACCCCTGGTCAAAACCATTGAAGTTTTTAGACAAGGTCTCCCTATAGCCCCAGCTGTCCTGGAACTTGCTATATGGTGTAGGCTAGCCTCTATCTCACAGAGATCTGCCTGCCTCTGCTACCCTAGTACTGGGATTAAAGGCGTGCACAACCATGCCAAACTCAAAACTACCCAATTCTTGTGCAGAATCCCCCTCCTCTGGTGTCATATGCCTCAAGTTGTTTGTGAACTCCACTCCAGTCTGTGGCCCACCCTCAGCTTGACACTCCATCTGCATCTTGAGTTGAACAGAACACAGAAATAGACTGGCACTTCCATGGAAGGTGTGATTCTTTCCATCTAGTGTAGATGAGACTTTATTATCTTGCATTACAGAGGTCCCAAGAGCTCCCATTCTTCCAATGAATTTTTTCTACTTAAAACAGATGGGGGAGAGGAAGAGGAAGAGGAAGCAGCAGTTCTTGGCACATGACCATAATTTTAGCACTGAGGAGGCTATGGCAGTAGAATCATGAGTTCAAAACCAGCCTGGGCTACAGAGAGAGAGAACAAAGACCTATACACAGAGAAAAAAGAATGACCAGAAATCCACCTGACTAACACTATCAGCTAGACTAAAAGCTTTTCATTCTCTGCAAATGGTTCTAGTCTCCAATCTGCCATTTCACACTACTTGGGTACACAAGGACTTCACAGAAACTCAGATGTGGGTACAGTTTGAACCCCTGAAAACATTAAAGATGGGACTGGAAGACCCCAGGGTGTTAGGAACTGGGGTTCGTGACCCCCCCCCCCCGCACTCCATAATTCATAGGTTCACATGCTTACCCCTAAGATAGAACTCTTGGGAAATGACTGGGTCATGAAGGCTGAGAGGCTTCTCAGCCCTCCTGCCACATAAGTCATGGGAGGAGGGAGGGAGGGACCTCAGCAGGTACCAGATCTTGAGTTTCACAGTCTCTCAAATTGTGAGGAACAGATTTTCATTCTTTGTAAGACATCCACTTTCTGGTATTTTGTTAAATCAGCCTCAACAAACTAAGATACCAAGATTCATCTTAAAACCTTTCAGAAAGGTGAAACCGAAACAAGCTTTTCTATACAAGAATGTCCACAATATGCCCCACCCTGTCCTTCAGCAGGTAATGTGAAAGGTGTATGTGATCTTGTAAAGATCCAATACTTTAAACGTATTCTTTCAGAGGCTGGAGAGATGACTCAGCAGTTAAGAGCACTGATTGCTCTTGCAGAGAACTCGGGTTTGTTTTGTTCCTCAGTACCCACAAAACAGCCAACAACCATCCTTAATTCCAGTTCCAGGGACTTCAAAGGCCCTCTTCTAACCTCCACAGCCATTGTAGGACGTGGGTGCACTTACATACATGCAGGCAATACATCCATACACAAAGTAAAAACTTCTTCCTGGCCTGCCCCAGACAGTATTGCACATATATGTGTATGCTGTGCACTACATGTAAGTATATGTGTGCATGGGCCTACCATGCACATCCAGAAGTCAGAGCAGGACTGAGAGTCTAAGGTTTTCCATTTTGCTGCCTTAAAAAAGTCTCTCACTAACAAGAAGCTGGTCATTTCAGCTTGAATAGCTGGCCAGTGAGATGTTATGACCCATCTGCCTCTGCCCCCAACACTAGAATTTTAAACATATAATTCCTAGGATATGGGTGCTAGAGATTTGAACTCAGGACCTCATGCTTTCAGATAAGTACTCTTACCCACTGGGCTATCTCCGCAGGTCACTCCCAGACAGTTTTCTTTACATATAACCTGACCCTAGAACTTAGGAAAGAAAAGCATCTCCTTCCAAAAAGGAAGAACATGAACCAGAAATAAAGCAGGTCTGGAATTACAGAGAACAGAGAATAAGATTTATTAAATATTGAATATAAAAACTAAAGACATCTAAAAAGGAACCAGGGACTGCCTTTTACCCTTCTGGAGTCCCTAGGCCCTCCTACTCCAATCACAATAAGAACATCATTTTGTATATCTAATAGAAGAGACTAAAAAGATGCAAAGCTTTGAAAGTGGCAGACACTCAGAGAAGCTAGTGAGTGTCAGACAGGATCACTACCATTCTCTGTTCAACCACAGCATCAGAGAAAGGCCTCATGGCATCCTCCAGCTGCTTCTTTATCCAGTCTTCCTTCTGCTCCCTGAGCACCTCGCAGAACCGATCCATGGCTAGAGGGTCAAAGGGGGACACAGAGAGAGGAGCTCAGACAGACTCAGGTCATTGGAAGCCATCAGCCATCTTGTTTATGGATGCTGAGCATCAGCTGTCCCTTGTCCCTTCTTTGGGGCACATCTCTAAGTCAACTTATTCTATCTCTGCTGCAGCTGAGCATTTGAGCTTCATAGTCAAATCATCACCCTGCCAGAAATGTCAGTCTCATGTCAAATTCTGTCCTCGGGCTTATTTTTCTCTTGACCTTCTGAGTTTGTTTGCTTATCTGTTTACTGTGGTGTTTGGGTGTTTTGTTTGGGGTTTGTTTTGGGGTTTTTGAGACAGAGTCTCCCTACAGCACCAGGTAGCCTGCAATTCACTGTTGAGACCAGGCTAGTCTCAAACTAACAGATCCACCTGCCTCTACCTGCCAAGTGCTAGGACTAGAAGCATGTTCCACCATGGTTAGCTACTTGATGTTTTGATACAGAGTCTCACTACATGGCCTAGGCTAGCCTTGAACTCTCAATCCTCCTGCCTCAGCTTCCCAAGTGTCAGGATGACAGGTATGCACCACCATGTCTGACTTCGCTTGGTCTGTTTTCCACACTAGACTGAAAGACATTTTTGCACCAGAACAAAATGGCTCAGTGCTGGAGAGATGGTTCAGTCATTAGGAGCACTAGTTACTCTTGCAGAGGATCTGGTTTCGGTACCCAGCACCCACACGGCAACTAACAACTGTCTATGACTCGGGTTCCAGGGGAATGCAACGCCCCCTTCTGACTTCTGTGATCATCAACACAGGTGCACTTATACACATGCAGGCAATACATTCAAACACAGAAAATAAAATATGAAAACTGTAGTTCTAGGGGATCTGCCACCCTCTTCTGATCGCTGCAGGCATCGCACAATATGGGCAATCACGCACATGCAGGCAATGTACTCATACACATAAAAATATAAATTAAAAATTTTAAAAAGAAATAGATCACTTCTATATTCTCAGCAGACAGAACAATGTCTGGCAAATACGATGCAGTAATTGTTCAAATAAATGTGTTCTTCATAACTGTCAGAGGAGAATGTGGACTCCATATTGTAACATACAGGAGCTGCCACGATAGTCAATCTCACCCCTAGAATCCAACCCCACAAGGGCAGAGAACCACCTGAGTAGCTTCTGGTCCCAAAACCCTACTCAATGGCAGGGCCCAACCAGTATGCTACCCAGAAGGTGGAAGGGCAGGTAAACAGATGCTTGAGGAATGGCTTATTTCCTGTTTACAAAGGAGCATAATTAGGGACTGGAGAAATGGCTCAGTGGTTAAGAACACCAGCTGCTCGTACAAACCTGGGTTTGATTCCCAGTACCCACACAGTGGCTCACAATAGTCTGTAACTCCAGTTTCTTCTGATCTCTGTGGGCATTGCACAACATGGCTGCACTTACATGCAGACAATTCGCTCACACACATAAAAAGAAAATATTTTTAACAAATGAGGGAGCATAATCAATCATGGAAAAAGATCGTAGAGAAGGGCTGAAGCTAGGAGATGCTAAAGGCAGAACAAATGAAAATGAGATAACTAGAAGATTCCAGAATTCAGTTAGGGAGGGATTGATGGGGATTTTTTATGTGATGCTGGGACTGAATGCCACTCACCCACTTTTAGTTGGATGTGATTTTCTGAAAAGATGAGGCAGAACCAGCCAGGCTCCTTACACATGTAGGATTTGCCGCTAGATAACATCAGCTTGCTGTCCAGGAAGCGGCGGTGGAGGATCAGCTCTTCTTCAAATGTACATGGGTCCAGATACTATCGAAGATACAGGAGCAGAGCTGAGTATGAGACCTAGCTGAAGTTCCACCTAACTCCCGTAATTCCCACAACTCACCCCTTTCAAGTTGATCCAGACAGAGAGGCCAGAGCCTCTGTTGAGAAATGGTACCTCCATCTCCTCCAGCTTCTTGGTGATGTACTTGTGAGCCTCTTGGAGCCGCCTGTGATTAGTAGGCAGGTACACCTTGTCAATCCATTCTGGATGGATGGAAGAAGAGAATATCACGATCTTACAGCAGACATCTGCCAGAGGGTTCTTTTCCAAGGGAAAAAAAGCCCTTAGCTGGGCTTCATAGGAGCTATTTCTATCCAAGACTGACTGTTGAATTTGAGCTGATGGTACTTACACCCCACAAAGCCAGCTTACATCTAGGACTCTGGAGGGGTCATTAGGCACCTTCATGGTTCATTGGAATATTTCCTTTGAGGAGACCATACTTAAGCACCCCTTACAGGGGCCTGATGCCACTGTGGTCAACTGAACAAGGTCATCATTGTAGAGACTGAATAGTGTGGCTTTAAAGATACTTAGAAAATTAAGCTGAACTTTGAGCATGTATGCCTGGAGGGCCTTGTCTTATGAGAAAGTTTATGTAAGAAAGCTTGCTGCAGAGATATCTATGGAATGCCAATGCTCCTAGTTTCTCAAAATATACTTTTATCTCCCAAGAAGGCATAAATGGTGATAATGTTATTATGCTCATTATATTTTGCTAAACTGCTATATTCTAGCCACTTTATTATTGTTGACTATTCTGGAAACATTCAGCTGTAGTGCTGTGAGTACGAGACTAAAAGAACTGCCTGTGCTTTTGGCACTCATGTGTGTGAAGAAATCATGCAAGTCTTCTGGTCTTTTCTCTCAGTTCGGTGATAATTCATTCAGGTCCCATGGCTGCCCTGTTGGGGGCCACACACTGGTAATGAAAACTGCCCTTCCTTCTGCCCTTGAGCTTTACATCGTGAACTTGGGGGGACCTTGAGATGCTTTGAGATGTTTTTAGGCACATTGCTGTGAGTGCTGGCGGCAGAAAGAACCAGCTGAAGCCAACTGGAGAAGGCCTAGTGCCCAGATAATACATCAAAGTAATTCTCAGATATATCCAAGGCTGAGAACAGTGTTCGAGGGGCTGAGATCTGGTTTCTACCAAATAGCGAAGATCCTGACACCATGGAAGGAAGCAGCCAGTTCAATTTCTCCTTTCTACTTCCTTCCCCGCCCAAAACTGAAAGCAAACTGTTTTCTTCTAAACCTCATCTAATGACATTAGTTAGTTCCATTATATCCTGTAGTTTGTCTCTATATTCTGGCTATTAGTTTAAGCCTTCCAGTCTGGCATCTATTACAGTAAATTAAGGAAGGGAGTCTTTCCTGCGTTTGAGCCATAGCATTAAGAGAGATGTCTCCTCTCAGGCCAACAGCTACTTGCTGTCCCTGGGCAGTCTAGGGGGCATAAATCTAGCCCTGCCAACTTGCCCATACTGAAAATTATATTAATCTCTATTCATTCGGGGAGTCAGATAGTCTTTGCCTGAGTCAAGTAGGTCACAGGGGAAAGGGGAACACAGACACACACTGATCTCTCTGCTGGGTGTGGTGGTGCACACCTTGACTCTCAGCACCCAGGAGGCAGATGCAGGTAGATCTGAGTTTGAGGCCAGTCTGATCTATTTGGCAAGTTCCAGGCCACTTGGGACTATATAGCAAATCCCTATTTAAAAAAAAAAAAACTGATTTCTGAAGTGAAGTTCCTAACTTAAAGTCTTTGGATATAATCACTAGTCTATTTTGAAGCATAGCAAAAGCTACTGGACCTTCAAAGCCTGGCCTGTGTTAGAACAGCCTGTCCGTCTTCCACCCATACCATGTGAGCCGCATCCTGCCCCTCTGAACCTCACAGCTTTCACCATTTAACTTCAGACTGTGAACCGAGATCGTGGTAGAGACTCAAGAAAACCCAGGAATTCCCCCACAGCCATGAAGTTCAGCTAAGATACTGTCCCGGGGTATGACTCAGTACCTCTGTCCCGGAGCAGTCGGCACAGCTTGTACTGGATGATGCCAGAGACCCCATGGAGGTAGCCAAAAGAACTCATGGCAGAGACTACCTCTTTGTTGTGAGTGTAAAGAACACCTAAGCGGAAGCCAGAGATGCCAAAATCCTGGAGGAAGAGAAGTTGGAGAAGGAGCCTGTGGTGCTGGCTGTTCCTGGCCCCCCTTCCTTCTAGACCCAGAGACAGGTAGCAGGGCTTACCTTACTAGTCCCCCAAATGACATGGGTCCTGTCAGGGTCGGGCAATCTGGAGAAGAAATTTTTTTAAGAATCAAGGTTAGGGAAAGAGTTGAAGGACAGACTTGTAGTCTATAAGGGGAAAGTAGATTTCAGGTTCTTCCTAGATAGCACAGTTTAAGGTATCCAAGTTCAAGAAACAATTGTCCCAGCTAAGCCAGGATGGCAACAAAGTGTCCCTAAAAACCCTAGTTGAAACAGTTCTCAAGTGCCCACTGAGGGAAGTCTACGACCCTCGGCCTGACTGCAACTCTGGTCCACAGCCTCCTTTTCAGCAGCTGGCTCTTCAGATGTGAGCAGCCCATCATTTCGAGGATGTATTTATTTTTTACTGGTCTACTTTTGGTTAGCCTAGTCCCTCTTCCAGCTATACTATGTCTTTACATTTTATTTAATTTTATGGGTGTTTTGCTTGGATGCATATGAGTGTATCACATGCATACAGTGTCCACAGAGGCCAAGAGAGGGCATCAGATCCCCTAAAACTGGAGTTGTGGATGATTATTAGCTGCCATATGGGTACTGGAAACCAAATCCAGGTCTTCTATAACTTCTCCTGAGCCCGGCGTGGTGGCACACGCCTTTAATCCCAGCCCTCGAGAGGCAGAGGTAGGAGGATCTCTGAATTCAAGGCCAGCCTGGTCTACATAGTGAGTTCCAGGCCAGCTGGGGCTACAAGGAGACCTTGTCTCAAAAGACCAAAACTCTTTTAAAAAGAATATAACTTTCCTTATCATCTTGATGTGTGTGTATGCGCATGTGCATACATACAGTTTGGAGGCCAGAGTTGGGTGCCTTCCTGAATCACTTTCCACCGTTTATTCTTTTTTTACACAGAATCTCACTGAACTTGGAGCTCATCGATCTGGCCAGGCTAGCTGACCAATGCCTGTCTCCCATCTCCCTCATGCTTGGCTTTTCTGTAGGTACTGGGGATCCAAACTCAGTTCCTGATGCTTGTGCAGCAGGCACTTTACTGACCCTATCTCCCCAGCCTGACCTTGACTTTTAACAGCACACTCGCTACCTTGCCCTTGAGTTAGTTTCTATACAGAATGGCATCTGGACTCATACTCAGGAGGGCAAACAGCAGTTTGCTCACATTCACAACCCCCATTAGCACCTAACTCGTTCCCTACTGCGTGACTTCCCAGCAGGCAGCCAGGTAAGCTCAGGCCTCATGAATGCAGGTCGCCAAGCAAGAACCTTGTGATTCTTGCTCCCGACCCCAGTGGGGACAAACTTACTGTTTTATGCTCAAGACACTGCAGAATGTAATGGACTCATCAAACACAGACAGCATGTAAATCTCATCTATGATCACATGTAGGTTATACCTGTAGTTGAGTGAAAGAGGGAAAGCCAAGATTTAGCTTCTCTCTGTCATCATAACTCTTTCCTGCTCTCTGGATACAGGTCAGGTGCTCCCATTATTCCAGCAGCTCACCCAACCCTCCCAAGGGGCATAAGGTACGAAGAGGTAGTCTATGGGCATAACTTGGGGGAACGGAAAGAGAACAGGACTCCAAAGACACCTGGGAGAACATTGTATCTAACCCTTCAACACAAGGAGAGATGAGTCTGGAGAGGCCAAGTAGCCCAGTGTTTGGGTCTGGAACAGTCAGCAGCTGCCACCCAGGGTCTGAACTGAGTCATCACACCAAGTGGGCTGTGAGTGTCCATGAGTCATCTGCTCTCTGGACAGCCTCTGAAACAGCACTCTCACCCCCATCACACAGATAAAAACCAGCTAAGGCTCTCAGCCTAAAAATGAACTGCTTCAACTAGTAAGTCCCTGAGCTGGCGTGATAGGCAACATCGATTATCACAACCAGAACCTAGAATCACCCAGGAGACCAGCATCTGTCTGTATCTGTGAGGGATTGTTCTGATTTGAGTAATTAAGGTAGGAAGACCCCCCTACACCTTTAAAAGTTCATGTCCCCGTTTCCTGGGTTTGGGTCCTGGACTGCATAAGGAGGGATAAACAGAAGCATTATTGCTCTCTCTTCCCAACTGTGGACACGATATAACCTCTTTTGAACTGGAGAAATATCTCAGCAGTTAAAAGCACTGGCTGCTCTTGCAGAGGATGGAGTTCAGTTCCCAGCACCCACATGGTGGCTAACAACCATCAGTTAACTCTAGTTCCAAGAGATCTGACACCCACATGGTGGCTAACAACCGTCAGTTAACTCTAGTTCCAGGGGATCCGACACCCTCTTCTGGTCTCCATGGGCACTACACAATACCAGTGCACTTACAGACATGCAGGCCAAACACTCATACACATGAAATAAAGATATATAAAACAATGTAACTAGCTGCTTGAAGCTCCTATGGTCTTGACTTCCCTGGCATGATGGGTTCTACCACCAACTGTGAGCCAAAATAAACCCTTAAGTCGCTTTTGTCAAGGTATTTTATAAAGCAACAGAGAAGTAAGAGCGCTGGCCTTCGCACTCCAGCTGTTGAGTTCTTGACTACAGCCTCCAGATTCTCCCTCCCATCTCCATGCTTCACCATTGGCTGGTCTGGGTGAGTCCTGAAGCGTTAGTGTTTCTAGGAGGGCCATTGCAGGACTCCACAGAAAATGTTCTGCTAATATGTTCTTAGGAGCAGGGCGTGGAAGTTCTATAGCAACTTATCTTTGGGAGTCTGTCATCCGTTGTACCATAGCCCGTATAGTTTGGGAAGCAGGTGCTGGGAGGAAATGCTTCTGTTGTGAGAAGTGGAAAAATCACAGAGCCACGTTATGACTGCTAGGTAAATGTGTATAAGGCGAAAGGCTGGGAAGAAGATGGCAAGATAATTGAAAATGGTAAACATGCCTCTAGCAAAATTCATTTAGTGACATTTATATAACCCTGCAAACATCGGAGGATGGGAATCTTGGGTAAATTACTTCTGACTTCCCGATTACATGTGATAGGGTGGAACTCATACTTCTTGGCAAAGACCAGGTATTCCTGAAGTGTCTCCTGGGAGTAGACATCACCCAGAGGATTCTGAGGGTTGATTAGCACAAGACCTCTGACCTTTTTTCCCTGAGAAAAAAGCCAAACACAAGAGTGAAAACAAATCTCTCACATGTACCCCCAGCTCTATCAAGTATCCTTAATAGGCCAGGACATCTAATACAGGACACCTGACAAGGTAAGATTTCAAAGAAGCTACCCCACACTATCTGCAGAAGGGAGAAAGAAGGTGTTCTGGAAGTTGCTATGAACCGGACTCATGGCTCCAGTGGGGACAAGCCCCTGGAATTATTTGCCTTTTCCATGTAAAGAAATCCACCCCGCTCCCAGGTCTTGTACCAGAGTCTTATTACTCATTCCCTTTTATGGCTAACACTGGCCACCCTGAAAATAAGGCTTCTCCTTACCTTCTTCCTAGCCTGAATCAGGGCAAACTCAAGCTTGTCCACAGTGAGCTGGAAAGGTTCTGGGTTGGCTTCAGTGACCTGGAGGACAGGCGCTGCTGAGAGGGGCCTGTTTTCTGAGTTCGATTTCTCAGTCCCACACAGCCCTTGGTTCCACGCAGAGGGAGATACTACAAGGCTTCTGACCCTGATTTTTCCCACCCATCACTTAGGGAATCAGGCCCTTAGAACAGTCTTTTGCCTAGGTGGGCTGAGCAGGGAAGGATCCCCATTCTGACCTCACTCTCCAGGGGGACTGGAATCAGCTCGACTTTCGCATATAGATAGGAGCTAAGGGCGAAGCTACCAGAACATGGGGTGGGGATCAAACAGGCATCTGGAATAGAAGAAGCACAGACAGAGCTGTCCATCCAAGTTCTCCCAGAACCCTCCAGTCCCCAACCCCAAGACTAGCAGCATTTTCCCAGGAGGAGAGGTAGTGTGGCAATCTCGTCTACCTGAGCTCAGGCTTCATAAAAATGACACAAATTATACAAATTATCTGGGGAGTAAACCCTAGTTTCCTGGTGCAAATATGCTAAAAGAAGATCTTTAAAAAATGGCCACTATGAACCACTCGGAGTCCAGGGCACAGACCAAGTAAGATGCTGGTCATTAGACACATCTTTGTGTGGGGAATATGTGTGTCTATGTGAGTACATGTGTGTAGGTGCATGTGCGCTTGTGTGTGCGCTATGGAAGCCAGAGGTCAACCTCGGCTGTCATTCCACAGGAGTCATCTATCTTGTTTTTTGAGACAGCATCTCTTCATTGGTCTAGAGCTAGTAATTCCTAGGGATTCACCTGTCTCCACAGTCCCAATTCTGGGAGGCAAACACATGCCACTACACCAGGCTTTTTAAATGTGGGTTCTGGGGCTCAAGTTCAGGCCTTTATACTTGAGAGCAAGCATTTCACTGACCTAGCTATCACTACAGCACACTTAGAAAAGTTGTATCTGTTCCAGGCCAGACACTAGAGGCCAAAGGTCATGCAGAGAGGCTCCTGGCGTTGGTCCTGGTGGGCCCATGCTTTTCCCTTCTCATCCTCTTGGTCTCAGGACCTTTTCATCCAGATTACTTCCTTCTATGAGATCTGAGTCCAGTCAGCTTTATTTAGCCTAGAACCAACTAGTCCTGTTTTTTGTTAGTTTTGCCTTGAAGCCTATAAAGTCTATCCTGAGATCTCTATTCCAGTTGAGCCCAAGAGTCAGTGCAGCTCTTAACCGAATGGTTGGGCTCACCGTCATTATGCCTAGAGGGCATCTTCTTGAGACCTAGCATCTATCTCTTCCATATTAAATGGAGAATCTCACTTCCTTGTTTTCCCAGAAATTATAAAAAGACATCTTAGGCAGGACAGTAGGCCCGCATTTGGGAAAAGGCCACAGGTCAAGATGCTGTTCTCTTCTAAGGCCCAGTACCTAGATGTCCCTGCCCACCTATCAGGAAAGGAAAGCAGAACCTGCTGACTTACCACCCACGTCACACAGCACCATGGCCAGCGATGAGAAGACAGAACAACAGTCATTGAGAACCACCACCTGAAGACAGGTCCGAGAGGCAGAAGCTGAAAGTCAATATATAAGTAGCCACCCTGTGTCCCTCTCCTCTGGAAGGACAGGCCCCACTGGCCCCTTCAGCTGGACCTACTAGCTTTTACTATACCCTGGCCCCAAGGGTTCTCCTTATTGTGTCCCAAGTAATGCAGAGATGCCCAGAAAGACAGCCTGGGCTGGAGAGATGGCCAAGCAGTTAAAAGCACTGGCTGCTCTTGCAGAAGAGCTGGGTTCAGTTCCTAGCACCCACATAGTGGCTAACAACCATCTGTAACTCCAGTTCCAGTAGATCCAATGCCCTCTCTTCTGACCCCTTCAAGCCATGCACGACATAAAGGTAATCACATACATGCAAGCAAAACGCTCTTACACATAAAATAAATTTTTAAAAAGAAAGCCTTCCAGTGCATTGACTCACGTTTTCCGAATCAAGGCTGGTAGGGGCCTTGCAGTAGGTGGTCAGGAACTGGGCCACTTCTTCCCGAAGGCTGCAGACAGACCCAGGGAGACCCTGTTGTTCCTAGGCATCCTTCCCCATCCAAGTTCTAGACATCAATCTTTTTCAAAGGACAGAGTGTCCAACTCAAAACCACCTCATTATATAGTGCTACAGACCAAAGATGTCAACTCCCTAGGCCGCACAGATAGTAAATGGGACCAAGAACCCAGGCTTGAGTTCTAGGCCAATAATCTTTCCCCAGATCAGGCTGCCCCCAGACAAGATTTCGTTCCTGGGCATGTCTGACCTTTTGACATTGAATACAAGGTTGTCATCTATATAGTTCATGCTCAAAAAATAAAAGTTTTTAACCCCCCAAAACCCTCATTTTATGTGAGTTTACAATTTTGTCTTTAATATTTTTTTTATTTTATGTGCATGAGTGTATTGCCTGCATGTATGCAAGAGCACCTATGCCATGCAGTGCCCGTGGAGATCAGAAGAGAGCTTCAGATTCCCCTGGAACTAGAGTTATACACAGTTGTTAGCCACTACGTGGGTGCTGGAAATCAAACCTGGGTCCTCTGTAAGAGCAGCCAGTGCCCTTAACTGTTAAGCCATCTCTCCAGTCCCAAGTTCACAATTTTGTGTTTGGTTGTATTTACAGCTATCATGCCTCAGGCCAGACATGCTTGCTAGGCATTTCTAGAAGTTATTACTCAAAAACACAGGGAGGTAGTCAATGAAGACTATGGTGGGGAGGGGCTCGGGACAGAGCTCAGCTGGTAGAGTGTTTACCTAGCATGCATGAAGCAAGCCCTAAGTTCCACCCCCACTGTATAAACCAGGCATGGCAGTGTACGCCTATAATCTTAGGACTCAGGAGGTGAAGGCAAGAGGATCAAAAATTCATGGTCCTCCTTAGCTACATAGCTAGTTTGAGGTCACCCTGTGTCCAGAAAAGGGGAAGGAGGGAGGAAGGGGGGGTGCATTGACTCCTTCTCTGGATGAAGATAGGTATCTACAGGCGAAGAGACTCTAGCTCTGGAGGTCACTTACAAAGGGTGTCCTCTCCAGTCCGGGTACTGCAGCAAGGCCTCGTCAATGCAGTTCATGTCATGTTGACACAGCTGTGGACAAGGACAGCATGAGGCCTCATCCTGCTCTTGTAAGTCTGCACCCTGCACTAACATACCCGCCCCCAGAAAGGAAGTAGGTATACATGCTGCATGCTCCTTCATGACTTGAGTGCCTCATCTTGTCATAGATACATAGATCCCTCAGTGGAAGTATCTGGCAGCCTCTCCTATCCACAGCTCCCCGGACAGGCTGCCCACTGTATATTACCCGAGAAGACCTCTAGACACAGGCCAACAGGCCAGGAGGTTATGTGCGCTGTTCTAAAAGCTGTGTCTCTGTTCTTCTTAAATTCCTATGTTCCTATGCCCTAATGAACGTTATCCATGCTGAGGAACAAGCCAGCGACCTGAGGAGGTGACCCTATCCCAGTCTAGGACATGACTTACCCGTTCCATCATTAGATCCATGCAGAGCATGTTCTCACTGCTGCCAAGGTTGAGGAATCCCTGGGGTAGAAAGAATCCAGATCGGCCTTCTTGCACTGCCGTAGACAGATCCCTTTAGGCATGCCAAGAACTCCCATCTCAGATTAGTGCAAGGGAATCTTTCACTGTGCCACAAGGCAATTCAGTCTACATCTGGCCAACTTTTAAGTGGCAGAAAACTTTCCAAAAGCCTAAAATCTTAAAGCTTTCCAATCTCCTCCTTAGTCCTATAGACAAGTCATAACAGTCTTGTGTTCCATCAAGAGTCACTGAATTCCTAGATGCCAGATGCTAGAATAAGTGCTTTATGTGAATTGCCTTAGGTCTTGGGAACAGGGTTTTCATTTGATCCCACCTTAAAATACCGAAGATGAGCAAAGTTGAGAAACCTACCAGACGTGTGACCTAGATGACAGGGAGAGCTGCACCTGCCCTACCCAGCGCAAGCCCTGCCTGGTGCCCATCTCTGCTGTCCCACAGCAGGGCCTTCTACCTCCAAGTTCTGTGAGGATCTGCAGTCCCTTAGAATACAATGGTGATACCAGACTCAGGCCCTAGAAAGGCAGATGGCCTCCGACTACACAGCACTTAGACAGGAATGGAAGGGGAAGGCATGACTAAAGATGTCCCCCACCCTCCGGCTGGAGGGCTGCAGTGACTCTCCTTGGCTACAAACCTTATGTTGGCTCCTTGTCACATTTAGAGGACTATTTTAATAGCCGTCTAACCTGCACCTGCACATACTATCACAGCCCTCGCTGTTCTGCTCTGGCACTTGTGTCTTCTTTCCCCATCACACCAAGTTTTCCTGCTTGGAGCTTCTGTGAGGGCAGCTCACCCCTCCTTGGCAGAGCACAGCCTCCATCATATGGGCTGTCTGCTTCAGCCTTCCTGAGACCTTCTCAGACCACCTGAAGAAGGCAACTCTTGGTGCTCTTGGAAGCATTGTTTCCCTAATGCTCCACTATACTTGTCAATACACCACATTTCATAATGGCAGGCTCACTCACTGAGGCTGCTTCTTAGAGAAAGGTGGCAGGGATGAATGGACTCAGACCCCAGTCAGTCCTCCCACATCCGGGGCACACCATCTTATTTCTGTGACTATACTTTTTTCTTTTAAAAAAATTTTTTTTTTATTTTATATGTGTGAGTGTATTGCTTTTATGCACATTAGTGCAACCATGTCATGCAACACCCACAGAGGTCAGAAGAGGGCATTGGATCCCCTGGAACTAGAGTTATGGATGATTATTAGCCATCATGTGGGTACCGGGAATTGAACGCAGGTCCTCTGCAAGAGCATCCAGTGTTCTTAACCACTGAGCCACCTCTCCAACCCCTGCAACCAGACTCTCATGCTAAGACAACAGTGCTATTGCACGATGAGGAAGAAGCGTACAACCCTTGGCACATAACTCTTAGTGAATCGCAGAGATGGGGGCCCTTAAGGATGTCCCCCTCCCCCCCCCATCTTACCAAAGGGTTTTTTTCCTTGTGGTATTTGTCTTTCTGACAGGTTTCATAGCTGTGGAAGTTCAAGCAGTAAAATTCAGAGATGTCAATACCACGTTTGGACAGGACAAGGCCATTAAAACCAATCAGCCAAGGACCTGGCCAGTCAGGCTGCCAAGACGACAGGGTCCGCTGCCCAGGTGTGGCAGCATCTCTAGAGTCCCGGGAAAGGAAAAGCTGTTTGAGAACCTCAGACCACATGAAGCTGATCATCTGACCCAGCAAGTGGCCTATCCTGTCTTCCCGCTCCTGGAAGGCCCGTGTACACTGCTCCTCTTCCAGGGACAGACCCTGCATCTGCCTGGCTGTCAGCTGTGTGATGTGATCCCTCAGGAGCTGCTGCAACTCCATCATCTTCTCCAGCAATGGAGTGAAGGTCTTCTCTCTGATGGCCTGCTGTTCCAGGGTGTGCGGTGTTGGATGGGAGTCTACCTGCTGTCTCGGACTTTGGGCATCTCTAGCAGCATGGGCCTTGACAGCCTGGCTGGAACCTATAGAGAAAGAGGATTATGAACAGAAACAAAAATCCTCCCTGAACCTGGGACCGAGGCATGGCTGGGTACAGAGCTGATCTCAGGTTTCTCACTGGCTCCTCTCACCTCAGTGTTCTGGCTTTAGGCTCTAAATGGCTCAGGAAGTTACCTACTCATTCAAGAGCATGCCATGGCCCATGGCTGGATGCTAGTGCATTCCACTGAGATGGTCTTAGAGTGTGTCCTGAGCCAGAGCCATAGGGCTCTCTAGGAGGAAAGAGGCAAACAGGTCTGAGTTCTCCTTGTGCCTCAAACAAGCCTGTTTCATCAGGTTCTAAATAAGGAGGATTCTACTGTTTAATAACCACGAAGTAAATCATTCTGCTAAAGCAGAGATTAGCAAACAATTGCATAAGGGGCAAATCTGGATTGTTTTTATAGATAGAATTTTATTGGGGGTTGAGGAGATGGCTCAGTTGGTAAAGTGTTTCCTGCACAAACATGAGGACCTGAGTTCAATACCCAGAACCCATGTAAAAAAATCAAGGTGTGGCAGCATGTGCCTATATTTCCAGCACTGAGAACTTTGAGAAAGGAGAATCCCTGGGCTTCCTGGCCAGCAAGTTTACCTGAATCTAGATTCTGGCCTTCATGTGTACATGCATGTGTACATGTACCTGCACCTACACAAACATATACACAGATATATACCACACACACACACATACACAAACATTTTAGAAATAAAGCATTTTACTGGAACACTGCCATATCTGTTTAGTTGTGGACTGTGGCTGCTTTTGCAAATAGAGTTGACGAGCCATGATAGAGACACATATGGCCCACAAAACTTGAATTATTATCTGGTCCTTTATAGAAAAGGTCTGCCAACCCCTATCCTAGAGCATCAACTTTTCTTTCTGCTTTTTTCCCCACCACCAAGATGGCTATGTTGGACCCTCAGTCCCTCCATCCCAACCTCCACATGGTTTCCTGTAATATTGAACTCATGGAGATCCACCTGCCTCTGCCTCCCAAGCACTGGGATTGAAGTGCACACCACCATGGCAGGCCCTGAAGTGGCTTCTTAATGCCTCAAAGAATCAGCAAAAACAAGTTAGGTAGCAAAAGCCCAGGTGGTGGGACAACTGGAAGTCGACAGCTGCATCTCATTCTTTAAGACAATTCCCCCACAAAACCCCAGACTCATGCTGCCCCACCACATACTACAATTCCAAGTTCTTTTTCTAGGTAACTCCCTCCCACATTATGAAATCTTGTTGATTCTAAAGTTTATGGAAGCACTTCAAAGTACTGAACACTCTGCTCCTCAGCGTCTCTAAACCATGTTCAGTCTACTTGTGATAGTCCCATGACTACCGATGCTGAATGCTTAGACATTACTTGCTCAGAATCTCCCTCAGGGAAGCCTTTGTCATTATAGCTTTAGCACAAGGTGCACCATGCTGGTAACTCTCCTCTCCCCAGCCCAGAACACATTTCTTCCACCTGCCTTGACTCTTGCTTTCTGAACCACCTGAGGTTCTTATTCAATGCTTTAAACAGCCCCTGCTGCTGTGGCCTTTTGGGCCACATTGCCCTACAGAGCTTCACTACCCCAACCCAACCCAGTTCCTATTTCTTTGTAACTGGTCCCTGGCTACGGTCTGGGTTGATGAAGATTAGTGAGACCTTGGTGATAGTGAGGACTTTCCTAACAAGAAGTCCAAGACAGCCCCCAATCCAGGCTGAAAGGGGATAAGTGCTTACATTCTAGGCCCCCAGGGGCTGGGTTGGCTGATGCTACAAAGGTGCCCCAAAAGCTTTGATCTTGTTAAAGTGGCTCAAGACAAAGGTATTCAATATGTAGCCCAGCCCTGGGAGATGGCAACTCCTTGACCACTGGTGGGGCAGTTATCACTTCTATCTTGGACCTTCCCACCAGCTCTCTTCAGACCCAAAAGGAATGATGCTCTTTGGAAGGCAAAACCAAAGGCGCCCTACCTGGCCTTGTGGAGTAATTTTCTGTGATATCTAAGGCTCTTGAAAGACAATACATGCCTGCAGAATGGAGAGCCCCAGAAATGAGTCTCTTACTTGTAGGAGGGAGTTTGGACCAGATCGAAGCTTTTGCTTGTGGATCAAAGGACCCATCTAGACTTTAGCACTCAGTCAACTCAGTTTCCCTTCTAAACAGTCTGACTCTAGCATTGGTGAGTGAAGTTCTTGTATCACTGTTGATAAAAGGCTGGCATGCAAGTCAAAGCCTAATACAGGACTGGGGAGTTGGGGCAGTAAGTGGGTAAACTTTCTGTACACACACGAAGACCTGAGTTCAGATCCTCAGAGCCCACATGAAAGCCAAGTAAGATGGCATGCACCTATAACCCCAACAATGGGATCCAGGGGGCTCATTGGCCAGCTAGTCTAGCCCAAACAGTGAGCTTCTGGTTTCAAAATAGACTATCTCAAAAAATAAAGTAGAGAGAGACTGGAGAGATGGCTCAGTGGTTAACAGCACTGGCTGTTCTTGCAAAGGACCTGGGTTCCATTCCCAGCACCCACATGGTGGCTAATAACCGTCCATACCCCAGTCCACAGGACCCAACACCCTCTTTTGTCCTATGGGGGCATTGCATGACATGGATGCACATAAGTACATGCAGGCATAACATTCATACACATAAAATAAAGTAAAAAAATTTTTTAAAATAAAAATAAAGTGGAGATAGAGGAAGAGCTCAGCCTCAACCTCTGACATCCGCATGCACACCATACGCATGCGTGTACGCACATACTCAGAGAAATCTCCTAGAGTATGTTTCTAAGGAAAGCAGGCAGTGACTATGAGACAAGGTCAGGAGAAAACCTGCCCAGACTTTTCATATCGGAAAAGTCTATTACAGTAAATGGCGCTGCGCCATAAAGACACTGTGCTCCTAAAACTACCGGAGTCCACCAACCCTCTCCTTCCACCTCCTCAGCTACACCTCGGTCTCTGTCCGTATCTACCTCCCAATCCCTACTCAAGTCTTCTCTGTCTGCTAAACTCTCAGAATGCCACCCGCTGCGGCCCACAGGCCTCCAGCAAGAACTGAGGGACAGACCTTGAAGTGTGGAAGCCAGAAAGAGGGAACCACGGGAAGAAGGTGGGCGCGGTCTCAGCTGCCCTCATACTTTCCTCGTAGGCGTCACCTGATCTAACTTTCAAACCGGTTCTATCGGGATGCTTTACAGCTGAGAAACGAGAGGCTCCAAGGCAGGAGATGATGTAAAAAACCACAGGCATAGGATGTATCCGAAAGGGAGGGCTCCAGGAGTGTCCAACCAGAGGTCCCTGAGTCACGTGTGCCCCAGAATAGCTACGAACGGACCCAACGCAAAATTATAAACTTCCTTACAACATAAGATTGTTGCTGATTTAAAAAAAAAACCACACACAATTGTCAAGTCCAGCCTTTGTGAGTGATAATCTTGAGCCACAATGGTTAAGCCCAAGTCAGTTGACCAGAAACCCCACTGCCTTTTAAATTCCAGGGGTCTGTGACCCAAAGCTCCTCCCTCCCTCCGCATCACATAGCCGGTGCCATCCGTGCCGCCCCTGGCTTACCCTCAACTCTGTTTTCACTCATCTTGTGCCGTCTAAAGTCCTCAGGCCTGTGCGAAGTGCCCCTGCCAGCCGAGCCCAGAGACCTGCCTCACTGCCCTCCTCCTCTCCCTGGGCTTCCTGGCGCTCTGCCTGCGAGCTCTGCTTTTAAGCACAAGGTGCCTCTCAAGGGTAATAAGATTCATCTTTTCCCCTGCAGAGCGTTCTCCCCAGGAGCTCGCTATTACCTAAAATGACCTTTCTTTTCAACATACAGGGAACCGGCTCGTGGAGAACCCCTCTGAGCAAACCTGCCAGGTACAAGCATCACCTGGATGCTCACCAGCCAGCCAGGCCCTGGCTCTCCGAAGGAGCCTGGGGTTGGAGCTCCGCGTGTGCTGGCAAGACCACCAAGTGATTCTAATACTGACCAACCATGAACATCACTAGAGCAGAGGAACCCATTCAAAGCCCAAATGAGCCTTGGATTCCTTCCTGTGTGGGGGAAGGCCGTGATGTGAGAGCAAGCCAAGAGGGGTTAATCAGGACAGGGAGGGCATCTTGGCAAGCAAGCCAAGAAGGGAACCCGGGAGGCCTGGAGCACCATCCACTAGAACCTCCTGCGTCAAGGCTTTGGCAAGCCAACCCTTTCTACTTGTTTAGAGATGGAGATCAGGAATCTACCTTCCAGAAGGTGATGTGAAGACTTAATGGAGGATTATACACGCTGACATGACGACATGACGGTAGGCAGGCCAAGCTTGCAAGGGCTATCAGCTGTGCCTGAGCTTTCCCAGAGGGTCCAGAAATGGATTCAGGTTCAAAGCAGCCTCTGCTCCCAGAATATCAGAGTCCCTGTGAACACACTTTTTAAAACACTTGGGCTACACTGAGAGGTTCCAGTGCAATAGGGCTAGAGCTGAGCCCCTGACTCTGGAATGCCATGGCCTGTTCCTCCCCACAGGACTCTGTGGCTTCCCCTTCTCCTTCTGTCTTCCATTAAAAAGAAACACAAATCTCAGGCTGGGTGTGGTGGCACACACCCTTATTTAATCCTAGCACTCAGAACGTAGAGGCAGGTTCAGATCTGAGTTTGAGGCCAGCCTGGTCTACATAGTGAGTTCCAGGCTAGCCAGGGCTACAGGGAGACCCTGTCTCAACAAAACAAAACAAACACGAAAATCTTCTTAATTTATTATGTCTATTTTTTTTTTTTTTTAGATTTTAAAATTTGGTATGTGTTTGAGTGTTTTGCATGTGTGTATGTCTGTGCACCACATGCATGCTTAGTGCTCTTAGAGGTCAGAAGAGGGCATCAGATCCCCTGAAATTGGAGTTATGGAGAGTTGTGAGCTGCTGCCTGATGTGGATGCTGGAAACTGTAGCCAGGTCTTCTGCAAAAGTAGCAAGTGCTGTTATCCACTAAGCTATCTCTCAAGTCCTCTGCCTTCCATTTTTCATAGTATTATTTTCTTCTGAACAGGTGGCAGGAATGACTCATATCTGTATATTGTTTCATTCCAGTCCCCCTCTCTAGACTATAAACTACAATTTATAAACTCCTTCAATTATTGTATTTCTTCATACTTGTATGAAGAAGGTTATCTGACCCACAGTCGAACTCAGTAACCACTTGGAGTTTGAAATGTCTCCCTTAAAGGCTTGGTTCCCAGAGTGGTGCAATTAGCAGAGAGAGAAAGAGAGAGAGAGAGAGAGAGAGAGAGACAGAGAGAGAGAGAGAGAGAGAGAGAGAGAGAGAGAGAGAGAGAGAGATCTTACATAATCTTTGGGCTATGTCCTCCAGGGAGGACATAGCCTCTTTTTATCCACCAGCTCTTTCCCTGTGTGACATACATACTGCCCAAACACTGGTCCAAGATTCATGGGGCCAACTGACCATGGATTGAACCCTTTGAAACTGTGAGCCAAAGTAAACCCTTCCACTTTAGAGAATTCATCATCTCAAGAGTCATTACAGTAATAGAAGTTAAAACCTAGTTTGTGCATAAATGAATGAGTAGGTGGATGGTTGGGTGGGTAGATGGGTGGGTAGACGGGTGGGTGGGTGTGTGGATATCTTACTGCAACCATCTGAGATCTGGGTTGTAGGCTTCTCTGGTCTATGCCTGCAGTTGGTTACAGGTCACAAAACGATCTTGGTTAATGTTTAAGACTTCTTCCTAAGTTATATTGATTAGTGATTGAGTGTGATAATAAAAGAATCATCTGTAGGTCTTTGGTCAATGTTGACAGTAGAAGATTTTTCTAGAGAAAAACCCCATTGGGCACAACCTTCCATAGCTTGCCCATCAGGAGAACCTTTGCCACGCATATCACATAGGGCTGTCTAGATGTAACCTGGATTTGCCAACAGGGGGCGCTAAACGCTTATTTTCTTGTCTCACATGGAACTCAGGGCAGTCATTGAGCAGCAGAGAGGAAACGGAATGGAGGAATAAAGGAAAGGCCAGGTGGTCAGTCCACAGCTGGCCCCCTTCGGTACTCGTGTGGTGTGTGGTGTGTGGTGCGTGGCTGGGGGACGGCTGGGATTCAGAGACATTCAGGCCTTCTCGACTGGAGGACTCTCCTGCCAGGAGCCACACCCTGGCAGACAACTCCAGCCGCTCACTCGCTGCACCCCCTGGTGGTTCTCAGAATGTCCGTCTTGAAGATGGGTCTTAGGGCAGACCGGTTGCCTTGATCAGCTGTCCCTTAAATAGAAAGCATCAGTGGTGTGATTAGTAATCGGCGGTTTAGCATCCACTGTAGGCCGGTATTCTACCCCACCCACCTCCACTGTTACCTAGTATCTGCTCCAAAAACAAGCAAGATTCCATATCCTGGGTCTGGCGTGGCCTACTTTAGAAGCCCTGGGTTGGAAGATGGAAGTAGGCAGGTGGCAGGCCCCCGGCTCCCAGAATTCCCCCGACCGCAGAACCTTTGCTATCTTGCTGTCAGCTACTTGGGCTGTGCAAATTCACTTCCCAGAAAGGAGCCCGGTGGGCCTGGAGGTCAGTGGAGGAGAAGCAGAGCCCGCGACCAGGAGCCCCCGAGCCGCCTCAGAGAGAGATTCAATGAACTGAGACCCCGCGAGAGAGCCAGCTGGGTCTCCCTGAAAAAACTTGCCCAGCTGTGGCCGCTCGCTGGAGTCTGTAAGAAGGGAGCTCTCTGCTCTCTCAGGCCCAGAGTCCTGCCTAATGAGCTTCCCAACAGTTCAGCACAGAAAGGCTCCATTTTACAGATGGCCACACTGAGCCCAGAATGCTCTTCACCCCTACTCAAGTTCAAGCTGCATGCATTGTATTGACTAAGGTCCTGTCTGAAGCCAGGCCCAGCATGTCCTCCTCCCACATTGCTGGGCCATGGGAGCAGCCTCCTAGGAATCCTCTTCAAGGGTGACTTGGTCTTGGGGTTATCAGAGAAGACCCAGAGGTAAGGGGCAGAGGAGGAAGGCCACCATAGCTCTGGCCTCAGAATTGATTGCTCCCCAGGGTAACAGGCTTCTGCAAACCACAAAGCCCTTCCTCCAGAGAGGCCCCTTCTCCAGAAGGTCTGGCTGCCTGCAGACCCTCAGAGCATCAGCTGCTTCCGACGTTCTGAGCACTGGTTCACCGAGGGGTTCTCAGGCCTCAGACCTCAGACCAGACCAAATTGTGAAGAGACAAAGTAACCCTTTACTTTGTGTTTTCCTCTCTTTAACCAACAGAGGCTGAGTAAACAGTAGGTGCCATTTAGCTACTTTTTGTTTATTTCTTTAGTATTTACATGGGATGTCAGATCCCCAAAGCAACTCTGTTTTCAAGGAATTTTGAACCCAATTTGCAAACAATGATGTCCGGCCCTGGTGGACATTCCTTGACACAGTCATCGAGCAATTGCCTTGCAGCCCCCCATAAAACTGTAAGCTTACTTACAATAGTACATTTCTTTCTGATTTATTTACTCATTTAGTAGCTCTGTGTTACAGAATCTTGTAAAGATTCTCAACTGTGAACTTTGCAGATGACAAGGTTCCCATGTCAAATGGCTGGACCTGCCTGTCCTGGCACTGTTCTAGGTGTTGGTCATTCAGAAGGCTACAGAAGGTGAAGGTCCCCCCCTTCTCATTTGCCTTCTAACATAGATGGCAGGTGATAAACAGCATCTATAAATAACCCTAAGAGGGGACAGAGAGCAAGGTGTAACTATTTAGGAGGGGAGTTAGACAGCTGTGGGAATGACTTACAAATAGAGTCTGAGCTGACTTTTAATTAGCCTTGAACCACAAAACTACTGCAAACAAACTCACTGAACCATGTGCTCTTGTGACCTGGACACCTGACCTTGATCCCTCAGAACCTCATTTTGATGCTCCGCCCCATGTGGGTGTGCTTGAGAATGAACCAAGTACGGAAAGGCAGCCCATCTTCATTGAAAACTAGATTGAGAAGAGCGCTTCACATTGTGTGTGAGACGAGGGCAAGGTTGATAACAGCGGATCCAAGCTCGTAGGTCCCCAAAATTGATGCTAGAGAAATGGCCTTGAATAAAAATACAGGTGATACTGGGCTTAGCAGCACAGTTCTGGGAACATCTGGAGGGAATAGGACCTTGTGAGCTCAGTTCAGTTCTTAAAAACTAAAGTCAGACTGTTTATGCCTGGCATGGTGGTGCATGCCTTTGTCCCAGCATTCAGGAGGCAAAGGCAAGTGGATCTCTGTGAGTGTGAATTCTAAGCCAACTGGGGCTACAGGGAGACCCTGTCTCAAGAAGACCAAAAAATAATAAAAAGAGTCAGGCTGTTTATTCAGATGTGTCTGTAATGTGGTACACTAATGTTGCAGAGACCTGCAGGAATTGAAAGAGCAGTTCAGGTCCAGTAGATGAGCAGCCAGTGCAAAGGCACTGGGGTAGAAATGGCCTAAAGCTGCTGTGCTTGAAAAATGGATCTTGTAAGGTTTTGAAAACCATGAAATGGACTTTGACTTTGATTCTGAATGTTGTGAAAACAGCACACGTTTCCTGAACCTGTCATGTAAGTGGCACATAGCCTTCCCCTTGGATCTACTTGTGATTACTAGAGAAGAATTTCTTTGTTCTAAGGTCCTCATCTGAGACTTCCCAGGCCCTTGGGCATTCTCAGCCATGGCTACACAGGAATTATTTTCAAGGTTAAAGAATGCCAAGTTGGAGAGATAGTTCAGCCAGTAAGAGCCCTGGCTGCTCTTTCAGAGGACCTGGGTTCGATTCCCAGCACCCACATGACAGCTAACAACATCTGCAACTCCAGTTCCAGGGGATCTGGCGCCCTCTTCTGATCTCCTCAGGCACTGTACGACACAGATGCACTTACATGCATGCAAGCAATACACTCATACACATAAAATAAAAATAACAAAATATTTTTTAAAAGAGAATGCCTAGTCTCACTCAGGCTGGCTGCCCTGGCTCCCTCCGTGGGCCTCTGTCCTAGAAGGTTTCCGATGCCCTGTCATCCCCCACCTAACCATCACTGGCATGTATTTATGGCACTAGAGGAGCCCATACTTTCCTCAGATGCCCCCTAAGGCTGAGAATCACATTCGAGGTAAACTCTGTCTTCTACTTTCCCCATCTTCTAAGCCAGGGCCTTCTGAAACAGGCCAAGCCAGACACTGGATACGGAATCTTGTTTGTTTTGGGAGCAGAGATCAGAAAATGCCGGACATGGGTCGGGTAGAGGCCTACGAGGGATGTTGAATCTGGTTTCTTTTTGTTCTATTTTGTTTTTGGTCTTTTTGAGACAGGGTCTCCAAGTAGCCCCAGCTGGCCTGGAACTCACCATGTAAACTAGGCTGGCCTTGATCTTACAGAGATTCTCTTGATTCTGCCTCCTGAGTGCTGGACTAAAGGCATGCACCACCACACCCAGCTCGAATCTGGTTTCTAACCACACCACCAATGCTTTCTATTTATGGGGCACTGGTCAAAGCGGTCCTTCTGTCCTGAGTCCCATCCGCAAAATGGAGATTTTAAGAGCTACTGGGGATTCCAACTGCCCCCCCCCCTCTCTCCCCTGCTCCCTGCCCACCCCTCCTGCAGTGCCTTTTTTCTGGGCCTTCTTCTTCCATCTCATTAGACTGCTGAGATTGATCCTCATTGCAGCATTTCCCTCTCTCCTTCCCTCCCTCCTTCCCTGGCTCCTGCCCTCCCTCCCTCCAAGCTCTTAGCATGATCCAGTGTGGAATTCAGTCAGCTCTGCTGGGCTGGAAGATCAGTCTTCCCTAGGCTCTTTCTATTTGCTTTCCCTGAAAGGTCTTCCTACCCTAGCTAGAAGCGCAGCCTGCTGCCTCCTATGTGCCCCCTGCCTAGGGCATGGCACCCTGCTTGGCACAGAAAACAAGCTCTGGTTTTATTTTCTGTAGAAATTCCCCACAGTCACCCATACTTCAGATCCACAGGCCCCTTCAGAAGCCTTGTGCTGGGAAAGAGGCCAAGTGACCTCAGCCCTTGGGGGGTGATGTGGCAAGGAGGCAGGAGCCAGCAGCAGCAGACTGACACCCCTGTTTCCGGAGGGGCAGGATGTTGTCTGAAATGAACTCAGTGTCTGGGCTTGATGGTCAGGATTCCTGGAGGGGTTGTGGAGTAGAGGGCTGAGGTCGGATAGGGAATTGTAAAGACTCGTGTTCAAGCCTCAGCTCAGACACTTATATACTATGCAACTCTGCGGAAGTAACTAGACATCTCTGGACATCAGTTTCTCATCTACAAACACTGGCCAGGAGCAGGGGCTGAGACAATCTGTAAAACAGTAAATATGAACTGAATTGCATTGAATCTTTCCCCTTCTGCCATCCACCAACCTCCCCCCGACGTGATCACTTAAGCTTTTAATTTTCCTATAATTTCTCCTTGAACATTGCTTAACTGTGGGCTTGCCCGTCTCCTGAGACAGAAGCTCTTACAAGAAATGTTCCTCAGGGAGCCCTGCTGACTGCTCTTACTGTCACATCCCTCCCCCGGCCTCCGTCTCCCCAGTGACCTCTTTCTGATAAGGACTTTTTCTCCCATCATGTTTGTGAGTTCCTTCCCGGAGGGAGCTTCTTGGCAGGTCTCCTTGTCCCCGGGATGCCTCCACTGGCCTGTTAGCTTCTGTTGACCCTGCTCCATTCGCCCTAGACCCGGACTCCTGTCTGAAGCTGTTACATGCTCCCTTCTTCCTAGGACCCATGTCTTCCCTGCTTCCTGTAAGCAAGAGCAAGAGAGGATGGGTGGGGATCCTCCAACTCTCAGAGCCTGGTTATGTGGCTCATTTGTGGAGGACTGACCAATGTATCACTTCATCCCCACAGCTGGTGGCCCTCGGGAAATAATACCAGCAGGACTCAAGGCCTTGCCCACTGGCGCTGGACCAGGTCATGGGCCACCATGACCAACGCAACACGAGCAAGCACTGTGTATGCAGAATTTGCCCAGTGCTTTGGGCTGTCCTCTTGAATGTTGGCCCTTACTGAATGGACATCTCTGAGCCAACTACAGGGTATGTACGATAGGCCACATGAATCTACCTAGAGGAGCAGAAGCACCCTGCAGAGTCCAGCACCAGGAGAGTGCCCGTTGGACACACCGACAGGAGTAACCCAGCAATACTCAGGGAGCCAAAGAACCATCCAGCTGAGCCCCATCAGTCCACAGAAGCTTGGGATAACTCAGTGGCGTATGGGGCTGCTTTGTCACACAGCTGTAGCCACTGAAGCAAGCGTCCCATCTGAGACTCGTGCTATTGTCATCCCTGCTTTCAGATGCCAAATCTTGGGTTCAGGAAGCTGGACTAAATTTCCTATGGCTCCCCAGTAAACTGGGCATGGTGGCCGTGAGCATCCTACTAGAGAGACGTTTAATTGACTGACAGCCCAGCTACTGTCCTGGGGTTCACTGTTGCCTTCTCACTGAGGCCAAGCTGCCCCGCGCTGCCCTCCCCACCGACTGAGCAGGATGTGGACTCCCCACACTGCACTGACCTGGGATTGTGTGACAGTGGCTCTTTCTCCCCTAATCCCGGGCCTCTCTCCAGAGGCCACTCAGTCTAAACACTCCCCAACCCCTCTGCTCACTCTCTTTCATCTTCCACAGGTGTTTCCTTCCGTAAGTATGTTGCCTTTCAAAGCCTTGTGGTGGGAAGGCTGAGACTTTCAGATGTTCTTCCTCTCCGGAAGAAAGGGCATCTTCAGACTTCACCACCGTCCGGACCGCTGAAGTTCTTGCACACATTATTTCACAGAATCCTCTCACACACTGGAAGACAAGGGCTAGAATCCTATGCTGAGTCTCAGAGAGGTGAAGCAGTTGGTTCTGTGTCTTGACTACCTGAGACTTAACCTTACAGGGAAAATGACCACTGGGGTGCTTTCCAAACGCCAGGGATAAATTCCTGCCCTTCGAGGTGTTAATAGAACACTCTCCTCCAAGCATCCTCATAATAGCAGCTATGGCTGCTTACAAAAGGTCATCATAGCCGGGCTCATTGACTGCTGAGTTCCCTCATAGAAGGAGCATGCAGGAGGGTCACGGGACCCTCACCTGAGTATGTAGCCACTCTTCCCACCCACATGTATGCAATTCTACCCAAACTGCATGTGGCCTCAGGGTCTGGGGAAGGGCTAGAGTACTTAGACTGGGGAAGACTGAGGAAAGGAGGCTTCATTTATATAGCTGTGGGGAGCCATCCTCCTTGCTGGGTACAGACCTCCTAGGGGGCTGCTTTAGGGCCATCCACATGCACATAGCATGCTCTGCTGTAAGGAAGCCTAATAAACTCCCTGGTTCACCAGGGGGAACTTTGGTGGAACAGAACTTTGGTTCATCTTTGGGACCTCATGAGGAGGGGGTAGACGTTGCTTAGTTCTCCTCCCACAGAGAGAAATTATCAAAACATGTGGTTCCGGGAGACGTTGGGCTCATTGCTTAGCATCCCCACCCCTGAGTCTCAGTTTCACCACATGTAAAACTTAGACCCTCACAGTGTCTCTTTCTCCTATGGGTCCTGTAAGTACAGAGTAAGGAGTCTTGGGAGGAGCTGCTGAATCAATGTCTCTCTCTCTCTCTCTCTCTCTCTCTCTCTCCTCTCTCTCCCTCTCTCCCTCTCTCCCTCTTTCTCTCTTTTTCAGGTGGGTTGGGGAGGGTGGTGGTATGTGGAGACCAGAAGTCAATGTTTGTGTCTTTCTCAGTTGCTTCTCTACTTTATTTTTTGTTGGGAGGGGGTGGTACTTATATTTGTTTTGAGACAGGGTCTCATTGTCTAGCCCTGGCTGGCCTGGGACTCACTATAATAAACCAGGCTGGCCTCAAACTCATAGAGACCCACCTGCCTCTGCCTCCCAAGTGCTGGGATTTAAAGATGCCCCCTTGCTGGGCATCCATCTTTGTTTTTGAGACAGGATCTCTTACCCAGAGCTCACTGATTGGCTAGACTGGCTGGTCAGTGAGCCCCTGAGAACCTTCTGTCTCTGCCTCCCCAGCACTGGGATTACAGACACACACCACCACACTCTACTTTTTACATTGGTTTTGGGAATCCAAAGTCAAGTTCTCACGTTTGCACACATGGCAAGCTCTGTACCAAGTCTCCCCACAGCTTCCGGGTTAGTTCTGACCTCCCCGCTTCCCCCATCAGCTGTTTTTCCATTACACAGAGTTGTTTCCATCTCACTATTGACACACACAGCACAAAGATTTAAAAAAAGAAAGAAAAAGAGAAAAAACCAGACCCCAGACTGATCACCAGTTACATGAGAGATGATGAACAGATACGATTTGTAACTGAGTGTTGCCTTTATTCCAATAACACAACATGTCAACAAATAAAACCCTAATACATCAGTGAGGGACACACAAAAACTGAAGGCTCTGATCCAGGACCCAAAAAAAAAAAAATCCCCCAGATTCCTTCCCCATGAGGGGAGATTTTCCACAGGGACCAGCCCCAAGCCTTGGCTGAGGACCCACAGGCCTCCTTGAGAAAGCTCCTGGGATAAAAATAGCCAAGCAGCAGGCGGCTCTTCTGGGGTTTGGAGGAGTGAGGGGAAGGGGCCTCGGCTCTCCATGGCTCTGTCTCTGAGAAACAGGAAAGAGAGTAGGACTCCACAATCTAGGCTCCGAGGGCCATGCCGGGAGGATCTGAGAAGACAGAGCGTGAAACCCTCCCCCGAGAGCAGGAAAACATGCTCAGGTCAGGATGGGAAGCAGTACAGTGAGTCGAGACCCTGGGTTTGACCCCAGCACCCAGTAAACCAGTTGTGATGATGCACACATTGGAAGTAAGGGCAGGCTGATCAGAAGTTCAAGGTTATTCTTGGCTATATAGCAAGTTCCAGTTTGAGACCAGCCTGGGATTATATGAGACCCTGTCTTTAAAAAAAAAAAAAAGTTTAGGTTAGGACTCCTCAAATTCAATGAATCCGAGACTTCTGAGAAATTCCATTTGTGTTCTCATGATAACCAGGAGGGCGGAAGCAGGCAGTCAAGGGGAGATGGGCAGCTCCCCACCATCACCAAGCAAGAAAGACCAAGAGAAGCCCTTTAGTTCACTGAAAAAAGTCACCAAACAAATTTTACAAGGCCCAAGGGACCCTGGTTTGACTGTTGAAATGAATCTAAGCCAAAACAGTCACTTCCAGGAGGTCCGTGTTCTACAAGGGCTGTCCCTGCCCCCTGTTTACACTCAGCCTTTCTGTGATCCCTTGGCCAGCCCAAGATCAAACTGCCCCTGTGCCGGCCACCTGCACAAGCAAGTGTGCCAGCGGAGCCCAGAGTTGCTGTGTTGCGTCTGGTCAAGGCGCCATTCATGCAGCTGTGCCGACCGTGCCACGTCGCCGCAGGCATCTGGGCGTGTACCCTATGTCAGGTCTGTAGAGACTTTCTGGTGAGGTGACTCTTGAACAGAGGCCAAAAAGAAAGTGAGCCATGAGAACAGTGGTGGGGCTGGAGAGAGGAAAGCATGAGGGCATAAGTTCGATCCCCCAGAATCCAAAACATGATGATAGGCAGTTGTGACCTCAGTGCTGGGGAGACAGATAAGCAGATCCCCAGGGCTTGGTGGCTGGCCAGCCTAGCTGTACCTGGTGAGTTCTGAACTAATGAGAGACCCTGTCTGGGAGGGGGGAAGAAAACGAAAATAAGCAAACAAACAAGCCAAGGTGGGGGCCAGTGAAATGGCTCAGAAAGTAAAGGCACTTGCTGCCAAACCTGGTGACCTGAGTTCTATTCCCAGAATCCACACAGAGGAAGGAGAGAACCAATCTCCCTCAACAAATTGTCCTCTGACCTCCACACGCACACTATGGCATGCATGTACCACTCCTGTATACACACAAAAGTAAATAAATTTAAAAAAAAGAACAATACTTGAAATGATCCACTAGTCTCACATGTACTCACACATATGAACAATGCACACATATGAGCACACACAAAAGAATACTGGCCAAATAGGGCTGGAGAGATGACTCAGCACTTAACGGTGCTTGCTGCTCTTCCAGAGGACCCAAGTTTGCTTCCCAGCACCCACGTGGAGCAGCTCACAACTGCCTGTAACCCTAGCTCCAGGAGATCCAGTGCCCTCTTCTGGCCTCTATAGGCACCACTGTGCAAATGCAAAGACCCTGAGGCTTAGCATGTTGAAGGACAATCACGAAGCTGGGTGGCTAGACACGAACACTGGGAGATGAGGTGACCCACAGAAGGACTGGTGAGTAGGACTGTGGTTTATTCCTAGATGAGGCCTTACAGGCTTTTGAACAAGACTTCATCAGACTTGGACTTAGCAAATCCCTCTGGTGACAGTGTAGAAAAAGATACAGTTGTGGGAACCAGACAGGAGACTGCAGTAACCCTGGAGCAAAGTAGTGACAGGACAGCTCAGGATAGCCACGGTCAGTAGAAGTAGTGACAGGACAGCTCAGGATAGCCACGGTCAGTAGAAGTAGTGACAGGACAGCTCAGGATAGCCATGGTCAGTAGAAGTAGTGACAGGACAGCTCAGGATAGCCACGGTCAGTAGAAGTAGTGACAGGACAGCTCAGGATAGCCATGGTCAGTAGAAGTAGTGACAGGACAGCTCAGGATAGCCATGGTCAGTAGAAGTAGTGACAGGACAGCTCAGGATAGCCACGGTCAGTAGAAGTAGTGACAGGACAGCTCAGGATAGCCATGGTCAGTAGAAGTAGTGACAGGACAGCTCAGGATAGCCACGGTCAGTAGAAGTAGTGACAGGACAGCTCAGGATAGCCATGGTCAGTAGAAGTAGTGACAGGACAGCTCAGGATAGCCACGGTCAGTAGAAGTAGTGACAGGACAGCTCAGGATAGCCATGGTCAGTAGAAGTAGTGACAGGACAGCTCAGGATAGCCATGGTCAGTAGAAGTAGTGACAGGACAGCTCAGGATAGCCATGGTCAGTAGAAGTAGTGACAGGACAGCTCAGGATAGCCACGGTCAGTAGAAGTAGTGACAGGACAGCTCAGGATAGCCACGGTCAGTAGAAGTAGTGACAGGACAGCTCAGGATAGCCACGGTCAGTAGAAGTAGTGACAGGACAGCTCAGGATAGCCACGGTCAGTAGAAGTAGTGACAGGACAGCTCAGGATAGCCATGGTCAGTAGAAGTAGTGACAGGACAGCTCAGGATAGCCACGGTCAGTAGAAGTAGTGACAGGACAGCTCAGGATAGCCATGGTCAGTAGAAGTAGTGACAGGACAGCTCAGGATAGCCACGGTCAGTAGAAGTAGTGACAGGACAGCTCAGGATAGCCACGGTCAGTAGAAGTAGTGACAGGACAGCTCAGGATAGCCATGGTCAGTAGAAGTAGTGACAGGACAGCTCAGGATAGCCACGGTCAGTAGAAGTAGTGACAGGACAGCTCAGGATAGCCATGGTCAGTAGAAGTAGTGACAGGACAGCTCAGGATAGCCATGGTCAGTAGAAGTAGTGACAGGACAGCTCAGGATAGCCATGGTCAGTAGAAGTAGTGACAGGACAGCTCAGGATAGCCATGGTCAGTAGAAGTAGTGACAGGACAGCTCAGGATAGCCACGGTCAGTAGAAGTAGTGACAGGACAGCTCAGGATAGCCATGGTCAGTAGAAGTAGTGACAGGACAGCTCAGGATAGCCACGGTCAGTAGAAGTAGTGACAGGACAGCTCAGGATAGCCACGGTCAGTAGAAGTAGTGACAGGACAGCTCAGGATAGCCACGGTCAGTAGAAGTAGTGACAGGACAGCTCAGGATAGCCACGGTCAGTAGAAGTAGTGACAGGACAGCTCAGGATAGCCACGGTCAGTAGAAGTAGTGACAGGACAGCTCAGGATAGCCACGGTCAGTAGAAGTAGTGACAGGACAGCTCAGGATAGCCACGGTCAGTAGAAGTAGTGACAGGACAGCTCAGGATAGCCACGGTCAGTAGAAGTAGTGACAGGACAGCTCAGGATAGCCACGGTCAGTAGAAGTAGTGACAGGACAGCTCAGGATAGCCACGGTCAGTAGAAGTAGTGACAGGACAGCTCAGGATAGCCACGGTCAGTAGAAGTAGTGACAGGACAGCTCAGGATAGCCACGGTCAGTAGAAGTAGTGACAGGACAGCTCAGGATAGCCACGGTCAGTAGAAGTAGTGACAGGACAGCTCAGGATAGCCACGGTCAGTAGAAGTAGTGACAGGACAGCTCAGGATAGCCACGGTCAGTAGAAGTAGTGACAGGACAGCTCAGGATAGCCACGGTCAGTAGAAGTAGTGACAGGACAGCTCAGGATAGCCACGGTCAGTAGAAGTAGTGACAGGACAGCTCAGGATAGCCACGGTCAGTAGAAGTAGTGACAGGACAGCTCAGGATAGCCACGGTCAGTAGAAGTAGTGACAGGACAGCTCAGGATAGCCACGGTCAGTAGAAGTAGTGACAGGACAGCTCAGGATAGCCACGGTCAGTAGAAGTAGTGACAGGACAGCTCAGGATAGCCACGGTCAGTAGAAGTAGTGACAGGACAGCTCAGGATAGCCACGGTCAGTAGAAGTAGTGACAGGACAGCTCAGGATAGCCACGGTCAGTAGAAGTAGTGACAGGACAGCTCAGGATAGCCACGGTCAGTAGAAGTAGTGACAGGACAGCTCAGGATAGCCACGGTCAGTAGAAGTAGTGACAGGACAGCTCAGGATAGCCACGGTCAGTAGAAGTAGTGACAGGACAGCTCAGGATAGCCATGGTCAGTAGAAGTAGTGACAGGACAGCTCAGGATAGCCATGGTCAGTAGAAGTAGTGACAGGACAGCTCAGGATAGCCATGGTCAGTAGAAGTAGTGACAGGACAGCTCAGGATAGCCATGGTCAGTAGAAGTAGTGACAGGACAGCTCAGGATAGCCATGGTCAGTAGAAGTAACTGGGTCCAGGGTGTGCTCAAGCCCAGGATCTGATACTTGGTTAGACTTCATATGAGTTACTTCTCTGAGGCTGTGATTAAACACTATGACCAAGGCAACTTACAGAAGGAAGAGCTGGTTTGGCCTGCAGTTCCAGAGGGCTGAGATGCAACAAAGCACGGGAGGCAGCGCAGCAGAGGTGGCTGGAGAAGAAAGTGGAGTGCTCCCATCCTCAAACACCTGCTGGAAGCAGAGAGGGCAAACCGGAAGTGGGGCCGGGCTGTGAACCCTCAAAGCCCACCCCCAGTGATCCTCCAACAAGCCTGTGCCTCCTAAATATTCACAAATAGTACAAATAACAACAGGGCACTGCATGTCAAGCATTCAAATATATTTAGATGGCCTGTGGGGCCTTTCTCATTCAAACTACCACGTTCCACTCCCTGGCTCCCATAGACACATGGTCATATCAATGCAATTGAATTGAATTGAATCCATTACATTTGGCTAGTGGTTAGATGAGCCACAAACCAGTCAATACAACTGCCCTTCTGGAGTTCACCTTCACTAAGCAGTCTGAGTGACACAAACAGTTCTTACTTCTTACACCAGAGACAAGCTTCCCAAGTCCTGGATTCAGGGGCAGCACAACCTTGCCTTAGGGAGTTGGCCTTTGTGGCCTCAGTCCCCACTTCTGAGGAACATCTAATGCCCTTCCTACAAATCCCATAGGCAGGTGACAAAGCCCATGTGGAGACCATCAAGTAGGAGTAGAGATATAGAAATGTTTAGGTAGCCAGGCACAGTGGTACATGCACTCGAGAGGCAGACAAAAATTGAACCTCATTAATTCCAGTGCATATGCAGAGGGTGACCTAGGGCAGAGTCTACGAGTTGAGAATAATATTGGCCCAAACCGCCGAGATTTGATGAGAACATTGATTTGCATGATCAAGAAACTCAACAAACTCCAAGCAGGACAGACAACATAATGATTTCCACATCTAGCCACATCACAAATAGGCAAAAGACAACCTTCTTTTGGCGTGGTTTTGGTTGTTTTTCAACATGCTCTCATGTAGCCCGACTGACCTGGAATTTACTGTGTAGCTGAGGACGACCTTGGACGCGTGATCCTTCTGCTTCTACCTCCTAAAAGTTATTCATCAGGCACAAGAGCCTGATGATTTATGTTTTAGATGGCAGTTAGAAGCCATGAAAGGAATGGCATATCCAAAGCATTGAAAGAAAAAGTCTTTAGAACATGAATTTTATTATTCTTTAATATGTTTTTGTACGTTCTACCTATTTCATTTGTGTGTATGTGTGTCTGTGTACAGGCATGCACAGCACATGTCATGACATGAGTGTGGATAGCAGAGGACAGTTTTCAGAATCTGTTCTCTCCTTTCACCATGTGGGTTCCAGGGATTGAACTCAAGTTGCCAGGCTTGATAACTAACTCCTATACCTGCCAAGCCATCTCACTAGCCCAGGAATGTGAATTTTATAACCAGCAAAACTAATCTTTCAGAAATGAAAGCGAAATTAGGAGTTTGTTATATTCAAAAATACATGAAGAAAATTCCTCACTAGCCTACAAAAAGCATTACAGACAATCCTTTAGAAAGGAACTGGCAAGTGGCTCAAATCCACATTAGAAAGAGTACCCGCAACTAAGTAAATGTAAAATAGGCTAGAAAGGTAGTTTTTTAAATAACTCTTTTCTTTTACAATCTGATTTAAAAGACAACTGCATGAATCAATAATTCCCAAATGTTTAGAATCTAAAACGAGATAATAATGTAAGTTGTGTGTCCATAACAGTGGGAGAGAGAGAGATCATTCAGTGAAGTGACATTTGTATAGTTTTTAAATTAACTTGATCTTAATACAAAACAAATTGCTTTCAGTTGAGGTATCAATTGTAATCCCCAAGACAACCACTGAGAAAATAACAATATAATGAAAGAAGAAAGAAGTAAATTGAAATTACATATTAGAAAATGTCTGGGCCTGAAGAGATGGCTCAGTGGTTAAGAGCACTTGCTGCTCTTGCAGAAGACCCAAGTTTGGTTTCCAGGACCCAAGTTAGATGGCTCCTAAGCACCTGTAACTACAGCTCTAGGGGATCTGACTCCATTTTCTGGCCTCCAAAGGCACCAGCACACTTGTGTATACACACATGCAGACACACACACACATACACATAAAGAGAAAAGCTTTAGAAATTTCTTTTTAACATAAAGGAAGACAGCATACAGGAATACAGACAGGGAAAGGCATCAGATGCATTCAAAGCAGATAAGAAATGGACATCTGTGAATCCTACCTCATTAATGGTTACAACAATGTCAACAGATCAAAGCCTACCAGCAAAATGTTCTAAAAAATGACTAAAATACATGAAATACATGTTGTCCACAAGAGGAACACTTTGCAAAGATGCAAATAAGTGAAAGTAAAAAGACGGAATAATGTTTACCATTCAGAATGCACCCGAGACGGTTATGACGGCTTACTAATGTAACACAGAGGAAACTTCGTGACAGAGTTGTTATTGGAGACAAAGGGACTGTAATAAGAGCAGAAATCCCTCCTGAAGACCTGGGAGTTCGACACACATGTACCACCTAGCAGCCCAAATACAGGAAACGAAATGGCAGCAATCAGAAATGAAGGGAGAAATCAATAATTTAGCAACAATAGTTGGAGGATAGATCTCCCAGGCAGATCACCAGCAATGGATGGAGCAGAATGTTCAAGCAAAACAAGTAAACCAGATCCAGCAGACTAGAACTCTCACCCAACAGCAGCAAAATATACACTCTTTTTAAAAAGATTTTGTTTGGGGGGGTGGGGCTGGAGAGATGGGTCAGCAGTTAAGAGCACTGATTGCTCTGGCAGAGGATCTGGTTTTGATTCCCAGCACCCACATGGTGGCTAACAACCATCTGTAACTCCAGTTCCAGGGGATCCAGCAGCCTCTTCTGACCTCTGAGGGCATTGTACAACATAGGTGCACTTACATGCAGGCAGGCAAAACACTCATACAGATAAAAATAATAAATGTTTAAAACATTTTATTTTTATTGTTACTTATGTGCATGTGTATGTGTGTGGGTATGTGCACATGAATGCATGTGCCTGCAGGGGCCAGAAGATGCTGCTGCATCTCTATGCAGCTAGAGTTACGGGCAGCTGTGAGCCACCTGACGTGGGTGCTGGGAGCTGAACTCAGGTCCTCTGCAAGAGCAGTGTGCAGTCTTAAGCATGGAACAGTCTCAGAAAACACATTCTCCACAAGTGCAAATGGAACAGTCTCCAGAACAGATCATGTGTTTGACCATAAGA
Organism: Eospalax fontanierii; assembly: GCA_035773235.1. Taxonomy (NCBI): domain Eukaryota; kingdom Metazoa; phylum Chordata; class Mammalia; order Rodentia; family Spalacidae; genus Eospalax; species Eospalax fontanierii. The sequence goes on from CM069526.1 coordinate 21,257,791, forward strand.
ACCAGTCTTGGGAGGTTTGAAAGAATTGAAATCATTTATTATTCTTTGACCACAATGGAATAAAATTAGAAATCTATTTGTACTCTACAGAGTAACAAAACCAATATATGTGTGTATGAGTACATATGACAGAGAATAGATACAGATATAGATGATTTTATATATATGAAGGCTGAGGAGTCCCATGGTCTACAGTCTGAAAGCTAGAGATGTAGACAGGCTAGAGATGAGGTTCCAGACTGTCTACAGATGTGAGAATAGGAAGGACCATAGTGTAAATTCTTACACAAGGGCAGGAGAGAAGGGATTTCCCAGCTCATAAAGCTGGGTGACCAAGAGGCAGATTCCTCCTTCTTCTGGTCGTCAGTGCACTGGATGGGGCCCAACCCCGTCAGGAGGGCATTCTATTTCATATAGTCCACTGGCTCGGATGTTAGTCTTATCTAGAAACTTCCTTAGAGACACACTCAGAAATAAAGTATAATCTGAGCACCCCTTGCCCCAGTCAAGTTGATGCAGAAATAAGAATAGACTATTTGAGAAATCTACAAATACATGGAAATTAAATGACACGCCTCTAAATAACTAGGAGACTAGCAAAGAAATCACAAAGAACAGTAGAAGGGCCTTGAGATTTTAAAAAAAGAAAATAGAGCATGCCAAACTCATGGGATGCAGCTAAAATGGTGTTTATAGGGAAATTTACAGGTATGCACAACTGGATTAGAAAAAGAGGAGGAAGAAGAGAGGAAGGAAGGGAGCGGGAGGAGGAAGTTGTTTGACTAAATAACCTAACTTTCTACCTTAGAAAATAAGAAAAAAGAAAATCAGACTAAATCCAAAGTAGGAAGAAGGAAATAATAAAAACTAGAACAGAAATAAATTGGGGACTGGAGTGATGGCTCAGTGGTTAAGAGCATGTACTGCTCTTGCAGAGGACCTGCATTGGGTTCCCAGCATTGCCACTGGGTAGTTCATAAACATCTGTAGCTGTGGCTTCAGGGCATAGGACACTCCATTCTGGCCTCCTCAGGCCCTGCAGTCACATTTACAACTTCACACACAGATAAAGACATACACATAATTAAAAATAAAACTAAAACCTTTAGCTGGGCATGGTGCTGTACACCTTTAATGGGGAGACAGAGGCAGGTGGATCTCTGTGAAATCTAAACAACCTTGACCACATAGTGAGTTCCAGACTAGCTGGAGCCACAAGGAGACCCTGTCTCAAGAAAGCAAATAAATAAGCAAATAAGTCAAATCTTTTATAAAGGAAATTAATGAACTGGGTGTGGGGGTGCACACCTTTCACCTCAGCACTTGGGAGGCAGACAGGCAGATCTTTGAGAATCAGCCTAGCCTGGTCTTCATAACGAGTTCCAAACCAGCTGTGGCTACAGGGAGGTCCTGCCTCAAAAAGACAAAAAGAAGAAGCAGGAGGAGGAGGGAGGGAGGGAGGAAGGAAAAGAGGGAGGGAGGAAAGGAGGGAAGAAAAAAGAGTGAATCCTTTGAAAAGAGAAAAAATGAGAGTAAATTACAGAAATACAAAAGACTGTCGGGGAACACTACAGACTGTGTGAAAACAAATTAGGTTACACATACTAAATGGACAAATTCCAAGACTCAAAAAGCTGAAACTGACTCAAGCAGAAATAGAAAATCTGACTAGAAGTGTAAGAAATAAAGAAAGTGAATTACTACACAAATCTTTCCACGAAGAAAAGCCTATGCTTGATGGCTTTACTGGTGAATTCATCAGTGTCCCTTAGGAATAAGGACAAAAGACCTCAGCAAAAGAGCAAAATAGGACTGGAGGGGATGGCTCAGCAATAAGAACACTGGCTGCTCTTGCACAGGACCCAGGTTCAGTTCTCAGCACCCACATGGTAGTTAACGGAGAGTCACAACTCCAGTTCCAGGGGATCTGAAACCCTTTTCTGGCCTCCATGGACATTGCCCAACATGGGTACACTTGCATACATGCAGGCAAAACACATACATACATAAAATAAAGACAAATAAATAAATAAATAGCTTTAAAACTATCAGCAAAGCTGGGCGTGGTGGCACACACCTTGAATCCCAGTACCCAGGAGGCTGAGGCAGGCTGATCTCTGTGAGATGGAGGCCAGCCTGGTCTACGTAGTGAGTTCTAGACCAGCTGGGGCTACATGGAGGCCCTATCTCAGAAAAAGAAACAAAAAAGTTAGCAAGCTAATCAAACAGCATATAAAAAGATTAATATCACACCCAGGCAAGTGAAGTTGAAACTTCCTCATCTGAGTCATGTGTTAGCAAGGATAAAACTTATTTGCATTCACTAGCAAAGATGGAATCTCATTTTTCACTTTCAAAATTTACTATAAACTTACCATCACCGAGGCAGCACAGCTCTAGAATAAGGATAGACAAGTAGATGAATGAAACAGAATTGAGAGTCCAGGACAAATCTGGACATTGCGGTCAGTTGATACTCAGTGAGAGTGCGAGGCAATTCAGTAGATGACAAGACTGATCTTTCTAGAAAAGAGTGTCAAACGATGAGACGCCCAGATGCAGAGGAACAGAATTCGATCCCTCGATTACTAACTCAAAGTGAATCAGATATCTAGACATAAAAGCAAAAGCTCTAAGACTCTTAGAAAAAAACTATAGTGAATTTTGGGTTAGGTAATAGTTTCTTAGACATGGCAGCAAAAGCTCAAGCTACAGGAAGAGATTTAAACTGCACTTTATTCAAACTGTCAGCCTCAGAGCTTCAGAGGACAGTGTTAAGACATGTAAAGATGACTTCGGAAGCAAAGAAAAGAATCTGCAGACCATGCAACTGGCAAAGATCCAGTACTTAGAATTTGTAAAGAAGTCTTAGAACTCATAAAACTCTCAATTTAAAAAAAAATATCATTTTTTTATGTGTATGAGTGTATTGCCTGCATGTGTGTGAGTACACCCATGTTGTGCAGTGCCTGTGGAGGTCAGAAGTAGGTGTTGGATCACCTGGAACTGGAGTTACAGATGGTTGCTAGTCACCATGTGAGTACTGAGAATCGAATCTGGGTCCTCTGCAAGAGCAGCCAGTTCTCTTAACCACTGAGTCATCTCTCCAGCCCTATTACTTTTATTTTATATGTATGAATGTTTGGCCTGCATGTATGTAGGCATACCCGTGTTGGGTAATGCCTGCAGAAGTCATAAGAAGGCATTGGATCCCCTGGAACAAGAGTCACAGACAGTTGTTAGCCACCATGTGAGTGCTGGGAATTGAACCTAGGTCTTCTGCAAGAGCAGCCAGTGATTTTAACCACCGAGCCATCTCTCCAGTCCCACAACTCAGTTTTTAAAATAGGCAGCAGGACTAGAGAGATGGGTCAGTGATTGACAGCACTCACTGCTCTTCCAGAGGACCCAAATTCTGTTCCCAGCACCCAAGTAAGGTCACTCACAACCTCCTGTAACTCCAGTTCCAGGGGATCGGAAACCCTCTTCTGGCCTGTGCTGGCACCTACATTCATGTACACAAATACACCCATGTGGGAGAAGGAGGCAATAAAAATAAATCTTTAATTAAAAAAAAAAGAATTCACAGTTCTACATGGAGCCAGTGCTTTGGCAACAGTGTGAATGGAATCAGCCCTTGCTGTTTGAAGGAACTTGACGTCTACTGTAATATAGTCCTAATTCTTTCTTAATATATGCTAGCTTTCAAAACCTCCTAATTTTAAATCCAAAATATTTTATTACTTTCTAGATCTACTGAGTTTGATCTGGGAGTTCAGTAAATTTCCCTCAAATGTTTTGGTGTTCATAGAAGAGTGTCTGTCAGTAACGTGAGGCGGTGAGGGTGGCACTTTAGCTGACTGCCCCAGAGGCCCAGGTGTTGGAGGCTGTGACTCTTGTTCATAGCACTATTGACAGGTAGTGAATTCTTTAGTGGGGTCTAGTGAGAGTAGCCTGGGCTACTTGGGGTGTGAGCTTGAAGGAGATATTGGGACTCACCTTCTTTTTTTCCTGACCCCCATGAGGAAATGTATGCCACAAGTCAAAAGTAATAAAGCCAGTCAGCAAAGGACTGGAACCTCCAAAACTGTGTGCCCAAACCTTACATCTTTTTCAGTTCATTGACTCTGGTATTTTGTTACAGTGATATAAAGTGTTTAGCATAGATTGCCTCCTCAGATTTCCTTTCTTGAAACTTTTCCTTTTCTGCAAACTCACTGATTTCATCTGTGGACATCATCTGGATTCTGGTGAAGGCCATGACTGATATAACTTCTAGTGCAGGCAGATAGATGCAAGAATCTATTGTTCAAATGAAAAGATCAGTGTGGGGATTTTTCATGCTTTGAATGGATTTCCTGTTACTGTTCATCTATTGTAGTATTTAAGAAAGCACTGTGTGACTGGAGAGATGGCTTAATGGTTAAGAGCACTGGATGCTCTTGAAAAGGATTCAGGTTCAGTTCCCAGTAGCGACGTCATTGTAACTGTCATTGTAACAATCATTGTAACTCCAGTCCCAGGAGGATCTGATGCTTTCTTCTCTCTGTTGGCATTGCATGCACATTTGCATGCAGGCAGGCAAAACACTCATACACAGTAATTAATTTACAAAGTAATGTGCTAAGAAAACACCTCAAAGATATTTATACTTGTATAAAACAACTATATTTATACTATGTTTTTTTCCTTACAACAGGTGATATAAAGTTTAAAAATGCTTGCATTTTTCTAATCAAACATAATCCTGTAAAAACTCTAAGCAATAATTGTATGCTTTATTGTACATCTAATAAAAAGTCAATACTTAAAAAAAAAGCCTATAGCATGCGGCTGGCTAACGTGTGAATTCAGTGATGCTTTTGGTCTATTTTTCCTTCTGTTGCCTCTTGCCAGCTCGTCTTGACACTTCCACACACCCTCCAGGCAATGTCTAGAAATGTGAACAACCTTGGCTGTGAAGTTACCATACCAAATCAAGGAATTAGCAGGATGGGCAACTCTCACATACTGCTGGTTACACTGTGAAATGGTGTGACCACTTTGGAAACAATTTGACAGGTCCTCAGAAAGTTAAACATTGAGTGACCATATTTCCCAATGCTTTCAATGCCAGATACACACCGAAGAGAATTCAAAAGAAACATAGAAACCAAACTTTGTATACATGTGTTCCTAAAAGTATTTGTAATAGACCCAAAGCAGAAACAGTTAATGAACAGATAAACAAAATGTGGTATTCATTCGGTGGAATACTATTCCATAATAAAAAGGAATGAAGTCGTGAAACAGAGTACAATATAGGTGGCTCTTGAAAAAAATTTCTGTAAATGAGACCATTCACAAAAGATCATATGTTATATGAAACCATTTATGGGAAATGATCTGCCAGGAGGCCTCTGTTGTTCTGGAACTCCTGACCCTCCTGTTTCAGCCCCTCCAACGAGGTCACAGGCATGCACCATAACACCCACTCACCTATATACCTTTATTTTTAGAGAAAAAACAGGCAAGTTTACATAGCACCCTACAAACAGGGCAGCAAGAGAACTGCCTTGAATTACATATGAATTTTGGGGGTGGGTGTGCATACGTTTAATCCAACACTCAGAAGGGAGAGGCAGAAGCAGGCAGATCTCAGTGAGATTGAGGCCAGCCTGGTCTATGTAAGTGAGTTCCAGGACAACTGGGGCTACAGGGAAACCCTGTCTCAAAAAGACCAAAACGAGGCAAATTTTATGCATGAATTAAATTTTTAAAATTTCTAATGAACAATTCTTGTTATTATTTTCTTATGTCATTATTGGTTCCAAGGCTAGAAACCCCTCTAACATTGGTCTGGAGGGTGCTGATGTTCTCCCACTAGGTCCAAAACTAAGGCCCCTCAACTTCTGGATGCACCTGCCGAGGGAAGAGGCAGAGGCTGAGTTCAAGTCCCCACCAGAAGTCTTTGCCCTGACTGTAGGACAGCTGCAGCCAGAGGGATCTGGCTAAGACTTCCCAGCACAGCGCAGTGAGTAGGTCCTGCCCCTCAGCCCAGTGTGGGCACAATTGGTACCAGCACACAGAGGTTAAGACTGGCCAGCATGGACCTCCTGGCCCAGACCCCATCCTAACCTGGCTGAGCTTTCTGCCTGGGGTCACACTGGTCCCCCTCAAAGCTGAGCCCCTGCAGCTTTGGCCTCCTGGGCCTAGAACCCAGGCCAGCACGAAGTTCCTTCCCCCAGTAGGGGGGAGGTGAGCCAGGGTGGGGGTCAGCACAGGGGGCCAGAGACCAGATGCAGGGAGGGGTCCAAGATCCCTGATGAGGGAGGAAAAGAACCCTAGTCCCGTGGGGACCTGGCTCCAATGTTCCCTGAAAAGTGTTTCCTAAAACTGCCCTCCCAGGAGCCCCTGCTGGTGCCCTGGGAGCCTTTTCAACATATAAGTTATGGCAAAATCATTCTGGTCTGACGGTGGCTCATCCCTAGCTTAACCAGGAGCTATGTGCCAGCGGTAACCAGAATCTTCCCGGAACTGCTCAATCCATCTTTCCTCCCCATATCCGGAGGTCAGCATCTTTTACCCAGCCCAGAGCTAAGCATTTTACCTCCATGTCTGCTTTCGTCCTTTCTTCCACCTGATGGGACTGGAACTTATCTGCCATTTTCAAAGCAGAAACTGAGGCATGGAACGTTATGTCAATTGTCTGATACCCCACACAGCATTGGAGAAGGCATCTGAACCTGACCTCTTTGCACTCTTTTCCTGACCATTCAGAGTCTTCATGGGAAAATCATTAGGGCTGTTGGTCCAGGGCAAGCTAGGGACCAGCAGTTCTTCACAGGCCAGGATACTAGGTGGGCACCCCAGAGGCTACCCTCCAGACCCCTGCAGCCTTGCAAAGATCATCCACCCACCTCAGCACTTCCCCCAGGGTTTCTGCATAGGTTCACCCAGATGGCGCACAAGAAGCATAATCACACATACCACACGTGTGACTGGTGCTCCCTGGAGTTGTGCAGCGGTACCCTGACCTCTCCCGGGGCCTCTATGGGGCCTGCTCCATGAGTCCCACCCGTGTTACAAGGTCTTACTCCAATTCTACCCTGGTTATCTTGAGCATTCTCCCTCTGGACCCCAGAGCTAAGTGGCTCCCAGTGGCACCAGCAGCCATGGCTGTGCAGCTGCCTGTGTGCAGTTGGGTGTTCTTGACAGGCTCCAAGAGGACAGCGACTGGCTTTGAAATTACTTTTTTTCCTCCTGTCTCACCTGACAAGACGCCAAGGGCTCTATAAATATTTTCTCATTGGCAGACCTCCAGATGCTGAGGGATGAGGTAGAAACCCCAGAAGTGAATAAGGCTTCCAGAGCTGCGTCTCAAAATGACTGTGTGTTCTCTGTTTTATAACTCGAGAAACGGGAAGCTGGGGAGATGAGTGGTTTGCACAGATCAAAGAGCCTATAGGAACTCTGTCTTTCATCCAGACCCTTTGTCATCAACCAGTTTGGGTCTTGGCTCTCAGCCCTGCTTCTCCCTGAGACACAGGACAGCAGGTTTATAGATGAGCCCTCAGCCTTACTCACTGGATTGCTGAAAAAGTCCCCAGACATAGAGTGCTATAATTTGGTGTTGGAGTAGGTCTTCCTCTCGCCCCTGTTGCCCTTTGGTTCCTGAGAATCACCTGCCCTATCCCTGAAGCTGAGCTGAGCTGGCCTCCAACCCAAACAAATTCTATCTTTCTCTGAATCTATTAAAGCAACTATTTGAGCGATCAAGTTACAGAAGTCTGAGCCCCACTCCCAAAAGCCTCAGATGAGAGCACATTGGAGCGAACTGAGGATCCCCTCCAATTTTGCTGTGCCAATCCCCCTGCCCCAGCCCAGCAGGCAAAGAAGCAGCTGTTCCCCAAGAGCCCTCCCCTGTTAAGAAGCCAGCCATTCCCCAGCCTGCTGCTGGTGACTAAGCTAGCCACCCAGAAACCTGGGGTTTTTCCACTTCAGAAAATAAGGCAGGATCCGCCCCATTCCACCCAGAGCTGCAAAGGCAGTGGGCTGTTCCTGGGCCCAATTTTCCCTGGAGCTTCAGGTCTTGCTTTATCAAGGCACACGGTGTCTCCTCAGCTTTGGGACAATCTTTGTGGGCTGGGGGAAATGCCATGGCCACAAGAAACAATTTGTCCTGCCAGAAGGAGGGCCCCTTTCTCGGTATAAAGAAGAGAAGTTTTTTATCAGAGGGAGAGCTGGAGCTAAAAGGATGAAGGAAACAGAGAAATGGGTTTGATGTAGCGCTTGCTACCTGCCGGGCCTTTTCACTTATTTCCGAAAACTAACTGGAAATTAACTCCATTGTCCCTTCTTACAGATATGGAGACTAAGGTTCAGAAACAGGAAATACTTGCCCAAGGTCAAAGAAGTGGGATTTGAGTGCAGGTTCATCCACTTGCCTCACTGAAGATGAGCCCAGACTTTTCGTGTCTGCACAGTTGCTGTGAGGCTGAGTCTCGGTTAAAACGGGAGCTCCTAGAAGGCTTTGGGTCTGGGCTCTGTCCTTTGCCCAAAGACTGAAGGGACATCTGACCTTGGGACTATGCCTTCTCAGCCTCTTTGGTGTGTAAAGGATTTGGAGAGCCAGGAAGTGACTGGCTCCCATGCCAGATGGCCCTGACTCCCATGAAGGGGGTTCGGGGGAGGCATGCAGTGTGGAAGGAAGAGCAGAGACAGGGGAGCCAGGCTGATGTGGGTGCAAGTCCTGTGCTGCTCTGGGTAATGTTCTTGACACTCTGGACCTCCCTCCCCACCTATGAAATGGGACTGCCATTATTATGGACCTCACAGCACAGCGTAGGCTGACATAACGCAGGTGGGTGCCAGACAAAGGCCTTGGTGTATTTTAAGCATCCAGTATATGCGCTTGAGTCACTGGCCCATCACTGAGTGCTCATAGAGAACGTACTGAAAGTCAGTGGGCATGGTGCAGACAGCACCTGCTGGCTCCTGGGCACCCTTGTCTGAGTTATTACTACATCCCTGAGGATGGAAGAGGAAGGCAGTCACATGGCCGTGGGGGCCTGCTGGAGGATGCTGAGGCCCAAGGGGACCAGTAGCTTGAACATGACCTGTGGAAGCACGAAGCCTGGGTGCATCCTCCTCCCTGGGACCTCTATATGGCACCTGCAGTGGAGGTGGGCCCTGTTCTCTTCCCTTCCCAGCCAGCTGGGATCCAGACTTTCAGAGGATCTACCCTGAGGACTCACCTTCCAAGATGGCCCCAAGGACTCCATTCTACACAGTCTCTTCCCACACTGTGCCAGAGTTTTTCTGTGGAACCATGGCAGAACAGGGCATCTTGCTTCTAAGAGACCATGGCACTACTTTCTCTCAGCTCATGGCTCTGGAGAAACCATTACCATGTCCTGGGGATACTCAGGCAGCCTGTGACCATAAGGAGAAGACAGGGGTCTTTGGCTGACAGCTGTCAAGCAATTCAGGCCTATGAATGAGGAAAAGTGGGGGGAAAGAGGATCCTAGCCCAACCCAACTTTCACATGAGGCCAGAATTGACCAGGGTTGAACAAAGAACGGAGACATCAGAACTGGAACCGCATACTAAGCCATGCGAGAACCTGACCTTCAGAACTGTGCTTTGGGACACTTTGTTTCACTGCAGTGGCTAACTGACACCATCCCTCCTCCCCTCCTGCACCCAGGGGCTCAGGGCCAAATAAAAGTGGTTTTCAGCTTCATCTCCCTTAGCAAGGGACTGTTCTTCCTCCAGCCTTAGTTTCCCCAGCAATAAAGATGGCACAGGTCCAGCATCAAGGCTAATGGAAATCAGAGCTAGGGGAGGTCTCTAAAGCAAGAGGGGTCTCTGCGGACCGCAGAACCCCACAGTCAGCTGTTTCCAACCCAGACGGCTGGATCTACACAGCTACAAATACCATTTCTGCAAGGAAGTATTGCTGCAACCAAGGTAGACCAGGCAGGCCTGATTTCTGTCTTTGTTCGCTTAATTTGCTTATTTGTTTTGGTTGTAATAATAATAGAAAGCCTGATTCATGATTCACCACACCTAGGCATTCCTGGAAGACTGAGGATAACATGGCATAAACAGAGGCCTGTGGGAAGAGCAAGCAGACCACCTCCGAGACATCACCTCCTTTAGGAGCCCACAAGATCATGGCAGGCAGGACCTTGGTAGGATGGACAGAGAAAAGGCTAGGAGAGAGGCCCTTACCTTTTCTCCTACATCCTCTCCATGCATCATTCATGGTTAATGGTCCCTCATACTGTGCTTACCACACATTCAGAAGCACAGCGGTCCCTCAGTGGTCTGTGGGGGACCAGTTTCAGGAACACCTCCAGCATCCAGATACCAGGATCTGAAGATGCTCGAGTCCCTTATACCAAGTGACCCACAAACAACCTCCCATAAACTTTAAGTCACCCCTAGATTACTCATGATACTTAAAAATGTAAGTGCTGTATAAATAGTCACCATGCTCTACTGACTAGGGAACGATGACAAAAAAAATTGTGTCTATTCAATTCCTGTTTGAGGTACCACAAATGTGGACTGGCTGTATTTGTGCAAAGAATTCATTGTTCAGCTACTTGCTATAAGGCTCGGTAAGCCTGAGTTGGCTGTATTTGGGCCTTCATAGTTAATCAAATAGCATCCTCACTCTCTTCTTTATACGCTCCCCAAGGAATCTTCTCTCCACCTCATATACATGCACACAGCCACCCAGACAAGTCGGGGTCCCTGCCATCGCAGCTGGGCTCTGAATAGGATATGTGGAGATGTTTTTCCAGCACTTTCCTGGGGTCAAGGCAGGGCAAGAAGAGACAGAGGCAGAGGGAAGAGGCAAGGCTAGAACTAACTTACAAGCAAATGTCCACAAAGCATTGCACGTTTCAAACTCCTCCCTTGTTCTTTGCTAAGCACAAGGGGCAGAAAGATGAGCAAACCCAGACGCAGTCCCTGCACTCAAGGACTTCATAGTGAAGTGGGGGAGACAGCCATAACTTCAGCAAGCTCGCTAATAAATCCCCTGTGAGGACTGCAGTAAGTGCCAGGCCATCCAGGGGCGGATCTGGCCTACCTGGGCGGGGGCTGGGAGGGGAAGGGAAGCCAGGGACAGTGTGCCAGCCAAGCAGATGTCCAGGTAAGAGACAATGGTGGCAGAGACAGAGGAGCTCTTGGAGGGTTGGTGACATAGACAGATCCAGGAGGCAGTCAGGAAGTAAAATCCCAGGAAAATGAAAAGATCTTGGTGTTTGGGACTCAGGTTCTGGCTTATGTGGGGCCTTTTCCAAAGCGAAGATCTATTGGAAGAGGCCCAGTTTTCAGGCTCCAAATGCAGCAGCACCATATTTTAACTTATTTGGACTTTTTTGTCCCAGCTTTTCCATCATGCAGTTTGCTAACTTGAGTCACCCTCTAACTAAGGATGGAGGTAACTTACATGGATATGTTTACGAATTCTTCCCAAAATACAGTGCAGACTCCTCACGCCCAGATCTCACATTCGTGGAATCTCACGCAGTGGTCTGCACTTCTTGTTCCTGTCTCTGTTTTCAATTTTCTTTTGCTATTTTCCAGACTAGATAACTTCTCAGAAGGTCCAGGAAAGGTGTCTGGAGTCGGGAGAACACAGTTGTGACTGGCTGTCATTGCCGTACCAGACAGTTCCCATGACAACTGGGATAGAGACCCCAGGGCTGTGGGTAATGTACAAACAGTCAAACTACCGTACCCAGAACCCCCAGGAGGAAAGGGCCCTCTTCCCCCTTCATGTGATCCACTCAGACCTGAGAGGGATCAGGCAAACTTTGTCGGTCCAACATAAGTCTGAAACCCAAGCTGGCTAGGAACATATGCTCACGTTATTGTGGAGGCTTCGGCTCTGTCTCCAGCAGTCAACAGAAGAGCCTACACACATTAAGTGTTCATAAATGTGAGCAGAACTAGGGAATTTAAGGATGCTTTACCTTCATTTATAATATTAGCCCCTTCATTTAGAAGCAGGCCTCAGACTTAGCACACATGCAGGTATTTTTGCATGTGTGTGCACTGCCATGCCTGGCTTTTTATGTGAATGCTAGAGATCTGAACTCAGGTCCTCATACTGTCAGTAAATGCTCTGCAACTAAGCCATCCCCCTGGCACCCACATCAGCTAATAAGAGAGAAGAATTTTTGCTCAGGAAGGATGGAGAGGGGAAGGCTGAGGGCTGGTGATGTGGCTTGTCCCTTCAGAGGGACAGGACAGCTGTCTGCAGGTAGTCAGAGCTTCTTGGCTCCAAGATGCTCAGTTCATTCACAGATTTAACAAGGTCAGATTCTGAATGGAGAGGAACATTATACAGAGAGTGGTGTTTTTCTTTTGTTTGGTTTTGGTTTGTTGAGACATGGTCTCACTATGTGGCCCTGGCTGAACTTGAAGCTGCTATGCACACCAGGCTGACCTCGAACTCACACAGATCCATGTACCTTTGGCTCCCAAATGCTGGAATTAAAGGTGCGCAACCACTGTGCTCTGAGTGCTGCTTTTTATATTCCCCAAGAGCTAGGATAAAGCCAATGGTTTGTTGTATAAATACTGGAAATAGATTTTATTATACCAACCCTGTAAAATTCCAAGCCCCCACCCCATCTTTTGCTGCAGCTAGGGTGATTCCAGTGGTTCAGCTCTGGCCTGCAGTCCAACTATACTGCAGGGCTAGCTAGAGGGGGCTCTGCTTCGGAACTCACCCACATTGCTCATGACACAGCCTTTGGAGGTCCTGAAGAGGCAAGCTGCCCAGCTGGCACTAACTGAACCCTGCTCTCTGGGCTCAGCCCCCTGGCTACTGCCTCAGAGCGAGGCTCACCCTGCAAGGAGCTCTCTGAGCACTGAGACACTGACATGTCCAGACTGACAAGGAATAAGAAAACTGGACAATGGGTGGAGCATCTGCAGTTCCCCAAGACCCACAACAGGGTAGTCTAGCACCCCATGGGCAATTCTAGTGGGTGGATGCTGTGCAATGCAAGAACTTTGTCCTGCATGGAAGTTTAAGACCTGTTTGGAAGGAGAACTGGACCCTGTACAATATTTCTATTAGTCGAGGCAAATCTCCCTGCACTATCCAATTCACAAGCGTGCCACCTTAAAACCAGAGGAACAAAGATGTACATATCCAGACCTACTGTGTGTAGGTGACCTTACCAAGGCCAGAGCTCTCAATTTTCCCAGTTAATCCCTACCAAAACCCAGCAAGGTACCCATGCATTGTATTTTCCAGATAAGCCTGAGGTTCAGAGAGGTGAACTGTCTAACCCACGGCCACACAGCTCTTTCAGGGCAAAGACAAGGCTCCAGTGGGACCCTTCCTACCACGTTTAGGTGTCTTTTCTTGGGCTGATCCACAGCCTCGTCTCTACCAGGCAGCAAGGCCTTAGTGGAGAGATCAGCTTTATGTTGGGACATAGAAAAGGGTCTTGCTGGCCCATCACTGCAAAGACTCTTCCCACGGTAATCTTGAAGTCTCAGCTTTTGAGTGGACACTCTTCAGAAGCAGTGACTTCAGATTTCACATCCTAGAGGGAGGGGCATCTGGGAAGTGTCCACATGGGCCTCTGGTGTGTCTGGCTTGGAGGGGTGCCTGGAGCCAGGGGCTGCTTCTCTCTCAAACTGATTTCAAATAAAATCCAGTCCCCCGAGACTCATTCATCTGAGGAAGAAAGAGCCAGTGGTATTCCTGGGGTGGCCCTGGGCAGAACTGGTAAAAACCAGAGCATGCCTGACACCAGTCTACAGCTCCCTGCAAGGGGCTGCCAGGTGGCACAATTCTGGCCTTGTATGGGCAAATTGTCCTACCAAGCCTGGCTTTGGAGTGAGTGCTCTCTATTTTAGGCCCCAGGGGGAGTGTTGGTCTCTGTCCTCAACTCTCATTGGCTCAATCACCAGCCAAGATCCTTGATATAGCATAGGGGTGAGGGGTGGGGGATGCTTAGCTTGAGTCTCCAGTCTCGTAAAGGAGGAGGAAGAGGCTAAAAATAAAGAACAACAGTAATATAACATCTAGCTTCCATTCCCCCTAGGCATCATGCGAAGGGCTTCCCATGGATTGGCTCTTAAAGGCTTTAATGAGATGAGCAACAATCCCTTCCCCCTCACCAAGTACCTTCTAGAACCGGGTGACTGGCCCAAGGTTACAGCAAGGTCAGCAAAGGACTGGCAAGGCAGCTGACTCTCAGCTACCCAGATGAGCTAGGTCTGGCTGGCCCCTGAGCTAGAAGGCTTCAACCTGCCCTCAAGCCAAGCCCTCCATCCCAACCAGGAAACTGTGGCCTCCTGTGCTCTGTTCCGGTGGCAGATCCATGCCTAGGTCACCCAGGCTTCAAGACCAGAGCTTGGCCCTTCCGCGGAGCACCCCACCTTACCTGGGGCTGTTGAGGGACACTCACTGTTGACCTGCTCCCAAAACGGGTCCAGTTCTGGAGTCCAGTTACCACGGAGAAATACTGGGAGTCAGTGGAGAGTTGGAGGTAGGGCATGGGACTTGGGCCCGGGCCTGAGGAAAGAGGGGTTGTGAAGTACTCTCTGCATTTGGATAGTCCCTGCACTGTGGCTCTTTGGGGTTAATAGACCTGGGTTCAAGTCCAGCTCCCACAACTGAGCAGCAATCTGGTCCTGGGACAGAAATCCTTAGACCCTAACCCTTCCATCACTGTCTGGCCCAGCTGTCCATAGAATGACTCATGTCTAGAGTGGCCATATGTCCAGGTTTGCCGGGCCCCGGGGGTTTGTGGTACTTTCAGTAGTAAGAACTGGGAGTGTGCTGGGAAGCTGACTTGACCCTATGAGACTTAGCATGCAAAGCACCGGCCCGCGGCAGAAACAGTGTTCTGCACAAGCCCGCTGTTGCACATCCAGCTTCTCAGTTGCCGCTCCTTGGGAGCCTTGCCTTCGCAGAGGCCCCAGCCTAGGAGCAGAGCAGAGCCTGGGGCTGCCTCCTGCGCCCTTCCCCATAGTGAAACCCCTTTGTCCTCGGAGCCCTCCTCTCCCTACCCTTCGCAGGCAGGGCTGGGTGCCAGCGGCAATTACAGAATCACGTATTCACAGCAGGCCGCACGTGCAGCGGTAATTAGGCAGCTTAAAGGAGTTGGAAAGCCTGTCAGCCAATCAGGGGAGGGGGTGCTGAATGGGACAATCAGCTTCACCAGGTTGAGAGGGGGCTGGGGGCAGGAAAAACTAGGGGCTTGTGGGGGGAGGCAACCACGGAAACAGCTCCCCCGTCCTCTCGACAGCTGCCGTGCACAGCGAGGGGGCGGGGTGCCCTTCATGGAAATTAAAAAAAAAAAATACAGGGCACGCTGGCTGGGGAAGACGCGGGGGCCTGTGAGAACGGGGCCAGCCTTTCCATCAAGATGCCTCCGTAAATAAACGTCTCTTTCTAGGGTCTCAAAGTCCTTCTGTTGAGGGGTCCACACCCTTTCCAGGAAGCCTCGCCACCCCGCCTCCCCCCACAGGAAGCTGCGCCCCTGAATAGGAAAGATTTCTCTAAGCCAAGCTTCTCCCAGTGGAAAGCCCTAGCACATTCTCAGCATTTTCTGCAAAGGAAGGCTCGGCTGCAGCGGGTCCAGGGAGGGGCCAGTGGCGCCCTTTGGACTACGCTTTGAAGAGCAAGATTCCAACGCATCTCTGGGGACGGGGTGGGCGAAGAAGGGAAGAACCTGGGTCATGTTTCTGTTGTGTGACTTGGGCAAGTTCTTCCTCAATTCCCAGAGCCTTACTGGAGGTGGAAAGAAGGGTGTTCTGCGAGGAAACTGCTGTGAACTTGCCCCTGTGAGCTGCAGAGTGCAGGATTCATGGGAGGGGCAGCCCTCAATTGGCTCCGTAGGATTTAGGAAACCCTGGCGTTTGTGTTGTCGGGGAAGTGGCAGGGAGGGGCAGCCAGAACTCAAGTTTCCCATCTGGCTGGTGAAACTAATTGTCTCATCTCTTTCTGTAAGTGTGTGTGTGAGGATGCATGTACATGTGTGTGCACATGCAATGTGCACGTAGAGGCCAGAGGTCAATCCCAGGTGTCAAACCTCAAGTGCCATCTACTTTGTTTAAGATAGAGTCTCACTATATAGCCTTGAATTCACTGTCTAGACCAGGCTGGCCTCGAACTCACAAAGATCTGCCTGCCTCTGCCCACTAAGTGCTGGAATTAAAAGTGTGTGTCACCACGCCTGGCTTGTTTATAAGATCTCACACTGGAACCTAAGGGTCCCCAATTAGGCTGACCTGGCTAACCCAGCAAGCTCCTGGGACCAGCCTGCCTCTGCCTCTCCAACTCTAGGATCACAAACATGTACCACCTGACTTTTTGACCTGAATACTGGGAATCTGACTCAGGTCCTCAGATTTGCATGGCAAACCTTTTACTGAGTGAGCTACCCTTCCCAGCCAGCCCCTGATTCTTTCATCTCTTGATTTGGGGCACAATCTGGGGCAGTTTGGGATAGACAGGTATACCAAGAAGAGTATAGCCCAGATAAACGACCTGTTCCATGCCCTCTCAGATTCCAGGCTGACCTAGCTTGAGTTCTCTTTACTCCCAGCCTCTGAGTAGCCACTGGCCTCCCCTTTACCTGGCTCATGGTCTGCCATTTGGCTTCAGCTTCTCTCCGACCAGAAGAGAGAACTCCTGAGGACTCATAGGAGTTAGAGGCTGTAGGTCACAGGACAGCATTTGCTTAGGGCCTGTGATGGCTGGTTGTGGTGCCCCAGGCCCCTCTTAGGACAGTGGACTGGCTTTGCTCTGCAGGCCTGCAGCCCCTTCCAGGAACATGGTTTCCCCTCCTCTCAGCCCAGAGACCTCCCAGCCCTGGGCAGTAGTTGGGTCAGCTCCTGTGCTCCTCCTGACCAGAATTTTGAAGAGCTAGTCAAAAGTCGGAGCAGAATGGGAAGTCTCTGTTTGTTGGATATAGAGTTTCTATTTTACCTCATGAAAGAAAGAGCTCTGGAGATGAATTACAGGGATGATCATGCAACATTGTGAATGCATTAATATCACTGAACTGCACATTTTAAAATGACAATGGAGGCTGAGGAGATGGCTCAGTGGGTAAACTACAGGCCATGCAAGTGTGAAGACAGGAGTTCGGATCCCTTAGCATCCAGGTAAAGGCTGAGCAGGTATGGCAGCCCAGTGGTTGGGAGGTAGAGACAGGATCCCTGGAGCAAGCTGGATAGCTAGACTGTGAGCTTGGGGTTCAAGTAAGAGACTCTGCCTCAGAATGAAGTGGAGAAAGCACACACACACACACACACACACACACACAAACACTCATACATACGTATGCTACATACACATGCACACACAAAAACAAATGACTGAGATGGTGGATTTTATGTAACACGGTACACTACAGAAAAAATAGAATGCATCTGACAATAGTCACAGGGCCATGGTCTCACACAGGGTAGATGTCAGAACTTCTCTGCTAAAACTCAGAACATGGTGGAGTAATTTTTAAATTTTTTGTTTTGTTTTCTTTTTATGTGTACGTCTGTTTTGCCTGCAATGTATGTAAGTGCACCACATGTGTGCAGTGCCTACAGAAGCCAGAAGAGGACATCAGGAACTGGAGTTACAGATGGTTGTTAGCCACCATATGGGTGATGGGAACTGAACCTGGGTCCTCTACAATAGCAGCCAGTGCTCTTAACCACTGAGCGGTCCCAAAGTGTGTTAGTTTGTAACTATAACATTTTCTTATATCCTTTTGCAAAGCAGGTTTCTTGTAATTATCTCTCCGCAATGCATTTTCCATTTTCAGAATGCTTATCGTGAAGTATTTCGGATGGAAATTGACAGTCTCACCCATGGGTGTCCCTTCTACTCCAATAAAGCAGCACCAATACATCTAAGACCTCTTGATGCCCCTGCAGTGGGCACAGTCCCCATTCCCATAGGGACATCCTCCAGAGCCCTATCGTGAAACCCCAGCACTAGGCCACAGCAGGCCTTCTTGTTTATAGAACAGATTTTCCAGCCTCTCCAGCAAGTGCCTTGTCATTGCCCTTTGCGTATTATCCCATTTAATTTGTAAACCAAAAGTCACTGCTAAATAGGGTGATATCCCCATCTATTGGTGAGCACCCTAAGGCTCAGAGAGGTTAAATATCTTACTTGAGTCACACAGCATTCAGAGCCACAGAAGACAACTATTCTCCCAAAAGTTAGTTAGGGGATAGGAGTGCCCTTCTTACCCTGTAGGAGGTGGTCCCTTGACAATTCTCCAGCACTGGAAGTTCCCCAAGGCCCAGTCTCTTGGGAAGTGAATGATAAACCTTACAATGGTCCCCAGGTACATTAGCCCTCCTTCTAGGCACAGACAGAAACCAGAAGGAACTGCCAAAGACTCCCCACCACCACACCACAGCCCAGTCTTTCCCTCGACACCATCCAAGGACTTCTACCAGAAACTTCTCCTCAAAGGTGAGTCATTCACAGGGTCATGATTCAGTTACCAAGATGCCAGTGGGTCATCTGGAGTGGGGCTGGGGAGGGCCTGTAGCGGATGATTCCTTCAAGGCTAGGCATGGAGGGTCTTCATTCTTGCACCTTCATATGCTGCCTCTCCAGGTGCTGCCTGCAGAGACTTCTGCCCTGTCACACACTGCCTGGCTCCCTGGGCTTCTCTTTGAATCTGGGTGGAAGCCTCAATGACTCTGGACCTCTTACATTCTGCATGCCTGCAAAGCCACCATCATGTGGAGGATGCTGAGGGCTGCCACCAATGTGAACAGTAGTTAGGCTATGGTAGCAAGCAGCCTCGGCATGCATGGGGTCAGTACTGATCACAGTGAAACGAAGTCTGGGATGACAACTTCCTGGATACCCCTAGGGGAGCAGAATACCCAGACAAGCTCTCTTTTCAAAGGAAAGCCTTCCAAATGAGTTTGATCTTTGATGGGTGAGGTCTAGCCAAGGACTGAGATATCTATAGGTCATCCTCCCTACTCTTACTGTCTGTGTGCAAAGTACTTGTGAGTGTGTGTGTGTGTGCATGTGTGTGTGTGTGTGTGAGTGACTGGAGATTAAATCTAAGATCTTGTTCCTTCCTAGACTAACATTCAACTACATCTCTAGCCCTGTTTTTACATTTTAATTTTGAAACTGGATCTCACTTATTTGCCCAGGATGGCTTTGAACTCACTCTGTAGTTTAGGCAGGGCTCATTCTTGTGATCCTCCTGCCTCAGTCTTCCAAGTAGCTAAGATGACAGTCCTGCACCACCAGGCCTGGCTGTTTCACTTGCTTTTAACTGTCCTAATCCATGCAGAAAGCATGCCATCCTAAGCTCCACATTTACAAGCCTTTCTCATAGAGTTTTCACCTTTTTACTCTTGGCTCTTTGTTCTCGGGTCTCATTACAAACCTGGGTAAAAGTAGCTAACAATAACCAGGCCACAGTCTAAATGCTGAAGTGCCTTGAAATCTCCTTTGCCAGATTAACTAGTCTATCATCTTGACACTCAGCCTCCCACAAAGTCCTGACAAGCTCTGGTCCAGGTCCTATAGAGTCTTTGCCTCCATCTGAAACCTCATGAGCACAGTCCTCTCTGTCCTCATTTCTACTGGTATCCTAGTCTTCTGAAGCCCCACCAGAATCACTCATTAAGCTCTGCTCACAGCACTTTAGAACCTTTATACCTTATATCTCCCAACATCTCCATATTTCTTCCATGAATTAGTCCCTTACAGTCCAGAGAGTATAGTCCATTATGGCTGGAAAGGTGTGGCATCACGTAGGGAGTGGTAGGAACAAGACTTCACATCGCATCCACACTCAGAAAGTGGAAAGTGAACAGGAAGTGGGGCCAGATTATAAAGTCTTAAACCTGTGCCCTCTGATCCACTTCCTTCAGTGAGGCTCCCCTCCTAAAGGTTTCACAACCTTCCCAAACAGTACCATCGGTTGGGGGCCAAGTGTTCTGTGGTGGTTTGTTTGTCCTCAGTAGGTGGTACTCTTTTGGAAGGTCTTGGAAGGTGTGGCCTTGCTGGAGGAAACACATCACTGGGGGCGGGCTTAGAGGGTTCTTAAGCCTTGCTGGGGTCTCCAGTCACTCTCTGCTTCCTATGCCTGCTTGAAGATGTGAGCGCTTAGCTGCTGCATCTACTCTAGACACCTCTGCCACCATGCCTCCCCACCATGATGGACTCTTGCCCCTTTGCAACCATAAGCTAAATAAACTCTTCCTTTTATAAGTTCCCTTGGTCAGTGTTTCTGTCACAGCAACAGAAAAGTGACTAATACATGTTCAAACATGTGAACCTGTAGGGGACATTTTCCATTCAGAGCACAACCTTCAAAGGCATGTCCCTAGCCGCCTACTTCTGAATCCAGTTAGGTTTGACCTCCTAAAGATTCCTCTCGAAATAACATCAGCAGAGGGGGATCACCATTCAGCATATGTGCCTGTAAGAGACATTTCATGTTCAAATCATAACAAAATGACTACATATAGAAAGCAGTTGAACCCCCAGTCCCCAGGCTGCAGAGACAGGAGCTAGACCTGGAGTGCCAGTCTGACCATACTCACTTGCCATGCCATGCCATCTTGGGCTGAGACCACCTGAATAATTGATAGCTATGGCCCCTCCTGACCCACTGGGCAGATAGAGATGCCAGCCATTGGTCAGGACATGTTGGGTAGAGCTCAGTGTAGCCCATGAAGTTGGTTCAAACCCCTTTTCAGGGGCTGTATACAGCCTCAGGAATTGGGATTCAGGCAGTCTGAGGCTCTGTCTTTGTTGGGGCTGGACTGAGCTGTCCTGAGCAACTTCTTGGCTTCTCAGATGGTCCCAGCTGCTCAGAGATCTATCTGTGGCACAAGCACCATCTCAAGAACTGCAGTGATGCCAATTTCCATGGCCAGATGCTCTCAGCTGCAGTCTGAAAGGGCTCTTTGAAAGCTGAGCCTCCCTTCCCCGGCCCCTCACCAGCCTGCAGCCTCTGCAGGCAGAAGCCAGACACCCGGCTGACCCTTGCTGGACGGAATAGCATCTCTTACCCAAACTGGCACCTTGGACAGTTCCTCCACGGTCTGCCCTCCCCTTATCCTGTCCCACCCCGTCTGCTCACCTTTCCACCCCCTGCCGGCCAACCAGCCTGCACTTTTCTCCGGTCACATACGAGGGCTGAGAATCTCAGAAACACAAGCAGGAAAGATTCTTAAATGGGGATGTTGGGGTCCCAGTGGGAGCATTTTAGAGGTATTACCGGGTTTAGGAAGTGATCTGGCATTTAGTGGACAGAAGCCAAGGCTGCTGTAGACTGAGACTGCAGAGCAGTGCTTCTCAAACTTGAACTAGGCTCTGCTCCAGTCCTACAGACTCAGCAGGTTTGCAGTAAACTGGAGAGACTGCATTTCTAACAGTTCAGAAGCAGCTCTATGCTGCTGCTGATCCAGGTACCACACGCAAACCCCAGCTCTATGCTGCTGCTGGTCCAGGTACCACACGCAAACCCCAGCTCTATGCTGCTGCTGATCCAGGTACCACACAGCAAACCCCAGCTCTATGCTGCTGCTGGTCCAGGTACCACCTGCTGGGGTAGAGGTGTCTATTTTTAAATATCTGGAGCTTAAAATATCATTCTGTTTTACATCTAAATGTATTTATTGAAATACATTATATAGCCCAGACTGACCTCAAATTTGTGATATGCCTGCCTTAGCCTCCTGAGTGCTGCCATTAAAGGATGCAGAGTTTTCATCGTCATTTGGTTTTCCTGCCTTGTAACTACCATATAGATCAAGCGCTTTTGTTCTATTTGTAACTTATTCAGGAGCTGTTTACCATCTCAGAAAGCATAGCCCTCACTGGGAATGCAGCTGACACCCAGGCCATCAGTTTCATCAGTTGAAAGCTGAGCCTCCCTTCCCCTGCCCCCCACAAGCCTGCAGCCTCTGCAGGCAGAAGCCAGACACCCGGCTGACCCTTGCTGGATTGAGAAGCATTTCTTACCCAAACTGGCACTGTCAACATGTGCAGCTGGGATGCTCCTGGCAAGTGCTTAAGTGCTGTCCAGCTTCTAGCTGTGACAGGTCACCCCATTTGTCCTGAGGTCAACCTGAGTGGACTGAGCAGAATCAGGATTAGTAAAGCACATCCCTGAGTGTATCTGGGGGTTGTTTCCAGAGATAGTTGACTAAAGGAAAAAAATCTGCCCTGAATTTGTATGCCCACCATCTCACAGGCTGGAAACCTGGATGGAATAAAATAGGAAGAGAAGAGGGCTGGAGAGATGGCTTAGCAGTTAATAGCACTGACTGCTCTTGCAGAACTGGGTTCAATTCCCAGCAACCATATGATAGCTAACAACCATCTGTAACTCCAGTTCCAGAGAATCCGATGCCCTTTTCCGGCCTCTGTGGGCATTGCATGCATATGGTGCAGTTACATATATGCAGATAAAACACTCATACAAATAAAATTAAAATAAATTAATTAAAAATAGAGAATGACTGGAGAGATGTCTCTGTGGGTAAAGTGATTGCTGCACAAGCATGAGAAACTGAACTCAGATCACCAGAATCCACATAAGCCCAGTTGTTCATGTGGCAGCATGTATGTATAATCCCAGTATTCCTACTGTGAGATGGAAGGCAGAGATAGGAGAAGCCCTCCCCGGAAGCCCACAGGTCAGCTCACCTGATGTACACAGTGGTGAACAAGAGACTCTGTCTCAGACAAGGTAGAAGTTGAGGACTGATTCCTGAGGTTGTGCTCTGACATGTATATACATCCTGCAGGACACACATGCCTGCACTCACACACATGAACACACATACATACATACATCTCACATACACATATATACATACCACATCTCACACACATACATACATCACACATAAAACATAGACACAGGTTTTTTTTTTTTTCAAATAGAAGAGGAAATAGAAAGAAAGAAAGAAAATCACCAATCACAATATTCTCTCTGAACTTTCTGGCCACTATAATTTGAGCTGTTCTGCTCCACCACGATGGATTGAGACCCCTGAAATCATGAGCCAACCTAAATAATCCCTCCCTAAACTGTTTAGATCAGGCATTGTGTCACAGCAACACCGGAGTAACTAACACAGAAAGCTGACACTTAGAATGAGGTGATTGCTATGACTAAACCTGACCATGTGGCTCTTGAGTCTTTGGAAGTTTGCGAAAGGACTATGGAAAAGTCTAGAGATGCAAGCTAGAGAAATCCTGGAATGCTCTGAGCTCAACTTATGGTGATTCTGGTGAGAGCTTGGAAGACCAGAATGCTTATTAGGAATACAGGCTGCAAAGACTGTACATACATATTCTGATGGGAACAAGGACTCTGCTTGGAACTAGAGCTGAGGCCATTTGTGTTACATTCTGGCAGAGAACTTGTCTGTATTTTGTCCATGATACTTTTTATGAAGCTGAATTTAAAGGTGATGGACTAATTAATCGGGCAGAGGAAATTTCAAGGCAGCCCGGCATGGTATCACTGCTTTTAGCCAGGTTAACAGTGAGAATCAAGAACAAAATGCTGAGTACACAGTGGGGAAAAACTTTGTGATTGGTCAGAAAAGACTATAAAGTTAGGGCTCAGGAAGGAATAGTTTAAAAGGAGACTGGGACTATTAAAAAGAAGCCACCCAAAGAACAGGAAAAATGCTTTAAGGGTGTCTGTCCCATCCATGAATTGTTCAAGAGGAAATACACTTGAAAAACCTTGGAAAGAAAAGGCTTTCCACAGTATCCTGCCTCTCAGGGGCACCTTGGAAGATGTCTCTCTCAAGAATTCATTTCACTGTGTTCAGCACCCAGGCTCTCAGAGGCCACCACAGCATTGTCCAAGGGGCCTGGCTACTGCTCAAGCTGTGATAAGCCTTGGCATTCTCCAGATATGTTGGTGTTGCAGAATGCAAGAGTTATGAAGTTACTGAGGCTACCATCCAGATTTCAGAGGAAATTCAGGACAAGGTTGGAGTCTCTATAGATATCCTCTAACGAGTGAAGATTTGGAAGCAAAGACGAAGATGCAGTAGAGAAACCAGGATCCTGGAGAACCAGGAGGAAAGCCACAGGTTTCAAGCAGAGGTGCTTCAGAAGTTAACCATGTGGACCATGGGTGTCCTTGTGCAGGGGGCTCCCCAAAGGAGATCACATCACACCACCATGTATCAAGTACTCTAGACATGGAGTCATAGGATTTGGTACTGTCCTAGTTGGGTTTCTGTCTTGCTTTGGTCTGATCCTTCCCTGGTATTCTGTTATTCCTCCCTTTAATGGTAACATTAAATGAATAAATATGTTTTGAAAAAGACTTTGGGGACTTATAGAGGTAAACTAAACAGTTTGATTTTTGTTTTTAATATTTTATTTATATGTATGCGTGTTTTGCCTTGATGTATATAAGTGTGCCTGTGTCATGCAATGTCTGCGGGAGGTCAGAAGAGGGTGTTGGATCCTCTGGAACTGTAGTTACAGACTATCGTTAGCCACCGTGTGGATGCTGGGAATCAAACCCGAATCCTCCGCAAGAGCAGACAGTGCTCTTAAATGCTGAGCCGCCTCTCTAGTCCCCTGCGGTTTGTATCATAAGATGGCCATGAACCTTTGGAGGTCAGAGGTGGAATGTCATGATGTGAATATGACCTGTCCCCACAGGTTCATATGTGGAGTGTTTGGGCCCCGGCTGGTGCTGCTAGTTTCGAAGGGGGGGTAGTCTGAATGAGGAATGTCCCCAACAGGCTCATGTATTTGAACCCTTGTTCCCTGACTGGTCACACTGGGAAGGCTATGGAACTTTTAGGAGGTGGAAACCTTGCTGGACAAAGTCACTCGGGGTAGGCTTTAAGGGTTTTATGGTGTGACCCCACTTCCTGTTCTTTCTGCTTCCGGTGTGTAGACTTAATGCGATCCCTTACAGTCCCGCTCTCACACCTCCCCTCCGTGATGAATTATATCTTCTTTGGAACCATAGCTAAAATAAACCCTATCTCCCCTAACTTGCTTTCTTGTCAGGGTATTTTATCGCAGCAACAGAAAACAGAAGGGGACCAGAAGTTTAGGAGGCGGAGCCTAGCTACGTCGGGTAGTGCAGCTTTGAAGGTTACACGTGGCCTCCAGTCCTGTTCTCTCTTTCAGCATTCTGACCGGAATGAGAGAACCAGCTTTGCACCTTCACGCCTTCCCCACCACGGTCTGCTGCTTCGGAGCACCCAGAAACAATGTCAGCAAAGAGTGTGGACTGAGACGTCAATGGCAGTCTTCCCTCCTTCAGTTTATTCTCTTGGGTATTTTGATTGCACATATGCAACATTAACTGCTCTAGTTTTCCTTCAATTGCTGTGGCAAAACACTCCGACCAGTACCAACTTAGGGAGGAAAGGCTTTATTTGGCTTATCTCTCCTGGGTGACAGATCATCACGGAGGGAGCCCAAGGTAGGAATTCAGTGCAGGAACCTGGAGGCAGGAGCTGGAGCACAGGCCATGGAGGAATGCTGCCCTTGCTCAGCCTGCTTTCTTATACAATACAGAACAATCTGACCAGGGGTGACACGGCCCTCCCACATCCCTCAACAATCAAGAAAATACCCCACAGATATGACCATAGGCCAGTCCAATGGAGGCAGTTCCCCGATTGAGAATCCTTCAACCCAGGTGTGTCAGGCTGACAACTAAAGCTATCCAGTACAGTAACCAATTCAGACAGTGACCAGTCCACATTCTCCCCTGAGGCCCCATTTCCTGAGTGGATGTGCCATTTGGCAGCCACAGCCCAAGCTTTAGGAGCTGCAATCACTTGCACTTTCTGCCAGCTCAGTGCAAATGACAAGGGTCTATGTCATGGTGGAACGACAAATGAAAAGGTTCAGGATTCTAAGTCTCCATGTGAAGGAGAACTGCAGGCAGACAAGTAACAGTGACCTCACACTTGCATGTGTGGCGCCTGACCAGCAATATCAGAAGAAACAATAGACATAAACCTCTGTTGTGGATTCCATTGAAGTTTAAACTTCTGTTATGTTTGAACTATTCTGCAGTCTGAGGTCTACTTGTTACTGCAGCTGAGGTTAACAGGTGCATTCCATAAGACTCACATGCAGTGACACTCAGGTCCTATCTGCTGCAGCTGGCAGAGGGTGTGACATTGGCCAAGGGTCTCTCTATTCCAGTGGAGACATGAATGTCAAACATCTATCACACCTTTCCCTTGGGTAAGCAGGTCGTTTATCAGACATATCCCAGTACACATGTAGAAATAGGCACCAATGTCATAATGTTATGAGGCGGGGATTAAGGCATGAAGACTCTCCCTTCACACACAGGATTATCAACATCATGAAAAGACCCTGACTTCTTGACCAGGTCAGCATTCTTGATGATCTTGTTTCTCTGGTTGGGGGTCTCGGTAGAATCAAAGCCCTGTGTACCTCCCCGCCATGATGGACTCATCCCCCTGGAACTGTAAACCCAATAAACTCTTCCTTCTGTAAGTTGCCTTGGTTGGTGTTATCACAAGAACAGAGAACTGATACAGCCTCCCTTCCATCTTTGCAAGAGCTCCAACCCTGGTGTTCCTCCTGCTCTGCCTTTTCAGTCTCCGTGCCTCAGTTTACTCATCCGTGAAAGAGGAATAAAGACCCGACCTTCTGATCACCGAGTTGTGGTTACTGAATTAGCACAGGCGAAGGGCTGGGATGGCTCCTCCCTGTCTTAGATGTTCCCGTCATTGCAACAAATGGCCTTGGACTATGTCATTTATTTTTCTCAGTTCTGGAGGCTGGGATGTCTAAGATCAAGATGCTGGCAGATTCTGTGTCTGGTGAGAGTTTACCTCTGCTTCCAACATGGCGGCCCTCTGAAGGGAGCGTGTGTTGCTGTGTGCATGTGTATAGTGCAGATGGCTCTACCCACACCAACTACCCTCATCCTACATTGCTAAGTTCTGCCTAGCGACGGGGTGCTCTGCTGCTGCTACTAACACTGCATGTAAGGAGCCCCCAAGTGCATAGGAACTGAGCCAAGACAAGGGCCAGCACCAGCCTCCCATTTCTCCACATAGAGAGCTAAGCCTCTAGTCTCTCATTCCACCCCCCCTGGGGTGGCTGACCTTCACCTGGGCTGAGTGGGGCTGTCGTGGTGCCTGGGCTGGGAGCCAGGGTGTGGGGGCTCACAGGGCACAGGCCATCAGGAACGGAAGGGTTGAGAGTGAGGGGCAAAGGAAGGGCAAGGCCAGCTCTCTGGGCATCCTGTGAGCCAGCACATGGCCTCAGGCAGGAAAGGAAACTGGAGACCTCTCAAAATAGACTAGCAAGCGGCTGGCTGCATTTCCCAGCTCCTACCATCTGGCCCAGCCTGGGCCGGAAGAGAGACGGGGAGAGGAAAGCCTGTGTGTATGGATGGGCTCCAGCCTGTGGAGCTGAGCCTAGTAGGCTGCCCACTGTCCACCCAGCACCTTCCCACCAGGCTTGGTGCTTATGTCCTTTGACTCTTCTGGCATCATTAATGGTAATATCATTCGACAGAGAAGTTAACCAAGGCTCAGAGAAGTCATGGGACATGTTCAAGGCTACATAGCTGGGAAATGATAGAACTGAGCTGGTGGGAGTCCTGAGCTGAATTATCCCCACACCTCTGCAGGGTGACTGTTAGATGAGGTGACGCATGTAAGGCTCTAAAAGAGAATGCAACATTCGAACAATGTTCTGTAATTTGTTCACTATCATTAATCACTGTTGTGGCTGTCATCGCTGTTACTGTCACACGAGGTCCTATGCTCGGCTCTGGATCTATGAGGAGTTATAAAAACAGAGGCCTGCGCTCCAAGACTCCAGAGTCAAACGCTCAGAGCAGTTAGAAGTCAGAGGAGAGTTGTTCACACTTTAGAATAAATTATATTTATTATTGAATAGGACTGTCTTTGAAAGGAGGGAGGAGACTTCCTTGTGAGAAAGCCAAGTCCACGTGCGAGAGAATTTCACTCCATGGAAAGCTCCTGCACCAGAAGCCACAGAATCAGGGAAACTCGTCCACCCTGTTTCTCTGCCGGAGGGAAAAGGAAGTGTGGTTACAATCTGACCCCGAGTTTCCACAGGGATCCTTCAGATTCTGGAAATTCCCCGCAAGAGAGAGGAAGAAGCATCCATTCAAAAGGAGCCTGGCTTGCCAAAAGCACATTGCTCGCACCACCCTGCTGCTGGGATTCCACTGGTCCGGTCCGGGCCTTGAACCCAGGGTGTGCACTCTCTTGATCCTGCTCGCTAGGGGAGAGAGTCCCTGCTTTGGGAAGTTCCCCCATCTCTGGCTCCGCCCTGCCTTTCTCTCCCACAAATCAGAAGTCTCTAGTCCCTGACCCTGGCCTGGGTGACCTTCTGACTCAGAGGAAGGCTGGGGAAAGGGGCTTGGCAAGCTGGTGACCCAGATTCCACTTCCTGTCCTGCTTCCCTCCATTCCCAGACGCAGCTGTGGCAGGAACTGAACTGGACCTCAGGCTGGCGGAGAAACCTTACACCAGATCTCTGCTGTCAGCGGTGCTCCAGCTGTGCCCAGGCTCCTACTTGGGCACCTGCAGCCCCTCCCCATGGCCATACAGTCCCGGCTGGGCCACAGAGGCAGGCACTTCGCCTCATCCCTCCGCCTCCCATTCTGCAGAAGGGCAGAGGTCCAGAGTGGCTCAGAGATCTGCCCAAAGCTACTGGGAATGGGTGGGTGTCAGAACTCACTTGCATCTAGCCCTGAGTCTTCTGCCTCCAGAGCAAGTTCCTCAAGCACTGGGTGGACTGCGGGGTGCCTGGATGTCTGATAAAGGAAAGGAACTACAGACAGGTGTGTCCTTACAGAAGTACAGGGATCTGAAATCCATTGTCTGGTCTCTGCCACACCCTTGCAATGGCCAGAGTTGGGATGTGGACATCCCTGGAGTCACACTTTCTCTGGACCTTCTTAAGGGGTCCCCTCTTTCTCCTAGGACATGGAGGTGAAGACACACTCTTATTATTTACCAGTAGACGCTTGTCAGGGTGAATT
Organism: Eospalax fontanierii; assembly: GCA_035773235.1. Lineage (NCBI taxonomy): Eukaryota > Metazoa > Chordata > Mammalia > Rodentia > Spalacidae > Eospalax > Eospalax fontanierii. Next base: position 21,286,831 of record CM069526.1, read on the forward strand.
GTACCCTGAGATGGATCTGAATTGCAGGTCTAGACGAGATTAGTTATTTGGGGAGGAGGGGCTAGCCAACCACCAAACAAAGGAATATAGGAGGACAGTGGAGAGAGGCCTACCTGACAGAGGCGAGCTGGGCTGAGGTACATTGGATGGGAGTAAGGAGGGTGGTCCCAGGCTGTGGGATGTGGTTAGGTTCATTTTTCAGCCAATCAAAGATTTAAAGAGCAGGAAAAAAATCTCAGACACGTCAGAGAGCAACAGGCAACAGATTTTATTAAAAGATGAAGACTCACCTGCACAGAGAAAAAGATCCCCAGGAGTGGGGAGGGGATTCAGAAACCATTAAATCCAAGTCCCCCTGGGCAGGTCCTGGGTTTCTTAAGGTTTTAATGGGTCCTCCTCCCCTGATTTTGGATAGGTCAACTTAAACAAGGAAGAGAAGGCTGACAGGTTTAGGACTTCAGATGAATTGTCCAGGTCAGGCCTTGGTCTCATCTGTAGTGATCTGGACTGGTGGGTTGGAAAGGGAGCCCTGCTGGCTAAAAGGAGAGCTCCCAAGTCTTTGTCTCAGACCAAGAAGTTGGAAGTACTCCATCTTTATTATTTACCAGTGACCCTCTCCCAGCTCCGAGTCCCTCCGGTGGCTGGGGTCTTGCCTGACTCTGAGTAGGTGACATTGAGGCTGAGCTGAGTATATGAGAAAGAATAAGTCAAGTCCTAGAAAAGGGCTCTTCCAGGCAGAAGCAATCAGCTGGTGCAAAGACTCTAAGGTGAGCTACAGCTCACCGTTATCATCCAAGAAAGGCCTGATGGGTGGCTGGGGTACCACGAGGCCTGCGGGGCTGGCCAGGTCCAGGGCCTTGTGACTGGAGCTTGGATCTTGATCTGAAATCAGTATGAAGCCGGCGAAAAGTTGGAAGAGGATTGTTGGGTCTGGTTGTTGAAGATTATTTTCCTCTGCATAAAAAAAGGTGAATTGGGGATGGGATGAGAGGTGGAGAGATGCTGGTGGTTCTTTTGATGGTGAAAAAGAAGGTACTGTTTGAAGAGAGCTTAAGATGGCCAGGATGACCTGGCTGTCAGAGGAGTCAGTGAGGGTGAAAAGCTGAAGGAAAGACCGAGTTTAGGTCTCTTGCTTTAATAGCTGCGTGGATGCTGTTCCCAAGACAGTTAACAATAATGGCCACCAAGATATTTGTGCCTCCCAACCAGAGCACAGCCCCAAAGGAAAAGCATTCAGCCTGACCTGGGCCCTAGCTCTGTTCCCACTGTGGGCACAGTTCTGAGTCCAGGCCTGCTGTGAGGACTCAGTGAGTATTCGTGGACAGCTGCTTGCTCAGAAGCTGCAAACAGCTCTCTATCTACAGTCAGCCTGCGGATCCCCAGGGAGACTCCGCCCTGGGACTGTGCTTTCCCACCTCTCAGCTGCTCTCCTTCCCTGCTTCCTGCCAGGAACCGCAGCCCCCAGGAATAAATCATTAACTGGAATCACCTCTCCCAGCCAGCTCTCCATTTGCAAAAACACTTTGCCTCCATTAGCTTGAAGGATGCTTAAGAGCGCCCTGGGTGGTGCACAGGCCAAGGCAGAAGAGGGCCCTGGGGAGGCTCTGGTACACAAGAGGGAACACAGGCCTCCTGTCACCTGCTGCACAAGGACACACAGGGCTCTGACAACCTCCTGCTCCCCAAGGACACTTCATTTAAAACAAAGCACAGTAAAATATCTAAGGAGAAGGAATCTGCCTTAGTCTATCCAAGCTGCTAAACAAAACACCATGAGCTGGTGGCTATAAACAACAGAACCCTATTCCTCATAGCTCAGGAAGCTGGAAGTCTAAGGTCCTGGCGCCAGCCAAGGCAGAGTCTGGCAAGGGCCTGCTTTCTGGTTTACATAGATGGTGCCTTCTCAGGGGTCCTTGGGTGGTGGAAGGGAATAATTCTGGTCTGTTGGGCATTTATAAAGACACTAATTTACTCATAAAGGATCCATCCTCATGACCTAATTACCTCTCAGAGGTCCTACCTCCTAATCCCAGAGCCTTGGGGTTAGACTCTGTGTGAATTTGGGGGGGCACAGAAGGGACCTTAACTGTTAATGGTGATTTCTAACCCGTGGAGACTGCACACCTAGGTGAAGGTCATGGCACATAGTCAGGTAAGGTGTAAACTTCTACACCTAGCCCTCCCCACAACTCTGAATGGGAGTCCTAGAGGGCTAACCACCTGTCTTAGCCTCCCAGGTTCCAGCATATTCCACGTTACAGGCCCTTCTTCACCTTAATTGCCACAAGTGCAAGAGGTTTTGTGGAAGGAACTCACTAGACTGCCTTGGAGAACTTCAGAGCCTCAGTTTTTCCAGCTGACAAATGGGGAGTTGGATGAAATATGGCCAGTCCCTTTTGGCTCTGCAAATCTCAGAGACTTCCATCTTATTTTAAGGTCCAGCTCTGAACTCTTCCCAGGGAGCATCTAAAGTATGCTACAAAGGGGCAGAGGAGATGTGCTTGCCATGCAAGCATAAGGACCTGAGTTCGGATCCCAGCCTAGCATGGTGGCATACGCTCATCATCTCAGCGCTGGGAGGCACAGGCAGGAGGACCCTCAGGAAGGTCCTAAATCCCTAATTAGCAAACAGGGCTAAAGTAGTAAAGAGGACAGACTTCCTGTTTCTTCTGGTCTCTGGTAGGAAGGCTTATTTTCAACTCCAGCAGGGCCCCTTCAACTGACCTGCTCAGAACGTGGAGCTGTGACTCATCAGCACCTACTTCTTTAAGTTGACCAATCCAAAATTAGGAAGGGGGAAGCGAGTAAAACCCTTACCACCCAGGCCTTCCCAGCGGGCCTTTGGATTTTGGGTTTCTGGGTCCTCTCTGTACTCGTGAAGAGCTTTTTCCTCTTCAAACTTTTGTTGAAAGATGAAGGTTCACGTACAAAAGTTTATTTGCCCGTTGCTCTTGCTGGTCTGAGATAGTGACCATCATCGATCCTGTTCTGGTTACACTTAGCGTTCCCTGGCCAGCCAGTGCTGAATGAGCAGGCTCCACATTCAGTGAGAGACTCGTTCTCAAGAAACACAGTGGAAGGCAATTGAGCAAGACATCTAACACAAACCTCTGGCTCCACACCCACACACATGCACACACAAACATCTATACATGTACATACTACACATACACACAAGACTGACATGAAGACCTCTCATGCCCCTGAGACCTCTCATGCCCCTGCCACACCACAGCTATCCAGCACCTCCACAGAAACTGGGCATTGAGCCACAGGACCTCGTCATTTCCTAGCAGACACATGCTGCCTACTGTCTGCAGACAGGCCTGTGGCCCCATGCCTAGAACAGTTCCTCCATGAGGCAAGGCTGTAACAGGACCTAAATCTGTTTGGAAAACCCGTTGTGCAACTCCATCCTACCGTGGAAGGCATGTGGCCACCGGGAAAGGCTGCCTGAAGGAGCCAGGACCTTTGAAATGAAGAATTTGGCAATACCCACCAAGAAATGTCCTTTCCAACGTCAGTAATGCTAGGTCACTTCTAATTTACTCAGAGCTGGCTGCAGCGTCCTAGTCTGGTATCCCAGGAGACCGAGCCTTGTGGGGTCATTGTCAGGTGGATACAGAACCATGTGACACGATAGCCTACCCATAAGCCTTCTGTTTTTACCTGGGGGGGGGAGGGTAGTCTGGGCCCGGAGCCCCTGCACTATGCTTCCTTTCCCAAGGCCAGCAAGTACTATGCTTTCAGGAACAAGTCAAAGATATTTTGAATCAAGTCTAAATAAAGCAGACAACGTGACGGGGAGGGGAGACTTTAGTGGAGAATTGCACACAGCTGTGTTTCCTTAGAACCCAAGGTATCCAGAGGATAATGCAGTGATCACATCCTTGTTTCGAATAAGTGTGTGCCAACATGTAATAGACGCCTACTGAGTGCAGCCAGAGAACAAGGCTAAGAATTTTATTATGTCTCCTCTCTACAAAAGTAAGTTTTCTTAACAGTTCCACAAGCAAGAAAACAGAGGCTCTGAGGGGGTGGGAGCTGGAATCCAAGCCACATTCTGGCAACTTCTCCTCTGTCTTCTACCAGGCCCCCATGATACGCTAAGCAAGGACATTTAACAAGTGATTTTCACAGAAGCGAACCAGGCATGATACTTCCATCTGCTCAGTATGCCTTAAAAAATGGCATGCCCTTGTGATCAGAGGATGGCATTCTCTGCTTCCCCTTCCCCCTGAAGTGACCATCCTGTCCCTGCCCACCACAGCTTGGACTTCCAGGAGAGACCTTTTCTGCGCTTCTTCATCCAGCACTGCTGCCTAGTGTCTCACCTTCTGCCAGTCCTCCACCTGCCCCCACTGCCCTGGCCATCACCCAAGCGCATCTTCTGTCTGTACTCCTAGTGACTGCCTGTTTCCGGGGCCACACTTCCTGAAAGTCAGAACCATATCCCTGTGCCAGGCACACACAACAAACACACGGTGAGTATTCCAGAGGGACGCAATGGAATTCTTTCCCCTGCAAAAATCTCTCTCTCTCTCTCTCTCTCTCTCTCTCTCTCTCTCTCTCTCTCTCTCTCTCTCTCGGATAGGGTCTCATGTATCTCAGGCTGACCTTGAACTCTGTGTAGCTGAGGATGCCTCAGAACTCCTGCTTCCACCTCCCAAGTGCTGGGATTACAGTTAGGATAGAGATGTGTCTCACCATGACCACACAGAACCAATTATGCAAAGATGTTGGGGATGGAACCGAGGGGGTACCAGGCAAGCACTCCCCACTGAGCCACCTCCCCAGCCCCTCCCTTATGATATTCCCTAATTCCACCTTTGCCTCCTGTTCTAAAGCCCAGTAACTGTCTACCCCAGCATCTATTCTAAAATCCTTTTGTCTGCTCTCTCTTAGCCTACACTTAAGTTCTTTGAGAGCCAGGGGAAGGAGATACACTTGTCCTCATTGAGGGATAGGCCCAGTGGAGACAAAGATTGTGGTGTGGCCCACTCAGAACCCCCTTGTGGCTCAAGGCCTTGTCCCTGCCCTCAGCAACAGCCATCTTGGGAGAGTTACTACTGGAAGAGTGTTCTCTTCAATGTCAGGATCTTCTGGTTGACAGTTGCAGACGAGCTGACCAGGCTGTGGAGGCCTATCCCCCAGCTCCTGCTAAGAACAGAGCTGCAAAGTCTCCCCAGTCTCTGAGTGGCCTGAGGAAATGAATCAACCAAGCCCCCTGCCTCTCCTGCTCCTCGGTTCCTCCCTTGTCCCAGCCTGACCCCAGGAGCACACTTTGGTTATGGCGTCACACACACCATGTGCTGCGTCTGGGGAGCGGACCCTCATCAGGAAGAACCTCTTCACACAAATACGATGAGGTCAGTGCTCTGCAGCCCTATCTCTCAGGCTCAGGTGTAGGAGGGGCTCTGGAAGCCAGGCACGGGTAGACCTAGCCAGGTGCTCAGCAGATGGCCAGAGTCACACACCTTGCAAAGAAAGCAGATAGAGTGGCCAAACATTGTATTTAGAAAGATCTTGAAATGGGGGAAGAATACAGTGGGCCTTATTGGGAGAGAGAGGTTGGTAGGTGTCCTGGGGTGGGGAACTCCCTGACAAGGAAAGAGGAAGAACAGGCCCGCCCTGCGTGACTCTACAGCTCCCAGGCTGCACTTAGACTGGGAATTAGTGAATTAGGAAGAGGATTGTTGAAGCCCCTTGGGGTCCCACGGTCAGCTCCCCTTGCACTTCAGGGAAACTACTAAGGTTCCATCCAAGCTTCCTCAACTAATCGTTTCAGGCCACCCAACACCTACCAAGTCACAAACTGACCAAGACCCAGCAGTGGATGCCATGTCAGCATTCAACTTCTTGGCAGAGAGAATGTTCTAGATAGAGGTGGAAAGTGAAAAGGAGAAGATGGCCTTCTGGGAGGGGAGGGTGGGGTGTGAGGGTGGCCTCCCTCACAACTTTGTCCAAAGGACATGGCATCAAGGCCAGTCCTTCCCAGTCAGGCAGCCTGCCAAGAAAGGCCATCTGGAGTAGGCCATGTGCAAAAGGACCCAGAGTTTAGCTTAGGCTGGCTTCTAAACCTCCCCAAGTAAAAAAGCCTGCCTTCCCTCCCCGTGAAACTCACTGTTGGGGAGGCCACTAGAAGGAGCTGGCCAAGCCTGGAAGGGGCCACACTGAGAGAAAGGACTTTTCCTTTTATAAATAAACACTGATCAAAGATGCCTGCTGTTGGGTTTTCATGTTTTGTTTTCAGAATAAACTTGACTATGGTGGCAGATTCCAGTCGATGCACACACCTACACTTACAGCTTTCTGCGCAGGTGCTGAGGGACTTTGCCTTGGGCTTTCCTCAGTCACAGCAGGATTCTTACCAGTGGCCATGTCAGAAGCACTCTGAGCTTGTGGTTTCTCAGACCTGATTTCTATCAGTAGCCAGGTACCTACTGGACAAATCCCCCTGCCTCTTGCACTCGGTGGGACTCCAGGAAGCATTCAATGACCTAGTGTCCCAGGGGTCCCCCAAGCTGACCACATTGGTGGCCCTCATCAATACAACCCATGCTAGTTGCTTTCCCAGCTCATTTCTCTGCCCATTCACTGCTCTCTGACATCGAATTCCAAAAAATCCACCTCCAGATTCCTGACTTGGGTTTGCTTCTAGACACTCGTAAGGGTGTTCAGTGATGGGAGGCAGAAACATCCGAGTTCATGAATGCCTAGTGTCACCCTCTATGACCCATCTGGGCCTCAATTTTCTCATCTATTAAATGGAGGCCGCAATAATAGTACTTTTCTCAATAGTGTGCTATAAGGAGTGGATGTGACAATTCATATGAAAGCTTTTACAGTATCTGGCCTGTAGCATTACCACACCACATTACAGACAATGACTCAGTAAAACAGCCTGACTCTTAACTTCAGTTTTCAAGAATGGATCCAAAGTTGGAGGACACCAGTTCCTCCAGATGTCTCTTGAAACTGTACCTTGGGACTGTGTCCCAGAGTCAGTCCTCACCCATGCTTTATTCGAAACCGTTTCTCCAGCTTCAATTTGGGGAAACTACAAACTTAGATCCATCCTTATCTTATCAGACAATCTTGCTTTTGTAACCCTAGGCCTAAAACATTTCATACGCACAAAGTCAAGCATTCTGTTCTTCCTAATTTTCTTTGTTCTCAATGAGGATGCATGAGCAGCCAGCCTCTCACGTTAATTCTCAAGCATATCCACAGTCATTCATTATCATTTGGTGGAGCAGCAAATTAAAGTGCCCAGATCACAAGAGCACATGGTTTTAGTGACTTTGTAGGTTTTTGTTTGCAAAGCTAAAAGTCATTAGTCCAGATTCTGTCCATTTTACAAAATTCATGCCTCCCCTGGTACTTGACAAGCACTCAAAATAACACTGGGCATGATAGTATATGACTTTAATCCCAGTAGAGCCAGGCTGACCTCTGAGACTGAGGCCCACCTGGTCTACCTTGCAAGTTCCAGGTGAGCTGGGGCTACAGGGAGACCCTGTCTCAAAACAACAGAAGAAAGCAAACAAACAAAAATCCTACTAATTACAGTAAATGGTTAAAAACAGAGTTAAGTGATAAACACCTCTGGGAAATTTTAGAATAAGATAATAAGTAAAGAATAATTGTCCTTAATATATAGAAAACTCCTAAATTATTAAAAGACAAAGTATCTTCTGGAAGAGCAGCAGTGAAAATGAATAGGTAATTCAAAAAGAACAAACAACTATATCCAATAAACATACTCAAAGATGTTCACCATGGTATTAATCATGAATGGAATGCTAAGAAAGCCATAATAGCTCAGTGAGGTAGGTCTGTCCGGTTGGCAATGTTTTTAGATTTTTATTATTTTAAATGTTTATCCTTATCTTTAATTTGGCACTATATGACATTTAATACACGTAAAAAGTGTGTAGTGGCCTGATCACAGTAATTGGCATAAACGCTACTCATCTACTTATAATTTCTGTGTGTCAGAAGCACGCATCATCTTCTCTACCAGCTATTGGGGACTAGTCAACAAGTTAGTGCCAACCCATATTCCTCCATGAGCTCTAGAATATTCCAGGTTATTCCTGCAGTCCAACTGCACCTTTTTTCTTTTTCATCTTTTTGTGTGGATGTGTGTGTGTATGTATATATGTTTGTATGTATATGTGTGTATATGAGTGTGATAGTTCTTAGTTTGCTTTCTATTACTATGCTAAAACACTCTGACCAAAAGCAATTGGTGAGAGAAAGGGGTTTATTTGACTTACATTTTCACATCACAATCCACCTTTGAAGGAAGTCAGGCAAGAACTCAGAGCAGGAAGCCGGAGGTGGGAACTGAAGCACAGATCACGCCATGGAGAAATGGTGCGTACTTGGTAGTTTCTCTGCCCCATGCTCAGGCTGCTTTTTTTTATATATATATAACCCAGAACCACCTGCCCAGGGATGATACCACCCACAGTGGGCTGGGCCCTCGCACATCACTCAGCAATCAAGAAAATAATTCACAGTCGTGTCCACAGGCCAGCCTGACAGAGGTAATTCCCCAATTAAAGTTGCTTCTTCCCAGGTGTGTCAGAATAACAACACAGCAGGCAGCAGAAGACAGCCTCCGGTGTGTCAGTCCCTACCTTGCTTTGAGGCATACTGTCCTTGTTGGTTTTCCTCTGAGTACCCCATGCAGGTTAAGATGGCTTGGAAGCTTCCAGAAATTTTCCTGTCTGTCTCCCATTTCCCATGAGCACTAGGATAGACACAGACACAGGCTATTGCACCCAGCTTTCATGTGGGTTCTGGGGATTCAAATTCAGATCGTGCCTGCACAGGAAACATTTTCCTCACTGAGCCATCTCCTCACCTTCTCTCCATCCTCCCTCCCCACACTCTCAGGCACCGTGACCTCTCTACGTCTATGAAGTCAGCTTTGTAGCTTCCACAAATAAATGAGAGCTTGAAGGTTCGTCTTTCTGTGGGCGACATTTTTAGTGGTTGACAATATCCTGTGATGTTAAAGGAGCAGCAAAAAGAGAGCTGGTTTAAACAGGGTGGACTGTCCACGCTTTCACAGGGCAGTTCGGTGGCCCACTCGGTGACACCACATGTTTATGAATTTCTTCTACAGGGGTCTAAAGCTTTGGTTGCAATAATGTCCATTCCACCATCGTATAAACAAAAATTAAAACAACCCAAAATGGTGGTCAATAAGGGATTAAATAATGAAATTATAGTATATTCCAACCACAGAATTCTAGCAGGCATGAAGAATGAGAGAGTCAGATGTATGGCTGGGGGAGACAGTTCTACAGGCAGCATGATTCTATTTCTGATTAAAGATACTTTTATACAGCCTTGGACATTTTTGTAATTGCATAGATAAATCTGGAAGGAACCAAATAGTGGCAGTTATTTTGGGGGCCTAAGCTTGCAGATATTTTCTACATCTAAGCCTCAAACATTTGCACTGTTTAGGATTTTGAGGTCAGAAACCATGCCAACCCCCACTGACCACCCACCCCACTTCCCTGAAGCTACCAGAACACAGAGTAGGTCTCCTACAAGTGTCACTACCCACCTCGCAAGACCACAGGGTACAGGCCACGCAGTTCTCGACAGCAAGGTGGAGCCTACGCCAACAGAGGAATAATAGACAATGAAGAACTATCGTAACATGGATTTGTAAACTGACCAGGTGAAATTATTTACATCCAAAAAAAAAAAAAATCTGGAAGAAAAGCAGTAAAAACCTAACAGGAGGGATGTTACTAGTTCATCTCTCTCTGTCTCTGTCTCTGTCTCTCTCTCTTGGAGATGGGGTTTTGCTACGCTGTCCAGGTTGCTCTCAAACACCTCAGACAATTCTCCTGCCTCAGCTTCCTGAGCAATGGAGACTGTAGGTACCGGCCACCATGCCTGACTGTATTTAAAAAAATGGGGGTGACTCCGAGTAAAGGCACCACTGCCAAACCTGACAGCCTCGGTTTGATCCCTGGAACCCACATGGTAGAAAGAGAGAAACCACACCCACAAATTGTCCTCTGATCTTCGCACCTGCGTGCGTGCACACACACACACTAAACAAATAAAATGTAACAAAAATTTCACATATTTGGGTATGGCTCATATTTTCCATGATAAGCAAATCCCACTTGTCCTTAGAAACAAAGCCTCTGAAATTAAAGAGATCTCTGCTCACTCACATTTTACCTTTTTTTTTTTTGAGACAGGGTTTCATTATCTGGCTGCCCTGTAACTCACTAAATAAGATAGAACAAGCTGGTCTCGAACTGACAGAGATCCACTTGCCTCTGCCTCTCAAGTGCTGGGATTAAAGGTGTGCACCACCACTCACAGCTCACAATCCACCTTTTGAGGAACAGAATGAGAATATTCTGGAAATTGTCCACTTTGCATCAATGTATAGTTCAGAGAGTAGTAGACAGGTCTCCAGCCTGCCTACAGCATGTTTCTTGTAGTGAGAACCTGGGACCACTATGAATAAACAACAGGGATTCCGGCCCCAACTCCATGCAGATGGCCCTGTACCTCCTCCCACTTGATTCAATCAGTTTGGTGAAGTGCTCATACTCACTAGGAGCATTTTACCTGGGCCTGACACAAATCACCTTGACCCTGTTCATGGGGCTGTTCTTTGACCCATTTCCTAGACTGGAGGGAAAACAATTAAAACCATTCCTCATGCAGAAATAACAACAATAAAAGTCAGTAACAAAGACTTCCCGGTCACAGTCATTTGCACTAAGAATTGGGTCAGATAATTAGAGGCCTGAATCTCCTCCCCAGAGCAGCCGACGCGGTAGAACTAGGAAGAGACACACCTGGAGAAGTCCAGTCTTCCCATTTATTAGAAATTCCCACCCCCCCAACCCGCAAATTCCACCTGTCTCATGTAGGGATTTGAAGCATCAAACAGACAAGGCATTTCATCAACCCCAGTGAACATGGTTTCAGTGAGGAGAAAAACATGTCTTCCCACCTCAGAAGGGATCAACCAAGGGAGACAACGAGATCCACCTGGAGATAAAGGCAGACGGGATCTCGGCCATGGGGAGACCAAAGAAGAGGCCACTCGGCCCCTGACCCTTTCTAGCCAGCATCTCAGAAGAGCCTCTATTGATTCCTGCAGCAACCTGTGGTACCTGTAGTGCATTAAGACTCTTGGGACTAGGGATGCAGCGTGATTGATATAGGCTGTTTGACTATAATGCATGAAACCCGGAGTTCCATCCCCAGCACCACATTGACTGGGCATGGAGTTGCATGACTGTAATCCCAGCACTAGGAAAGTGAAGGCAGGAGGTCAAGGTCATCCTCGGTACTAGGGACTTTGAAGCCAGCCTCAAATATAAATAAAAGAGATTTATGTATCTTCATACTACATTTCAAAATTACCTTATAGGCAAGTGATTGGTCTAAGGACAGTCCTTGACTAGCTTGAACCAGCCAAAGAAGGAAAAGCGCTCCCTCCTACTGGCATTGTGTCCACTGTTAGCTGCCCATCTATGAGTTGTATCAGCATGATGCCACTCAGTCCCCACACCACCCCATTATAGCTCCATTCTGAAGATGTGAAGACTGAGGCTTGGGGTGATAAAATGCCTGGGCCAAGGTCACTTTAGCTAGTGAGTAGTGAGGTCAGGTTCAAAACTGGGTCTGTCTGACTCTATTGAGTGTCTCTAGACAGAGGGTACAGATAACTTTGAGAGTTTCTAATTAGCTTGATGCCTTGGTTTCTTGTTGTTGTGACAAATCACCACAGACTTCCTATTTTAGAGCGTAAAGGAGGTTTTCACTTGGCTGAAGGCACAGGAAGGTTGTCCTGCACTTTCTTCTGGAGGCTCCAGGCCAGGCCTGCTCCCGTCCTCTTCTGCCTTGGAGGCAGCCTGCATCCTCACCACAGGGCCCCTTCCCCCACTTTGAGGACTAAGTATTGGCCTGCTGCATCTTTCTTACTGTGCTGATCCTCTGGTTTTTACTCTTCTGCCTGACTCACGCCCATTTGAAGACCTTTGCAGTTACACTGAACATCCAGATGTTCTAGATAATTCCAGATGATCTCATTTTCAGGTCAAAAATCATAATTTCACCTGAAGCTTTAATTCCCCCTTGTTACAATGGAACATATCATCCTTAGGTTGTGAGGATCAAGGAAATGACGTCTTTGGGGGACCATTACTCTACCTACCACATTGAGAGACCTGTTCATGAGACATCCTCCCCCTAGTCAGATTCTAACTTTCCCCTTCCAGTGGGGACAGAGAAACTGTCATCCTGATAAAAGTTTCCGAGAGGCCACAGAAGAGGTGTGGCCTACCACATGATTGACAGTCCTTTCCAGAGACTTCTCCACTCAGAGTACTTCTGTCCTGTCCTGATGAGGTCAGAGACTCAACATGAGGTTACTTAGTCATGAGTACCAGATAAATGATAGGTCCTCTTTAAAGATACTCAAAATTACAGAAGTACAGTGTGACACTATAACTTGCTTGTCAGAACCCTGGGCATATCTCAACCCACTTGTCCCAGCCTTCCCTGGCCATGTACATCCATCACTGTAACGAAATCCCCGAGGCTGAGTGACTTAGAAAAAGAAGAGGTCTGCTAAGCTCACAGTTCTGCACATCTGACAGAAGGATGTTGGTCCTTGCTCAGTTCTGGTGAGAGTCCCATGGAGGACAGCATCACAGTGTCAGGAGTCCATGTGGAAGGGAGATTATGTGGAGAGACAGGAAACCAGAATAGAGAAGAAGTCAGACTCTCTCTTTTTAGAACTACTCTCTAGAGAGAATTAACACAAACGCCTAATCGTGTCTCAATAAACAAGGTAGATAACACTTGAGGAACGACATCTGAGGTGGTCCTCTGGCCTCCGCATGGGCATGCGCAAGTGTACACACACACACATGCGCACTCCCCCACGCACTAAAATGAACTAATTCATTAAATCGAGAGAAAAGTAGAAATTGCATCTTGCTAAACAGCTATTTGGCCACTTGTTCTTTCCCTTAGCAGCAGACCAGCCGCTTCTTTTGGTACTAATGGAACTACTTGGCTTTTAACATCTCATTTCTCCTGGTAAAATTGCCCCACAATTAGCATTGCAGCTCAGCTCAGATGTTTATAATGATCCTGGCTTCTGGGGTGATGTATAATGCCGTTGCCAATGTCCCAGAACACACATCTGCACAGCCCTGTATGGTATGTGGAGGCTTGGCACCTATGAGACCTGCTGGGCACCAAAGTCTCCCACCCTGTTTTTTATTGAAAGAGTTCCTGCCCTTCCCAGAACAATGATTTTTGAAGACTTACCATCAAAGCGCCTTCCCGCAAGTCTGTACGAATGTCAACTCTAGCAGCGGGTGAAAGTGCCCACTTTCCCAAACCCCTGCCAACACTGGGACCAGTGAGCTGCACCATCTGTGCCCATCTGATAGACAGGAAACATTGACTTGTTTTTCTTAGTATTGTGAAAATGTGCTGACATTATCATTTTTGCATTGCTATAGTTGGGATGGATTTGGGGACCAGGGTTGAGCCAAGGGACCAACTAGAAGCCTTGGATTTCTCTAGTTTCTATCCTGGAAAGCTTGCGGGGGGGGGGGGTCGGGGGAACATCTTTCCAACTTTGAAAGACTGGTATAGCCTGCAATACAACTGGCTGTGTCAAGGGCTCAACCTTGATCACAGTGTCTATGAGTGTCTATTTACAAATGATGAACAGACAAACAAAATGTAGTCTGAAAAGGGAAAGGGCTTTGCTCTGTTTTGTTTTGAGACAAGGTCTCACTGGGTATCCTTGACTGGCCTGGAACTCACTACTGTAGACCAAGTTGGCCTCAAACTCATAGAGTGAGTTAATCCCAAATGCTGGGATTAAAGGCATGCCCCACTATGCCTGGCTAAGAAATTTTGAGACACTCTACAACATAGATAAACCTTCAAAACATTATGTCCAAGGAAAGAAACCAATCATGAAAGGAATGGTTCCCCTTATGTGAGGTTTCTGGAATATTTGAGCTCATAGAGACAGAGAATGGTGGTGTCCTCCTAGGAGCTGGTAGGATGGGATGGGAGTCAGGGATTAACGGTACAGGTTCAGCTTTGCACAACAGAAAATGTCCAAGATGATGGTGATGGCTGTCCAGCACTGCGAATGGGCTAGATGCCCCTGAGGGGCTGATCAGGTGCGTCCCCCAATGCCCAGATGCCCTTTCTGCCTGGAGTCCTCTCTGACACAGGTAACCCATCCGTGGCTCTCTTCAGGTTGCCAAAGTGCCTCAGCCTCTCATGGGATGAGAGGTCTGCACTAAATGCCTGGCATACGTTCGGAGAGGTCAGAATGGCCCATGAGTCGGCAGCCTCCACCCTCTGCAAAGCCTGCTGAGACGAGTTAGGCACGAACAAGGGCTTCCAAACACCTCCATCCTCTTCAGCCCAGGCAGACTGACAAGGCCTCTCTTACCCTTGCCATTCTTGCCTTCCCATCTGCACTCAAACCTGCTTCCCTGACAGCAAACACCGGCTAGGGATGGTTCACTGTGGGGAGAACCCTTCCCTCCCCAAAAGCATTCTAGAAGGTTCCCAGGCAACTAGGAGAGGCTGAGGTGCTTCTGAAGTGACCCAAGGAGAGGCCCAAGACTGATGACCTGTGTCAGATATGATACCACACAGTATCTCCAGGCTGGAAGGGCATGGGACATTGAAGATTGCTAACCATCTTAAAAGACTGCTTGTGACTGTTAATTCAAATTAACAGTTATTTCAAGTTATTTCAAATACAGGAAAAGTTCTTGAACTGTCACCTCTATGCTCTTCAACTGGATTACATAGCATAGACTTAATGCCTCAGTTTCTCTTATTTCTTCTACTTTCTCTCTCTCTCTCTCTCTCTCTCTCTCTCTCTCTCTCTCTCTCTCTCCATGTTTGTGTGGTACAAATGTGTGTATGGGGGCCAGAGGAGTCATTTTTCAGACACCATTCAACTTGGGTGTTTTGTTTTGTGGAGCAGGATCTCACTCTGTGTTTCTGGAAGGCCTGGAACTCACCTTGTAGACCAGGCTGGCCTCAGCCTCACAGAGATCCACCTGCTTCTGCCTCCTGAGTGGTGGGATTGAAGGTGTGTGCCACTATGCCCAGCCTAACTTGTCTGAGTGTGTTGTTGTTGTTGTTATTTGTTTATTTGTTTGTTTTATTTTTAATTTTATGTATATGAGTGTTTTGCCTGCATATATGTAATTATGCCTATGTCATGTGCTGCTCACAGAGGTCAGAAGAGGACGTTGGCTCCCCTGGAGCTGGAGTTGCAGATGGTTGTAAGCTGCCATGAGGGTGCTGAGAACTGCAAGAGCAGCCAGTGCCCTTAACCACAGAGTCATCTTTCTAGCTCCAGCTTGTTTTTTGAGACAGGCTCTCTCACTGCCTGGGTCTTACCAATTAGCTTAGGCCAGCTGGCCAGTGAGATGTAGGGGTCTGTCTCTCTCTACCTCCTCAGCACTGGGATCACAATAACATGTCACTGTGCTTGGTTTTATGTGGGTGCTGAGGATAGAACTTAATTCCTCATACTTGTTAGGCAAGTACTTTACTAAGTGAACTGTCTCCCCAGCCTTCCCTTATGTTTTCTTTTATAAAGTTATAGAAACACTGCCGACAACCCATCAGTCCTTTAACCTTGTCCACCTTCTTTCCAGGTAATTTCCCAGACACACTGACAATCAGTTCCAGTTCTACCCTGTCTTAATGAACAGCTGTTCTGTGATCTTGAACAGCTAAAGTTGACACTCAGCCTCCATTAGAAGTTGGCCTTAATCGCCCAGGCTGAGGTCTGCCTCCGCCATGTGGAAATGTACAGTGATTTATTCATTTTAACAACTCCAAAGCCTTTTGTTCTGCAGTTATAACAACATGGCTAGGCTATACGACTATATCAGGAAAGCTGGATGGGCTGAGTGGCAAGAGAGCCACCCTTTGGGTTTCTTTGGGGTTTTTTGTTTGTTTCTTTCTTTTCTTTTTCACTTCTACCATGTGCAGTTAGCATCCTTCTTCACAATTCTTTAAGCACCAATTAAGAAAAAAGTTTCCTGATGAATCCCAGAGATAAAATGTCTGGGTCTTGGTTGATAAGCATTTTCAGCATTATTAGGTTTCAGAACATTCCCTCTCACATCTGTGTACCCATCTGCACAATGACCACCAATTGTGACTAGACTTGATGGATATAAAGCATTATCATTATAAGTGTGTTGCAGTCCTTGTAAGGACTGGATACCTTATCAGTAAGGCTGGCCAATAAAATGCTTTCCTGCATTTCCACATTCCTGTGGTATCTCCAGGAATGCAGGAAAGGCGAGACACCCTTGTGTTACAGATGGATCTGCTGTTTACATGACCTGTATTGCTACATTCTGTGAACGAACTGCCATTTGAAATCTTTTGCCCATTTTCTATTGACTTGCTTTTTTCTTGTTGCTAGAGGGCCATGGTAATTCTGGACATGATTTGTCATTTTAGGAGTTCCTAATCTTTCTTCCCCATCTGTGGGGGATCTTTTTATCTGGCCTAGGATGTCTTTGTCTAATAGACGGGCTTCTTGATTGCTTTGATTTCAATGCAAAACAGTCATTGAGAATTTATCCCATATTTTCTTCTTCAAAGATACTTTTTTTCCTTGTCTTTTTCCATCTTCATGTGAGTGTGGTGTGTGCATGTGTGTGTGCATATGTGTGTGTGTGCACATGTGGAGGGAGGCCTGGGTCTGATGTAAGGAATCATCCTCCATTGCTCTTCCACTCTATTCTTTGAGGCAGGGTCTCTCTATCAGACCTAGAGCTCGACAAATGGTTAGTCTCATCAGCCAGTTTGCTCTGGCAATCCTCTCTCTCCACCTCCTGGGGCTGGAATTACAGGAAAACTACCCAGCGTTTATGTGAGTTCTGGAGAACCAAACTCTGTCCCTACACAGTATGACAAGAGTTTTAACCACTTAACCATCTCCCAAGCCCCTGAAAGGTTTTAAATCAATCTGGAATGTGTAACTAGAGGCGGTAGGCAGGAATCAATGAGCATTTATGTTTCCCCATCTGGACAGACACTCTGAGCAGGAAGGACATGTTGCAGCATCCGTGTTTTCCCTGATCTGTCATGCTTTCCTGTCTGTGCCATCTTCCTGCACTTGTCTGCATCTGTTTCTAAACTCCCGAGGCCCTCCCCAGCTCTGCTTGCCCTACTCTACAGAACACACTGCTTAAATCTTGTTTCTTCAGTAAATATCAGCGTGTTGTAGAATGGTTTCTCTATTTTTCTCCAAAGTTGGCCTTGTTCTTCCAGGCTAACTGCTCCTCAGTATGAATTGTTCCCTAGTTCAATATGAGAGACTGATTTAGAAGTAAACACTGTGAGCTCAGCCCCGAAGTCTTCTCTCCATCCTAAGTCTATGTTACCAGACAGTACCTCCCTGCAAAGCAGCCAGGCTCGGAGCTCAATTTCCACCTCTGTCTCTTTCTAGTCCTCTGACCCTGAACTAGTTACTTTACTTGTTTATGCCCCAGTTTCCACTTCTTAAAATGGGGATAAAAAATTCAAATCTACCTCACAAGGTCACTCAGAGAGGGTTACATGAGTCAATGCCTGTAACATTCTTAGGTAATTTGGAAACACAGAGTTAACGTGATTAGGGACTTAGGCTCTGATGTCAGCTGCCTGGAATAGAACTGCCCTTACCCTTCATTCATTAAGACAACAGAACTTCTTTGTTAGGAAATGTGCCATGGGAGAGGACCGCAGCAAAGGCACAGCATAGCCTGTATATCCAGTAACTAAGAAAGTAAACCCTAAAGAACTGAAAAGATGTCAATGCTGGCAGCCCCACCTGGCTCTCCTGATCACAAACTCAGTCCTCCCAGCCTTACTCAGAAGTAAGGGCCACACAGACTCCTGCAGCAAAACGTTTAGTATGCTTTGGGGGCCGGCAAGATGCCTCAGAGGTAAAGTCTGCTGTCACCAAGTCTGGTGATCTGAATTGAATTCCCAGGACCCACATGATGGCACCATAACTACCAAGTCCTGGAAGTTATCCTCTGGCCTCTACACTTAAGCTATGGCACACCTGCATCCCCCAAACACACATAAATAGATGTAATAAAAAATTTTAAGTGTTTAATATTCTTCATTAACCCTCTTTATTTCTATCTTTGTTTTTGTCTTAGAATTTGCTTTAATAATGATATACTTGCATTATTCCATTGCTTAGTATTTCTATGAGTTCATACTTTCATTCTTTCAAGGTGATTTTATGAGTTAGATTCATCTCTTGCATTGGTATTTTAAATCTAGTTTGACCATACTTGCTTTTTAATCAATTAGTCCACCGATTTTTATTAAATTACTCATATAGTCAGCTTCAGGTCTGCCACCTCATGTTGTACTTCCTATTTAGTCTATTCACTGTTTCTTTTGAATTTTTTTCTTTTTTGCCTTTGAAGCGTTTTTCTTCCTCTCAGTTACTTAGTGTCAGACACATACTCACTTTGTGTACTCTGCAAGTTGTGATACAAATCCAAGACTTGTCATAGCCTAGTGCAACTCAATACCAGTCGTGCTCCAGACCACGCAAGGACTGGAACCATTTAAACTCCCTTTATTCAATTTCCATTACACACTATTGTTTGCTGGTTTGTTCTATGATTTTAAGAGTGCACATAATCAGTGTTTATTTTTATTTACCCTTTTGACCATTTTCTTTATCTCCTTTTGTTTGTTTTTAGTTTTTCAAGGCAGGGTCTTTTTAAAGTTTTATTTTATGTGTATGAATGTTTTGCCTACATGTATGGAATGGCGTCAGAAGTCAGAAGAGAGTGTCAGATCTCCTGGAAATGGAGTTACAGATGGCTGTCAGCTATCATGTGGGTGCTGGGAACCAAAGGGAGTCTTCTGAAAGAGCATCAAGTGTTCATAATTACTGTGCCATCTCCCCAGCCCACCTCAAGGCAGAGTCTTATATAGATCAGGCTGGCCTGGAATTCATTACATAGTTGAGATGATCTTGAACTCCAGATCCCTCTACCTCCACCTATGGAGTGCTGGAGTTCCAGGTGTATAGCACTGTGTACGGCTCATCATTCCTTCTGGTGTTTTCTATTCTTTTCTATCTATAGTTTTTCTTCTGCCGGAGATTCCTTCAGAATATGCTCGAGCAAAGAGGTGTTTGTCTGAAAAATTTCCATTTTGATTTGCTTCTTTCTTTTCAGAATTTTTATTATGAAGAATGTACGTATAAACAAAAAAATCAGTGAACCTAAGGAACCCCTCCTATACAAGTTAATTGCTATTCAAGCAATTAATAGCAAAACTCACGGACAGACAGCCTTGTTTCCTGCACTTTCTGCCACCGTCCTTCACTCTGAACTGCTCAGCAAACCTCAAACATCATTCCATTTCACCTTCGAATATTTTCAGATTATCTCTTCAAAGAAGAGGACTCCCTCCTTAAAAACAAGTGCATCATCTGCCTGAAGAAACAGCAGTGATGACTGTTGCATCGTCCTGTATCCCCCAGTGTCCTCATTTCCCAACTGTCCTGTCAGGTTTTCTTGTAGCTTGTTTTAATTGAGATTCAAACAAGTTCTTTATATGGTTACTGGCTCATCTTTGGCTTAAGTTCCTGTAGATTTTCTGTTATTTTTTGCCTTATTTGCTGCTGTTATTGAAAACAATCCGGGATGCTGACCGCATTCCTACAATGTCACTTCATGAGCCCTTTGGTTCTCTGTGCTTTCCACACATTTGCTACCAGATTTGGAGTCTTGATCCAATTCAGGTCTGATTCTGTGGCAATGCTACTGCTTAGGTGAGGTTGAGTTTTCCGTCAGGAAGCAGGTAAGGGCTACTCGTTGCTCTTTGGAGAATATAAACAGCAGCCCAAGACCATTCCTGAATCCTACCCATTCATTGGAGGTTGGAAATGGTGATGCTGATTCTAATGGCCCTTTTTCATTTGTTAGCTGGGGAGCTTCTGCGATGAGCTGGGCATTAACAGCTTCCAGGGGGCTGAGGTAGGAGAAGTTCAAGTTCAGCTCCCTCTCAACAAAAACAAGCAAAAAACTTCTATGAAGAGAAACTTTTCTTCGTCAAATCATTTGCTCATCCCAAAGTACCATTTACACAAGAGACCCAGGAAGAATGATTCTTCCCCAATTTTTGCATTTGCAGGCGGAGGTCGTTTTTTGGTGCCTCTCATCAGTGTTCTCCTCGTGCCTTTTATGAACTTGTGGAGCTGAGCATATATAATGTGCTTCGACACCCTTCATGATGCTCCAATTGTCCCACATGTGACCAGAAGGGCTTATGCAAGCTGACCTTTGAGTCCTCTGACTGACTGGTAGTACTTCATAGTTTTATCGAGAGAAAAATTGTTCCAGGATCACCCATATACCTCTACAAAGTTCCATGGTGACTGGAGTGTCAAATGGAATGTAAAGACCATAACTGGGGAGCCCAGATTGCATCTTATTACTGAGTTAGTTGTTATTCTGGACTCTTCAGTGACCAGAGCTTGATGTATCCTTATTTCTACAAAATACATACAAGAAGGAAGACATTACAAATTCATACTATGATTTCAGATTCAAATTTAGAAGTCCACCAGTCACTCTCCCACACCAAAAAGTAAGTTTTCCATGGTGCTGATGTGTTCCTATGTTTACTTTATCCTACACAGAATACGTGAGGCCTACATGTGCAGAAGGTAAGGAGGCACTGCTTCCTAGCGGAGCAGGTGCCAGAAACCTCCTTGAATTTGGGGCACTGGGCTCTCCCTGCCTTGCCTGACCCACACCTGTCCATACAATGCATACAACCCTCTCAGAACACCAACACCAGCTCCAGCACCTGCAATGCAATTTCTAGAAAGAACCTAAGTCTTGGTACTAAGACTTTGATACTGTCTGGTACTGCTGTTCTGGGTGTTTTCTGTTCCTTTATGTACTCTTCCAAGATGTGAAATGATCACCGTGCTGTGTGTATTTGAAATAACTCCTCATTGTGTTATTTGGATACTAACTGGATATATAAATGACTTACCTGTTTTTACTTTTAATTCTAGGAATTCATTCTTAAGTTTAATTCCATTTTCTAATCATGTAAGAGATTACATACTTTCAAAGTCAAATGTATAAAATGCATAAAATTCAAAGATGTCAAACCTCTGTTCACATGCTCTTCTTTCCCATTATTCTTCCATTTATTCTTTCTTCTCAAAAAGTTATGGTCTGTACCTTTTTGTAATGTAAAGAAATGTGTCAGCCTTACAGTCTGAGATGAAAGGTAACGTACCACACATGTGCCTTTTGTAGTTAATATGCCCTGAATCCCTTCTAGAGAACCATGTGGAGACATTCTCCATCTCTTCTTACAGTTGCGCAGAGCTCTGTGATGCTATATGCCATGGCTCCTTCAAGCATCCTCATTGATGGATTCTTTCAGAATTTTCTATTGCACATAATACTGTAACGAACAACTTAGGCCGTTTGTTTTTTAATTTTAAAATTTTTGCTGGAAAATTATTGCTTTGATATTTTCACAGGAAATATAATTCTAGGTTAACATGTTTTTCAGCACATATTATACAAGTCGGAGATCTCCCCAGCTCTGCCATAGCTGGAGAGCCAGCTTACCGTCTGTTACACCTTGGTATGGCCTTTTCGCCTTTACTGATTTCAATGATTTTTTTTCTTTTTCAATGGTTTTATGCTCTTTCAATACAAAATGCCTAGATATAGATTTGATTTTTATTTATCTTGTTCAGAATTAGTCAGGCTTCTGGGATCTCTAGATCACTCTCTTTCATTAATTCTGGAAAGTTTTTGGCCATTATCTCTTCAAATATCACCTTTACTTTTCTCTATTTCCATCTTTGTAGCATTCTGACAAAAACAGGCATTCGATCTCCCAATCGCTCCCTTCTATCCCTTGCCATTATTTGTACACTGTATTTCTCGTGTTTCATTGCTGCATTCTAGATGTTTCCTTCAAACCCGTCTAATACATCATGAAAGGAACCTATGCAGAAGCGTCAACATCAGAAGATAAAGATTACTGGGTGTATTTGCTCCTTGTTGCTGCTGTGATAAAATACTATGAAAAAGCACAGCTTATAAAAGGAAGAGTTTATGTTGGCTTATGGTTTCAGAGAGATAGAGTCTACCATGGTTGGGATGGCAGAGTATCAGACAGCCAGAGCAGAAAGCTGAGAAATCACATCTCAACCACACATGGGAAACAGAGCATACTGGAAGCAGGTTGAGGTTATAGACTCTCCAAGCCCACCCCCAGGGATGCACTTCCTTCAGCAAGGCTGCACCTCCTTAAAGGTCCCATAACCTCCCCACACAATACCACCAACAGGGGGCCCAAGTCTTCAAATATATGAGCCTAGGGGGGCAGTTCCCACTCAAACCACCAATGGGGGAAACATGAGAGGCCAGTTACCATCATCTGTCCCCAGTTTTGATTATCCATATGGTTCCTACATGGAAGATACGCTCTGTTCATCCCAGGATCCCCAAAGTCCTGTCCTATTACAGCACCAGCTTGAAGTTCAGAATCCCATCATCTAAGTCAGGGTCACTACTGAGGAAAGCCCTGAGCAGAGCTGCTTGAATACATTTCTTCTCGATCGCAGACCCATGAACTATGGAGGCAAGTTATCTTGTCCAAAGCAGCAGTGGGACAGGAACGGAAGAGAACTGCAGAAATCACTCTTCCAAGGTGGCAAGTGGAAGACACAAAGAAATCACTGAGTGGCAATAACACAGTCCAGACAACAAATGCAGTTTCCTTAAGACTCAGAAGTGGTTTCCCATGCGCCCGGCTGCGCCTTCTGGCTCCGCCCTCTGCATCACCCTTCCGTTTCCATGGGAGGAGGCACATGGGGGCTGGTTGGCAGTTTTCTTAGTCACCTTTTTGTAAAAAGTTTGAAGGCCCAGATCATTCTTTTCTGTTTCACACCTCATCTGTCCTGTTCAGATTGAGTGCTTGATACTTTTGTTGAGAGAATTTCTTTGAAAGTTCCTGGATCTCTTGTAAAAAAAAAAAAAATTGGCAGGCCTTGGGGGATTACTCCATCACACAAAAGCCTCACACATATCTTATCCAGATAAGTCTTTCTCTGTCTTCAGCTTCTTGGGAGAGACAACAGCCTTGAGCTTCTTAGAAACCTTTCCATTTAAAAATACTTATTTGGTTTTTGGTTTGTTCATTTGGCATTTTTAGATGGGGTCTCACACTGTCCTTTAATTCCATATGTAGCCCAGGCTGGCCTCAAGTTCATGATCTTCATGCCTCAGCTTCTAAATTGCCTGAATTCTAAGCATGCATGAGCACACTTAGCCTTTTAGAAGCCTATCATAGCTGGAGTGAGTCTGTGAGACACACCCTTGAAAACTCAGGGATCTTCTCTCTACAGGAAAACATTCTGAGGCCTCTTCTTGGATTTTTTTTCTGAAATCTTAAGAGTTCTGACAGTCATACTCTGGATCTTCTGTTATTTTTTTAGGGGAGCAGGATAGGACTCAGTACCCTAGATTTGATCGTTGTGAGATGTATTTCCTTTTTTTTTTTTTTCTTTTCTTGAGACAGGGTCTTCTTGTAGCCGCAGCTAGCCTGGAGCTCACTATGTAACCATGCTGACCTCTGTCTCGCAGAGATCTACCTGCCTCGGTCTCCCAAGTGCTGGGATTAAAGGTGTGCACCACCATGCCCAGCCAAGGTGCATTTTTCATTTTAGCACTGTTTGTATCTGGAGAAGCTTAGAATTTTCAAATCTATCAACAGTCCACTTCTTTGTTGTTTAACAATATGGCTAAGCTTCCTGCCATGACATTACCTGGATTTCCAATTTCCATAAGATCTCTCTCTCTCTCTTTCTCTCTCTCTCTCTCCATTCCCCCCCCCCATTCTCCCCTCTTTCCTCTCTTCCTCACTTGATGCCTCCATAAAAGATACCATTCTTCTCTAAGAAATCTTTTTAGGCCATTTAAATTCTCACACACAGTCCTTATACCTTCTTCCCGTTGTGTAGTTCCAAAATCATTCCTACAGTTGTAGATGTTTTTACAGCAGTACTCCTCTCCTGGGACAAAAATCTGGATTTATAATCTATTGCAGTGTGATGCACTTAGCAGATTAGAACAAGAAATATTTATTATCTCTCAATTTCTGTATTAGTGTTTGAGAGCTGCTTAGTTGGGAGGTCCTGGCTCAGAGTCTCACATGAGGTTGCAATCAGGATACTGGCCAGGCTTGCAGTTGCCTGGGCTTGGCTGGAGCTGCAGGAGCTGCTTAAGGCTCATTCTTGTGGTGTTGGACCACAAGCTTTTGTTTCTGCCACATGAGCCTTTCCACGGGGTTTTTCAGGATGTAGGATGGCGCATTCTACTGATCATGCAGATCAACATTGGCACATTGTGAGAGTTGACTACTTAAGGGTTTGGATACTAGAGGTGGCCATCCTCAGGGGCATCCTGGATCCTAGGACTGGAGTTGAATGGTAACCCCCAAAATAGGTATGTTCGCCTGCAATCTGTGAATATGAACATACTTGGAATGGGGATCTTTGACTATGTAGTTAGGATACAGAACTCAAGATTAGGTCATGCCAACTTATCCAGGTAGATCCTGGGTTTAATAATAAAGGTTTTTTTTTAAGTTGTGTGTGTGTTGGATGCACGTGTGTGAGTGTGTCAGTGCACTCCCCTGTTTAGGTGCATAGAGAGGCCAGAGGTTGATATGGGAATGTCTTTTTCTATTGTTCTCCACTTTATTTTTTGAGACAGAGTCTCTCACCAAACCTAGAACCCACAGTTTTGGCTAGACTAGTTGACCAGAGAGCACCCCAACCCGGGATCCACTTGTGTATCCCCCTACACTGGTTGCAGGAATGCACTGCCATGCTTGGCTTTTCATATGTGTGCTGGGGATTTGAACTCAGAGCCTCAAGCCTGCACAGAAAACACTTTACCCACTGGGCCACTTCCTCAATCCACATGACAAAGTTCGAATAAGAAGAGAAGAGGCTAGAGACCATAGCATACCAGAATGCAGGAGGCCCTTATCTTAACCCCAACAACAGCACAAAGAAGATGAGGGGCGAGAGGGGAGAAAGGGAGTCAACAGAAGCTACAGACAGAAGACCGTATGGAGATGGAGGGAGCACTAGGATTGGCGCGTCTTCATGCCAAGGAATGTCCCCAACTCCTGGCAAAAGCTAAAAGCAAGGAAAGAGGCAGGGGATGGCTTTTCCCTCAGAGCCTCCAGAAGGATCCAGAACTACACTGACAGCACCCACAGTACACTAATCAGCTGTCTGCCACAAGATGTCAGCTGTTGATCCAACTGTTAGTTCAAAGGTGTGCATCTGTGTAGATGGGAGTCACTCTTTGCCCTGTAGACTCGCCAGACATCTATTCCACATTTATCGAACTTCTCCCATTTACCAGGCACTGTTCACAGGGTCTTATATACCCACTGGAGGAAAACTAAGATCAGTTCTGAGGTGAGAGGATCATTCATTTAGTGAACGAAGAAACACAGACATTGAATATTTCAACCGAAAGGTGGGGGTGGGGTGAGTTACCCTAAGCAGCTCGTCCCGAAGTTCCCCAAAACTTCATTTGTGTGTTTGTGTGTGTGTGTGTTTGCATTGTGGTATGTGTGGTATATGTGTGTGGTGGATGTTGGGTATGGTCCTCTGTCACTCCTTATTTCCTTGAGACAAGGACTCTCATGGAACCAGAAACTCACTCTGTTGGCTAGCCAGCAGATTCTTAGGAACATTCTCTCTAACCCCGAATCAGTTAGAGGCATGCCCAGATATGCTCAGTTTTTTACATTGGTGGTAGGGATTTGAACTCAGGACCTCATGCTTACAGAGCAAATGTTCTTACCCACTGAGCCATCTCCTCAACCCCAAGACCTCATTCTTTAATGAGGATGAAACAACAGCTTCCTCCAACTTCTCCAGAGACATCTCAGGCTCTTTCTCTTTTTCAATTTCATTGTTGCTTTTTTTAAAAATCCAGTCTGGGAGTTTCTTTTTGCATCAAACGCAGTTAAGTCATCCCACTTTAGCCCAACAAAGGGGTCAAAGAAAGAGTACATTTTTAGGTTATTGAGAGCGTGGTATTTGATTAAATTATCACTTGAAAACTCTCATTGCATACACTGAAGCTTCTTTTCCAGTCAATATATCAAACCACCAAACAACAGAGCACCTGCATTTAAAAATACATGATGGATCTGCCTACAGAATCCATAAATGGAACAATCGCACACTGCAACTACCGCTTAGAGTCATCCTGGGTACAAAACATATTACACTTCCATTTCTCAACTTCCTGGTATGACAAGTGTTGGCTTACTTCACAAAACCTGTATCCCCACCTGCACATTTGGCACTGGCTATGGCTCATCCCAGGTCAGGTTGTGAAGTCTTTCCTCTGTGGCAAGTAGTAGAGGATTGATCAGATCAATGAGATGCCACCCAAGGAGCTGGGCAGAGGGACTGCTCAGGGTTCTGGACCTTTGACTGATATCTGGGTGACACCCTTCATACTGGCCCCTCTGGGTACCTTTCCATCCTAAATTTATCAGTCCTAGTCACATGTTACACTCATCAGTTCATCTGTCTCACTCTTAATTACACTGTGGTAATTCCTGTCATGTCCTGGGCAGAATGCAAGCTCTAGAGATGTAGTTCAAATCCCAGGTCCATTGATTATATTGCTGGTGTGACAAAACACTTCCTCACTTTCAGCCTATTTCTTTTCTAAATTAATATTTTATTTTGTATTTATTTATGTCTATATGAGTTTGCACACAGGTGAGTTGCCCTCAGGGGCCAGAAGAGTGTTAGATGCTCTGGAGTTTGAGTTACAGGTGATTCTGAGCTGCCTGACGTGGATTCTGGGAACAGAACACTCTCTGCAGGAGCAACAAGCACTTGTAGAGCCTCCTCGGCAGCCCCTCAACCCATTTCTTCCTTGAAATGTGGAAGTAACGCTAGTCACCTCACAGACTCAGTGTATGAACGGATACGTGTACATGTTTTAGAACAGTTTCTGCATTTACATAGTAAATGGGCAATAAATATTACTGGTGCTCCTGGAACTTTATATGCAATCGCTCATTTATTTCCTGCCAAACGCTGTGATAGTTACTGTTATTACTGCCGCTTTATAGCAGAGCGTTAGTTCATTCCTTTGAAAAGTATGAAGTGCTCCGCTAGCAGGGAAGATTAGCAGGTAGCAAACTGCATACAGGCTCTGCCCATGGTACAAGAAGTTAAAATGCTAATGTGCTCCCACTAATCAAGTTTAGAACGACTCAGAGTTAAAAATAAATAATGACAGGTGGCTGAAGTGGTGGCTCAGTTAGTAAAGTGCTGGCCACACAAGCACGATGACCTGAGTTCCAATCTCCAGTACCACATAAAAGGCTGAGCATGGCAGCCCATATCTATAATCCTACTGCTGGGGAGGTAGAAATGGGCAGACGCCTGGGGCCCACAGTCTAGTAGAATCAGTGAGTTTTGGGTTTGGGGAGAGAATTTGTCTCAAAAGACAAGGTGGGAGAGGCTAACGAGGCAGCACAGCAGCAAAACTGGCGCCCCGAGTTCGATCTCTGGAACCGACATCAAAGTGAAAGGAGAGAAGAAATGGCTCCATAAATGTGTCCTCTGACCTCTGTGACATGCTATGGTGTGTGTGCCCACACACACACATCACACACACACAATAATAGTAATAAGGTGGAGAGCAAATGAGGAGCTACATACACATATAAACACATGCATGTGCACACAGACATAAAAATTAATGATAGGAACAATAAAAAGGAAAAGATGTAAAATGAGAACCCATATTGATGTAAACAGTGAATGTATGAAGAAATAAATGAGCCACAGGGAAGAAAATTCTTCACTATGCTCACATGCCAACTAGTATGTAGAGGAAGTGATGTGGAGTTTTTCAACGTCGCTGATTAGGGACTGGAGCGATGACTTGGTGGTTAATAGCAAGCCCTGCTCTTGCAGAGGATCAGGATTTGGTTCTCAGCACCCATATTAGGCAGGTCACAACTGTGTGTAACTCCAGTTCCAGGGAATCTGATGACCTCTTCTGGCCTCTGACAGCAATTGCACACATGTGGTGCACATAAACTCATGCAGGCACACACATGCAAATAAACAAACAAATAAAGCTTTTAAAAGGCACTAATTAGCAAATATCACAGTAATAACTGACTTCAGCAAGGATACTAAAACCACAGGGTGAATCTGGGTGAGGACTGGGATTTTTACACACTCTCCAAATGCTTATTGATTACAATGAATGAAACCATGACTTTAAGGGTGAAAACCCCAATCAATATCCGCTTAACTGCCATGGAATGACATGACACCCCGAAACTCCTGTTTTACTGCTCTGGGGTGTTCTTATTAACTGGGCACAGCCTGAATCTAACCATGAGGAAGCACCAGGCACACTCTACGCAGAGCTATTCTTCTAAGTCATTAAGATCACAAACAAAAACTGAATGTTGGTTTTAGATTAAAGAACCGGCAGCTAAGTGAACATGTGATCCTGGCCTGAAACAAAGTAGGATTCACTATAATGGAGCACAATGGGAACAACTAGGTCACGGTAGTATATTCATGTCATTTTCCTGAATTTTGCCACTTAACTGTGGATATGGAAGAAAATGTCCTTTTCTTTAGGAATACCGAAAAAAGGGTAAAGGAGTTTCACGTTTGCAAATACCTCTCCAATGGTCCAGAAAACAGCAACAGTAATGTGTGCATATCAAGATAACTGGACATGGAAGGCACAACAAAGCAGATAAAGTAAAATGTGAACATTTGGAAAATCTTGTTTTAAGATATACAAATATTTTATAATATTTTATACCTTTAAAAAAACTGAATCTAAGGCAGAGAGTGTTGGTGCACACCTTTAATCCCAGCAATTTCATCCTAGTACCCGGGAGACAGAGGCAGGTGGAGCTCTGTGAGTTTGAGGCCAACCTGGTGTACATAGTGGGTTCAGGGTCAGTCTGGATTACATAGCAAGTTCCAGGACAGCCACAGTACAGGGAGGTCCTGACTGAAAAGCAAACAACAACAACAACAACAACAGCAAAACCAACTGGAGTTATTTAAAAATTAAAAGTTATCCATAAAAGCAGCCCTTTCTCATCCCCGCTCGGAGGGGATCTGCATGTGTGTATGTGAGGGGAGATGGAGCGGCAGCTGGCAGCCCTTCCGGCTTCTGTGGACAGCTGCTTCTGGGCCTCTGTAGTGGTAATTGTTTTTGGCCGGCCCTGCAGTGTGCTGACCATGAGAGGCATTACTTCCGGTCCCTTTCAAGTGAGGGAGGGAACAGTAAACGCCTGAGGGGCCTACGCAGGGGCCTGTGCAGGGGAAGCAGGGAGCTGGATTGGGCAGGAGTGGAGCTTGGTGGGCTGCGGCGGGCGGGGGGGGGGGGGGGGCGGGCGGGGGCTCAGCTGGGCTGAACCCTGATGACCAGGAGCTCTCTCCTACCACAGGAAAAGGTAGGGGGAAGGGCAGCATTTGAGTTTCTGCTAACCAGGCTCTGCTCTGGGTGATTTACATATGTGAGCTCACTGACCCCCTCAGCACTCACCTTATAGATGAAGACAGTGGCTCAAAGAGAGGAGGATGGAGAGGCCTTGTGAGGAACATCAGGGAAGAAATGAGCTCTCTGACCACTGTACTGGATAGCTTTAGTTGTCAATTTGACACACACCTGGGTTGAAGGAGCCTCAATCGGGGAACTGCCTCCATTGGACTGGCCTATGGCCATGTCTGTGGGGTATTTTCTTGATTGTTGAGTGATGTGGGAGTGGCCAGCCCACTGTGGGCAGTGCCATCCCTGGGCAGGTTGTTGTGTATTGTGTAAGAAAGCAGGCTGGGCATGGGCCAGAGAAGCAACCCAGTAAGGAGCGCTCCTCCAAGAACTGTGCTTCAGCTCCTGCCTCCAGGTTCCTGTCCTGAGTTCCTACCTTGGGCTCCCTTAGTAATGAATTGTGATCTGTGAGAGGTAAGCCATAAACCCTTTAAATAGATAGACCCTTTCTCCCCGAGTTAGTGTTGTTCAGAGTGTTTTATCACAGCAATTGAAAGCAAACTAGAACAACCACTATGCCTAAAGCCACTCAAAATGCAGGCTAAACTAGGAATTTATAAAGTTAACCAATGACTTATGGAAATTCAAAAAGCCAAAGACTAAGTAAAAGCAGAAACTCAAACAGGGAGTGGGACAGTGGGGGGTGCCTTCCACCCTGAGGATATTTGCTACATAATCTGAACCTTTGTTTCTCATGGACTGACCGAGATAGAGACATAGGCCCCAATTGCCAGAGCCTTTGGGAACAAACAGGAGGCTGACACAAGGCTAGGTCTCCAATGGTCTCCACTGGCGGGCTAGAGATAAATGAAGTGGGAAACCCACCAGACCTCCCCATTCCTACTGAAATGTACATGGAAATCAGTATGAGCGGAGGAGTAAAAGCTGTTCCCTGAGAATTCCTAATCCCAATGGTTCTCTGTGGTTTTGGAATCTTAGTTCTCATTCCCTCATTAAATAGAAACATCTGAAGCCAAAGTCTTAGATTCAGATGTCCTTCCAGAGGTTTTGGTAAGAATGTGGAAGCAATTGGAAGCAAATTCCCTCTTCATTTCTCCTGCAAGAACAGAAGGAAAAAATATAAACAGGAAAATAATGCAGATTCCATTCTATAAAGAGACTCAAATGCACATAAAGACTGGCACAAGCAAGATTTCATGGAAAAGCCACAAAGATGAAATTATTATGCACACAGATAATTATTTGAGGTAGAGAATAAAGGACAGAGATTAGCAAACCAGTCCAAGAGAGTGCAACTTAGAAAAAGAACCAACAACAAGCAGACAAACAAAGACCTCCAACAAGCCCTGTGTCTCCCGGGTCACTCTCTGGAAAGCAAATTCTCAGCTTTGACATTACTGACATTTGAGACTCCATAGTTCTTGAGCAGGGGGTGGGCTGCCGTTCTGAGCATCGTAGAAAGTTTAAAAAGATTGAAGGTGTAAAGCTCATTTTCACTGAAAATTGCCTGGATTTGGAGTCATATAGGAGATACAGCTCTGAACCCACCTGTGAGGTGTTTCCAGAGAGGCTTAACAGAGGGAAGACCCACCCTGAATGTGGATAGCACCAACCATCCCACGGACTGGGGTCCTGGACTGAATAAAAAGGGACAAAGGAGAAAGCAGGCTGAGCACCAGCATTCGTCTGTTTCCTGACTGCAGATAACATGTGACCAGGTGCCACACTCACACCACCAGGCCTTCCCCACCATGATGGACTGTCTCCCCTCAAACAATGAGCCACAATAAATCCTTCTTTCCTGAAACTGCCTTTGTTGGGTATTTTATCATAGCAATGAGAACGGCAATTAAGCTATGTTCTACCTACTAGAGGCCAGCAGTGTGAGTCCCTAGCCCCAAACCAAAAATGGCTGCAGACATTATCCACAAATTACCTGAAGACAAATTTTCTCTAACTTGAGAACCTCTACTGTAAAATAATAAATCCAGATCCTTTGGAGACAATGTGTTACAGGTCTCTGGAGCCTCAGGAACAACTAGGAAAACTCACTTTGAGAGGAGGGTGGGATGATCAAGGTGGAGAGGAAACATCACAATACCCAGTGACAGCAGATCCCAGAACATGCCAGCCAAATTACACTCTCTGAAGGAGCCTGCCACAAACACCAGGACATGAAAATCCAACTCACAGGCATGTAATTTTAAAGTGAGTTAGCACAGAATAAAGAAAGAGACAGTAAAGAAAAGGGTGAGAAAAGTCAGTAAACCTACCAGATGAAAACACTGGCCAGGAGAGAAACTGGTACCTTGAATTGGATGAAAATTTGAACCAAACAGTTCTCTGTGGATGGATCAGTCTTCCTACGACGATGGCCTCTATGAGGGAGGGCCCCGAAGCAGAAATACAAGCACAGGGAAAAGAAACAGCAAGACAGTCCGAGGAGGTGACTGAGACCCAGATGAGCTAATGGAAGAGGTTGAGAGCAAATAAAAGAAAGTCAGCAGTGGGTATGGTTGGAAGAACTTAGACATGGCACAGTAGGGACCGGGGCTGGAAACTGAAAAGGGGCGATAGTGAGACAGAATGAAGACAGGGTCTTTTCAATCGGAGTGAACACTGCAGATACAGAAAAAAAGGACAAAAAAGAGTCAACACAGACATAACTGGAATTCCTAAAGAAGAAGAGCTAAACAATGAAATGCAATACTTAAAATGGAATTGAAGATTTTTCTTGAAACCAAAGATATAAATCTACCTGAAAGGCACTCAATGTGCCAGCAACACTGACCCAGAACAGTCAATTCCAAGACGGCTAATAAAATTCCTGTGACCAACCAAACTAATAAAATGAAGTGACTCATAACAGGATGAAATCAGGCTGGTCCCCATAACAGTCAGCATCAGTGACTCAAGGCTCATGGGACAGTTTAACCACGGTATATCTTCTTAAGATGGTGTCTACTTGAGTCCTCTGCCCACTTTAACAGGATTATCTCTGTTGTGAGTTATGAGTTTCTTAAAGATTCTGAATGCAATATCTTATTGGACAAATGATTTGGAAATATAGCTTGGATTATTTAATATATATTCCAATATATTTGGAATTAATATCTTCACCCATTCTGTGGATTTTCTGTTCATTTTCCTTTAATTTTTTTTATCGTGTATGTGTGTGTGTGTCTGTCTGTCTGTCTGTGCATGTACCATGGCATGCATGTGGTCAGAAGGCAGCCTGTGGAAGTCAGTTCTCTCCATCCCCCACATGGTCCTGGGCTGTGACTCAGGGTGCCAGGCTCAGGGGCAAGCCTTGCCAGTGGTGACACCTTACCACTTCCTATTCATTTTCTTGAAGGGGTTTTTACCTTTCTAAAAAGATTTTATTAATTTTTATTTTCTGTATAAGGCTACTTTTGCCTGCATGTAAGTGCACCACATGTGTGGGTGCCAGGAGGTGTCAAATCCCCTGGTTACAGGGGTTCTTAGCTGCCATTCGGGTGTTGAGAATTGAACTCAGGTCTCTGAACAGTAAATGCTCTTAACTGCTGAGCCATCTCTCCATCCCTGAAAGCTTTTCATTTTTAAGCCAGGATCTTGCCATGTATCCCAGGCTGGCCTAAACTCTTCATGTTCCTGCTTAGCCTCCAGAGTGCTAGAATTACAGACGCACATCACCAGGCCCAGAAGGAAGCTTTAATTTTGATGAAATGCAACCTTATCTATTATTTTCTTTAACTGTTTGCTCAGGTGACACCATATCTGAGATAGCATTACCAAATGCGAGGTCACCGGGATTTATTCCAATGTTTTTCTCTACGAGTTTTATGATTTTAGCTCTTGCTTTAAGACTTTTTATGCAGTTTGAGTTAATTTTTCTACATGGCATGAGGCAAGAGCCCAAAGTCAATCTTTTGCCTATGGATAGCCACCATCTGTTGAAGAAACCACTGTTTACACATTGTATTAGTTACTTGATGCAACAAAATATCTGACAAAAGTTACTTAAAGAGGAAAAGGTTTATTTTGGCTCACAGTTCAAGGACACCGTCTGGGTGGGAAATTCTTGGTGGCAGGACCTTGAGGCTGGTCACAGTGCATCCATAGTCAGGAGACAGAGGCTTAACTGCCATCCAAGCTTCCTTTCTTCTTCCTTCACAGCCTGGAAGCTCATGGAATCATGCTGCCTACACTTAGGGTGAGTCTTCCCGCCTCAGCCCAATGTAGAAAATCCTTCTCATGCATGCCCAGACGTTATTTCCATGGTGATTCTAAATCCCACCAAGTTGAAAGTCAGGCTGAACCATTGCACGCACCAGGTAGCCTTAGCACTGTGGTGAAATAGTTGGCCACAGATGGGTGATTTCCTTTCTGAAGTCTCCTTTCTATTTCATCATCTGAGTGCTTTTCTTACTGGACTTCAGTAGCTTTTTAATAAATTCTGAACTTGGGAAATGTGTCTTCCAACTTTTTGTTTTTCAGGATTGTTTTGTCTACTCAGTGTTCCTTGGACTTGTACATGAATTATAGAATCGTCTTTTCCATTTCCATTCGTGGGGGCATTAGACTCACTGTAGCGTGCTGATTCTGTAGGTCAACTTGAGAAACATAATGTGGTGACAATACTAATTTTCTTTTTTGGTCTTTTTGAGACAGGGTCTCCCTGTAGCCCCAGCTGGCCTGGAACTTGCTATACAGATCAGACTGGCCTTGAATTCACAGAGATCTACCTGCCTCGGCCTCTGCCTCCTGCATGCTGGGATTAAAGGTGTGCGCCACCACGCCCAGTTGACGATGTTAATTCTTCTGACTGACTGTGGGATGCTTCCCACTTACCCAGATCGTCTACAACTTCTTTCAGCAATATTTTATAGAGTTCATTTTTTATGGTTAAGCCTTCTAGGTTAAATTTATTCCTGAGTATTCAATGCTTTTTGATGTTGTCCCTGAGTTATTTTTTTTATTTCTTTTTTAGATTGTTCTTTGCTAGTGTATAGAACTACAAGTGATTTTTAAATGTGGATCCTATACCTTGCAGCGTTCCAGAACTGACTCACTAGCTCTCATTTGCTCTCTCTCTAGTGTTTTCTACAGAGAAGAGCATGCCATCTGTGAGTGGAGATAGTTTAACTTCTTTCTTTCCAAGTTGGATAACTTTTATTTATTTTTCATGTTTAATGGTTGCATACTGGTCTTCCTGATCAAAGTGGGAAGCTTTCGGTCACTTATCACTGATGTTGATATTAAATGTGGGCTTTTCATACAGGTCCTTGAGGAAGTTTCTTTTCAAATTTTGCCAAATGTTTTGTTTTGTCACAACTAGGTGATGGGTTCTGTCAAATGTTTTTCTGGGGCCTGGAGAGATGGCTCCTTGGTTAAGAGCGCTTACTGCTTGCATTGGCTACATATCTGTTGCTGTGATAAAACACTATGACCAGGGCAATTTTATTTGGCTTGTGGTTCCAGAGGGATCAGGATCTATGATGGGAGGGAGTCATGGCAGGAGGTAGTAGGAACAGAAAGCTGCTAAGTGTTCACATCTTCAAACACGTACAGGAAGCAGAGAAACCGAAGTGGGGCAAACCCATGAACTCTCAAAGGCTGCCCCCCAGTTTCAGTTCCTCCAGCAAGGCCACATCTCCTAAACCTCTGCAAACAGCACCACCAACTGGGACCAAGTATTCAAATACTTGGAGTCAATGGGGGGCATTTCTTATGCAAACTACCACACTGCTTCTGCAGAGGGCCTGGGTTTAGTTCCCAGGACCAACATCAAGCAGTTCACAACTTCCTATGACTCCAGTTCCAGGGGATCTGATGCCTCATGATCTCTGTGGGCCCCTGCATGTACATGATGCACATAAACTCACAGAAGCACACATACATATAAATAAATAAAATAGATTAAGTTATCCATGTGATTTTTATTCATTTTATTTAATACTTGTATGTGTGTTTGCCTGCATGAATTTAAGTGTACCTGAGGAGACCAGAAGAGGATGCCAGATCCTCTGGAACTGGAGTTACAGGAGGCTGTAATCCACCATGCAGGTCCTCTGCAAGAGCAGCAAGTGCTCTTAGTCACTGGACCATCTCTCCAACACCTCCCAGATGTGATTTTTTTAACTGATTTGCTTTATTGCTGTAGTATAATGCAATGAGTGCTTTATTTTATATCAAATCGCATTTGTATTCCTGGATAAATGCAACCAACCATGGTGTATGATCCTCTTAGTGCACCATGGAATGGGCTACCAGCACTCTGTCAAGGATTATTTGCGTGTAGATTTACACAGGATGTTGGTCTGTAGTTTTCTTATGGTGTTTTTTACTTTGATACCAAGGTAATGCTGGCCTCACAAATTGAGATAAAAAGTGCTCCCTCATGTTCTGTATTTTGGATGATTTTGAGAAAAGTGATGTAACTTGATCTTTGCAAGTCTTGTAGCATTCACTGTCGGAGAGAGGTTTTTAATTGATAATTCAATCTCCTTACTTATCATAGGTACACAATTAACTTGGTTTTTAAACATGTTTTCAGAATAAACCACATT
The DNA here is from genome assembly GCA_035773235.1 of Eospalax fontanierii. Classification (NCBI taxonomy): domain Eukaryota; kingdom Metazoa; phylum Chordata; class Mammalia; order Rodentia; family Spalacidae; genus Eospalax; species Eospalax fontanierii. The sequence continues at coordinate 21,323,075 of CM069526.1, forward strand.
TTTTTAGTTTTATGAAAGTATCTCGCTCTTAAAACCCCCAAATAAATGCAACTCCACACTGTACACAAGAGATTCTGTGATATCAACCCAAGAAGTTGAAAACTAAAGAATATGCAAGGTCATGCCCATCAAATAATGATAGTGTCTTGATCTTATTAGCAAATAAATGCAATTTGGGCTAATAAGCATTTAAGCAAGATGACAGGGAGCTATGTAATATTTCAGTGGGCCATCCAAATTAAATGCAAATATAACTATAATGAATTTCTGTGCAATAGAGAATCTAGTTATTCCATTCAACATTAATCACAGCAATGCAAGGAGATCGGCAGCTCAGAACACACCTTTCTTCCTTTCTCATCGTGGGTCACATGGAGAGCAAAGCAAAGTTAGGGTACATCTAGGGCAGTTCACAGAGTAAGAGGCCTTTGCCACAGTGAGAAACCTCCATTTTTCTCTCCTAGCACAGTCCAGAATGGCAGACAAGTTTTATCCCACTCAGTAGTTCTGGGACCTACATTCCTTTAAGTCATGGCATGGCGAAGCCAGGTTACCTCTAGCTAGTCCTCATGGTGCAGGCTGATAATCCTAGCACCCAGGCTGAGGGAGCAGGATCATGAGTTCCAGGCTTGGCTAAAAATGAGGTCTTAACTTAAAAAGAAAAGGAAGGGAAAGGAGAAAGAGAAAGGAAATTTAAATAGGGAAAGAGTAAGGGGAAAGGGCAGGAGTTGGCAAGAGGAGAAGGAGCCTCCAAGTTACCAATAGATCCAGGTTGCTCCTGGCAGAAGGTACAGAAGATTATGGGCCTGCATGTCTGTGATCAAGAGCCTGGATCTAGCAAATACTACCTGTACATATATTCTGTTGCGAAAACTTATGACAGGGCAGGTTGGGTGCAGTTTAACTCCATAACTCTGAAAGAATGGAACAGATTTTAGGAGATCAATATCAGAGTGTACCATAGCCCACCCCTCGGCCAGTGCTTAGCTGGGCTCATTCTCCCAGGAACAGGACACACTTACCTTCCATACGTGGGACAAACCAAGGTCTATCTGTGAGTGAGGCATGGAGCTCTCATGGTTCAGCTGTGGTCCCTCACATGGATGACAGGATATAAGCTAAAAGCGATTCATGGGTCCTACCCACATGCTAAGTAGACAATGGCAGACAGAGAGAGGAAACTGCGATAAATACTCCCATTCCAAAGAAGGGGCAGGGATGTCGCAGTGCACCCTGGTCAGGAATGGTGGACAGTCCTCCATGAGAGAGGAAGAAGACCTGGATACTCTGGCTAAGGGCTTTTATAGTCTATTTTGAAACAAAAGAAAACAAACAAACAAAACATTCCCTGGCCACTGTATTAGAGTTCAAGTGTTTTTGCCTCCAGTCATTTCCTGAGCCCAGAGCCACTCACAGCTAGGGAACTCTAGTGGGAACTTCATCTCGGTGCCTCTAGGCTCTAGCCACACCCTTCCCTGCTCCTAATGATAGCTGTTTTGAGAGTACTCAAATAATGAGTCCCCGAGTACATAAAGCAGCACCCCTCACTGCATCCTGCCTTGCGGTTGCCCCCTTGTCTGTCCTGCTTAAAGCGTAGTGTTGCAAAAGGCTCTGAGCCACAGCTGTCAGATCTGCTCTTTCAGCCTCGTTAAGCCCTTTCCTTCTCCCAGGCTCACCTGTTCCTTTCATCTCTGCCTCAGGTCTAGCCCACACCCAGAATCATTGCTTCTGTTAGCATACCTTGCTGAAAGTAGCTAGGAGCAGCCAATACCCACTCTCCTATCTCTTCCCAGCATGCCCTAGAGTCACCACCTGGAAGGCTCAGGAACAACTGCACATACAATTTGGCCCAAAGTCCAGATTTTTGGTCCCCGTCTGTGTTCCTGCTGCCAGACCAGACCGCGAGGTTCAGTTATGACAGCACACCACTGTGGTGCCATTTTCTATCCTTTTTAAGTTATTTTATTTGTTATTTTTATTTTATGTGTGTGAGTGTATTGTCTGCATGTATGTAAGTGCACCATTGTTGTACAATGCCTGCAGAGGTCAGAAGAAGGCATCAGATCTCCTGGAACTGGAGTTAGTTGCCATGTGGGTGCTGGAAATTGAACCCGGATCCTCTACAAGAGCAGCCTGTGCTCTTAACTGCTGAGCCATGTCTCCAGCCCCACTTTTTAGGTTAAGGATTATGATGGAAAGAGTAGTAGAGAGAGGTAAGTGTTCTGGATCAGGGGTTTCATCTGTATGCTCATTCATCATCTCCAAGATGGGTCCCTATCAGCATGGTGGAAGCTGGGCCAACAGCATATTGAGTTGCTGCTAGCAGAAAGACATGCAGGAGGGCTGTGGAGATGGCCCAGGCCATAGTATAAGGACCTGAGTTCAATCCCCGGCACCCACATAAATAGCCAGGCATGATGGTGCACGTTTGTAATCCCAGCACTGGGGAGGCAGAGACAGGAGGACTCGAGGGGTCTCTGGCCAGTTAGTGTAGCCAGCTGGTAAGTTGTAGGCCAATGAGAGATCCAGACTCAAAAGCAAAACAACAACAACCAAAAAAAAACAAAATCAACAAACAAGAACAAGGTGAATGGCACCCTAGGAACAACACACACGGTTGGCCTCTGGCCACCATAGGCACGTGCTCACACGAAAAAGCACAGCCACGTATTGGGGGGAAGAGGGAAAAGAGGAGGGAGGGAGGGGGGGAGGTCAGTCCAGTGCAAGGTTGGGGGGGCGCAGCTGCTTTCTATATGCTTTGCACCCTCGACAGTCCAAAGGCGTGCTAATTCACAAACGGTCAACAGGAAGGGGTTATGGAGCCTGGTGCTCAGACTCCAGGGCTCTGACCACTTCCAGAGTCGCTGGACAGCGGGGAAAGGGCAACTCTGTGAGGATCCTGTCAGAAGGGCTGAGGAAAGACTGAATCTTGCTTAAAGTCATCTGCCCAATGCAGAAGAGCACCTGGGGGCAGGAACCTGGATGCAGACAGTCACACATGCCCTGGGGTCCTGGGCCTGCTATGGGCTGGCACTCCCTGACTGCTGTGGGTATAGAAAGAATTATTCAGCACAGGGCAGCCCAGCCCAAAGTCCTGGGACAGGTGAGAAAGAGGAGCAGAGTCGGAGGGTTACTACTACTACTGCAGAGCCTCTGCTGATCTCTACCTCCATCACCAGCTCTGTCTTTAAGGCTGCATGCCTCGGTTCTATATACTCTGCCTGTGTGTCACCAGGACTAAGACAGTAAGACTAAGTTAGCAGCCTAAGATGGGGGTCCTGGGGATCACATCGGGGAAGTGATTATCTCCAGGACACAGAAGACCAGAACAGGCCAGGGCATGGCAGGTCCAAGTCCCAGTCTGGGGCTCTTACCTCCATCTAACACTCCCTCCCCACACTGGACATGTCTGATGTCCCCACCCCACTGAGGAGAATGGACCACTTTCCTCTTATGGGTCAGACTGGCGAAGAATCTCCTGCTCAGATGCAGATGAGAGAAAGGATTTTGTGTTAATGAGGTGGTACCAAGTCAAGGAAGGGCTTGGTTTGGAAGGAGGACAGAGTTTATTACTTACTCCCTTGGCTAATGGTCTAGGCCAAGTCTGCATCCCACATTCACAGGCAGTTCTCCTTTTCCCATCATCCTCTGGGGCCACATCTGTAGCCAAGAGGGTATTAAAGGGCTGGCCTCTTTAGGGGTTGTGGCAGGAGTCAGTCAGAATCACTACTTCTTATTCTTAGCTTCTTTGGCAGTAGATTGGGGCTGGAGAGATGGCTCCGCAGGTAAAAGCACTGGCTGTGCCACAAACCTGATGACCTGAGTTCAATCCCCTGGAGCCAGATACAGTGGTGAGCATCTGTAATCTCAGCACTCCTAAGGGGCCCTGGGAGAAGGAGACAGAAGGATTGGTCAGAAGCTTGAGGAGCAGCTAGCCTGGCAGAAACCAGAGCTACCTCTAACTCAAGAAGATGGAAGGAGAGAACTATAGACCTGAAAGCTCTCCTCTGACCTCCGCATATGCACCTACACACACACACACACACACACACACACACACACACACACAAATCATAAATAAAAAATAAACTTTAATCTTAAGAAGTTTCCCCATATTGGGAAGGTTTCTATAGTATTCACTTTTAGACAGTTCCAGGTTCCAGTAACCATGCCCAAATATGTTTTTTAGGGGGCTGGAGAGATGGTTCAGCAGTTGAGAGCACACCAGGTGCTCTTGCAGAGGACCTGGGTTTAGTTCCCAGCCCCGACATGGTGACTAACAACCACCCCTAACTCCACTTCCAGAGGATCCAATTCCTCTTCTGGCCTCCATGGGCAGTGCATGACAAGGATGCACTTACACACATGTGGACAATACCCTGACACACATAAAATAAAAATAGTAGATAAAATATTACATAAATAAAATAAGATAAAAAGATGGGTAGAGTTCTGGAGTCTATTGTATTAATTTGCTTTCTGCTCGGCTCACCCTCTCATTTTAATTTCTTCTACCTTAGGGTGGTGGTAAACCAGTATATTTGAACGGGAAGGTAACAGCCTTAATCTAAACCTTGCCTCATGCTTGGGTCTTTGCTGGGCTTCTTGGGTGGCCTCTGAGAAGGTTCTCTGTCTGCCCTTGCAATAATCTGCCACCAGGTATAAAAAGCAATCATTGTGTACTAATAGTTTGGCTCTTTCCATCCCTTCCAGAGCCACTGGCTTTGTTATCACATGATCAACCTTCCAAATTGTTCCAAAATGGTTCTCCTAAATGCTTTGCCAAGGGATAACAAAGGTCACCAACTTCCCAACCCTCATATGTGCACTGACGCTGGATGAAGGGAAACCACCGGGCTGGTGTCTTCCATTTTAGAGTTCTTGTGAAGACAGCTTCCCACTGCAGTACTTGCTAACTCCGTTAGGAAATCCTGCTATCACTGATATTTGATAGTGACTCAGTGGCCTAAAGAAGATAGTGGCATGTCCTGTCTATCATGTGTAAATGGTACCATTCCAGATGACTGACAACTGCTCAGTTCCACAGGCCATCAGGTGGCCTGAGCTCCCCCACCCCTTGTTTCTGTCATCTCCTAGGCAGCTGAACTTGTTGACTTCATTGCCACAGGGATGATGATATGCATGTGTTCCCCACTTGTGGAAAACAAAAAGCACATGATGGGAGTGTTGGGGCATGGAGGCTCTTCCACAATCTTAGAGCCACACAAGAAAGTCTGGGACATATGGACTGGCTATGTGGCCTTGGAGGTGAATGGACAGGCAGCCATTAGGAATCCATATTTTAGACAGCTGGTCTCAAACTCACTATATCGCTGAGGAAGATGACCTTGAACTCTTGGTCCTCTTCCACCTCCCAGGTTCTGGGATTACAGGTGTGCACACCACACCTGGTTTATGCAGTGCTGGGGATCCAGCCCAGGGTCTCGTGCATGATAGGCGAGCACTCTACATCTGAGCTACGTCCCTAACCCTTATTTAATCTTTGAAACACTGTGACTGTAAGACCACCAAGATGAAAGTGGAGGTTCCAATGGAGATGCCCACTAAGCAGTGGTTTTTGTGCTCTCTCCATTCTTCCAAGAGTCAGGGGCTACCCACAGTGTGGGTACACTTCCAGAGGAAGTACTGGCAGGTTCACAGCTGGCCCCATTTCCCTGGAGTCACAGACAGCCCATTCCTCTCAACTCCACATCACGCAGCCTAGAATTGGCACACACTGGACCACAAAGGCTAAGCCTGCTTTCAAACCAGTCCAAAAAAATACCCTGATGAATGTCTCCCCCAGGGCCAAAGAGAAATATTTAGGAGAAACTGCCAGACAGGGCTGAGATGTTCTCTTGTAATTCTGCCTGCTCTGGGCTCCAGCCTGTTTGAAAATTCATCATCCAGGCCTGGTGATGGGCTGAGACCCAGGCAGAAAGAGGAGGAGGCAGGTGTGTGTATAGTTGGCCAGGACTTCAAATCCAGACAGCTGGGCAGACTTCCACCCACCAGGCACATGCTGTCATTGCAACTCCGCCAGGCACACTTGGGCTCCGGGCTCCCTGTCCACCCCTGGGTTCCCTCTCTGTCCCAGGCCCTATTCTCTCCAGTGTGTGTGTGTGTGTGTGTGTGTGTGTGTGTGTGTGTGTGTGTGTGTGTGTGTAGAGCTGGATGGCAGGGTCTCTCATTGAACCTGGGGCTAGGCTGGTGGCCACGAGCACCAGCAATCCTGTGCATGGCTGTGCACAGCGTTGGGGTTGCAGGGACACATGCAAGGGGCTGTGCCTGCTTTTTATTTAGGTGCTGAGATCCAAACTCATGCCCTCATGCTTGCACCCCAGGCCTTATCCATTGAGCCATCTCCCCAGCCCCACTCTAGAATTCCTTTTATCCTCTTTCTTCCTACCCGCTATGGGACTCTGGGATTCTTTCTTCCAGGATGAACCTTATTCTTCACAGAATTGGGCTTGACCTTTTCGGGCTCCCGATCCCCACATCTTTCTGGTACCCTCACTCGTGTCTCTGACTCTGTCCACATCTTCCCCACACCCACCTCGATGGCTCTCTTACTCTGCCTGTCTCTTCTGCTCTCTCCTTCTCTTCCACTCTTGGACTGCCCAGCCCAGCCTGCCTCTCTTCAGAGCTGTGCTGTCTTGAAACACCTTTGCACACAGGGGGAGCTGAGTCCCACCATCTCTGAGGAAGAGCTCTTCTCCCCAAGCGTCTCCTCCCTCTTCTCCTGCACAGGATACAGTACCCCAGGGGACCTGGAGCCCCATGCCTGGCCTGTTCCCTCAGCCACTGCAACAGCATTCTAACCTCCCTGCCCCGCATCCAGCCCTGCTCAGGGCCACCAGCTGTACCAGGCATCTCTGAACACCAAGAAAAGGGACAAACAGAAGGTCACTCTTACATCTGGGGGGAGGGGCTTAGCTTAAATATATGCAAACTATTTATCCAATAGGATTTTATTAAAATCATGATGTAGATCTTCCCTACTGGCACTGAACACAGATCCAAAAAAGTCAAAATGTAGACTGAGGACCAGGTGTGGTGGCACATGCCTTTAATCCCAGAAATCAGAATGCAGAGGCAGGCAGATCTCTGAGAGATGGTGACCAGTCTGGTCTACATAGTGAGTCCAGGCCTCCTGGAGCTACTGGAAGACCCTGTCTCAAAAACAACAAAAATGGGTGTTGAAAAATAAGATGTAGAGAAAACCACACTAATTAAAACAAGTATGTATCCCACTGCATAACCCCTGAAATGCCCACTTGTCCACCGTGGGTGGTAAGATTATTATGGACTTGCTTGTTTTGCACTATAGTGAACAAATATTTCTTGGGCAATAAGTATTAGAATAATTCAAAAATAAACTGGGCATGGTGAAACATGCCTATAATCCCAGCACTTGGGAAGGGAAATAAGAAGATCAGGAATTCAACATCATCGTCAGCCACCTTGAGAGTTCCAGGCCAGCTGGGGTGCATAAAACCCTCTCTCTCTCTCTCTCTCTCTCTCTCTCTCTCTCTCTCTCTCTCTCTCACACACACACACACACACACACACACAATCCCACTAAACATTTGAAAATCTCCAAGATGGACCCCAGAGCTTCCCAGAGGACTCTTTCTTCATTAGAATCCAGCAAACATTTCAGAAGAGTCTAGTCAATGCTGGTTCCTGCCGGTAGCAGAGCTGAGGATCCCAGGGCCTGCCCATGGAGACATTACAGGTAGATTCTCAGTGGGGTAGGAGGTATCGTCCAGATCCTGGGGTAGCTCTTGGAGAGGAGCAGCTGTTGAGGAGGCAAGACAAGAAGACTGTATAGGAAGCGGTGCTTCAGCCCACCCCCACCACACTCCTGGAGCTCAGGCCAGCCCAGCCTGGCAGCTGCGGGACTGGCATCAACCACAGTTGCCTCACAAGAGTGAGGCATTGGCAGCCAAGGGCATCCTTTCAGGCTCCCTTCCACAATGGAGCCATTTGTAAGAGTCAGTGTGTTCTCAGTGACTCTAAAGGCCCGAGCCACCACTGGGACCCAGGGGCTGTCCTGCCACCTCTGAGCCAGTGGGAAGGGAATCCTTTCCTGCCCCGTGGATCTGTCTTGTTGTTGTTGTTGTTGTTGTTGCTGTTTCTTTGTTTCATTTCTTGCGTTGGCTCGCTCTCTGCAGAAAGCCGAGCTTCGAGAGGTAGAATGTGACAGAGGCAATCAGAAGACATACACACAGTCACACACCTTACCCCCCCCTACATTCTAGCCCCCACCGCCAGAGGGCGCCCAAGCACAGTGACCTGGCTACCTGAAGATCAGGTGCAAGCACAGTGCTCCTCCTCTGTGCAGTCTGGCCGGGGTGGGGCAGTCATGGGGTTTCCTGAGGGATAATGGGGACAGTATATGCGCATCGGTCCTCCTGAGCCGAATGTGGTTTGTTGCCCAGGTCGCCACCTACTGCCTTGCCCAGCTACTCCGCTGGCCCAGAGGGTGTGGGAACTGCATGCAGGGCGGATGCCGAAGAATGCTGGAAAGGGAAAGTGGAGCACCGCTCTCCTAGTGGCCTTTCTCTGGCGGCTGGGTTTGTTTCTCTTTCCGTAAACGGTGACCCGCGCTGAGTCCACTAGCGTCCTGAAAGCTCAGACCGAAGACAAGCCCCACCCTCCGTACGGAAGTCTAACGGGGGGCTAAGAAGGACCGAAAGAAGACACCAAAGGGCAGGACCGTGTCCGTGGGATCCCGCCGCACAGGTGCGCCGGACACTGCGCTGAGCCTGCCGATAAGCTGCTCACCTGTCCCAGGAGCTAACGCGCGCCCACACTCTTGCCCTCCCTTGAGTCCCATCTCTCAAACAGCCCAGCTTGAGATTCCTAGCTGGCTCGGATCCCGCCCCACCCCACACCCTCAAAAAAACTACCGCCAGGGAGAGACTGAATAGGACCTTCTGCGCTAGGTGAAGAAAGGACCTGACCTGAGAGGTCAAGAGCAAGGAGAAGGGCGCTCTCTACCTTCGGAGAGCCACCTTCGCCTCTCAGTGATGTGCAGAGCAGACCTGGGCGGCAGGAGCATCCTAGGCCGGGTAGGGAGGGATTACTTGGGGAGGCAAGTGATGGGCCGTGTAGCAGGGGCGTCACCCCGATCTGGTTGACTTAAGTTTGTTGAGTTACCTTCACTTGGTCGTCCGTGTCCCCTCCCCATCTCCGCTACCTCCGTCCCTGCCTTCCCTAAGGTTGAAAAAGTCAAAAGCCTGGAGAAGAGCACTGTGTAAATATATTGACTTTATTTGTCTCCATTCGGACGCCTCACAAACACATCCAGGTAAAAAGACCGTTAAATAAAACGCCCTCAGCTACCGCAATGCAAAAATAAATATCAATCCTCCGGCCGCAGCAGCAGTCCCGCTGCGCCCCAAGTCCCTTCGGCCAGTCCAACAGTTAGAAAAGTGTTCAGCGAGTGTGTCGGCGTGAGTGTGAACGGGTGTGCTCTGCGGGTGGGGGGCACAGTGGAGCGGTGTGCAAAATCGGAGTTGCAAACCAAAGGGCGTGGAGCGGCGACCCCAGACCCCGCCGGGCCGACTCAGCGCGGGCCGCCTCCCGCGCACACTCACAGCAGAGTTCGTACTGGGAAGAGTTAAAAAATAAACATGTACAAGGGCAGAGTAAGCAGCTCCGGTCCCTGGCGTCCCCGAGCGCGCTGCGAGGCCAGGGCTGGCGGACCGAGCGGCCCACGGCGGCGCCGGCGTCCGGGCGCGCGAGGGGCGGCGGCCTCGGGTCCCGGAGGGGGCGCCGGGGCGCGGGGTCCCTGCGGACGCGCCCGCTGGGCGCCGGGCAGGTGTCGTGTCGGCAGCGAGTCCCCGTGCGGGCGGCGAGCTCACAGCGCCGAATCCGAGTCGCTGGAGTCCAGGCTGTTCCTCAGTTTGCAGCTGCCGAGCGGCTCCCTCTGCAGCGACAGGCTCTGCGTGCTGCGGCGCAGGCACTCCAGGCTCTGCAGGAAGGACTTCTTGGCCTTCTCCTCCTCCATCGGGGACACCCCCTCCTCCTCCACCTCCTGGATCTCGTCGAAGGTCACCGGCTGCGTCTTGAAGCGGGACTGGCGCGGCCTCCGCAGCCGGCCCTTGCCCTTGCCCAGCTTGGCGGGCCGCACGGGCTGCGGGAACTCGTCGGCCAGGCACACGAAGTGCGGCATCACCGCCTGGTAGCTGGAGCAGATGCCCATGAGCTCGCCGGGCTTGGCGGCCGCCATGGCGCCGTCGGCGTCCGCGGGGCCGGGGGGCGGCGGGGTGCCGAGGCTCTCGGGGGGCGGCCGCGGCTCCGGGGGCCCCCTGGAGGCGGCAGCCTGGGGCTCTCCGGGCTGGGGCTCCAAATCTGCTGCGGGGGCGCGGCGGGCCTCGCGGGCCCGGGCCGGCGCTGCTGGGGAGGCGGGCGGGCGGCGGGCCCGTCGGGGGGCGCGAGGGCGCTGCCGGCCGCGCTGCGGGGTGCTGCCCGCCTCGGTCGCTGTCGCCGGCGCTGTGCCCCGCGGCCGCCGGGCTCGCGGCTTATATAGCCCGCCTCTGCCCACACGGCTCGGATGACAGCGAATGCCTTTTAAAGCGTGCGCGCCCCGCGCCCTTCCGCCTGACGTCTGCCCGCCACGCCGGGAAAGCCACGGCCCCTTTCCCGCCGCCCGCACCACCGCCGGCGCGCTCCGGAAGGCCGCCCCGCCCGCGAGGTTCCGGGCTGCTCCTCGACCCGCTGCTCCGGGGCTGCCACTGTGGAGCCCGGAGCCGCGCCGCCCCGAGCTCCCGCGGGCTTGCAGGTAGCCGATCCCGTGCCTAGCCCGCCGTTGGCGGGTTTCTGGCCTGGAGCGCCGGGAGCACGCACAGCTGCTGCCTTTCGCGGAGGCTGCTGAGCCGGGCCCGCCGGCTGGGCTCCCAGAAAGGGGCGGGCTTCGCGACTGAAGCCTTGCCACCCCTCCCCAGACTCCTTCCTTACGCCTCCCTCTCTCTCTCTCTCTCTCTCTCTCTCGCCTTTCACACACTCTCTCACATACACAATTTCTCACACATACACACACAAGCATAACTCTCACACGTACTCTCGTACTCTCGCATACACAATCTCTAATCTCTCTCTCTCTCTCGCTCTCACACACACACAATTACAAACACAGCCCATTATTCCATTTCATTCTGACTCTTCCCTTCCCTAGATATTTACCCCAAGTCTCTAGGACACCCCCATTCATGCACCAAAGAATGGTACTTGGACGGGGCACTAACTACAATAATAGCTACCATCTGGAACACTCTACTCAAGACAGCCAGAGAGCTCCGTGTACATATATATTATCCTGTTCATCCTCAGAAACAGCCCAGTGGGATAATTAGTATTCTTTCAGTTTTACATGAGAAAGGGAGGCTCAGAGGGGTAATTAACTAGTCCACTAGAAACTGATGGAACCTGGTGGGGTCGACTCCAAAGCCCAAGGCTAAGAGGTGGCATTCTTGAGCCAAATCCCCCTAGTGCCCAGAGGCTGGGAGAGCAGATCCATGGGGCAACCCTGCCTGCCTTGACCAGGATGCTTAGGGCCTCCCTCCCTGCATTCCCCTTCACTGAAGCCAACTGTGAACTCATGCAGAAGTCCAGAAAGAAAATGGAAGCTATGGAGAAAGAGCCTGTGAGCTAGGAATGGTGGCGGACATCTGTAATCCCAGCACTTGAGAGATGGAGGCCAGAGGATCAATAGTTCAAAGCCAACCTCGGCTGCATAGTGAGTTCAAGGCCAGCTCTGGACTACATGAGGACCTGCCAAGAGCGGGAGGAAGGAAGGGAGGGGGACAAAGAGCCTGAAGCCTTCCTCCTAAAAGCTGCCTTCTAGCGGTAGGGGCCCATAACCACATCAAGAAGAGCACATCTGTGTTGGAAATCAAGTGGGGCGATGGAGATGCAAAGGGAGAGGTGTGCAGAGTTGGTCACCAGGGAAGACTTCCCAGAGTATGTGACATTTAGCTGACATCTGAAGCACAGGCAGAGCACTAAGTTTATGTGCCAGGGTTCAAATATGTTTATCAACCTATCTAATGCTACCGTCAGCCATTTTATCTTTTCAGCAACCTTGGGTAGCCAGAACTGTTATTGTTACTGTGCACAGAGGAGAAAACAGAAGCGCAGAGGAACAAATAAACTCTCTGGAAGTTCCAAAGCTAGTATGCAGCAGAGCTGAGATTCAAACCCATTGAAGTGAAATATTAAACAGCTGGTGGCGGGTAAAGGGAATGAGCCACTTCTCGAAGCAGAAGACCGTATGTGGACATCAAGACGCCTGGTGCAAGTAGGCACTAAGACAATAGAAAGATTGGTGTGTTCGGTGACCACAGGGTAGCCCGTGTGGCTAAAGCAGAAGCAGGGAGGGAGAGAGGAGAAGCCTGACAGTCACGTAGACCTCGAGGCCTTGCCTTAGAAATAGAATTTCATCCTGAGGGCCTCAGCAAGGGATTGAAAGGTTTTCAGTGGGAGAACAACATCTTCCAATTGATGTTCTTCAAAACTCACTCTGACTGTTGTTAAGGAAAAACAGCAAGGAAGGCACAGGGAAACTCATTATCTAACTGAGTAAAGACTTGAAATGCTTATAACAGAATTATATCATGTGAGAGGGGAGAAATCAGTTTCTGTGATCGTTAAAGTTAAGACGCCTGCATTTCAGATCACCTTTAGCAGCAGCTTAGGAGTACCTCTCAAACCAGTATGGGAGCCAGGAGAAGGACGCTTCCTCACCCCTCAGATCCACAGCACTGGCTTAGCCAGCTGCGGGAGGGCAGAAAGCTAGGGACCTTTGTTATGATAGGACGAAATGCTTATGACCAACATTACACATGTAATTTGGAATGAGATGGCATGCCTATAATGCTAGAAAAATGAGTGGAAGGAGCCAAAAAGATGAGCACGCGTTGTTGCTTGGCACTGCTTTTAGAAAGATACCACAAGGAAGAAATTGGCAAGTTTGCAAGAAGAGATAGGCAGAGCGTCCAGAAAATGGATGTCCTTGGGATTGGAAAAGTAACTTAGATATCCAAAGAACAGCCAGTGAGACCCAGGGCCTCTCAAAATCTGCCTGTTGAGCTAAAGATTAAGGCCTCAAAGTCACCTGTGGCCAAGTATTGTCTTAACAGTGTTATGGTCTGTCACTTCACATGGCCTTGGGGTAACTTTCATTGTAAAATAGAAAGTGATGGGTTGGGTAAGAATGACAGAACAGTCAGCAAAGGAGTTCTGGTGGTGACTAATGGCCTCACGAAAGTCAGGTAGACCTAAGCCCAGTAAAATTTTAGAGGACTTGTATCACTAACAAAACTACAAGGCTGGTCTGCAGAAGCTGGTGACTGTTCAATCCCAAATCAGCCTCCAGGGAGAACAGGCTCTCAACAGCTAATTTGGTCAAGGATCTGGGAGACACAGGACAAGAGGGTCATCTGCCCAGAGCCTCCTCCACAGTTCCAGAGGGTGGGCCTGGGTAGAGCCCACTAGCTGTCCACACAGCTGGGTCTCATTCCTTGGTCCCTGCAGCAGGGCATGAGGAGGGTGTCCATACATCTGAACTTGTATCTGCATAATGTGGGCAGCAACAGTACATCCTTTCTACCTTATTTGCCCAAGAGGAAACTCCTTCCATGGGCTTCCCCTCCCTCTGGCTGGAAGAACAATGAACAGACCACGAGGCTTCATGTTCAAGACAGTAGTACCACCATTAATGGGGGTCCCCAAAGACCACACAGAGCTGAGGTGTGCACCAACTAAAACATTTTCCTCAGAGCTATCAGAAAACTATTGAGTATTTTAAAGCTATTCTAATTTGGGGTCTTTATATCAGCTTGGCATTATCCTAAAAGAATCATGAGATGTCCAAATGGAGGTGGCAAGTGAGGATGGGGTTCAGGGGAGATTTGTGGGCTTGGGGTGGAGTTGTCAACACCGGTCTGAGAGATTACTTTTCAGATAGAGGGCTTGAAGGCTGAATAAAGGGCTTAACAGTTATGAACCCCTGCTCCTCTTACAGAGAACCCAGGTTTGGGTTCCAGACTGGGAGAAGGGCCAGCGATGAACTCCTGAGGAGATGGCTCAGCAAACTGCTGATTTAAGCGTGAAGACCTAAGGTGGATCCCCAGAGTCCACGTAAGAAAAGCCAGATGTGGTGGCACACGTTTGCAATCCTAGGACTGGGGAGGTGAGGACAGGCAGGTCCCTGGGGCTCAGTGACTGATCACCCTATGCTAGTGGGTGAGGTCCAGGCCAATGAAAGAAACCAAGAGAATGTGTCAGAATCTGAGAGAGGGGTTCTCACAAGAAGAGAGAGTCTGGAGGCCCGTCCGAGCCTGACTACCAGAACCCACTGTGTGGCCTTGTGTGAGTGACTCGTCTGTTTGCCCACAGATGTCTAGGCTACCTCCACAGTGACGTGTGGTGCCCTCCCTGATCACCCTCCATAAGGTGTCCCTCGGTCAGTCTAGAGCCTTTTACTTCGAAGCATACTCATCTCCATCTCAGAGTCTCCATATCTGCGGACGTCTGTGTCATTCCTCTCCCACTGGCCTGTCAGCCCTGGTCGCCACCTTTCTCCAGCTTCCCGCTCACTCTGCCCTGCAGGTTCTGGCAGGCCAGCAAGAGGACTCCACGGTCTCTGTCAAGTCTTCCTATCTAACAGGAAGCTGCCCTAGATGACCCCCTCTCCAATCCTAGGTGGGGGGTTTCCCATCCTGGCTCAGGGCAGAGAAAATAGGAAGAGAGGTTTGTGCTTCACTGTAAGCATCCCAAATTAGCCATGAGGTCATTCTCCTCACCCTAGGAACTGCTCACAGAGGCCTCTAGAGGATGGACGGAGAGAATTCTTCCTCAAACACCAGGGCTATAGTGTGGTTGGCAGGCAGTGATTTCTCAGTTTGCTTGAGGCCCTGGGTTCCATTCCCAGCACTATCAAGAACAAGGAACAACAACAAAGTAACCAGAATCTAACTCCCAACCTCCCTGTCTCCGGTCCTGCACTGATCCATCCCATCTGTTACTATTCTTCACCTCAGGCTGGCTCAAGAACTAACCCCACCTTAGAAGGTCTTTGTGCAATATCAATCCTCCATCCCACTTTCAAGAGCCAGCCGAGGGTCACTATCAAGTCTGGAGGTCACACAGCTAGATTCTAGCTCTCACTCTGCCAATGGATTTGATCTGTGACCTCGGTGACATCAACTCTCAGATGCATAGCCAGAAAGCCTATGGTGTCTGGGAGCCAGTGGTCTATGTGAGCAGCTCTCCAAAGAGAGCCCAGCATCTGCTAGCATCAAGTCCAAGTCTCTTCTGACATGATATACTGCCTGAGCTTTCCCAGACCTCCAGCTTGGTGGAAGAGCTGTCCCGAGGACTGCTACCATCTGGGGACAATTGACCTTTTGTTCAATGGAGCTCCGTCTATCCAGCGTCCAAAAGCAAAGAGGCCAGCACCTGCTTGTTTGATTGGTTTGTGGGGAGTTTCTCTCCCAATTGTATGTCTGTGTATGTTTTGCACATTGGGGGCATATGTATGCCTATGCATGAAGAGGCAAGAGGCTAACTCAGGAGCCTTCCACCTTATTTTTTTGAGACAGAGTTTCTCACTGGCACCTGGGCTCATGCTTACTAGCCAGAGAGCCCCAGGGGTCCTTTCTCTGCCTCATAGTCTAGAATTACAAGCATATGCCAACATGCCCAGCTTTTCACATGGGTACTGGAGATCAGCCTCATATCATCAGTCTTGCCTGGTACTTTACGCTCTTTAAGGACTGAGCTAACTCTTCAACATCAGTTTGAGTTTTGGAGTACAGAGTCTCATGTAGCCTAGATTGACTTGGAGCTTGCTGTAATCAAGAATGACCTTGATCCTCCTTGTGTCTATTTCCCAAGTACTAGAATTATAGGCATGTGACACCACCCGCCCCCCAGCAAGGTCTTCTGCTCTTTCACAGACAAGGTGGGGTGGTGAGAAAATATGGGGTGAGGGGCGGCTGGGCACTACAGCTGCCCACACTTTGGGTTTCTGATGCCCACTGGGTTGGATTTGCAGGGGTAGGCTGGGAGCTCTGGCGGAGTCACTGGGGTTGGGGTTGGCCATTAACGAGGATACTGGACAGTCATCTTCTTGTCAGGCTGTGGTCATGGGTTTACAAAGGGCACAGAAATGTGGTCATTTGAGCATCTATGATGCACCTGACTCTGGACCAGCTGTGCTTGGTGCATTGCCTACCTCATCTAAGTCACCTTCTCAGACTCCTCTGAAGAGTCCTAGTACCATCCTCACTTTATAAATGGGGTCTCACGAGCTTGGGAGTTTGCCTGGGCCACCCAATAACGCAGTAGGATCTCAAAGCCAGGTCTGCCTGACTAAGATGCATGCTCACTATCTTCCCCAACCCATTCTGCTGTCTGTGCTAAGAAAAACAGCACCAAACCAGAGGTCAGATGCCTGGGCTGCAATATCCATTCCACTACCCCCAACCTGTGACCTTGAACCCATTGCATTTCTCAGCTCTCATCTCTGAACTGCAGTTTCCCTGTCTGTGGGGAAGCCACTGCTGGATTCGCTGAGCCCCTCTAGGACTGGAATTGGAAGGATGCCGGGAAAAGAGGACTCATTCACAGAAGTGGATGTTTCCTTTCTAGTCAGAGTGGCCAGCAGGCCCAGCTGTGGCTGAGGGAGGAATCCCCTCCACAGAGGGGCTTCTGAGAGCAACTGGAGCGAGACGGCAGTATACGGGGGGGGCGGGGGCGGGGGGCTCCTGCGGTCAGCGTCTCCACTGTCCCCGCCCACACCTTGACTTTGGGCCAGAACCAGGCTTTTAAAAAGCTGCCATCAGTTCTCCAGCTGTGTACAGGGCTCTGCTACCCAAGGGGGCATATGAGGGTCTCAGGAAGTCAGGGCCAGGCCTGGGAGGACATATGACAGCAAGAAGACATGGATCCTCCTCTGGTTTCCCTGGGTTCAAGTAAGAGCGTCAGGATCTTTCCAGCAGCTACTACACTCCCTTGGCACAGACCCGCCAACAACTACAGCCTTGGTCAGCTGGTACATTCCGCCCCTAACCCAAACCTTCCTAGAGTGGGTCTCAGAGATTCAGGCACTCACTGGGACAGTGGGACCCTGTTGTTCCTGATGTACTGTCTGGGTCAGTCTGAACTTTGGTTGTTTCTGACCCAGCTACATCTCTGGCAGGCAAGCAACAGCCAGGCTACTTTGGATGGTCCTGCTGCCCACCCCCAGCCCCGCCGTACCCTCCTCTTCCACCCCACTGGGTGCCTGCTCCACCCTGCAGCGGGCCCTCACACAAAGCCTGTGACTTCAGCATCCTACCAACTGCTGCTCCTCACTCAGAATTAGCTCGTCCTCTAGAACAATCAGGAGCATAAAAAGTGCTTTGATAATTTGGCTGGAGGGTTGCCATGACAATCCCCGGCAAGCTCCAAGAGGGGGTGTCAGTGTGCACGGGAGCTTGCAGGCTGGGAGGGAGGCTGAGAGGCAGAGGGCAGAGAGGCATGGGAAGACAGAGAGATGGAGGAGGAGCCGTAAGTCAGACCCTCTGCCCCCAGCAGGGCCCTTCAGCTAGGGATGAGCTCACAGTCCAATCTGGGCTTTTTGGTCCCTGGGGCAATGGGACCAGCTGCTGGCAGGCTACGGGCCGGCATGGCAGCACTGTATCCATAAAGATGTGGCCTGGGGAACACCAGGCTTGGGGTTGGGTGGGACATTCTTGGGGAATGCAACCCAGGGGACCGTCTGAACATCGCACCCAGCCTATGGCCCAGCTGTGCTTGTGGTAGTAATGAGGACTTCAAGCCCTCTCTAAGGCCCTTCCCACCACATCCCCAGCCCAGATCTGGGGCTCTGTCCTTCCCACAGGCCTGAGTGTTCCTTTCTGAGACCACAGGCTTGAGAATCACCGTGTCAGGGATAAGATGCTGCACAGTCTTGAGCTCTGCAACATGGTTTCTCCTCTGTGACCTCAGCAAATCAATTATCATCTTTGTTAACTTTTGAGATGAGGCCTGAGAATCCCAGAGAGGAGAGAGAGATAGACCAAGTTCACACAGCAAGCAGCAAGGCAGGGCAGAGTCAGGATGTAGCTCAGCCCTGGATTTCACCCCAAATCTCACTGCTTCCTAGGAGGATAGGATTATATCTATCTAGCTTCACTCCCTGTATACCCACAGGGAAACTGACACCTAGGGACTTGCTCCGACTAGTAAGCATGAATCCTGGACTCACGACTTCCTGAGGCATTTCTCTCCCTCGTTGAACCAGAGACAAGTCTTTCATAAAGCAAGCTCCAGTGATGTTTTATGTCCCTATGTGAAAGTACATATCTCAGGAAGCTGAAGCAGAAGGATCACTGCAGTTCAGCAGATTGGGACAGCCTGGGAAACAAAGATCCCACTGAAAGAAGAGCGGGAGGGAAGAGAACAGGAGAGCAGAGGAGGCAGACACTGCCTGGGAAGAGAAGTCTCTGAAATGTCAGAAATCTGAGCAGAGAGGGGCCTGGATCCAGGACCACAAACGCAGACTGTCAGAGGCTTTCCCAGGCAGGATCAAGTCCCTACTCTCTATGGAAGCCCTGCTATGTGACTGTGACAAATCACCTGGGCTCTCAGAACCCCCGGGGCTCTGCAGCTGTCCCGAGCTGATGTGAGCAAGGGTGTGGCTACTGAGTTGGGAGCCCAGGAAGGAACCACCTTTCAAGATCTGGGTGGGGCAGCCCTGGACCAGGAGTCCCTGATGACAGCACTGTGCCCAGCTCACTGTGGTCTCTAGCTTGGTAAAACTGGCCTCTAGTTAACTTGCTATGGGGTGGGCCCTGCAGACACTGGCTAACACAACTTTCACGTGGCCTTGGCCACCGCATGGTAGTAAGTACCAGTAGGTTGTGAATTCACGGGGGAGGGTGGGCTCTGGAGGCAGTGTGCACACCTGTAGCTCCTCCACCTGGAGACACCTGCAGCCCGCAGCCCTGTGCCACCAGAGGTCAGAAGCCAAGGTCTGCAGAGGCAAGGGAGCCAGGTTCAGCTGCTGGGACCATGCAGCCTCAGGAAATGGAGACCACAGGCTGCCAGAGCCGGAGAAGTGTCCAGCACTACTTGGGCACTACTCTAGACTATGTGGCTTAGTGGGCCACAGCCAAAATCAAAACAGAACACAAAATTCCAGAGTAAATGCATGCCAAGGGTTATTTCACAAAACTGTTTTTTCTTGTGAGTTTGTATGTGTGTATAAGTTTGTTTCCTTTTTATTTAAATAGGGTCTCTCTGTAGCCTCAGCTGGTCCTGGAACTTATGAAGACCAGGCTCATCTTGATCTCACAGAGATCTGCCTGCCTCTGCCTTCTAAGTGCTGGGTTTAAAGACCTATTATGCCACCATGCCTGGCTAACTTTTGTTTTCCTCCTTTTAAACTTAGGGTTGTCATTAAAAAGCTCTTAAAGTCAGGCATGGTGATGCATGCCTTTAAACCTAGTACTTGAGAAGCAGAAACAGGCAGATCCCTGTGAGTTCAAGGCCAGCCTGGATGATACATCAAGTTCCAGGCTAGCCAGGGCTACACAGTGAGACCCTGCCTCAAAAAAAACAAACAAATAAAAAAAGTCTTAAGACTAATTGTTTTCCCTATCATACAGATGGGGAAACTGAGCCCCAAGATAAGGCTTTGCCCAGGAGCGTTCCTGCAGCCAGGACACATGCTGGACTTCTTGCTATCTATTCCCTTACACATTGTCTGACCTGTTAGCTGTGGCCTAGTATTGTTCCTAGCCTAGATGGGGAAGAAGTTGAGTTGAGGACAGGGTGGGAGAGGGCACTGTGTCTGGCTGCGGTAATAGAATGTTCCCAGTCACCCTCCTGTTAGGGCTGTTCCTTCCCAGGCGCCATCACTGCTGTCCCTACTCCTAGTCTCTCCCCGTGGGAACACCAGGGCTTGGTTTTCTCTTGGCAGGGAGTCTCTCTCCGTGTCTCTGTGTATCTCTGTGTCTCTGCATTTCTGTGTGTATATGTGTGTGTCTGCCTGTCTCTGTGTGTCTGTGTCTGTGTGTATATCTCTGGGTGTGTGTCCTCCATATCAAGTACTGGTTTGTAGAAGAGCTGCAGTGAGGCAGACTGACACCTTCCCCTTAGTCCTTGCAGCTGGTTTACAGGCTCAGACTTACCAGAGGCCACATAGCCTCTGGGAGGTGCTGGGACAGAACTAGGTCTGCTGGACACTGACCTCTTCACACGGCCTGCCCAGCAGGTTGCTGAGAGCCTGCTGATGAGGAAAGGTCCACTGCAATGACAAAGGATCACTTACCCCCAGGAAGGAAGAAAGTCGGAAAAGTGTCATCAAGCCCTCTCCTGTTCGGACTTTCTCAAGAGAAGACTTTTATCTTTTTATCTGCTAGTGGAGTTGTGGAGAGGAGCTTTGTGGGGTAAACGTAGAACTTGATGTCTTTCTCACCGCATCTATATCTGCTATTGCAGAGAGCACACGCTGTCCAGCTCCTGGCTGTTCCCTGGGGGAGGTCTGGAAAAAGCAGGCATTCACCTTCTGTAAGCTGGCCTGGAGCTTCCTCCCACCCAATGACTTAGCAGGGCCAGTGGTGATCCTCCTGTGGCTGCAAGACCCAGCCTGCTTGCAGACTAGCTCCATGAGGGAGGGCAAAGTCTGGCTGGCCGGGGAGGGAAGCTGAGGTCCCAGCCAACAATGCTCCCAGCAGGAGTCACGTGTCTGTTTTTCTCTTGCTCAGTGGTAAGGATGTCTGTCCCCAGCACAGGAAGCTGGCCCATCTGCACACCACCCCCAGAGGCACCCAGCCGAGCTACATAGCACAGCTCGGCCTGCTGCGGCCTCCCCAGGTCGTCCCTTCTCACCTCACCCTAGTCTTGTGTTAGTGACTTTCACAACTCTGTCATCGGACTTTCTGACAGAAACAACTCGAGGCTCCTGGCTTCAGAGGCCAATGAGTCCATCATGGTGCGGAAGGCCTGTTCACCTGGAGTTCATGGTGGCTGCAGGATGTGGTGGGCACTCCTCACATCATGGTGGACCAGGAAGCAGAAAGCAATGGAAACAACCTTCAGAGGTTGACCTCAGTGACCTACTCCTTCTAACTTGACCCCTACCTCCAAAAGATTCCACAGTCTCCCAAAACAGCTCAAGGAAGCTCCTTGTCCCTTCCAGGCCCATCTTCTCCTCTGTCATCTCACTCAGCTCAACACTCCCCACACACAAGCCACACCCTTGCTCATGTGTCTTTCCACCCACTGCCTTTTCAAAAAGTCCTCCCCGTTCTCTTAAGTGCCTCCTCCACCAGGAAGCCCTCCATGACCACAACCTCACATTACATTGTCTTCTGCCAACTCCATTCTCAAAGGCCCCTGTTTCAGGGTTACTGTAGTCTTGTGGTTCTTCAACTGTAGGTTTTGTTTTCCCAACAAATGACACAAAATACAGCAACCATCATGCTAATTCTGACTGCAATGTTTTGAGTCCTCCAGGCCAGCTGAGGCTGCTTTTCCTTTACGTAGGGAAGTGTTGTAGAATGTGGGGCTTGACACACAGCTACTGGATGCTCAGTTTCTCAGATGTGTCAGAGGAGCAAAAAGCCCCATAAGATTAACTGGTCAAGACTATAAAATCTCTAGTTTATCTACTGGAACACCCACCTCTTCAGTTCACTGATCAGTGATCTTGTCAGAGGACCGCCCCTAGAAGGGAGGTCTACCTTATGTCATGCTAAACAGAGGGGTGGAATACCTGGTCAGTGAGGTCGTGAACTTTTCCCGCCTGGAATCCCACCCCGTAGAGCAGTGCTTCTGGACCCTGCCACAGGAACCTGGCTCTCTGTAAGTCTCCCTGCTTTTCCAAATTCTTCAGGAAAACATAATCTCTCTTCTTCATATCCCTCCTCTAAGCACGCTTTCTTTAATGCTTTGGGCTACCCCGGCATCTAGCATGTTTTTACTTTAAAAGTAAAAGCATGTTTTACTCTAAAGCTTCCTTTCCACCTGCCATGTGGCTGACAGTCTGACCACCATACAAGCTCTAAACCTGCCATGGTTTCATGGCTTTTTGCCTTCTCTCCTCTATTCTCCTCAAGGTAGCTTCTGAGATTCCCAACTTGCCTGGCCTGAGGATTTTTCTTTACATTCGAATAAAATTGTCCTAAAGTTTCTGTTTGGGTTTATTCTTAAATTCTTTTATGAATGAGACTAAGAACCCTCTAGGCGACACTCTTCCCATTTCAGATGGGTTCACATCCTGTGGTAGAAGGATAAGCAGGTAGGTACACTTTTCTGGAAACCACTTGCAATATGTATTCAAAGCCTTAAAAATATGCATAGCCTTCAGCTCTGGGCCAGAGATCCCACTTTCAGGAATTCATTGAAAGAAGCAAATCACAATTATGCTCAACAGCTGAGCTGCAGGATTGCAGCACACAGCCGTGCTGCTAAGTGGAGGAGCTGTGCCTCAATCTCTTCAGTTGTAAAGTGGTAATAAGAATAGTACCTTGGGGGCTGGAGGGATGGCCCTGTTGGTAAAGTGCTTGCCTGAGTTCAATCTCCAGTTAACCTATCATAGCTTCAGGACTCAACTAGGCACACCTGGAAGAGGTAACCTCCACTGAGGAATTTCCTCCATTGGATTAGCCTATGGGCATGTCTGGGGGAGCATTTTCTTGATTTCTAATTGATGGAGGAGGGTCTAACCCTGCCTCCAGGTCTTGCCTTGATTTCCTACCCTGACTTCTTTTTATGATGGATTATAACTTCTAAACTGAAATAAATCCTTTTCTTCTGGGCATGGTGGTGCTCACCTTTGATCTCAGCACTCGGGAGACAGAGGCAGGTGGATCTCTGTGAGATTGAGTCCAGCCTGGTCTCAATAATGAGTTGCAGGCCAGCTAGAGCTACATGGTTGAGACCCTGTCTCAAGAAAGCAAAAAAACCTTTCCTCCCCAAATAGTTTTTGGTCAATGTTTTATCGCAGCAACAGAAAGCAAACTAGAACACATAAAAGCCAGGTCTGGTGGCACACGCTCGGAATCAGTGCTGGGGCGGCAGTGGTAGAGGAGGCACAGGGCTCGAAGGCCAGCTGGTCTAGCCTAATCAGCGAGTTCCAGGCCAACCAGTGAAAGACTCTGTCTCAAAACAAACAAAAAACCAAATTGGAAGGCTTCTGAAAAATGACAGCAGAAGTTGATCTCTGGTCTCCCTATGCACGAGCACACGTGGCACCCACGTAAACATACACGATAGTGCGTCACCCACGATAAATAAGTCATGTGTTAATACATGTAAAGCACTTCACAAGGTGCCCGGTGCATCAGTCCCTCTGTAACGTGATACCTATCTGTTGTTCTTGGATTGAGTCTGATAAGGCCGAAGTGTGTGCTGTGAGCTGGGCCACCACACTGCCTCCCACTGTACATTCTCATGGTGTCCCAATCAGAAGCCACCAACTGCAAAAGCAGCATACCACGCACACGGACCTAAATATCCAGCACACTACCACCGGCAAACAGGTATCTGCTACACCGGGTGGACCCTCACCAATGCTGCAAAACAGTATATATGTCACACCAAGGTACACATGCAACTACAAATTCACAACTACAATACAGAGATATACTGAAGAATGTGAAGATTTGTCCTCTCTGGCTTATGAAGTTACATAAGTTACATTATTATCTTTTTAATTTCTTGCAAAGAACACACACTTCTTTGAGGTTGGGGTGCAAGAGAAGATAAGCACCATGCCGATTTGCTTCCATTGCCAGTGGAAGGGTTTCGTCTCCCTTTTATCTGCCCACTGCTGCCTCTGACAGTTTGCGGACATAAAAGCCCAGTCACGATGAGAGTTCCCGCCTGGCAATCTCGTTTCATCTTCTAGGCCGAGTTGCTCAGCACAGGCTTTAGAAAAGGCCTTTGAGCAGGAGGAAAACAATGGGGTGGCTCAGAGTGCATCTCTGCCTGGTCCATGGGTGACCTGCTTGCAGGGCTGACAGACGTCAATAAGTGACCTCAGGGGGAGGCTGCCGAGGAATCCTGGGCTCCAGCCACACTGGGTGCATTAGGAGACCAGTTACATGGGGAGCATGTGGCAGGGCTGCCAAGAGCGCGCTGAACAGCAGTGCAGGGCCACTTTGGCATCTGGGAGCTGGCTTCAGCTTGACTGTCAAAGGAGTGCTTAAGTGCAGTCAGATCTTAATATGATCAGCCTCACAATTTTCATTCTGGTTATCCTCTGGAAAGTCTCCCCACCCCCAACCTCAATGATTGCATAAGGCATGATGGAGGACACCCAGGGAATAAGGAGGCTCACGGGGCTGTATGTCCATCACAGGACTGCCTACCCAATACAAGGTTACCGTCGTGGTTAGCAGGGCGTGAGAAATGTACCTAAAAGAATTGTATTAGTAGGCATGCTAGTCAGGCACATGACAAGCATGGTGTCAACCCTTTCTTGTGGCTGAGCAGACTGAGTTTGGAAGGTTGACGTTGCTCCCAGGTGACTCAGGAAGAGCAGAGCTGGGGCACAAGTTCAGGCTGACTGGCTGAAGCTCTGTTCACCTTCCTCCTCACAAAAGCTCTGCAATGGTTCTGTCAAGAGGCGGAGCGGAGGAGGGTGGGACTGAAGGGTGTCAAGCTGCTCCCCAAACTTGCCCTTCTAGGCAACACTGTGACCGGAAGAGGCAAAGGCGAACCGGGGCCAGCCTTGACGGAGGCGCTGCTGCCACCCGCTGAGCTGACCAGTTGTGCAGCGAGGCAGAGGCGGGGCGGCGGGGAATGGGGGTCGGGGGTCCTCGGTAGCTGGAAATCCACCCGGCTGGTTCAGCGTGCAGACCATCAATACCACTCCCGGAAGGGAGCCCTAACACGTCATTCTGTGGCTGCTGTTTCCCTCCCGTGTCACTAAGTCACTCGGAAGTGGCCGATGAACCCTGGGCGGGCAGCTGATACCGTATTTACCCTGTACTGCCTCGTGCCCCGGTCGGTTTAGGGGGCTGAGAGCACTTGCGTTCAAGGGAGAGCAGTCCCCAGTTCCGCAGGCCCTGGGGAGGGGAAGGTACTGCGTGGCCGCGTCTTGAGCCAGCCTTCGGTGGTTTGCTGTTTCCCGGTCCTTCTCCCTGCCAGGGAACGGAGGCTGAAGGCTAGGTCTTAGGGAGGTGCTGGGAAGAAAGTGGGACTCTAACCCCGTGGTACGCTTTCAGAGGCAGCATTCCAGGAAAGCGCCCGAGGGAGCCTTTTGGCCTGTGTGAAAGGTGCGCCTCTCTAGGCCTGCCTGTGTGGTCCGGACGTGGGAACAGCCCTGGGCCATGCACCATCCCACACACTCCTCACCCGGGTGTGTGCGTGCGTGTGTGTGTGTGTGTGTGCGCACTCCTCACCCGGGTGTGTGCGTGTGCGCACTCCTCACCCGGGTGTGTGTGTGTGTGCGCACTCCTCACCCGGGGGTGTGTGTGTGTGCGCACTCCTCACCCGGGGGTGTGTGTGTCCGCGCGTGTGTGTCCGCGCGCACGTCTGTACGTGAGCGTGCGTGTGTGGCCTATCTTCAGAATCGCTCCTAGGGGGCTGGAAGGGAGCTGGTAGGGATCCGCTGGAGGCCCGGCAGGGGGGCCTCCTTGGGGCAGCCTGGGGAAGCGCAAGACGGCCACGCCCGCGGCAGGCCCCCAGCTGCGCCCGGTGCCGCTGGAGACCCAGGCGGCGGCAAGCTCGTCACGGTGCACCCACGCCCTTCCTGGTGGGCGGCTGATTGCTCCCGGTCACGCGGCCCTCCAGCGCCCGCGGCCCACGGCTTCCTCCCGCCTGGCCCGCACGTCTCCGCCGCGGGGAGCCTAGGCAGTGCGCTTCCGCCCCAGAAGCTCTGCCGCGCCGCCGCCGCTGCCCAGGCTTTCCCATCCACCGCACTCCAGAGCCTCGACCGGTTAAGCCCTCTAGGCGACTCACTTTCCCCAGGCCTTTAGAAAACATAACTCAGGGGAATGCTCTGAATTCAGATGTGAGGCAGTGGGCCCAGCAGCACACCTGCTCCCTGGGCTACCTTCTGTCCCCTTTCAGACATCAGGATTTGTCTTCCGAGTTAAGCCAACGGGGTCAGAGTTGAGGCCAAGGGTCTACTTGAGCTGACACATCATACTCCTGAGGTCTGAGAACAGGGACTGTCCCTGTGCTGAGTGACATCACTATTCCCAGGAGGGGGAATGATAGCAGAACACATCCTTAGGATGATGTCACACGCCCCTCTGCCAACTCAAAGGGGGCTGGCTGGAGAAGACTGGTTTTTGTCGTGCTGCCTTACAAAGGAAAAGGGCTCCCTGACTCACCCTGCTTCCTAGCTGGTTCTCTGACACTGCCCATCCCTAGTTCAAATACTAACAAACAGACTGGCCCAACCTGGGGATTTGGTCACAGGCTGGGAAAAGCTTTTGTAACACCCGTTTCTGTGACTACTAAATCAGCTGGGAAAAGCACACTAGACCCTGCTCCACGCTAATAAACATCAAAGCCATTTGCCTATTAACCCCCAGACTGAGGCATCTTTTCTACGAGCAGATTCCCCAGCACAAATCTGACAGGGGTCTCACGCGCATTTCTTCCAAAGAGAAAATGGGAAAAGGCAGTTGTAAACTAGTCCATTGGAGGGGAGTCTGTGGGTGGAACCATGTATAAGGATTTAACAAACAGAATGCATCACTATGGAAACAACTAGCTTTTTCAAAGGAACCGTTAAAAAATAAAGTAATCAAGACTTCAGATTCAACACTACAAGTGTTTATGACCAGAAAAGGCAAAGTGGGTCTTAAGATACTCTGCAGCCAAGAACAAGCTGCCAGAGCTCAAGGAAGAAGTATTCCCAGCAAGGCAGGAACCCATCATCTGTCAGGCTTTTCTCTAACCCTCCATGGGGAGCACTCTGCTCAGCATAGGCCTACTTAACTCTTTGAAGGTTATGACATGATTCAGCAACCTGTACCCATTATTAATAGGGTCCAGACTGACTTGCCAGGCAGCTGGGCAGAGTCAAAGCAGCCACAGAGGCAGCGGGGTATAGGAGCCCAGAGGACATTCATTTATTTTATTAGCAATGACCCAAACATGGGGGGGATCATCAGCTGAGCTACTGAACCTGGACCAAAGCAGAGCCTGTTTCAGCACTGGCTGAGTCACACTGTGCCCATATGCCTTGAGGCAGTGCCTATGGTCAAGACATTCCTAGGGTGCCGTCTGCTGGCTATAGTAATAGTAGTGATGCTGGTAAGAAGCCTCATTCCTAGTTTGAGCATCACCACATGGACTCACAGAGAAAGGACCACAGGGAAAAATTCACCCACCTGTGAAAGTTCCAAGATGTACCTGCTCAGACATGATCAGGAACCATTTGCCGGAGAGTTGGCTGAGACTGTTTCTAAATTTACCGGAAACTAAATCTGCTTTCCCTACACTGGGTTCCCCAGCTTAACAGCCAACGGCTTGCTGATCCAGTGGGCAGCACAGACTGACTAGAAGCTGCTCGTGTTAGCTGAGGAGAAATGAGACGCCCTGATGCACAACAAAGTAGAGGACACACAGGTGGCCTTGTGCTGGCTGTGGCCCGTGGCTCAGGTTCCCAGGGAGGGTCCCTCAGAGGGTTCTCCTTCAGTTCCACATGAAGAGCAAAAGGTACACAGGCTTAAGGATTCACCAGCTTTGATATCTGGCACCAACAAATTTCACAAGTCCTTATTAAAATGCTTCTTAGAGACTCAGGTTGGGGAAGATTAGAGATTGTGTATGAAAGCGCCTAAGACAGGGCCCTGCAGGCTGCTGAAGCTCACGGAAAAGGGCAGCTAACAAAAATAAAATTTGTTTTTCTCCACTCTACAGCTGCATGCTGGCTAACTCTGCTTTGCGTGTGTTTTGTGTTAGAAACAGCCCAACCCAGTAGGCCAGAGCTACAGCAGGCTGGAGCGGTAACTGCATATGCTGACCTTTGCCATGCTTGGTCTTTCTTGTCCATCCCTAAACTCTGCAGTTCTAGTCCATAGCAAAAATCTATGTGACACTTCAAAAGGATCTCATTGGCAAAAATGGACGGCACCTGTGGCATATGGATGGAGTCTACAGTAACAGCAAGCACCAAAAGCTAGGACTTGCTGTCTGCTGAAAACCCAGGTGGCGCTCAGCCTGTCTGCTGTAGAAGAGGAATCTGTCCCTCTGGCAGACAGAGATCAGCTACATGGCTGATGCAAAGGAGATCAACACCCTACTGTGGGTACCTACTGGAGACTGGAGTCATCTGCCAGGCCGCCCACTTGTGAGGAAAGGGGGGATTTCCCAGTGTCAGTTGTCAGACTCCTAATCCAAGCTGGCCGTACCACCCTGGCCAGGTCTTCTTGGCATTAACTGGAGAACAGCTGGGAACTGAATAAAAGGGCTTGTGTTCTTTGTGATTCAGACCTTCTTCCTAGAAAAGCTTAGTATGATGCTCAAATTGTATACAGGATTTTGTATTTCCTACAGAAAGGAGCCGCACACATTTTTAAAAAGCAAACACTGACAGAGGGTTCCAGAAAGCTTCGAGAACAGAGCCTGGCCAGGCTAGTTCCATCTGAGCTCAGAGTAAACTTGCCCAGTCTGTGGGACTCTTCCATGACTGTGGGGACCATCCATCTCCCAGTGTGGAATGGAAACAAGATAAAAACCAAGAAGGCATGTAAATTTCCTCCCAGGTGGGTAGAGAGAAACTCCAACACTTGTGTTCTACTTTTGGCCATTGAAATTCACTCTTTCTCTGGGATTTGAGTTAATCTAGCACACGGCTCCTGAGCAAGGAGATCAGGGAGACATGCTTTTATGATGTAACAAGGGGCAGTCATTCTTTTCTGAGAATCTTGTGACATCACAGACTAACCCTTTAACCTGGGAACCCATGAAAAAAGAAAATACTGAGTCAGAAAAAAGCCTTAGTCACCAGCTTCCTGAAATCGAAGGTGAAGAAAGCCATGTGGTCACCCAGGCTATTCCTACAGGACTTCTCTGATTCTCTCTGGCTTGGGTTTAAATGACTCAAGGAATTCTCTGGGGAAGCTCATCTTTGTGGAACAGCTGTCACCAACAGGGCATTTGTGGCTCTTCGGCCAGACTTTCAGCCTGTTT
The DNA here is from genome assembly GCA_035773235.1 of Eospalax fontanierii. NCBI lineage: Eukaryota > Metazoa > Chordata > Mammalia > Rodentia > Spalacidae > Eospalax > Eospalax fontanierii. The sequence goes on from CM069526.1 coordinate 21,352,232, forward strand.
CTCCTGACATCCTGTTACTTCTCCCTTCCAGAAGACAGCACTCTTTCCTTACACAGGGTACAGGTGCCTGCCTGACACACAGGAGTGTGCTGTCTTCTCTTTATTCAGAGGCCTATAGCCTTCTGATAGTACTCCAGGAAGGCTGACGGCTGGGAGATTCAGATCAATAGTTTTTGACCACGTAGCTTTCCATTACAATAACACATAAGCCAAGATGTTAAGGAGTCGAGGAAGACTTCAACAAAGCCCTGAGAAGCCACCTCTGTTTGGGTTTCAGCAGCTGTTTGCTTGCAGAAGGCTCCAGAGTTACCAACACATATTTATATCTCTACTTCACTAACGTCACAAGTAACAAACACGTGCACATTTCCCCAGAGGCACAAGGCCATTTATATTTTTTCAAATTAGAGGGGGAAGGCAGGAGCAAAACAGTTAATGGACCATGTCACCTGTGAGCATACCATAGGAGTTTTCAGTTTGTCTAATGATGACCCTTAATTTAGAGGTTTGTCTCAGTAGATGTGAGCAACAGGAAGCACTCAGGCTGTCACTCAGGAGGACTAGGACTGGGAAGCTGGTGCCACCATTTCCAAACAGCCACATCATAAGAGCTCATGGAGCAGCTTCTCAAGGGTCTTCAGGGACACGGAGGGGCCGCTGGGTCTCAGTGCATGGCCCTCTCTGAAGCGTCTCTGTAGAGATCTGCCATCACAGGGGGTCCCCTCTGGGGTCTGGATAAACGGTCCGAAAGGTCAGGTTTATTCTGGCTCCTCTTGAGTGGTACTCCTTGGGCACTCGGTGCTAAATGGAAATATAAATAGCTGACTGTAAATATATACACACATTTTTTTTTCAGTTCAAAGCGATTTACAACTTATTTATGAGGATATGGACATATTTCCATTTTGTCCCTGTTAAACTGAGTAACACTAACCTTTCTACAATCCTGTGGAAAATAATTCCTTCTCTGAAACAAATTTCCTGCAGATCCCACCAGTCTTCCCTTTGTGCTTGCCCCAAGACATGTGCAACTGTCCTGCTGCTTCTCCTCTCAGCCATGCCCATGAGTGACTGGACCTGGACAGGGGTGCTGGGTGGCCCAGCACAGTGGTTGCTGCTGCTGAGGTTATTTAAATGTAAGTTAATGAAAATGTTTGGGTTTTAATCACATTAGTCACTTTTTAAGTGGTTAACAGACACAGTGGCTAGTGGCTACAACAGTGGCCCAGATATCAACCCCTCTGCTCAAAGGTCTACTCTGATCAGCAGCTGTCTTTAAAACTCCATGGGAATGACAGCAGCTTACCATCACTTGTTCATCATAAGCATTTGCTTTCCCTAGATGCTCACTTGGTAATGAAAATTCCTTGGTCAGTTCCGAAGCTGCCTCCAGAGAGACAATCAATGGGTGCACATCCTTACCTGCCAGTCGGCCTGTGTGGCTCCTTCCATGATGAGCAGGGTCCCATGATCCAAGGGTATCTTCACTCTTTCCACATATGTATAGTCTCCATTCTCTTCCTAGAAAAATAGCATCTGGTATGCTGGACTGTTTGTGTGGCCAAGAGGAATCAGGTACTCCTTGGCCAGACTCAAGGGCTCCCATGTGGCTCTGTCATTTGGCAGGATAGCTGGGCCAGCTATCTCACCTCTTTTTACCTTGATATGCTTATCTGTAACGTGGGAAGAAGACAGTGTCTGCCACATTGGGCCACTCTGTGCTTTAGATGATGTGTGTGAATGACTCGGGGAGAGAAGAACTAATTCTTATTACGGTCAACTGTCATCGTCATCATGCAGAAAAGCCCATTCTGGCCTGGGGGGAAGAGGGGACTTAAAAGTCACTTACAGACTTCCTGACTTTGTGCTATATAGTGCTATATGATTCATGTCTTGTGGGGAAATGGCCTTTTAACAATGGCATGATGGGCTAAGTTCTGCTTCACCTGGCTTCGAATTATGCTAATGTACTAACTGGTAGCTCTGTTAAAACTAGTCACAGCTCTTCCCATGGCTACTCTGGCTGTTTTGGAGATGAAGTCCTGTTTCTTTCAGACAGGAATTCTTGCAATGGCTAGAATTTCTCAAAGGAGGCCTGACTTGACTAAAGAGTGCTGTCAAATGAAGACTGGCCATTTGATTTCTGTGCTTTTTAAAAATTATTTTATGTGTATGAGTGTTATACCTGCATGTATGTAAGTGCACCCCTGTCACACAAAGCCAGCAGAGGACAGAAGTGGACATCATATCCCCCGGAACTGGAGTTATGGACAGTTGTTGTTAGCTGACATGTTCATGCTGGGATTCTAACCCAGCTCTTCTGCAAGAACAGCCTGTGCTCTTAACTGCTGAGCTATTTCTCCAGTCCCTCGATGGTTGTGTTTTTGAGAATGGGTCCTAATTCCTGAACACAGAAGGCACACAACTCTTTCTCCTGGAGAGGTCAAGTTAGTATGTCCAACACTGCCAGCACAGCATACCTGTAAAGCAGTCAATGGATGGTTTGCTGCCTCATAGCTGCTAGCCAAAGTGAACAGCTTCTCAAGGCTCAGTCATGAAGAGCATGTGAGGAGGTGAGAATGGGACAGCCCGAGCTTCGTCATTCTTCCACTTCCATCCATTTATCTGTCTCCCTTCCCAGTCAGGGTTACATTTGGACTACCACAGGATTACTGCAGGACAAGTCTGTGTTTATCACTGCAGGGGTCTTTCTGAGAACTTAACTGTTTACAATGATTTCCCCAGGAAAATCAAAATCAAAACAATAATGAACTTGTATAAACACAAAGTTCCAGGGCCCAGCCCTTGGCAGTGATTTTGTCAAGGACAGCTGGAATTTTTAGAGGCAGAAGACATAAGCAATGTTTGAAACAACTTTGGATTGGGGTAGTTGATTATAAGAATGTCTGCCACCTTTTCTCTTCCAGGAGTAAGTGCCAAAACATTGACCTCTGCTCAGCCAACTAGAGTACACAGAGCCATGACCTGCCCATGGAAGCCCTCCTCCACCTTCATCTCAGAGAGCAAAAGTTGGCACTGGGAAAAAAGTATGCCAGACAAGAGATGAATGCCTTGCAGGAAGAACCATATCAACCATATCCCATCCCAGTGGAGGGAGGTCCACTGTCCATGAGATCAGAGGCCAAAGGCTCTTTAATGTCAGCTGTAAAGGCAGCAGTCAGTTCAAGTTCAGCTTGGCTAGAGGCAGAAGAATCTCTCCTGCTCACTAGATAACCAGGGAAGACATGGAGTGAATCTGTGAGACACTAGGATGGGAGAGTGCAATGAAGCATAGAGCAAAGACTTTACCAGCACATGGGGACAATTCTGGGATGAAGATCTTCTAGAACAACCACAACACAGGGTACGAGACGCTGAAAGCAATGGGAGAGAAGAGGTGAGTCCTGTCATGCCACCTGGAAACATGGAGCAAGAACCTGAGAGGTGTAGGAGAGGTCCACATGCAAGAGGGCACTGCCATGGGAGATGAGGCTGAAAGAGTCACCTCCACACCATGCCCCTGAGAGCTGACCTCTTCAAAGGACAGGAAGTCTCAGGTGGGCTACGAACACACAGCATCCAGAGAGCCACCAGCCACACTAAGAGTAAGTGAGGGGAAGCATTCACTTGGGGCAGGGGTAGATGCATCAGTCTGCAAAGGAGACAGCTGTGAGGTGAGGTCATTACCTCCCAATACCAATGGCTTGGAAAACATGTTCCTTATTGTCAGAGATGAACAGGAAAGAGAGCATGGGACCCACCAATACAACAGCGCTTACAAAAGTACCTTGCTCTTGAGGCCACAGTGGCGAAGACTCTAGTACTAGGCCTTAAGCAGGACCCAGGGAGACTTTTCCACTTAGGAAGCAGATAAACAGCCAGGAAGCTTCTGCACCATGTACAAAGGCTAGGGCGATACGGGAAAGCAGGGGTCACAGTGTTTAGAGAAGCATGTTTGCAATCATCAAGCACACCCCTGTAACCCTTCTGATTGACCAGGACTTTCTTCACAGCAAGACAAAACACACACTCTGCTTGAGATAAAAATTTCCATCCCTGACAGCGGGGATGGAAAGCTTTGAGAGACAGAGGCGCTTTAATGGGAGGATGCTCAGTTATACTTTGCTAGCTGATGCTGGGCTTCGCACACTCCCATCTGCTCTATCAAGATACTGCCCTTCTCTACATGCCTTTAAAAAGGGGCTTTCCGGGAGAAATGTTTGGTGTGTTTACTGTTACATCATCATGAACCATCACAGACAAGAGATTTAGGATTTGTCCTTCTAATTAAAAAGGTTTGTTTTTTGATATTTTCCTTCTAGAATACATAAGAAACTCTTGTAAGTGATAAAATTCCAGCTTTTCACTGTCTGCTTTCTTGGTCTCTTATCCAGCGTCAGGAGGGAAGACCTGGATAGTACTGCTCTTTAGAAACGCAGTAAGTAGATGCTAAGCGACTGAGAAAAAAGCATCAAGAACATATAGAAAACTACCTTTACTCTTGCTGTCAAGAGTTCACACAAGGTATCCCATATGTACAATTGCCTACACTTTACACACAGCATGAGCATTTTTCCTGACTTTAAATATACACTATTTCAGAAATGTTATCTAGTATTCTTCTGTGTGAACACATCTTTTCTTTAAACTCAAAACACTTGTCTCTGCCTGCTGAACACTGAGATTAAAGGTGTGTAGCCACCACACCCAGCAGTTTGGTTTTTAAAAAAATATTATTTATTGGGGTTAGAGAGATGGCTTAGCAGTTAAGAGCACTGACTGTTCTTGCAGAAGACCTGGGTTCGAATCCCAGCACCCACAGGGTGACCAACAACCAATTGGAACTCCAGTTCCAGATGATTCAATGCCCTCTTCTGTCCTCCACAGCTACTCCATGGTACGGGTGCACTTACACACATGCAGCAGCATAACACTCATACACATAAATACAAAAATAAAATTTTTAAGTATTTTATGTGCATGAGTGCTTTTCCTATATGTATGTAAGCGTACCTGTGTCACAAAGTAAGAAGTACCTGTCTGTGTTACGCAGTACCTGTGGAAGCCAGAAGAGAGGTGTCAAATCCTCTAGAACTGGAACTGAACCTGGGCCTGTAGCCAGTGGTTTTTTTTTTTTTTTTTTTTGATACAGGGTCTTGCTGTAGTCTCAGCTGGCTTGGACTTATTATGTAGACCCAGCTGGCCTAAGGTCTGCTTGCCTCTGCCATCTGAGTGCTGGGGTTAAAGGTATACACCACCATGCCTGGCTAGTTTTTTTGGTTTTTGTTTTTATCCCCTAAGGAATAAGGAAAAGTTATTGTCAGTAGATTGAGGCAGAGTATTACTAAATATACATTTAGGATCTAGTCTTCAAAATGAGATTTTGAGGCCCAAGAGTACGAATTTGAGAGTGAGGGGAAGGTGAGGTAAAGGCTGACTCCTGGAGACTCAAGAGTCTCTGATTCCCAGCCTCACCCCATGTTACCCACGCCCCTTTGTGTCGTCGTCCTCCACTGTGACCGCTCTGCTCCTGGTCTCTGCTCACTGTGAAAAGGAGGTGTGACATTTCTCTTATTCACCTATGACCACAGACATTTACCTTCTGTAAGGTATTTCTACTTTGTCACAGCAAGTACTGTTCTTATTTTCTGCCCTTTAACTGCATGTTATTTAACAGAGAACAGCTCAAAAGTTTTTAAGAGTCAACTCCACTGACCTTTCTTTGGCCCTCTTTCATGGTTTTTATGCTTAGAAAGGCTTTTCCCATCCTGAGGAAAGTTAAATATACAACTGCATTTCCTTTTGGGTTTTTTTTTTTTTTTTTTAAAGAGTTCACATTTTTCAGATTTAACTCTAACAAAAACATAAGGTTTTTGTTTTGAGGCATTTTGTTAGCTTTCTATGCCTTTTTGCGGGGGAAGAGAGGTGCTGGGTTTCATGCATGGTAGGTAAGCACTCTACCACCAAGCTATATCCCCAGACCCAATGCTTTCTCATAACGATCTCCAAGTACTCAGTGAAAGACATCCTGCTGGAGTTCTAGACAGGGGCAACGCTGGTGGTAGCATGTGGGCAGGAGGCCCGGCTGGCACTGCATACATACATCACTGGTAACTAACCCTCACTGCAAACCACTAGGGAGGTGATACTCATTTCTCATAAGCCAAAGGACCTTCAGGGAAAGGCTGGAAGGAGGCAGGGCCAACAGGTGAGCACAGACCTGCATAATCTAAAGCTAACGGTCATTTCGCAAACTGCTCTCCACAGTGAGCCCCATTCTTCAGGTCCTGCCATGTTGCCTCCTCTGATCTTCCCGGAGGGACACAGTGACCAGAAAGGAGCATGAAGAGGGAACAGGCCAGGAGTGACACAGCAGACAGAGGGACCCCTGAGGAGCCAGGCTTGGTGTCACCGGTCCTCAGTGCTGTCCCATCTTCTGGCTTTTCCAGGGAAGCTGGGAGATGGGTTATTTGAGATCTCCTGAGTCATAAATGTGGGCAGCTAATTCTGTTTCTTCACAAACACTGAAGGCTACATTCTGCTCAAGGCCGCTCAGTGGTGCTGCAGGACATGGCACGACTGTCCCCTTTTATTCCTATGCCAGCTACTCTAGCTGGCCCAAAAGCTCCCTAGCCTGTCATGTGCTGTACTTATCTGATTCCATCTCATCACTCCACATAGCACACTACTTATCGTCAAGTCTGTCTTCATTTTACCCATGACAGAAGAGGCTGTTTAAAGCAGAATATGTTTCCAAGTGCTCTTGGTTAATAGTGGGGCATCTCGTGTTTACATCCTCTCTGAGCTTCAGATGAGATGCTTAAGAAACCTCGCATCTTTTTTACTAATAAAATGCTTATAAACACAAAACACAGGAGGGCTGGAGAGGTGACTCAGAGGATAAGAGCACTGGCTACCCTTGTAGGGGATCCAGGTTCAATTCCCAGCACCCACATGGTGGCTAACAACTGTCTGTAACTCCAGTTCCAGGAGATGAGATCTGATGCCCTCTTCTGAGCTCCATAGGCATTGCATGACACAGGTGCACTTACGTACATGCAGGCAATATACTCATACACATTAAAAAAAAACACACAAATAAGCAGAAAGGGCAGACAAAATAAAGTGAGAGCCTGCTACCTGTTCCTCATTTCCCAAGCTCACAGGAAGCATGGGCAGGGCAGAAGCGCGCTTCTGTTCCGGAGGCAACAAGAAGGCTCCATGGCTAATGTGACCCTGGAAGCCCAGACAAGTTAGAACTTGAGTTAAGAAGGTTGAGCGTGCCTGGGCCAGCAGAGAGCTAGTTCAGTAGAAGAGCACCACACAAAGAACAGTGAGAACCAAGGCAAGCCTGGCAGACAATATGCAAACTGCACAGTCTTACTACAATGGGGTTTCCCTTGAGGCACTGTTCAAGCAGCAGCAAAGGTCATTCTGAGTTATTAAAGAGACAAAAATAGGGAGCTCAAGGTCACTCTGGGTCCTTGCACTCTGTTGACTGGATGGAATGTGCCATCCCGCTGCTTTGTGTATCATCTATTAATAAATTATTACCTTAAATTCAACAAATAGTTCTGAGCCATCTTATGCAATGAGCTAACACTGTTGGTTACCTTGCCTATACAAGGACAACAACAGCATCGACCCAACAAGATTCTCAAAAGAGTCAGGGTAAAGCACTCAGAACACAGCCATGTAGTCAGCACTCTACACTTATCTGCTGTCAGCATCTACCCTCGTTGGTATTCTTACCATCCCAAATAGAATCTCCAACACCTGAAGTCATACTTTTATATAAAGCCAATGGCCTACTTTACACATATAAGTCCTAGGCATCTCAGCATGTAGAAAAGGAACTCCTGGGGCTAGAGAGATGACTTAGTGGTTAAGAGCACTGATTGCTCCTGTAGAGGACCAGGGTTCAGTTCCTAGCACCCACATGGAAGCTAACAACTATAACACCAGTTCCAGGAGATTTGATGCCCTCTTTTGGCCTCTATAAGAATCAGGCATGAATGTGGTATACATACGTACACACATACATACATACAGGCAAATACTCATACACATAAAATAAAAATCTTAAAAAGAAAAGGAACTCCGTACAAAAGGACAAACTCAAATCAAGAAATCCCTTTCCTCTACCATCTGAGCCAACAGTACCTCTACTCACCAACCACTCCAACCACATCTGAAACATGTCTCAAATCTACCATTCCTCCTCCCAAGAGTTCTGGTTCAAGCTAGCAGCCTTCCACTGGACTAATGTTTTCACCGTCTATCAGTCTCCTACCCTTCACCTGACCTCAAACTGACATTCACATGAAGCCATGGTAATCTTTCAAAAGGTAAACTGGTTCATGTCCCAACCCCACTGTCACTGTACACAGAATAAAACCCCTTACTCTGATTCATGCATGAGCTGTGACTCCCAAATACTGTCTAACTCTTGGGACCATCTCATCTGTCACTGTCACTGCCACATCCCTAGAGCTAAGCACAGTATCTGACACAAAGCAGATGCTAAATTAATATCTGGTTGGAGGGGAGGAGAAAGGCAGAAGGGAGCTGGTCCTGAAAATACTACCTGGCATCCGAGCAATGGAGAGAACAGCAGGAGCAGAGACTGGAGCTGAAGGCACTCCCAGGGTTGGATCTGAAGAATGAACTCCACAGGCGCATACATTTGAATATCTGGTGGCAGTTTGTGGAGATGTAAGAGGTGCAGCTGGAGGAAGCACATCACTGAGAGTGCGCTTTGAGAGCTCACAGTCCGGTCCCACCTCCAGCTTGGCTCTCTGCTTCCTGTGTGTGCTTAAGATATGAGTGCTCAGTTTTCTGCTTTGGCTGCCTCCTGCCAGGCCTCCTTGACATGATGGATTCTAATCCCTCTGGAACTGTAAGATGAATAAATTCTTCCTTCTATAAATTGCCTTGGTCATAGTGTTTTATCACAGCAATAAGAAAGTCAGCAGTACACAGAAGAAAGGGTGCTTTTAGTATTCCTAAGATGTGATGGTCCCTGAGAGTAGGATGAGCTCCCGAGACATTGCAAGAATAGCAGGGAGATGGGGGCAAGAGGGTGCTGCGTGCCAGCGTTCTTCACGCTGAAACAGGAGGATTGTGGGCTCAAGGTCCAACTGGACTACACAGTAAGACTCTATTTCACAAAACAAAGAAAAGAGGGATGGGAGATGAGGAAAGGAGGCAAATAAAGGAATTAAGGAAACAGGACAGTGGTATATAGGCCTGAAATCTCAGCATCCAAGGAGCTGAAGTAGAAGGATTGAGAGTTCAAGGCCAGTCTGGGCAACAAACTGGGAAATGCTGTATCATAAGAGAAAAGCAGAAGAATTGAAATAATTTAGAATTTGTTTGATGAGAAATAGAGAACAAAGAATTGAAAATAACATACCATTAGCCTGACCAAGAGAATGGTGATACCATGAAGAGAAATGGACTGAGAAGCAGGTGGGGCAGAGTTTGCAGAAAAAACAATCATGATTCTAATTTTAGATCCTGAGTTTGGAACATTCATGACCTTTCATATAGAAATGTCTTGTGAACATGCACAAAGTGATGAATGTAAACAGATAAACTCGAAGCTGGAGATAAGAGATTGAGAAGTTAGTCAGCAAAGGCCAGCTGAGGCCAGATATAAGGAGCTCCTGTTTTTGCTGCTTAATCAAAAGCACACACAGTGCTACACTCTGGGGACACAGTGACAAAACAAGAGAGAGACCTCGCCCATGTGGTATTTACCATCAACTGTCAGTTTATAACCCTGAAAAACAGAGAAAGAGAATAGAACCAAAGACAAGGTCTAACATCCATATTTAATCCATCACTGAATATCAAGTAAAGAACCTCAAAGGAGATATAAGAAAAATACACAAATAACTGAGATAAGACAGGATTTCAGAAACAGGTAAGAGAAAGAAATGGCAGCTGACTTGAGTTTCATGCCTGCAGGAGATGGACACCAGTGAGCAGTACATGAAGACAGACGATAACAGAGGAGTGTTGATCTTAGAGAACGGCACTGATGTAATGTTAACAGTAGGGGGGCGGGCAGGTGTTTAAGAAGAATTAAGCTGGGAGGGAGACGAATAGAGACAAGTTGTTCCAGTCAGTCTCTGCCTCTCTCCATCTCCTCCTCCCCTTTCTTTTTATTTTCTCTTGGTATGTGAGAGTGTGAGTACAGGTGTCTGTGTGCTACAAGTACTTTGTACATCAGAGGACAATTTCCAGGAGTTGGCTCTACGTTCCACCTTGCTGAAGCAAGGCCTCTCTCGTTTCATTCCAGGCTAGGTTCATTCTGCTGCTTCCACCTCCCAACTCACTATAGGAGTGCTGGAATCACAGACGTGCACCACGTATCTGGCTTTTTATGTGGGTTCCGGGGATCAAATTTAGGTTGTCAGGTTTGCCCAACTGAGTCATCTTCCCTGGCTAGGGGTATGTAGCTTCCCTACCTACCCCCAAGGGGAAGAGGTGCTGAGGATTGATCTCAGGGCCTCAAATATACTCTACCAACTGAGCTACACCCTCCATCCCCAAATCTATACTTCAAAACCAAGAACAAAGGCAAGATACTAGAACATCTACAGGAATAAGCAGAAGGCCTTTTCAATATGGTAGCAGATATAATGGAGATTTTCCTTTAGTTCTCTGTTCCAGGGATCAGAAAGCTAGTGAAACTGCTTGATAAGTAAATTTTCTAACTGATTCAAATGATACTTGAAAATTTCAATGCAGCTACCTATGTACTGAGGGCAAATGTCCTTCCCTTGCCCTATTTCCTGATGCACAGCTATGTTAATGTCTGTTTAGGACAGTCCCCAGATGGTGGTGCTGCCTCTCCTGTGCGAGCTTGACTGGGACCTGCTTCGTGGGTCAGCCGTGCCTGCGCTGTCTCTGGCTGGGAAGCTGCTCTGATGGCACCGAAGCAGGAGTGCAGTAGAGCTCTGCAGTGAGAGACAGGACATGGAGGGAACAGAGCAGGGACCCCACAAAGTCATCTCTGCAGTTGTTCCGCTGACTCAGCCCACCCTGCAATAATGGCAAACTCAGCATCGATCCGGGAGAGTACTTTAAAACCACAAGTGGCTGTTTCTGAAATCAGACCTGGAAAAGCAGCGCTTTGAAACCACTGAGGTTATTGGTTCAAAACCAGTATTTGAAATTCACTTGCCATATAGCATTCATTGGGTTTGGGAGGCTCTGATGAAAAGAAGCAGAAGGGCAGACGGGTGCAGTCAGACATCATCCAACACCAGGCACAGCAGTGATCCTTGTAGCTGTGCTGTGGGACTTACCAGTGCCTCACTAGCTCACACACAAGGGTCTGGAGACTGGACAGCTGTTGGCTACAGCAGAACTCTCTCCAGGCATGGGAGGCAGATCACTGCCTTTCCTCCTCAACCAGACATGTGCAAGGAGGTTGGAATTTAGAGGGAAGCACTTGCTGATGGTGTTTACTGTTCAGATTTATTGTCAGTCTAGTATTGGGGGCAGGAAGTTACTGAACTGAAGGAAAAGCATGCCTGGCTTCATGCTCACAGCTGTAACCGTTCCAGCTGCCCAGGCTATGCCTTGGAAGAGTTAATGTGATGAGGATTCCATTCTCAGTAATGCACACTTAAAACAAGAAATGCAGCTCAAAGGAAGTGCTATCTTAAGACTTCCCTCAACACTACAGCAGCAGAAACAAAAGCCCTGGTCTTCCAAGAAAGAGAAAACAAACCTGCCCATGCCTGACACTCAGCCGACCAAGCACTACAGAGGTACAAGCTCACCAGAGGCAGACAACAAACTATTCCTGAATACAATCTGATCTCACACACACACACACACACACACACACCCTCCTGCAGCTTTCCACCATACCTTCTGGCATTCCTGTTCAGAAAGAACAAACCTCCCTAAACCTCAACCTGCAAGGACCTTCTCTGTCCCAGATGAAAGCAGGCCGTCCCCCGAACTTGCCCACTCCCTGAAGCCTTCTTATACAGATGTTTGGAGCTCTCAGTCTAGTGGAAGGCAGGGTACCTCCCGCTCAATGCATAGACCATCCTTCCCATGCCTCCTTAAAGATCCATTGTCCAGTCTGCCCCGCCCCCCCTTCCTTTTCCTTGGCCTAGAAGCAAACAGCATCTAACAAGCTCCTAACTGGCCTCCTTGCTCTGTTCTCGCTCCTTTCTAGACTTGGCTGAGCATGTGGGAAATGTGACTTTCAGTCGGGTCAAACTCTTCTTCTCAGCACATCTCAACAGCTTGTTAATGTTCTCAAACTCCTTCCTGAGGTTTGTGAGTACCTGCATGCCAGTCCTGCCACCTTCCAGTCGGGTCACCTGCTGTGTTCCTCAGGCTGGCTCACTAGGCCCCAGGGAAGGAATTCCTTTCTCGTCCTCAAAAGCACTAAGCCCGTCTCTCTGTTTCAGCTAGGCAGCTGTCCTCCAAGAAAATAAGATGTGAAAGATGACAAAATTACCAGAATTATTAGGAATAGCTCCTAGTATGGCAAAGGACAGAGAAACTCTACTACTCTGGCTTTAAAAAGTCAAGTCTGCAGATGCCACATTCAACAATGGCCTATCAGAAACATGATGAATTGATCCGGAAAGGGTAGTTCTAAATCCAGAAGTGGGGAAGGGGTGATGGCTCAGTAAAGTGTCTGCTGTACAACCCTGAGAACCTGAAAGAGGATTCCGATTATACACATAAAAAGCTGGGAGCGGCACCATGTGCCTGTAATACAAGCTCTGGAGAGGAGGAGACAGGGTCATTCCTGGAGCTTCCTAGACAGCCAATCCAGCCAAACTGGTGAACTTCAATTCAGGAAGAGACCCTGTCTCAAAAAATAGTGTAGAAAATGCTCAAAAAAGGTATTTCAAACTCTGATCTACACACAACGCACATACCCACCCAACATTAAAACTCCTAAATCTGGTGCTGGAAAGATGGTCAGTGGGTAAAGGCTCCTGCCACCAGCCTCACAACCTGAGATCAATCCCTAGGACCCACCTCTAATAGAAGAAGAGAATTGATTCCTGCAAATTGTCTTCTGATTTCCACATGTGCACCTTGGTGTGAGTGGTCATGCACACAGATACACGTACCGTACACAGAGTAAATAAACAGGATAAATAGAAAAACCCTAAATCCAGGAGTGTTGCTCATAATACAAAACTAGATTTATACTGGTGTGATGGCCATATACCTACAATACAACATTCAGGAGTCTGAAGCAGGAGAATTGAAAATTCCAGGTCAGCCTAGACTACATAGTAAGACCCTGCTTACAAACAAACAAAAACCTGGGAAATCCTTTGCCTAATTATTTCTACAGGGTATCAGGGTATCAGGGCATGGATTCCAGTTAAGACAAGGCTCCAAAGATGCAATGGCAACTCCAGCTCTCCAGACTCTCATCTGATGGGAGTCAAGTCCTACAGGACTACCTACCTTTACTTCTATAGCTCACCCTCAGACCCCACCTAAGACCCTCAGACCCTCACACACAGGTTTGTCTGCTCACTCACACCCTCACTTTCCAGATTATCAGAGGGGCCTGAGATAGTGTTCCAAAACCCGGTTATTATTTCTGATCCAGTAGGTCCCTGACCTCCGTCCCCTCCACCCTTGTTCTCACTGATGTACCCTTCCTTTTTCAGTTCATAAGCCACCAAGATACAGGTCAAAGATCAGAAAGCTGCTGATTACTGCCACCACCACATGGGAAACATTTTGGTGATTGCCATGAAGTAGCTACTAGCAAAGACCATTTCCATCTGTCAGGGAAGAGGAAGTATAAGAACACGAGTGAGAGCTTTTTCCCAACCTCAGGGGCAGAAACAGGAAGCAAAGCCTCATTTTCTGAATTTTATTAGAGAATGTTTTAATTATGTTTATCTGTGTGTATCTGTGTGGTGGTATGCACACATGTGTGCAAGTGCTTGCTGAGACCAGAGATATTTAATCTCCCTGGAGCTGGAACTGTAGGCAGTTGTGAGTTGCCTGACATGGGTGCTGGAACTGAACTTGGGTCCTCTACAAGACAGTATGTGTTCTTAAGCACTGAGGCATCTCTCAAGCCCCACAGACAATGTTTTAAAAGATCTCTGGTTACCAAAAACTTCTTCCAAGTGTTTCTTGTAACCTCTCCAAACAGATGCTACAATTAGAAGATAGGTTATTTGGAAGGTGGAAGCCTAGTATGATAGTCACCTGTAATCCCAGCACCGGGAGACTGAGGCAGGAGGACTATTAGTTTGAGGTTAGAGTGGGACATTGTCTCTCAAAACCTGTTAAAAAGGACTGATGACAGATGTAAAGTGCAGCCGTGGCAGCTGCTGTCTGACAGGGGGGCACAGTCACTAACTGAAACACAGCTTCGGCCTGCCCCTCTTCCAAGTTAAGCTCTTCAGTGCGTATTTTAGATCTGAGTATCTTCCTTTTTCTGAGGTCCTGGGAATAACGCATCAGTATTTATGATTAGGCCAATTTTTAAATAATCCACTATTCCCAGTACTATGTAACAAAACCATTTAGCAAAGGGTGCTCTCAAAGACTAAGTTAGACTTGCTTCACAGCCACCCCCTCTTGTGGGACATACATCCCTCAGAATGTACTTAGGAGGGGAGTGGTTAGAAAGGGACCCAGCATGCTTCAGCTAACTCATCTGGAGGTGGAGAGAAGCCCCTCCCATAGGCACAATTCATCTGATCAGGGAAAGAGCTCATCCATGGTAATTTGCCACAAAAACAAGGCTTTTGGCATCTAAACCTCTAGTGCATCACAAACTTCCTGCTATTATCTAATAACCCCCCCCCAAGCCATCACTGTTTCCATGGTAACCGACAGAGAAATAGCAGCCTGCCAAATGGCTTTTGTAGTTCCTTTTCCAGTTTGCTCTTCTGTATAGAATTAGAGTTAGATGGGAACAGAACCAGGCTAATCTTTGCAAACAGGGACATAATGTAGTTTGAACCCACTGGACACAAAAGGTCTCTTGGCGTGTGTTTGGTTAGCTTTCCCTTAGGACAGGAGAGACCAGCATTGGCCAGTCTCTGATTTGACCCACAACAAAAAGGACAGGGTAAATGAAAGAACAAGACCAAACAAGTCACTGTGCCCCAAATCTCTTACTGTCAACTAAAGGAAACGGTAGTTTAAAATCAAAATAAATGAGCAAAATTTGCCAGGCTTAGACCAGAGGATAGTGAAGGAAGAAGACTTGGCACCTTGAAAAGTTCTACATTTCATCTCTGGGTGAAGCACAGATGAAGCTAACTGCACTGACTCCATGAACCAGAGGAACTGGTGCACAGGGAACAAAGATCTCCTCACCAACCCAGCAAGGGGAAAACTGCTCGAAATGCAGTGCGTGACCCTGAGGCGGCTTTCAGAAGACCAGCAGCCTGAGACCGCTCAAGACGCCAGCCTGGAAAGCAGACAGCTGCTACAGGGGTGGGGGCGTTGGAATTTGTTAAAAAAAAAAAAAAGACTATTCCTCTTGCGGACTTTGTAGTACATGCCTGTAATCCAAGCACCAGGGAGACAGAGACAGGAAGGTCCAGAGTTCAAGGCCAGCCTTGACTACATGATTCCCAGTCTCAAAAAACAAAACTAAGACTATTTTTCTTTGAAAGTAGCCCCAAACAAATGCTTTTGTCCCAAAACTGCATAACTGTATGAAGTGCAGGAAATCTTTTGACTCTGTTTCAGATGAGAAACTGGTCTAGAGCCAATTCACCCTGTGTGCGTCAGATCTGTCCTGATGAGAAACTGACTCAAGTCAGACAAGTGTTAGCTTCTCATTTGCTAGGACAAATAACAGGAGTCTGAAAGATTCACTCCCACAACCTTTAATGTACCTCAGATGTCTCGTAAATTACACCTGACAGTGGCATTCTGAGACAGTCCTTAAGAGCATTAAGAGTCAGAGTCCTGAGGTCCCAGAGGGAAGACTTAATCCACACTGTTCAATGTGCACTTTTACTCGAGGTGCTCGAGTCGTGAGTCTTGTTCTCAGAGCTTTTACCTGAGTTTAGACAGAGAAGATAAAGATTTGCGATAGCCAGTTCCCTTCAGTCCTTCAGACACGCCTCCTTCAGAATCTAAAGACGCACGCGCTGGGGGCTGCAGACACAGCTCACTGGTTAAAAGCACTGGCTGCTCCTATAGAGGACTGCGGTTCAGTTCCCAGCACCCACATGGCACCTAACAACCATCTGCAACTCTAGTTCCAGGGGATCTGACACCCTTTTGGCCTCTGCAGGCACTGCACACAGGTAGTACATACATGCAGGCAAAACACTCATACACATACAATAAAAAATTAAAAAAAAAATGTATGCTCTAAGAAATATTCCCATGGCTGTCACTCAAAGGAAGGCTCTTGCATGGCTGGTTTAGTTACACTACTGGAGCTCCAGATTTTGGAGTCTGTTACTGAAGCCTAAGTGAGTTTTTCCAAAAGTTTAAACTTGTGTTCTAGTTACCTAAGAGTGGAACTTCTAAACTGTATTCAATGTGTGATTATAATCTCAAATACAGTAACATTCAATTTCTCAATCTTCAACAAAAATCAGAACTAAGAGTATACACAAGAATTGTGCCAAATTCAGAGTTAAAATCAGGCCAGAAGCCAAATCTTTCTAGAGCCAGTAACCTGTGGCTCTGACATGTTTATATTTCTTCCCAAACCCATTTCCTCAGCCAACTTTATTTTAAGACCTCAGATAAATTTTCTTACTTATGGGATGTACTATGTTTCCACCAAATCAGCTTCACAGTTGGAGCCCA
The DNA here is from genome assembly GCA_035773235.1 of Eospalax fontanierii. Taxonomy (NCBI): domain Eukaryota; kingdom Metazoa; phylum Chordata; class Mammalia; order Rodentia; family Spalacidae; genus Eospalax; species Eospalax fontanierii. Next base: position 21,369,041 of record CM069526.1, read on the forward strand.
GAGTCCCTGCTGCTGCTGCTGGACACTGAGGGGACGTGGCTTCGTTTTACAACGTTATGACCTGTGCTTCCCCTAGGTTCCTGCAAACAGACTCCAGGAAGCTGAGAAAAGAGAGCCTCAGTGTGGGCAATCTTCCCCTTAAACAGATTGGCACCACATGGTCACTCCCCAAAACAGTGCTGTCCGTGCTTGCTGTTTGCTGGTCACACACATATATTACCCTTCAATGTAACATGTATACTACCAACACATTACTCATATTTACCATGTATTGGGCTTAGTTTTGTTCTGCTTTGTCTTTGGTACAGCTGACAGAATCTGCACATGCTAGACAAACACTCTACTACTGCACTGAGCTACAGCCCAGTTCTGTGAGAGTCTTTCTAGGAGAAAGTGAAGAGTTTTGGCTGCTGGGAGGGAGGAAGAAAGGGTATTTCTGGGTACCAAAACACTACTAATGTTTAGTAGTTGGGAACTACCTGTGCACTGCAACTAACTACCTAGAAAGTACACTTTGGGAATTCTTAAGTTCCCATCTATAAATAGGCCCCCAATTTTTTTTTTCAAAAGGAGGTGGTGGTTCTTCAGCAGATAAAGAACCAGTAATTGAAGACTTAATTACTTAGCAACAAAGAAAATAACTGTGAAGAATGAAAGGCTAGGCCTGTATCAATGCTTGCACATACTACAGATGGGTGGAGAATTCCAGGAGGAAGGAACGTCAGCATGGGGAAGGAGCTCCAGAAGAGGACCACACCTTGCTCATCCAGAGACCTGCCTAGAAAAGGGCTGATGCTCCACCTGTCTGGTTTTAGAAGTGGGCTTAGACTTCAACAATGAGGTATATATTGTTCCTCTGCTATCTATAACACAGTAGTCTTACTAAAGGCAAAAAGATTTCTTCCTGTGTGGCCTCAAGATCTGAGTAGGGGCGGATATACAGAAGCAAAATCATTTGTAAAAGGCTACAGCCAAAGCTGGGTAGTCTGATTCCAAGTCCTACTGCTTGATACATGAGAAAGCAGCTGAGAACACACTCATGGTGCTCATACTGACGACTGAGAAGCCCTGCCAACGACAGGAGTTTATGTGCAAACAAAAGCAAAGAAAACCTTATCAACGGAGCCTTATGTCACATGTCAAAGTAACTCAAGATGCTGTGAATGTCATGCAAAGAAACTAAACTATACTGCAGGAAGCCAACCTGGTTAGGTTAGGTCTGCTAACTGTATTCTTACAGAAGTGTGTCTGATAAAGAACAGACAGAAGCTCTATCAGTGAGGTGGCCTGAATTAGGTCACATTTAAAATACAGCTTGCTGGCCCTCCACACTGACTAGACCTGGCTTAATAACATAAGCTGAATAATCAGGAACTTTGGTTAGGAAAAAGTAGGGACCCTGGAAGCAAGATGAGTTGGTGACATTTTCTCTCCTTGGAGTCTGTACTATCTTTGTCCTAAGGTACACTTTTGATTTAAAAACAGCAGGGATGGACTTGGGGGATCAATGGCCATTTATCTTTCAAATGTCATACAATCTATGTGATAGCTAGGATGAAAAGTTGAAATTACAATTAGTGTAGCTACTGCTTTCAAACCTGAACTTGGACCATCATCGATTGACAATCTGGCTCGAGCTTCCTCTGTCACCTAGTCACAGGCTCAGGTCTTTCGGGAGACTAAGAAAGGAACAAGGCAGCACATGATGCTCCCTCACTGAAAAATGGCTGTACACACTACCACAGAACCCAGAAATGACAGCTTCTGCAATCGCCTCTCTTGCTCCAACTACCCAGGGTTACCCTTTTGTCACTCCTCAGTCAGAGCCTTTATCACAACCTATTATTCAAGTAAATAGCAGAAAATGCATCTGTAGATGCACCTCTGTGGGGACAAGGGCTGGACATCAATGGACATGAACCTCTGGAACATGGCACAGGACAGGCAATTCCTGCTGGACAAGTAATGGGCACTTTGGAAGCTAACTGCTTACTGTGAGTGAAACTGATGGCTGAAACTGTTTCACCAGTAAGATGTGTACTCTTCCCGTCTAGTTCTGAAAATAGGAGCTTTGAGGAGATCTACAGTCTTAACAGAAGCAGGGAGTCTTTTTCAAAAGAATACTTACAGGTGGGGGCTTCTTCCTCATCTCAAAAGTCCGAGTGGCACCGAAACTGAGCGAAGCAATGATGGGACACGCCCCCAGTGAGGGCTCATCGTCGCTGTGCCAGTCCACACTGTCCTTCTCATCTCGGTAGAGGTTGCAGAGCAAGGAGTTGAAGGTGTGGCCAGTGTTCTCCTCAAGGCGGCTCTTCAGAGTACTCAGCACGGGATGCCACTGCAGTCACCAAGTCAAGGCAAGGACAGGAACAGTCCCATTAGAAACAAGGGGCAGCCATAAGGATAACAGAAAGAAAGGGCAGAGTCAGTTGAGTTATGAACAGGCCATGAAATAAGCAAACCACTTGCTGCAGTAAACAGAGCAAGAAGAGAAGTTTAGTATCCTTCTGTGAGTTTGATGCTGAAGCAAGCCAAGCTCTGCCATTTTATAAACTCACTAGACATGGCAAAGCAATGCCAAGAAGGCCAGAGCCTACCAACCCACTCATCTTTTTCTGTAAACACATGCCCTCATAAAGAAGCGGATGCCAGGATGTTCAGGGTGGTCATCCTAGAAAGGCAATATGATGCTAAACGGAACAGTGAAGTTGACGACGTGTGGTCCAAAGGCCTACGGACCTAGGCTCAAGTGACAGCAAGAGAACTTTCTACTTGGTGCTCTCCTTTCATCCTATTCCTATTTATTCTCAGTGACAGAACTGTGTTCTTAAAAAATGTTTAATACTTAGAATGGCTAACATCCTAAAAACAGACCCTGAAGCCTGGTAATCCTAGCACTTGGGAGGCTCAGGCAAAAGGGTGGCAAGTTTGAGGCCATCCTGGGCTATGCAAATGAAAATCTCTCTCTAAAAAAAACAAAACAAACAATTCTTTTTCTTTTTTATAGAATGGGACTCGTGACATGCTCTCAGGGCTATAAAGTTAGAGAAGACTCAATCAGATTCCACAGTCCTGCTTGCTGTGCACACCGAGTTTCGTGTTGTAGTTTGTACCATTTGGACACATGCACACACCACAGTACACTTGTGAATGTCAGAGGACAACTTCCAGAAGTCAGTTCTCTCCTTCCATCACTGTCAGGCTTGGTGGCAAACACCTTTACCCACTGAGCTATCTCACAGACACCGAATCATCAATTTTAAAGCTTTCCGGTGGGACTGTACGATGCTGAAGAGCACGGTGACTACTGGTACAGTTTATGATAAGGCTAAGATGCTCACTTTTATCCAATTGCATTTCTGCAGCATCAGAGCAAATTCAACATAATGAAAACACTATACACACTCTTGATATTGCTATGAAAATAGATTTATAGTCCTCTAAAAAGGCTTCATGGACCCCGAGGTTAGACTTCAAGAACTGCTACTTTAGAGAACATCTCTGGTGTCTGAGTTAATGCTTGGTAGTGAAGGAATGGATGTTCGCCCAAGAAAAGCACAGAATATTGTCTGCCCCGTGACTCCCGCAAGGGAAGAAGAGGAACATCTCAGCTTTACCACGATGTGAAACTAAAGCCTGGCCACTCTGCTGTGGTTATTATTAACATCACCTTCTAAGCAGAAGACTGAAAAAATTAACACTCAAAATAAACAGAACTTAGATCAATAAAACAAAAATGTTATTAAACTAACATGCTCAAGAGAACAAATTCCAAAGTAAAATTCCAAAAATAATACCAGCACGCTGTTTTTCCTATTTACTTTATAGCTTTAAAAAATGGATGTACTGGAGCTGGGGAGAGGACTCAGCAGTTAAGAGCACTGGCTGCTCCTGCAGAGGACCTAGGTTCGATTCCCAGCACCCACATGGTGGCTAACCACCATCCTTAACTCCAGTTCCAGGGGATCCAACACCCTCTTCTGACCTCTGAGGGCATTGCACAGCATGGGTGTACTTACATACATGCAGGCATTATACTCAAACACATAAAATAATAAAGTTATTTTTAAAAAATGGATGAATATACTTTTATTTATGTCTATGTAAGTATGCCTGCATGAGTTTATGTGGACCATGTGTGTTGCCTACAAAGTCCCTGGAACTGGAATCATAGGCAGTTTTAAGACACCTAACATGGGTGCTGGAAACTGAACCGAGGTATTCTGCAAGAGCAGTAAGCACTCTTAACCACTAAGCCAGCTCTCTAGCCATTTTATAGCTCTAAATCTACCTTCACAGCAAGAAAGATCAGATGCTAGAATTATATAGTTAACAAGCAAACAAGAATGAGATACAGAATGACTTTTCTAGATGTGACTGAGAATCTCATTAGCACTTGCTTAACTTGCTTGGGGATCTAGCACTGTGACAACATCAAGTCTGCATTATGTTTCTAAATGGGTATATATATTTTTTCTTGGTTATTTTTGGTAGTGAAGTAGAGAGAAAGGGAGGGGGGAAAGGGAAAATGAACTGAGGATTAATTTAGACTCTAACCAATACTCTAAATACAGGTCCTTGAGAACTGAATGTCTAAATTAAAATTCAGGCATCACCTCATTGCTCAGTGAAGACATTCTATCCTTAAAAGACATTTGAGGAAAAGTGTGAGAACATCTAAGTGAAAGAAGAGAAAGACTTTACTGTTTAGAGTGTCAGAGGTGCCACAGGGTTGGGTCCCCATCACAGTAAGAGAGAGAAAGGAGAGGTCAAGCTGATGGGTGTGGCAGATGAGGTTTTCATCTATTTTTTAAAAAAATATTTATGGGGCAGGAGACATGGCTTAGTGGTTAAGAGCACTGGCTGCTCTTGCAGAAGACTTGGATTTGATTGGCAGCTAACAACCATCCTTAACTCTAGTTCCAGGGAATCTGACACCCTCTACTGACCTCTGAGGGTACTGCATGACACAGGTGCACTTACACACATGCAGGTAGTACACTCACACTGAAAAAATAAACATTTAAAAATACTTTATTGGGCTGGGTGTGGTGGCACACACCTTTAATCCCAGCACTCTGGAGGCAGAGGCAGGTGGATCCCTGTGAGTTCAAAGCCAGCCTGGTCTACATAGTGAGTTCCAGGCCAGCTAGTGCTATAAGGGAGATCCTGTCAAAAAACATTTTGATTTTTTCTATTTTTTCTATACGAGAGTACTCCTGCATGTGTGTAAGTGCACCCGTGTGTGCAGTGCCCTCAGAGGTCAGAAGAGGGTGTCAGATCCCCTGGAACTGGAGTTAAGGATGGTTGTTAGTCACCATGTGGGTGCTAGGAATCGAACCTAGGTCCTCTGCAAGAGCACCCAGTGCTCTTAACTGCTGAGCCATCTCTCTAGCCTTGGCTTTCATCTATTTTATACATGGAATTCATGAATGATTTAGTTTGAACAGAGACAAGTTTTAAAACCTATTATTGAAGCTGGGAATCATGGCCACACCTGTGACCACAGCACTCTGGAAGGCTGAGGCAACATAGTTTGAGTTTGAGTCCAGCTTCAGCTATATAGATTTGGAGGTCAGCTAGCATTATTTAGTGAGACCCTGTCTCAGTTTTTAAAAATGCATGGAAATGAATTAAACTGATTAACAATTTAAACACACAAAATCCCAGATAAAGTATTATAATGTGACCCTCTTGTGTATGTGTGTGTGCATGCATGCTTGCACACGCTTGTACATACATGTGTGTATGTTTGGAGGCCAGAGGATAATTTCCAGTATTATACCATAGGTGCTGTGTGAGTTTGTTTGTTTGTTTCTTGATACAGGATCTCTCACTGGCCTGGAACTTACCAAGTAGTGTAGGCTGACTGGTCAACAAACTCCTCAGCACTGGGATTCCAAGTGTGTGCCACCATATGGAGTTTTATGTAGGTTTCAGGGGTCAAACTCAGGTCTTCACACTTGTGCAGCAAGTATTTTATCAACTGAGCTCTCTTGAGCCCTAATTTGACAATATTAATATCCAAAAGGGGTTTGCTTGAATAAATACATGTACTCATGATTATGAAATATTATACAGGTATTAAATATAATGTACAATATTTACTGATACTAAGAATTGTTAAAGATAAATAAATGAAACAACATACGTAATTTTTAAAATTTTTACTCATGGAGGGTTGTTTTATTGGTTTGGGGATTTTTTTGTGTGCATGTGGTTCTCAGAAGAAATTCCAAGGCCTGTGCATACCAGGCAAACACTGAACAAAAAAGCCACAGCCCCAACTCATGTTTGAAAAAAAGTCTATTTCAAACTTACTTGCCTCATCCAAATGCTGAGATTATAAATTTGCAACAGTAAACTAAGTTTGTTTTATAGAAAAAAAAAACCATTCCATATATTTTTGCTTAAAATAAAAAAGACTAGCATTAAAACATCAGGTGGGAAAATTATCAAAAACTTAAGCATACTTTTTTTTTTTGGAGAGAAGGCTTCACTATGTAGCTGGGGCTCATCTTTAAGTCATAGCAATCCTCCTGCCTCTGCCTCTGCTTCCTGAATGCTGGGATTACAGGTGCATGCCACTGGCGATATTCTCCATTTTACTTATCCATGATTACTAAGTTTTCAATAACAAGTACTTTCAGTAATATTAATTTCCTATTGAAAAAGGCTTGTCACTGAAAAAAATTATTTTTGAAAGGTTGTCAAAAATCAATGCCTGTAGGGGACTGGAGAGATGGCTCAGTTGTCAAGAGTACAGGCTCCTCTTGCAGAGGACCCAGGTTCAGTTCCCAGCACCCACATAGCAGGTAACAACTGTCCATTCCACCAGTTCCAAGGGGTCTAGCGCCCTCTTCTGTCCTCCACAGGCATTGTATGCACATAGTGCACTTATATACATGCAGGCAAAACACTCATAAATTAAAAAGAAAATAAAATTTTAAAACCAAAATTCAAAACAAATGCCTCTAAAGTAGAAGTACACAGCAACCTGTAACTTCTATTTCCTCTAAAAGTGGCACTTCTTAAGGAAGGCATCTGTGCCCCCAGAAGACACCAGGCAGTGTGTGCTGAGAAAGCCTGTCCTAGAAGATGAACTAGAATGAACAAAACCAACTTTCCCACAGCCTAATGAGCCCAGCTTCACCATCACGGCTACTGGCAAGGAGGAGGTGGCTGCGCAGGAGCAGCGGCAGTCCTCACTGGCCTGCTTCAGATCTCCCAGTGTTTCCAAACCCACCACAGATGAAAAGGGTCTCCACACCTTCTGAGGCCAATCTAAATTCAGCTCCAGACTAACCACACCAGAAACCAGAGTCCTGCCAAGCAAAGCCACATAACCCCCCGTGCCTTCTCCTATGCGTATACACTGGGGGTTTGTGCTTACATCTCGCTAGAAGCCCTAAAATACGTCACATTTCTGTGTATATGCGTGAATAAGCAAAACTTCATTTTCTTCAAAGTCTCTTTCAATAAAGATAACATTTTTGTCAAAGGCAAGATTCCAAGGATTAAACAAGAAGCTATTTCTTGGACTTTAGCTCCTTTAGCTCTACTCTCTGGACAAGCTTATTTATATACTTAAAAAAAAAAAAAATCCTTGTCTGCTGTCATGGATTCTTTTTTTTTCAAAGACAGCGTCTCACTAAGTAATCAGGCTGGTCTTGACCTCATGATCTCCCCTGCCTTATCCTGTGGAATTCTATGATTATAAACATATACCATCATGCCTAGCTGTCACAGAAATTTCAAAATCAAAAGCAGCAGCAGCAGAAACAAGTCAAAGTAAGTAACAAAGTAAGTAACAAAGAAGGCAGTAAGTTAGAACTCTGAAAACGGCCCAAAGAATAAAGCTAAATTAAAACCTAGATTTTTTTTCACAAATACCAAAAGACTCTGAGAAAGAAAGGCACTGAACCCTCACTAACCAGCTATGAAGATTTGGCTGCACAGCAAAAGCACAAGTGTTCACAGAGGGTTGACCAGAAATGCCGGGGGAGGGGAAGAAATAGTTTATGTTCTAGACTGTTTCTCTTTTTCTGTGATAAAACACTGATCAAAATCAACTTGGGGTCGGGGGGAGGCTTAATTCAGCTTATAGGTTATAGTACATCACTGAGAGAAGTTAGGACAGGAGCTCAAGGCAGGAACCTAGAAGCAGAGACCATGGAGGAACACTGCTTAGTGGCCTACTACTTAATTAGCTTTCTTATACAGCCCAGGCCCACCTGCCCGGGGGATGACACTGCCCACAGCAGGCCAGGCACTCCCATGTCAATTAGCAATTAGGAAAATGCCTCATAGACACGGCCACAGGCCAGTCTGATGGGGGAAATTCCTCAATTCAGGTTCTCTCTTCCCAGGTGATTCCAGCTTATGTCAAGTTGAGAAAAACTAGCCAGGACAGCTTGTTTCCCTGAGATTCTAGACCAGAGTCCCTGTTTTCTCTGTCACATCCTCTGAGCTCATCTACAGATCAAGAGCCAAAAAATGACAAGAAGCTAAAAGCTCAACGTTTGTACCCAGAGGGTTTTCTGAACTAGGAATTGTCATGTGCCTCTACAGAGTAACTTACATATCTAGTATAGTACTCAACACTTCGTTTAGAAAACCACACCAGTGCCAGTATTTCAACATACGTGAGGATTTGGTTCCATAGTGATTCTTGAATAAGTGTAAGGAAGCTCTCCATACCATGCTGTAAGTCTTGGTTGCGGATAAGTTATATCTAAGAAAGAAAATACAGGGCTCTTGAGACGGTTTGGTGCTATTTAGGGTGTGCCTGCTGCCAGTCAATCTGTGCCTTCACTGTGCAAAAGCGTGAGAAAACACAAAGCAAGAGGAAGGACGTTCCACAGTCCCATCCTCACAGAGAAGACGGGAGGTGGTGAGCCGAGAGAACAGGAAGGGAGAGAAGGCATGCTGCAGAAACAGCCTGGGCAAGGGCTCTGAGGAGGGAATGTGTGCAGCTTGTTTGTTTCAGAGATGGCAAACAAGAGTCTCAAAAAGCAGAAGAGGAAGCCTGGACCCTTGTAAGGAGGAATCTGTGGTACCAACACCCATTTAAAAACCTGTTCACCTGTGCACCCAACCAACACTGAGTTTAAAAAGTGTTCTGACCAAATGTAGCATGTAGTTTATTTTGGTCAGAAGTTTGTGATATCTAAAATGATTTGGAGAGTTACCCACAGAGCTGCTATTTTCCCCACAACTGGTATCTGTCACTGTTAGGAACAACAAAAAAAAATTAAAAACAGGGCTGGGTACAGTGTAGCTCTGTGGTAGTATTTATTGATCCTGGGTTTGAGCCCCAAAATGCCAAGAAGAGGGAGGGGTGCTACATACCAGGCATTCCGTTAAGCATACACCATGCATTGTTTCATCTAAATAACACAAAAATCTTATAACTTATGTACTTGTAGATCAATTTTAAAGATAAGAAAAACTAGAATCAGTTACGTCACTATAATTTGTTTAAAATTAACAATTACTCTGAATGTTACAGATTAAGTATGCAACCAGAAGCCGTGCTGCGTAACCTCCTGGAACTGGGGAAGGCATCTGGAAACACTGATTCCTGTTCTCATGAATGCGTAACAAAAATGAAGCCAGTACACATTTCACCTCTCCATTCCACATCCTAGAAAGGGAAACTGTATGCAGAGCACAGACGCAGCCCAGTGGCCACTTGTGGTATTACAGGCATTGTTGGCGACTGGACAGAAACACAAAGGAGTTATCATGCTGAGGTGATGCATTTTGCTGTACCCTCTTTACAAGCGCAGGAGTAGAGACACTGACACCAAAGGAGACTGGCTGGTTCCAGTCAAAGTACAGTGAGAATACAAGTCAGTAAGAAGGACTGCCAAAGGGTGTGTGTCAAACAGGACTGAAAAAAAGCAAGCTCTCAAAGCTCCTATGAAGAGGAAGCTAGGATCACTTGAGCTACTAGCAGTCAAAGCAGGAGGGAGCTAGGTACATCTGCCACAGGCCAGCTAACCAGGCTTCCTCCGGCTCCTTCAACTCTCCCTCTCTCCGAATCATGTGCTCCCTGACCTCTGGACCTTTGCTGGCTACTGCTTCTGCCTGCAATATTTCTCCCCATCCCTTAGGTGGCTAACTGTCCCTTCCTTGGGCTCTTGGCTATGTTAAACAGACATAGAGTCAGGAAACACCTCACCTGGGGACCAGGCAGCAACAACTGCTGCCTACTTACCCTCTCTGATGCCCATCCTTTGTTTCCAGGGAATATTCCGACAGAGTTGCTCCAGTATCCAGTCAGCTTCTTTCAGGTCAACAAAGCCAGGATAGAAAGATATCCTTCAATGCAGAAAGAAACCATTCTTAGCTAAAGTCCACAGAAAAGATGGATGAGACTAACCACTGGCAGAATCAGTTCACTCAAACCACTGCCCTAATGGGAAGATGAAATCATCTCACCACCTCCTACAGCAAGCAGAGCCTGATGCCACCCAGGTCATGATGATCTGCAAGAGCAATACATTCCTTTCATGTCAAGATTAAGGGGGCAGGAAGAACAGCAGACATGAGGCTTTTTGAAGAATTGTGGCTTAAATATTACTCAAGAACTGGAACACTACCAAAAAGATAAGAGGCAGAAATTACTAGCACTGCTTAGCTATGAAATCTTGGACAGACTATTTAACTTCCCTGAGCCTTGGTTTCCAAAAGAGTAATCCAAAGTGACATCCATTTCATAAGGTCACTGTGAAGAGCAAACAAAGTAACTACTAAATTGCACAAGCCTATGTTACATTAAGAGGTATAGCTTTAAAAAAAATGAGTATTTTGCCTGCTTATAAATGCACCCATGTATTCAATGCCCATGGAGGTCAGAAGAAGGCATCGGATCCCCTGCTGTTAGCCACCATGTGGGTGCTGGGAACTGAGCCCCAGTGCTCTTAACTGTTGAGCCATTTCTCCAGCCCCATGAGGCAGTTCTTAAAATATGCCAATTCTAGAGGAAGCAAGATCATTGACTATTAAACATATCCAAACGAGGGCTCCTCTCACTAAATACATTCTCATTCCACTGATGCAGATTCAAGTGAAAAATTGTTTTGGATCTTTTTCCTAAGATATGTTCAGAAAGTCAATAGTCTTGGCGGGAGCAAAGCTCTCTGAAAGCAATACACTCATGCACATAAAATTTAAAAATAATCAATAAAAATAGTGATAATACTCATGCATTAAAATGGTATTTTCAAAATATTTTAAAAATAGCAAATGCTTAATATATTGATTTAACTTTACTGAAAACCACCTTAATGTGGTAACATGATACTATATAATATGTAAGTAGTTCATGAAGTGCAATAATAATTACACAGCACTGATAATATAGAAGCCCAGGCTAGAGCAAGTCCAACATTAAGTTACTGCATGGCACTAGAAAAAGGATTCTGCTTCTTTGGGCCTCACTTTCTCATGGGAAACTGAGGAATAATAGTTACTGCATCTGACAGAAGGTGTGAAAATGTTTTGAAGCTAGAAATATTCTGTAAAAAGGAAGTATCACCTAATTCTTATTTCCCAAGAATTTAGGGGGTAAGAATTACCTCTTTCAAATAAAGAAGATAATTTCAAAAGAGGATAACATGATGATAACCAGTTACTTTCAAGTGAGGATTCGCTTACCTAGATACACCTGTGGGTGCCAGGCTGATTTCATACACACCCTCTCTGCTGAAGAAACAGATGAAAAACACTTGTTAGCATGAGGCAAAGCAGCCCACTGCCAGCCAGCAGCCCCTATCCAACCTACCTCATTTCAGCCCAGTGAAAATGACTAACTTTCCCTACAAAAATCTCACTTAACATCACCTCTAAACCTTTCCCAACCTGTAATCTACATAGCGATGTTACCAATCTCATCTTGTACCTATTAGATCTTACATACATGTCTACTGTCTTCTAATGTACAAGATTACAACAGGTTTGTATGTCTATTAACTAGACTGTGGACCTCTTAAGGGGCAAAGAATGGGACATTATTATTTCCCAGTGCTGGTACACAGTAGATAGCTGATAAAAGTTTAGTAAGTTCAGTTAAATATAGAAAGGCACAAAACTTGCAGCTATGCAGGGCCTAAGGTCTATGAGCAGAAAGAGCAGACAGGTCATCTGTTAAGACTAGTTAAGAGAAAATATTATACACAGTTTTCATACTACACTTCCTCATGGGAGTCAGTGGTTCATGGCCTCTGAATTGGGCCCTTTGGGATGAGCCCCTGTGAGCCAGAAGTATAGGCACAGTTGTCACAAAATCCAGTTACCACATTTCTATAGCAGTCGCTTACAGTTTCCCACTTTGAGTACGATCCTTCAGTGTCATATATTCTAGCCTGTACCTGGCTCACTTTAAATGTGGAGCACATTTCTGGGTACTGAAAAACAAAACCTAGTAGAGCTAACTTTACACACAGCACTGTCAAACCCAACAGGAGTGGATTCTGTCACTTTACTTTGTCTTGTAAATTCACAATTGCACCCTCCCCCCACTTAAGCTGAACAGCCCATGTGTAATAGGTTTCATGGCTTTTATTCTCTTTGTGACCAACAGAGGCAATACCACACACCTATTATTAAAATAGCCAAAGACCATTAGAACTTGGCTGAGCTTAAGTGATTACAGTCCAAACCCTTATTTACTAAAAGAAGCAAAATCACAAAGATGAAACTAGATATTCTTTGAGATTATATTGATATTTGTGTTAGCTTCAAATTCTTATAAGACATACGGACTAATCTATAGATTTCTAAAGAGTATAACAGACTGCCCATGGCAAGAAGATCCCTCTGATGCTAATTTGCTAAAATAAAAGGAAGCTTTTACTGTCAATTGATTTACATCCTGAAGAAAGACAGCAGCAGAAAGAAGTCAACGTATCACTCACCAGCTCCTGAGAACATTTCAGACACAGATCAATACAAGAAAAACATTTAGTATCATTTACATTACTCTAGAATAGGCATGTGGCTGTGTAATGGGCTGTGAGGTCATGTCTATCATAGCAGTTTTTGTAAAAATTGCTAGTAAAATAGTTCTTAAAGGTTCCTCAAAGAGCCAAGCCCCAGTGACCCAAGGAAAGGCCTTCTCTGTCTGTAGGTTACTTTTACAGATGAAACAGGGCCAGGAAATCTACACCAGAGTCAAAATTTAGTGCTGCATTTTCCAAGCCATCAGCAAAATTTAGAAACTCTTCTCAAAAGATCAATTTTAAGACTGAGATGATACTGTTAGAGGCAAAACTTTAGTTATTGGGCAATATCTTTCAAGTGGAAAAAACAGCCTTAGGAAAGACCCTGGCTCTCCATCCTAGTGTGGGCAATAGTTTCAAGAGTCAGCAACTTACTCAATCACTCTGGGTTCAGGTGCTGTGCGCACCACCTGAAAGGAAAGAGGCAGATTTAATTCCAGAAGGTTCCTAATGGTCAGAAAGGCTCTGTACCCTCACATATCCTAGTGAACGAAGTCAGATTCACAGCTATCCTTTGTATCTCCACCTCCCACTCCCAAACCAGAGACCCTTATCTCTGCTCTTAGGCCTAGCTCACACTTGCTAGCAAAGATAATACAATTAGAATTAATCAATGTCCCTATTGCCAACAACTCCACAAAAAACTTTTTAAAAAGATTTTTAGGTGCTGGAGAGATGGCTCTGCAGTTAAGACCACTTGCAAGAGTGCTGCTCTTACAAATGACCTGGGTTCGATTCCCATCACCCACATAGCTGCTAACTGTAACTCCAGTTCCAGGGGATCCTATGCCCTCTTCAGACCTCCTTGAGCATTACATACGTGGGAGCACCTACCTGCATGCAGGATTACACTCACACATAAAATAAAAATAATTTTTTAAAAAAGTTTTAAAAGCAAAAAAAAAAAAAAAAAAAAAAAAAGGATATTTATAAAATCTTTACTATAGCAGATGCCTGGTTTTTAAACTTTTTTTTCCATATTATTTAAAAAGTGAGGGAGAGCTGGGCATAGTGATGCTTATCTTTAATCCCAGTACTTAAGAGGCAGAGGCAGGAGGATCTCCCTAACATCGAGGCTAGCTTGGTTTACATAGGGAGTTCCAGACCAGCTGGAGCTACAGGGAGATCCTGTCTCAAAATAACAAGAAAAAAAAGTGAGGGGTCTGAGGAGATGACTCAGTAGTAAAGTGCTTGTTGTGCAAGCATAGGGAGCTGAGTTCAAATTCTCAACATACACATAAATGGTGACTGGTTGTGACAGCTGACCTGTAATCCTAGAGTTTGGGACAGGTGATTCCCAGAGCAAGCTATCTAGCTAGACAAACTAAATTGGAAAGCTCTAATTTCAAACGAGAGACCCTGCCACAGTGGGGAGCAACTGTGGGAGACACCTGGTATCAGCCTCCAGCCTCCACACACACGTGCACACATTCACAGGCATGTATAGATGGTGTACACATACATATGCACAACACACATGCACACAGGACTGGGAGTAGAACTCAGGTACAGAACACTTGCCTAAAGACCCTGGGCTTGATTCTCAGCACTGCAACACCCCTGCTCACGCAAAAGTAAACTTTTTGTTTTATATTTTTCCCCTATGGGAAAAAAAAAAAAGTTTGAAGTCAGGCATTCTGGCATAGTAGCCAAATTTTTGGGGAGTGATTTTCTGTAGTAGCTCTAAAGAGAGTATCATTTTAGAACTGTTAAGTCCTTACATCGCCCATGCAAACTCTAGTCACAGTAAAACCTCAAGCCGGTAGTCAGGATACAGCTTTTCCCTGCTAAAAAGGGACATTGACGGTATACGGCCATAAACTGGGGCAGATGACAAAATACCTTCAAGCACACAAGGTAACTGAAATATTTCACATTTTATTATAATCCTTTTGTTCTGCTATTCATTAGTAATTTAGCAAAATTTATTCAGCTGCTATTTGTGTGCCAGCTATATGAATATGGATTTTTATTTCTTTTAATGGTTTAAGTGTATTGCCTGCATGTATATAAGTGCATCCATGTCATGCAATGCCTATGGAGGTCAGAAGAGGGCATCCAGATCCCCTGGAACTGGAGTTATGGATGATTGTTAGCTGCCATATGGATGCTCGGACTCGAACCTGGGTCCTCTGCAAAAGCAGCCAGTGCTCTCCAGTCCCATGAATATGGTTTTTATAAGCAAATATTTGTTACTATTGAAGGAGAAACAATTCACCTGCTGGGGTTCTTTGAACACAAATTCTCTGTCAGACAGATGCTGCTCCTTGCTCCTCCAGGTCTGACCAGATGTCTGGGGGAGATGACTCCTAGTAGCACTAGCTGAAACCAGAGAAAAGTCTGTTTCTAACACCTCCTGAGCAAGAGCAATAAAACCCACATGAAGATAACTTATGGCATCCAAATATAATTGGAAAAGTCAACACACTCTGGAAAATTGAGGGTATTAACTAAATAGCAGAAACTGAATTCCTACCCTCAGCACATCATCAGCAAAATCAGACAAAACGCTAGTCACATTAAAGACAAAACAAAAAACCTGTTACCTAAAGTGGAAGCTCATTATAAACCAAAAGGATATAAAAAGTTGACAACAGTTGTCCAAACACACACACACACACACACACACACACACACCCCAGAAGGCTCTTGCCTGGCTGAGCAGTGGCCTGGCTCTTAGGAGGAGCAGCCCAGCCTCCCTGCACTCGGGCTCGCCGTCTTTTGTCTTCCATGTTGAACAAAAAGTTTGTTCTCACCGTTCAGGAAATTTCATTCACAATTCAAACCACAGAATGGTTATCTGTTAAAAGAGAAACAAATGCTTTATTAAAGGTTGTGACAGCTTAGCCTATTAAGGGGTAATTAAAATCCTTTTGGTCAGAAGATGTGGCTCAACAGCAATCAGCACTCCCAAATAAAATCAGTTTTGGTCATCTCATCATCTTCATCAAGGAGCCTGGGTCACTTGGCACTGCTGGCTATTACAGCACTCACAATAAGCCCCATGGTGAGAAATTCTAAAGGCAAAATCTATCATAAGCCATGCTATCCTGGTTAGTCTCAAGAACAGGACATAAGCAAATGCTGGAGCCCCCCGGCAGAAATCAGACCATACCCAAAGCGGGGAGTGAGGATGAGAAAACGTAGAGATAGAAAGAGGAAAAAAAAAAAAAACAGGACAGACTCAGGAGAGCTTTCAGTCACACTGAAGCAGCTTGCCTTTATTAAGTCCCCCCTATTTATACTGAAAGTAAGCAAAACAATACTAACACAGGCAAAATAACTCAAGATATGATTGGCTTCCTTCAAAGATCTTCACGTGACCTCAGTCTTAGGTGAAAAATAAACTTCTCATCAGATGTAAGTCATTTTTGCCTAATGAAAACTCCTGCTTCCAACAGCACTTCTGTGCACGAGATTAACTTCTGCCTAACCCAAAACTAGGGCATAGTTCAAAAGGCAGGCACATGGCCCCCGACATCTCCCCCTTTTCTATTTTCTAAAGATACCATAACCTTTTCGATTATGGCCAGAAAGACTGTGCCTGTCTTAGGCCATTCTCTCCAAAACACAAGCCTTACCCGTCATTGGTACGTGAATGCCCACCATCCACGCCCTGTCTTAGGTCAGCTTAGTTCGAGAGAAAGTTGCCCGTCTTTGGCTGCCAGCCTCTCCTGCAAGGGGTAACTCTATAGAGTTCGGAGCCGAACACTGTGCACGTCAGCTGTAACGTCCCAGAATGTGCTGAGGACATACGTCCTATGGAAGGAGTATGCAAATTCTAAGGAGAATAACATAGACCCAAAATTATAATATTTCCTGATCTGAGGTCAAAGAAGATCAAGGCACTAAAGCGTCCTTAATAGGATCCTGTTTCACAATTTTTGGAAAAATAAAAGCATGACTATTTGCAAATTGTAATAGCTTGTTTTTCGGATAATGATTATCTATGATGCCAGAATAACAGGCAAAACTACGGCCCATGAATCCACATTTTGAAATAACCAATCTATCTGTTGTTTTGTAAATGGAAGTCCTATTACAGTAGGTTCCTTTCCAAAAAACTTACGAGACTCAGCTCTAGCCATCTGAACTAAACACGCTACTGCCTCATAATCAGAAGTCAACACTCCAGCAGGTGAGACAGGGAAATGCAACCATAGCAAAGGTCCCTCCTGCCATAAAACTGCAGTCGGAGTGTGAATAGTAGCCAAAATACATGCTGCCCATCCCTGGGTATAATCTATATATTGTAGTTGATTTTCAATAGCCCGTTCTACCTGAGATAGTGCCTTTCTGGCCTCCTCCATCAAGTTTCTAGCCGATTTAGGATCTGAATCACCTTTAAAAATGCCGAAAAGAGGCTTCAGTTCTCCTGTAGCAATTTTTAAATGAGGTCTAAGCCAATTAATATCTCCCAATAATTTTTGAAAATCATTCAACATTTCAACCCATCTTTCCTAATCTGAATTTTTTGAGGTAAATTTGTTTTAGGATATAATCTATAACCCAAATATGAATATGGAAATTCGGCTTGTACCTTCTCAGGTGCTACAATTAGCCCTTGCTCTTTCAGAGCCTGCTGTAAATGAGCATAAGCTGCTAGCAAAGTTTCTTGTTTATGAAATTACTGTATGCTATGCAGCTAAAACTTGGGCAAAAACCAAACATTCCTAAATAAACCTTGATTAGACATATTTTGTTTTATTAGGACATTGCTTCACTTGATGTCCTGATTGTCCATGCCCAAAAGAGCTTCCTGGGAACATATTATTGAATTGAAGCTTACATCACTGAGAAGTTTTTAGTTAGAGGTTGCCATTTACCTTCTCCAGGAACTGTAAATTGTATTAGTGACTTTTTGTTGGTATGAGATAATAGAGAATTCCATGAACTACATTTGCTATAGACATGTTACACCATAAAATGAATAACTACCTCTGTTGAAATTAGTTTATTCCTTAATTACTCTCAACAGCACAATGTCCTTACTCTGAGGCTGCTTTGCACAGGGTCAGGTGGCCAGCCTCATCCTGTGTAAACAGGATTGAGTCTGAAACGAGATGGCCAGTCCAGTTCCAGAGTCAACCTCTCAGTGTTATCAGTATGATTTACACGCAGACACAAAAATGCCTGTTTCGCTTTAACTCAGAGTTTACAAAGGACAGAAGAGCTGCTGAGTTCAGTAACTACCGGTAGGAATGAAAACACGTGTCCTATTTCTGTTGCCATCACCTCTGCTGAGTAGCAAAATAATAGTACAATTAATACCAAGCACTGTTAGGACAGGAACCAGCTGTCTGATTCCTGAAGTTGTGCTTGCGTTGTTCAAATAAGAGATGTGGATGAGAATTGAGCTCGCAGCATTATGTATGCTAGGTAAGTATCCTACCACTAAGCTATAGTCTCAACCCAGCAAACTGTAAACTGAAAAAAGAACTGCCTATTTAGTAGTTATTTCAGAAAACAAAGCACCCTAGGGCTGGTGAAAATTATGTAATTCACCTGGTAATTAAGTAGCAAAAAAAACCTGAGGTAATTAACAAAACCTGAGAAACCTGAGGTCATGGTCCCTTGATGTTCTAGGCTCTAGCCTCCTTGACCACGAGCTGCTATAGGAGGATGGACTTATAAAGATATTCAACTACACCCTGTAAATGCCACATTTCTTCTAGATATTCTTTGCTTAGGCAACAAATGGTGAAAAATCCTCCTCTCTCAGACATCTAGCTGCTTCCTTCTCCCTCTCTTCTTTTTCTTTGGGATCTAATGACTCTTGAATAGTTGCTTGATTTCAGGTTTCACAAAAGCTAGCTCCTCAAGCAAAGCAGTTTGAGGCTCAATCCCATTTCCATTTGCTTTTTTTTTTCTTTTTTTTTTCCTCAAACCTTTTCTATCCCGTGTCCAAGATCCAAACCATTCCTAATCAAAGCCCCATTAGATCACCACATTAGTAAGAAAAAAGATCACCTTATTCACTACTTATAAACTAATTGCCTATTGCCTATACCTATAAGACTTACTTAGCACGTGCTTCTTATACTTATGAATATAAACTATTTAATACATACTTATCTTAAACCTATGGGATTCCCAACATATTTACAAAAAGCAAACGACTATCAGATTTCTTACCGCATACATTACTTTTCCTTTACTATACATTCTATTATTTTTTCTATTTAAGATCTAAACTATTCCTAATTAAAGCCCACAAACGAAAGGTATCTACTGGAACCTTACTCAGTCCATAAACATCATAATACTCCTGAAGTTTTCTTCCTACTTTCTTCCATGGTTTTGAATCTACAGACCTATCTTCAGGAAACCAAGGACAGACTTCCTCTACAAAATTCAAAAATTTACAAAGCTGCTGCTGTTTTACACCAACCCCTCGAGCATAAAGCATATTTTCCAACGTATTTACAAAAAGCAAACTACTATCACCCTCACCCGTTTTACTCCTGAGATTTCTCACCGCACACTTTCCCTTTATTTTCCTTTACTTTTTCCTTTACTCTTCCTTTTACTTTACATTCTTTAAGTGAGCTCACTCACACTGCGGTGTCCTTCACTTGACCCCCAGTCTTCAGGTCCCTGGTCCAGGCACCACTTGCTGGAGCCCGCTGGCAGAAATGAGACCATACCCAAAGCGGGGAGTGAGGATGAGAAAATGTAGAGATAGAGATAGAGATGAGAGAGGAGAGAGGAGAGGAGAGAGAGAGAGAGAGAGAGAGAGAGAGAGAGAGAGAGAGAGAGAGAGAGAGAGAGAGAGAACACAGACTCAGGAGAGCTTTCAGTCACACTGAAGCAGCTTGCCTTTATTAAGTCCCCCCTATTTATATTGTAAAGTAAGCAAAACAATACTAACACAGGCAAAATAACTTAAGACATGATTGGCTTCCTTCAAAGATCTTCATGTGACCTCAGTCTTAGGTGAAAAATAAACTTCTCCTCAGATGTAAATCATTTTGCCTAACAAAAACTCCTGCTTCCAACAGCACTTCTGTGCACGAGATTAACTTCTGCCTAACCCAAAACTAGGGCATAGTTCAAGGCAGGCACATGGCCCCCGACAAGCAAACTCAAATATTTTCCTGTCCTCAACATGGATAATGAAAAATAGGCCAAGACTCAGATTCCTAGCACATTTCTGTTCATATCATGGCTGTATCAAATTTCCCTGGAAGCAATCAAAGTGCCAGTGACAGAGAAGCCCAAACTTTAGGTCACATAAGATAAGACAGGTACAGAAAGACAAATACTATGTTAAGACTCTTTTATAAAGTTGAATTCCTAAGAGTAGAATGATTACTTGTGGCCAGGGACAGTGGACAGGGGACAGACAAGGGAAAGGAAGATACAGGTCAAAGGGACAAAGTTTCATTTGGACAACAGGAATAAGCTTTAGTGATCTGCTGCAAAGAGTGGTGATCAACTGTGTATTTCAAGGTTGCCAGGAGATTTTGGGGGCTGGAAAGATGGCTCAGTGGATAAGAGCATGGGCTGTTCTTTTAGAGGACCCAGATTCAGTTCCCAGCCATCCATAGGGCTAACAACTATCTTCAACTCCAGTCCCAGGGGATCCAACGCCTCTTCTGGCTTCCGTGGGCACTGCATGACACAAGTGTACTTGCATAGTCAGCAAAACACTAGTGCACATAAAATAAATAGGAGTATATCAAATATTTTCAGCACAAAAAATGTTAAGTATGTGAGGCAATAGATAAGCTTGATTTAATCATTCTATAAGGTTAAGCATATGTCCAAACATCACAATATATCCTATAAATGTATGATGATTTGTCTACTAAAAGTACAATTTTAAATTAAGCTAAAATTGGAAATATCTATGCCCCACTTCAAAAAACATGATTTAGGAAGGCCACAGCTTTTATCTTTCTCACAGCAATGTATGAGATGATGTGCTATATAGTGAGAGACCACAAGGGTTAGTGACTTACTCAAAGTTACTCAACAATCAATACTAACTTACTGAAAGTTTCAATTTTATTAAGTTCCAGTTGTCCGTTAATCAAAACCTAACACTCTTGCCTATACATTTTAGCCTATAGCACAGAGAAGTATGGTGCACAGCTACAACAAACCCAGGAGGTCAGGCGATATGTTCTGACTCTATGCGCCTCTTCTACACAGGTCCCTGAAAGTTTAACATTTCAAGTTCGTGAAGACAAGAAGCTCTTTCATTGTTCAGTCCACAGATTCCCAGGCCCCGTCCCCTAGTCCTTCTGATTCAATAGTTTCTTGCTTAACAAGTTTTTCCTAGGGTATGGGGAGATGGTTCAGCAGTTTTAGAGTACTTGCTGCTCCTGCAAAGGATCCTGGTTCAATTCCCAGCACCCACATGGTGGTCAACAACTGTAACTACAGTTCCAATGGATGTGAGGCCCTCTTCTGGTCTCTGCCGGCACTGAATCACATGAATGCACTTACATGCATGCATGCAAAATGAATGCACTTACATGCATGCATGCAAAACACTCATACATAAAAAATAAAAAGAAATGTCCCCAGGACAGGGGCTGGAAATGGCTCAGTGGTGAAGAGCACCCATCACATGTAGCAAACACACAAATAGAAACAAATCCTTATATAAAAAGGAAGTGGCTGGAGAGATGGCTCAGTGATTAAGAGCACCTACTGCTCTTGCATTAGACCCGAGTTCGTTCCCAGCACCCACATCAAGAGGCTCACAACTGCCTGTTACTCCAACTTCAGGAGATCTGACACCCTCTTCTGGACTCCAGGATACCTACACCACGCACACTTAAAATAAATCTTAAACGTTTCTGTAGGTGGTAAGACTTATGTGCCAGCACTATAATCTCAGGCTTGGGCTAAATGTGAGACCCTATCTCAAACAAACAAACATGCTTATCTTTAACAGGGAGGGACATGCAGAGTCTGCCATCTGCCCTAAAGAGCTAATGACATAATCAAAACCAACTCCACTCCCCCAAGATGTGAGAAGGAATTCCCCTGTGCCTTTTCCTATGAATTGAGACCTTAAAGGCTTAGCAAGACTAGTTACGATCTCAGAAGGTCTATGAGCAACTCACCTTGTTGCTCCGTTCACATAGGAGTTATGTCATTTGCCAGAGAGCAACTGATGAAAAAGAGATTCTCGACTCAGACACAATTTGCCGAGTCCCAGAGCCTATCTGTTAACCAAGCCCCCGGGATCCTGAGTGCAGATAAAGCTTAAGAACCTGAAAAAGAACAAAGGTTCTGGCGGTAGCAGGCACTGGTTTTGAATCTAGGTGTGTCACTTCATCTGTAAACCCTGTGGCAAATGACTTCACCTTCCTGAGCTCAAGCCTCTCCCTCAAACAGAGAAGTCAATACTTCGTTAGACATGCAAATTAAGGGAGCCTCGCGGTAGAGTAGGGGTTGGCTCCTTTCCCTAAGTTAGACCGATTCACTGCCAGGAGGCGCAGGATCAGGCCTCCGCAGTCACCCAGGCACTTCCGCGCCTGGACGCTCAGCGACAAGCCAGGAGGCCGCACCTGCTGCGGAGCCTGGCGCAGGGTCGTCCCGAGAGAGGTCCCCACGCTCTCGCTCGCTCCACCGCCGCGGTGGGGAAACCTTAAGAGTGAGGTACCAATGCCTGCAACGGCCAACCACAGGCCGCAATGTCACGTATTTCCTCTTGCGTCACGCGCCACCGCCGCTGCTTCCGGTGCGCTGCCCAGAGTCCGGGTAGCACCGCATCCCCGGCGCCTAGAGGGCCGGGTCAAGATGATGACGGCCTCACAGTTGGAGCTGGAGACAGGGGTTGAGGATTTGGGCCCGTCGAGCGAGGCGAAAGTGGGAATGAAGATGAGTCTCCTAGGTCCTCAGGTCGTAAGCTTCCAGAAACTGGAGCCGGCCAAGTACTGGCAGCTTTGGTCTCTTGCTGAAAGAGCAAACGCAGTCCAGTGGAACTTGGTGGACAGGCCACAGTTGGGAGGGCTTAGGCCATGATGTGTTCAGCCAAAGGATTCCCCATTTGTTCAGCCAAAGGATTCCCCATGCGCCTCTTGTGTTTTCCCATTGCCATCCAAGCATGTAAGACAGGGGATGGGACAACGCCCTGTTTGTCTAGACTCATCGGTGCCAAGCACATTTTGCCAGTGTCAACAGATCTATCAGAATTTCGCTTATTACCACTATTTGCTAGATGTATAATCTAGAGCAAGGACTTCACTTCTTTTTTAATTGGTCATAGCTCCCGGGAGGAGAATTAAATGAGAGCTACAATCTCTAGAACACCATAGAAATGTAATAAAGATGACTAAAAATGTTTTCTAACATACATGAGAATCATTTAACGTGGCCATGTTCAACAGTGCATCTTATAATGTGAAAACAGTAAATTTAGTATTGAGTCACTATTTCCTGCAAGTTAATCTCCAAAATTTACCAAAACATAATCACTGTGGAAAGCTTTCAAATAAGACTAATACTAAATAGGGCCTATCTGTAGGAAGCTCAGTGTATCCCGTCCATCTATATATATTGTTGCTACTGTCAAGTCCAGTTTCTCACAGCATCTATTATATTCTGTTATAGTTTGTGATGCTGAAAGAAAAATTAATTATCCTTGAACTGAAAAGGATAGAGGCTGCACTATAATTTTTCCCCACCCCCATCACCTAGTAAGTAATCTATCAATGTCTGCTTATGACTCAGAACATTGGCTATATCTCCTAAAGGATGTTATTTCTTTCTTTTCAATGATGATAGTTTTGGAACAGTAAAGATGCCTGGAATGAGCAAAGAGTTCCTAAAAGTAGTGCCTCCAAACAAAATGTTTCTCAAAAATTAGTCCACAGCCTATTGGTATCTGAAATCACAGCACTTTTTAAATACAGAATCAGAGACCTGGAGAGGTGCCTCAGTGGTTGATTGTTGTGTGTGTGTGTGTGTGTGTGTGTGTGTGTGTGTGTGTGTGTGTCTGTGTAGGTATCCATGGAGGCCTGAAAAGGGCACTGGATTCCCTGGAGTGAAAGTTACAGGTGGTTGTGGGTCACCTGAATTTGGATGCTGGGAACTTAAATCTGGTCTTCTTGGAGAGTAGCAAGCACTTTTAAGAACTAGGCCATCTCTCCAGCCCATTTTTTGTTTGACTGCTTTCACAGAGGACCCAGGTTCGGCCCCTAGCACCTACATGGTAGCTGGTAGCCATCCATAGTTCCAGTTTCAGGGTGACTTGTGAGTGTTGCATGCATGGGTACACTTACATACATATGGACAAACAAATTTTTAAAATTTGAAAAAAAAATTGAAAAGAAAACCCAGAATCACGTGTGGGTGTTGTAGCTTATTCCTGTTATCCCAGCATTTGGGAGTATTAGTCCAAAGCCAACCTCATGTACATAGCTAATTTGAGGTCAGCCTTGGCTACCTGAGGCCCTGTCTAAAACAAAACAACAACAAAACAAACAAACAAACAAAACAACCCCCAGCCCAAACAACACAAAAACTGGGCTAGAGAGATGGCTCAAGCTGTTAAGAGGGCTTGCTCTTCATCCAAAGGACCAGATTTCAGTTCCCAGCACCTAAGATCAAGACTTACAACCAGGAAATCCAGTATGCACAGGCCTCTGTGCATACCCACACTCATGTGTTGCACAAACACACACAGACATATACACACACAAATAAATAAACATTTAAAAATAGCCAGCCAAACAAAGAATCAATTTCATTCTTAACAATGACCAAGTAACTGTGATGCATAGGAAGTTTGAAAATCTTTGGGACACAAGGTAGGATGAGAAATCAATCCACTATTCCTAAAACTGAGGACTTTCCAAGGCCATAGGAACTGGTACAAGGTGAGTACACAGTATTATAAAGTTGTTCTTCATGGTTTGGGCATCTGATTTGGATCTTGGTTTCCTGTTTCTCTTTGCAGTATTCGTGTTTCATCAGCAAGGGTAGAGGCAGTAGAGATAATGGAGCAGAAAAGAAGGTAAGATTCATTGCCAGTTAATACACTCATTACTAGCTCCAAATCTATCTTTTCTGTCCTGGTTCAGAATACTGGGGCACTTCTCCCTTATGATTTTGTCTAATGTGCAGTAAGCAGAACACTGTAGGAACATTAAAGGAGGATGGCCCTGAGCCCTTGTTCTTTGTTCCAGTGTGAACCTCACAACTAGATTCTTCCATGTTCTACAGTCAGCAGTGTTTAACATGTGCCTATGGCCAGTTACAACGTTAGTTTTTTAAAAAGAAACCTCTAGGTCTACTAGCCAAAAGCCTGGCCTAAGTAGTCAGAGTGAACACACATGATCTGTTACCTAGTTTCTATATTGAAGTCATCACGTGTACAGACTTCTTGATTGAAGAGGACAGGTCTTCTTGAGGAAGTACCCTGCACTGTTGACACAAGCAAATACTGTCAATTGATCTGTGTAAATATAAGCACTTACTAGAATGGTTGTATAGTGAGAAAATTAAATTCCCATCCATTTTAGAGGCTATGGACACTGCCTCAGAACTGAAGCTAGAGCCACAGAGATGACTCAGTGGGCAAAGCGCTTGTTGCAGAAGCTTGACAGCCTGAGTTCAGTCCTCAGAACTCAAAGTGGAAAGAGAGAACCAACTTCTCAGAGTTGTCCTCTCACATCCACAGGCACGTGTGGCATGCACAGCCTCACACATGCACAGAGACAACACACACACACACACACACACACACACACGCGCGCGCGCACACCATTTTTAAAAAGAACTGAAGCTAATTCCACAGAACCTAAAACACGTCTGTGGACCATCAATAAAAGTCAATAAAAGTGAGAGATTATGGTGCTCAAGTGAGACATGAAGTCTTAGTTCACGTTTGACTCACAGTGATCCTGGACCCAGAGTGGTCCATAATCCACTTTAGCCACAATCCAGGACTTGGAAGAACTGAATGATGCTGTGTATCACATCTCATCCAGTGCACTACTGATCCCTGCCCACAATCAGTTGGGTCTCACAGAATGACTGTGGGCTCTTGTAAATTCAGTCAGATAGTGACCTCAAGGCAGCTCTGTCCCAGATTTCACCACTGAATATAGTTTAAAGCCCTTTGCTCTGGGCAGGCAGCTGCAGACGTTTTTCTCTATATCAATTTATGAGAAACATTCTGTTTTCATTCTCATAGTTTTGCCTCAGGTCATCTCAACTCTGATGTCAGTCATACAGACCATCCTGTAAAAGTTAATACAGGTCCACTCTAATGAGGGCATTATGTTTATTGGTGACAAGATGAGCAGTGAGAAATTACTTTTGATACTTTAGAGAGACAGCTATAGGGTGGGAGATAGGCCCCGTATAAAATCAGTGATGTTTTGGGGGTTCGGTAAATGTGAAGTGTATTGAGATATTTCCTCCAATGTAAAGGAGAAATTGATGTCTTTTGCTTCACCTCTCCCACACACAAAAGGATGCTCTGCACCTATGAGAAATGAGTGAACTGTTCTGAAGCATCACCCATAAGGTTACCAAAACTGAATGTGGCATCCATCAAGAGAAAGCTTTGTAATGTGTTTAGTTTACAGAGTATGTTGTTCTAGAACTTGGGCCTTGTGATATAGGCAATCCAATAGTAGTTAAGTGTGTCTGGTCAGCAGCGATGTTATATGATGCCTCCACCAAGTGCTAATAGAAGAAAGAACTCTGGAGTTTGGAAACAAATATATGACCTCTTCTATAGATAATTAGTCCTTCTTTTTTTTTTTTGAGACAGAGTCTCCATGTAGCTAGCCTGAAAATTGCTGTGTAAATCAGGCTGACCTCATTCGCATAGAGATCTGTCTGCTTCAGCCTCCTGAGTAGTAGAATTAAAGGCATGTGCCATTGTATCTGGCATAGTCTCTTTTAAATAAAGTTTCTGACTGGCTATTAGGCCTTAGGGAGACATGGAATGACTCACACCGGGCCATGTCCAAGAATTCTCATCATAAACTGAGTGCTGTCTGATATGCATCCACCTGACTTTAAAGTTGGCTATATGCAAGAACTTATCAAATGGAAAACGGTAGGTAAAAGACACAGTTGAGGCAGGTTGGGAAGGTGTGAGCAAACTTTTCAAGCAGGTGGCTCAGACTCTGAATGTTAACTTCTGCTGCATTATCCCTTGTCCCTCAAACCATGCCTAGAGACACTGTTCCCTTCAACCACTCGACTTGGCGATGTCTTCAGACGCCTGGTTTTATAGATGAGCCTGCTTGATATGCAGGTGCAGAGCTATAGCGCCACACTGCTGGGACCTCAGAGGAGAGGGCGAAGGGATATCTGGGTGCGCTGAAGAACCTCAAGTGGCACATTTTAGTGTCTACTCTTTGGTGAAGAGATTGCTAGACATCCAGTCCATAATGGTGCATGAGGAGTGGGTATTGGGTTTCCTGAATTGGCAGACACATGAACAGAAACTGGAAGACTCAAGACAACGAAGTATGAGGAAGAAAATGGGTGCGCACACACTGAGGACATCTATGCACCGTATGAATGCTCACCGAAGGCTCCCTATCCCCTGCAAAGAAGTGTTTTAACAATCAGGTGGACACAGCGATACATCTGTTAATGCTGGTCAGCCTCTTCTCAGGACCTCTCAAATAGGTTCACAAAAATGTAGCCATGGGAGCCAGAGAAACGGCTCAGCAGTTAAGAGCACTTGCTGTTCTTGTGGAGGACCCGGGTTTAGTATCCAGCACCCACATGGCAGATACTTAACTCCAGTTCCAGAGACTCTGACACCCTCTTCTGACCTCCACAGATGTTGTACACACATGATGTACTTACACACATGCAGGCAAAGCACTCATAATCTTCAGTGGTGGAGGGAAGGAGGCAAAGGGAGGTGGATCTTTGTGAGTTGGAGGTCAGCCTTGTCTTCATAGCAAACTCCAAGCCAGTCAGGGCTATATAAATGAGAACTGTCTCAAAAACCCCAACCAAAATACTCATACAAATAATAAATAAATAAATAAATAAATAAATAAATAGAATGTAACCACAATGGCAGGGATGGGCTCAACAACATGAATTTCTTCCTGCCAAAGTCAAACTGGCTAATTCTGTTCCAAACCTCATCTTCAAATACTGAGACCCATCTGGAGCCCTCCATGTCACCATGCCCCAGGTGAGTAGCCAGTCGCTTGGTGACAGAATGATCACATCGGTCCCTTTCCAAAAAAGAAAGTAGAGATTCATTCTCATTGGAGTGCTAATAACCTGTGGTGCCTTCCTGACCTGCTCTGCCATCTATGAACCTCTCAAACGTCTTCTTCACCCATGTCATCCCCATTAGTATATACAGCTCCTGACCAAGGAACTCAGTTCATAGCGATGGAAATACACCTGGGTCTCATGTCCATGGAATGAAATCACCGACTGGAAACAGCTGGGTTCATTGAAAGATGGAATGGTTGACTGAAGAGGCACTTGCAGCCCCAGGCGGAGGATGACACACTTGAACCGGAGTCCATGCTGTGGAGACCTCTTCCCTTTAACAGGATACATGACTGGGAACCAAAGGGTGAAAATGAGAGTTATTCCTCACACTAGTCACTCAGTGGCCCACTAGCACCCATGAGCATCACTGGTCTGGAGGTCTGAGTCTCCAGAATGGGATTGCTTCTGAGGCGTGAACCAGTAGTTCCACTGAGCTGGAATATGAAACTGGCATTTTCCTAGAGTTTATTATGTCACTGAACCAAAAAGCAAGGAAAACTGTTCTTCCAGCTGTGGTGGTTGATCCCAGTTACCAAAGGGTTGATATTTGGGTCGCTGCCATATATCAGAGACAAGGACTGAGGGTTTCTGGGGTGTCTCTAAGCACTTCATGCCCACAACAATTGTTAAGAGAAAACAGCAGCGACAACACGGAGTGACTCGGGTCCTTTAGGAATGAGGATCTAGGTCACTACCAGTGAAAGAAATCACTGAGGTTCTGACTAAAAGAGAGGGAGATATGGAAGGGGCCATGGGGTCTCAGGTGTCAATGCTCTGGTTCCATAATTAATGGCAGGAACTGATTGTTCTAGCTTCACCCATGTTTTCTTTGAGTATTTTATATATATATATATATATATATATATATATATATGTATGATACCCACTGTCTTTTCCTTCTTTTCTAGTACTGTGTGTGTGTGTGTGTGTGTGTGTGTGTGTGTGTGTGTGTGTGTGTGTTTGGCTAGAGATTACTCTTAGAATTTAGTTTTTAGTTAAAAGGATACTCAGTAGGATTATGATTGATTTTGGGACAAGTTAACATAGCAGTTGTGCTGGATAGCTTTAGTTGTCAACCTGACATACCTGGGTTGAAGGAGCCTCAATTGGGGAACTTTCTCCATTGGACTGGCCTATGGCCATGTCTGTGGGGTATTTTCTTGGTTGTTGGGTGATGTGGAGAGACCCATCCCGCTATGGGTGGTACCACCCCTGGGCAGGTCCTTTATATTGTATAAGAAAGCAGGCTGAGCATGGGTCAGAGGAGCAAGCTAGTAAGCAGCGTTCCTCCATGGCCTGTGCTTCAGCTCCTGCCTCCAAGTTCCCCTGAGTTCCTATTGTGGACTCGCTCAGTGATGAACTATGACCCAGGAGATGTAAGCCAAATAAACCCTTCTTCCTCAAGTTGGTATCGGTCAGAGTGGCTTGTCACGGGGATTGAAAGCAAACTAGAACAACAGTAGAACGAGTTTTGGAATTTCATTTCATTCATTTATACCTACATTTTTCTAAGTGGGAATGGAGTCAAACAGTTCTACAGACGTTTGAATGTACGTAGAAGGGTGCGTATGTCAACTGAGATGGTGAAGGACTGGACTTTGCCAGTCGTCAACTCCTTTGACTCTCAGCCCCAAGACCACTTTTCAATGTCCTACTCCCAAAAGTTCACCCTTGCTGCAATAGTAAATTTCATTAGTGGCCATCCTGCAGCCAGAAGAGGCCTGGTAACTCTTTGGGAAATGTCCCCCAGAGCTCATGTGTTTGAACACTTGGTCCCCATCTAGAGGTGCTGTTTTGGGAAGTTGCAGAACCTTTGGGAAGTAGTGTCTAACTTTTAGACATTGGCCATTAGGGCTGGAGCTTTGAAGGTTATTCCCACCTCTAGGTGAGGTGTAGCTTTCTGCTTCTGGCCTGGGCCCTGTGGACCAGCAGCTGTGCATGTTCCCACCACTGCGGTAGGAGTGCTTCAGACACTGTGCCTTCCCAGCTCACACCCTGGCCCAAACCCCTCTGAAACTGTGAGTCAAAATCTCTTTTCTCTTTAAGTTGTTTCTCTATCAAGTATTTGTTATATGGAGAGAGAGTGGTTTAACCAAGGGCTTTTCTTCCTGGGTCCTGGGTGCTCCTCTGTCCATGGTTGGATAGTGAACCCCTCAAATTCACATTCACTCAGAACCCGTGACTATGCCCTTATCTCAAAATAAGGTCTTCATAAAAGTGACCAATTTAAAGTGAGGTCCCACAGGATTAGGAAGTGGCCTGTTCCAGTGACTGTTGTTCTTAGGAAAGGAGAGGAAGATTTAGGACAGAGGAGCAGAGAGAGACACAGAGGGAAGCTATGTGAAGATGGAGGCAGAGGCGGAGTGATACTGCCACAGGTCAAGCGACACCTAACACTACCAGAAGCTGGAGAGGGCAAGGAAGACTTCCCTTAGGGGCAGCTTGTCCCTGCTGACACCTTGACTTTGGACTTCTGGCCTCTGGAAGAGAAACTTCTCTTGTTTTAAGCTGTGATCATTTGTTTTGGCATCTGTGGGACACTGGCACATCCCCTGAACTGGATCTGCAGGGAGCAGTGGCTCATGGACACCTACCCAAGTGCTACTGTGAGCTGCTATGGCCCAGCCCCTCAGCAAACTTCTGTACCACCCAGCAAAACATGGCCACATCATTCCCAGTGGGGCTTAGGTCTCCCCCCAGCAGAGGGAGCAGTTCCAAGTCTGCTCCTTCCTTACTATTCTGATTTGCATAAGATGTTTGTGGATGTTCCCTGCCTGTGTGTGGTCTTCCTGAATCTTCTGGATTCTTCTTTCTCCCTTGTTGTTAACCAACTATTATGGGTAATTATTCTTTTTTCTTTCTTTTTGAGACAAGGTCTCGTGTAATTCAGGCTAGCTTTGAACACACTGTATAGCCAAGGATGACCTTGAACTTCTGATCCTCCTGCTTCCACCTCCAGAATGATGAGACTAGAGGCATGTGCTACCATGCCCAGTTTATGTAGTACTGGGAGTCCAACCTAGAGTCCGCTGCATGCTAGGCAAGCACAGTGCCAACTAAGCCACATTCTCCAGTCCCTACACAATTCTTTAATTGTTTTTGTCCTGTCTAGTCTATTATGTGGCTTCTTTTGAGTCCTGACAGTAACAGTGACTGTCACCTCATGGGTTGGAAGCAACAGCATCTGGTCCACAGCTGACTCTTATAAGTAACCTTTGCCTGTGTCTTGGGCCCTAACTCCCCACAGCCCCCGTTCTGTCTGGTTCTACTTTCCTGTCCTCACTGTGACATCCCTCCTAAAGGAGACTTACTTCACTGGCTGCCTTGGCTCCACTGTGAAGCTGGCATTTCTCAAGTGGCTGGAAAATCATCTACATCAGGATCACTGGGGGATGTGGTAAAATGAAATGATTCAGTGGTTAAAAGCACTGGCTGCTCTTGCAAAGGACCAGGGTTTGATTCCCAACACCCACATGGCAGCTAACAACTGTCCTTAACTCCAGTTCCAAGAGATTATATGCCCTCTTCTGACCTCCATGGGCATTGCATGACATGGGAACACTTACATACATGCAGGCAGCACACTCATAACACATAAAATAAAAATAATAAAATATTTTTAAAATGCATGTTCCACTAACCCTAGATGAGGAGCTATTGGCAATTGATGGTTTCTGGGAGAGGAAGAGTCATTTTCTTTGAGGATGTGGCTATTGGTAGGTTCCCCACGTGCCAGTAGATGACCCCACTCCCAAGCACATATGGGCAATACTGACAGGACTCAGTGGGTTTAATTTATTTATTAATTCAATTATATGGGGCTGGAGAGATAGCTCAGTGGTTAAAAGCATTTATTGCTTTTGCAGAGGACCCAGATTCAGCTCCCAGCACCCACATCAGATGACTTACAACCACTGGTAACTCCAGTCCCAGGGGATCCAACACCTTCTGACCTCCATAGGCAACTGAATGAACATGGTGCACATCAACTCACAGAAGTAGACACACATACACATAAATAAGAATAAAAAACATCCCAGTGTATTGGCATGTGTCTTTAATCCCTGCTCTTGGGAGGCAGAGGCAGGTGGCTCTCAGTGAATTTGAGGCCAACTTGGTGTACATAGCAAGTTCCAGGTGATCCAGGGCTACAAAGTGAGATCCTTTCCCAAACAAAACGAAACAGAACAGAAATCTTTTAAAAGGACATGAAGTTGGGAGTAGATGTGCTGGTGTGGGGTCCCTAAGGGGAGGTGGGAAAGGAGCGAAACTGTGGGCATAATCAAGATACAGTGACCAGAGGTGTGGATTTTCAAAATTCTGAGAAAAAAAAGCTTATTCCAGGTCAGGGTTTTGGGGAGTACCCAGCAATCTGCATTCTTGATAACTTGCTTCACTTTGCAAGCATCTCTACTTTTTCTTGCTGTCTGTTTTCTGCAGAGGACCAGTCTTCACTCTACCGTTACCCCATCCTTCGGATAACAAAACAGATAGATGCTCTAAGGGTTCTCAGCTCTTACACATGGTTCTGAGTGAGCAACACACAAGTCTGTTTTCAGTTGCTGATTTTCACAGCAGAGTCTTGCCAAACCTCCCTGTTTAATCACATGTAGCATGTGAAGCGCCTGCTGCTGCTGTGTTCCTGAGAAAGTCCAGTCCAAGGAAAATAATGGCACATCGCACTCAGCGCTCCCAGAGATGATGAGGCAGCCCTGGAGCCCCAGCCCGCATCTCACCACCAGGACGTAGTCCCCAGCTTGAGGGGTGAAGGTGGGAGGGGATCCTGCTCCAGGGCAAGCGCATCGTGGGCCTTTGAGTCTCCGCCAACTTCAAACAACCCTGAGGGGTCAAAGGTGCGTCCGCAGACTCCGCAGAGAACTGGAACTGGCCGTGCCAGGACGATTGGAAATGTGGCAAATGACAAAGTTTCCCTCGGAGGATCCACAGGGCAAGCTGTGGGGGATAATCAGCCAACCTAGCCCTGGATGTGGGCAGACAAAAGGCCAGAGAACAGGAGAAATTCTGAGAGGTTAGAGGACACTGAAGGCTTTATGGTGAAGTTTTTATTTATTCATTTTTAATTTTAAAAACATTTGAGCGATCAGTTTTATTTATTGTGTGTGTGTGTGTGTGTGTGTGTGTGTGTGTGTGCCACAGCATGCTTGTGGAGGGCAATGTGCAATGTTCAGGAGTCAGTTCTCTTCTTTCACCATGTGAGTCCTGGGGATCAAACAGGTCATCAGACTTGGTGGCAAGTGCCTTTACTCACTGAGACATCTTACCATCCCCAAGAAGGCTTTAAAGTACATGACACTAAGATGGCTTAGGGAAAACTCAGATTATCCCTATAAAGGAGTTGGTGGCATTGACATGTTCTTGCTTCTATGTGGAGGCTGGGGATTTGAACTTGGGTTTTCATGCTTGTAGGGTAAACACTCTTACTCACTGAGTCATCTCCCCAGTGCACATTCTTGTTTTTAAATAATGGCAAAGTAATCATATTTAGCATGTTTTAGAATGTCTTGTGGGCCAGATAATTTGTATGATCACTTTCATGTAATTTTCTGAGACACAGGCTATTAATCCTGTGTTGAATAAGAGCATACCATAATACCACAGGAAGTCATTGTGCTACTTTGCAGGTATAAGACAGAATAAAAGTCCAATTGTGGGACAAGACTGCTCCTAAAGGCCCCAGGGATCTTGTGATTGGTAGC
Source organism: Eospalax fontanierii (assembly GCA_035773235.1). Classification (NCBI taxonomy): domain Eukaryota; kingdom Metazoa; phylum Chordata; class Mammalia; order Rodentia; family Spalacidae; genus Eospalax; species Eospalax fontanierii. The sequence goes on from CM069526.1 coordinate 21,402,996, forward strand.
TTTCAGTGACTTCAAAAATCAAGAGCTGATAGTAGTGTAACCATGAAGACCCTGCATTATATACCTTTAATAATCAAGAGCTGATAGTAGTGTAACCATGAAGACCCTGCATTATATACCTTTAACAATCAAGAGCAGATAGTAGTGTAAGCATGAAGACCCTGCATTATACACCTTTAGTGGTGGGTGGGGGGACTTCATGCCTGGTACTGTAAACCTGGGCGAAAGACTGTGGCTGGGGAGATCGTAGGCCCTAGAGGAGAACCCACCATTATTCTCTTGTTTAATTAAATAGACATAATATCAAACTGCCTTTAAACTCTCATGTTTATACCCAGAGATTAGTGCTATTCTCAGCCTTGGTTAGAAAACCTTCTTATTGCATTGGGCAGTGGTTGTGGTACTTCAGGTGAGAATGTCCACCAGAGACTCCAAGAATTTGGACATTTTGTTCCCAGTTGGAGGCACTGGTTTGGGAGGCTTTAGGAGGTGTAGCCTTGCTGGAGGAAGTGCGTCGCTAGGGACAGACTTTGAGAGGTCTCAAGCCCTGTTTCATTTCTAATTGCTTTCTGCTTCCTGTGCCTGTTTCAGTGGACTTGTGACTTGTGACTTGTGAGCACTCCTCTTTCTGTTGCTTTGGCCACCTCTGCCACTGTGCCTCCCAACCATAATGGACTCTTGCCCCTTTGGAAGCATAAAAGACAAACTCTTCCTTCTATAAGTTTCCTTGGTCACGGTATTTTATCACAGCAACAGAAAAGTAACTAATACAGTGGTTAATTCAGAGACTCATAACCGGCCAAAGTGCTGAGAATAACTGACAGATGTGTACTTGGCCCTTAGTAGGACATCCACCATCACCCCCTCAAGACTCAGGGAGCACCAAGGAGGAAAGAATGAAAAGAATGTAAGAGTGAGAAGATGGGGAGATGTGCAGAAAAGACATCGTCTGGACATGACACAGCCACTGCACTCACAGACTTGCTGCAGCTGTGCCGATCTGCATACAGCCATACAAGACTGGACTTGCCAAGTCTTGATGGACTTGCCTTCATGGATGGAGGAGGGACCCATGAGGCACACCCTTCCTTGGTTGCTCAGGGAAGGGGTGTCATTTTCTTCAGTGGTATAGCCACTGATAAGTTGCTCATGCTCCTGTAAATAACCTCTTACCCACGCTAATGCCAGCAAGTCTAGTTAAACTCAGTGGATCACACACACACAGAAAGAAGAGAGTGGAGCAGGAGAGTGGGAACTTACTGGGAAGAAAAGAAGTTTCATCAGGAGAGGCAGGGGATGAGAGAGGATAACAGAGGCTGAAGATGACTAAAATTCACAAATATGTATGAAATTGTCAAGCAGTTAAAACAATGAAAAATAGTAAAATAGACAAATACAAAATGAGCTGATTGAGGACAGAGAACAGACTTTGATCATCTTAACAGGAACCCCTCCTCCCGTACCTCACTGGCTGAGTGATCAGGAGGGTACAATCTTACATGCCATCCACGTCCGGTCTTTCTCTCGGCTGCTTGTGTTTGTAGTTTTCTCTGCGGAAACTATGCCCATGTTTGTCTCTGTAGTCTACAACCTGGTTATTTTAAAGTGTATCAGGTTGTCACATCTGCAGGTTGTTAGGCAAGTTTGACTGTTACTAATTTTCTACTCTAAACTTGTAGTTTGGGCGGGAAGGCGGTTAAACCAACAAAAGTTTGGGTTATGGAGGTGGTCAGACTGCCGACACAGGTCCACGGTTTTCTGTTTATGTGTAATTGGACTAAGCTAACTCAAGATACTTTTAGTTTGAAAGTGAACCATCAGATTTGATGTCTTTCAGAGGCCCTTGCACTTGGTAGGCAAATACTCCTCCACTGAGCCATATCCCAGTTCATAAATCACCATTCTTCAAGACTTTATCTATTATACATGGATTAGCAGATCCTCTTCAGAACCACTGAGTCCTCAAACCTGGGAGAAATGCATTTTCAGTGTATTGTGACTTGTGACTTCGGACAAATCTTAGTTCGAATCTCAGCCTCACCGCCTCCATTTACAACTTCCACGTGGGTAATTTCAGGCACACTTAAGCTCTTCACCTTAGTTTCTCCATCTGTTGTAGTGTGTGAAGATTTGCTCATACATTCATTGATTTATTAATTTAATCAATAAACTTGGCATTGACTGCAACAGCACTGTGTTAGATGCTAGGGACAAAGCAACAATCCTGACAGAACTGGGTCCTTAGAAGAGGAGAAGTGGTATTTAAAAACGTAGTACAGTGATCATATTTGCAGTTCCTTAGGGACTTTAACCTAGGGAGATAATGGCCAAGGTATGCTGAGTCCTAGGTAACTGGGAGTTCCTCTAATTTGGGTGGGGTTAGCTGGTGTCGATTAGCCTTGACTCTCTGGTCTCTAGTCCTTGAGCAAGCTCAGCAAACACATTCTAATAGTGGTGGTAGAAGAGAGGCAGGAGAGGAAGGAGAAAGAAGGAAGGGAGGGAGAGAGGGAGACAGGAAGAGAGGAGGGAAGAAGAGATGGAAAAAAGGAAGGAGAGAGGGAGGGGGAAGGGAGAGAACAGACAGGCATGAGCAGCCGGAGTCACTGCTACATCGCTACATTGTGTATTGGCCCGGGTCAGCCAGCCCAGCCAGCTGGGAGGGGGAAGCAGACCCCACCTGTGATCAGAGTTGGTGTGAATCACACAGCGAAGTGTCTGTGAATGCTGGAATGAGGAGTGTGCTGGAGCCATCTTGGCAATCAACCTGAGTGGGAAGCAGAAAGAAGGCTCCAGAGGGGGTGGGGCCACTAGGGGAAGGGTTGAAAAGGGGGAGGTAGGAGCCGCCTCACAGGCCTCGAGAGGCATGGTAAACGTGAAATGTAACTTCCGTCTGGCAGAGAGCACAGGTCCGACATTAGACACACACTCTCCTTCACCTGCTTCCCAACCCACAGAATGATGTTGTTCAGATGCTGTTGCTGAGTTCATTTGTTTTAGGTTCGTACTTAAGGCCTGGATTTTTTTTTTCTAAGTGGTTAGAATGCTTTCCAGCAAATAACCAATAAGAGCTTATACTGAATAAATAATATAGTACCTGCAGTGATTAAGTTAATGATGAGTGAGCTGTTTCTCCCTGTGCCTTGGGGGTAAGTTATCCACATCATGGAAGCAAATGTATTATGCAAAACAGCAAGAAAACAAAACTGGGGCTAGAGAAGAGGCTCAGCTCAGTGGTTAAGCGTATTTGCTGCTCTTGAAGAGGACCAAAGTTTAGTTCCACGCATCCATGTCCAACAGCCCACAACCATCTGTAACTCCAGCTCTAGGTTATTAACGCCCTCTTCCGGCGTCCACAGGCACCTGCACACACAGACAGAGATATACACAAAAATAAATCTTAAAAAGGAATGCAAAATAAAGCCGGTGTGCCTTGGTGCCTTAATTGCCTTTGCCCCACGAGAACCACAGGCATCCCAGCTTGTAAGCCCTGCTTCATCTGAGTTCCAAGTCCAGTTTTCCTACAGTTGATGCTTGGTGGTCACACCCTTTGGTTTATTGACTTTCAAATGTAGTGACATCTGCACCAGTGTGGGTGTATAAATAAAAAAGACAACTGGACAAACTGGGCTTGTAAAATAGCTCCATCTGAGCTCTGAAGATTTCTAGTACCACTTACAGGACAGAAATCACACCTAAGGTGTGACTCTGGGAGTATTCTTGCATGTCTGCACACGTTGTCACAGGGACAGAACAGTAATGCTGGATAGCTTCAGTCGTCAATGACACGCTTGGATAGAGGGAACCTCATATGAGGAGTTTCTTCCATTGGATTGGCTTGTGGCTATGTCTGTGGGGGCACTTTCTTGATTTTTGAGTTCTATGGGAGGGCCCAGCCCACTGTGGGTGGGGCCACCCTTAGGCAGGTGGTCCTGTTGTGTAGGAAAGCAGGATGAGCGTGGCCCATGGAGAAAGTCAGTAAGATGCATGATCTGTGCTCTAGCTCCTGCCTCCAGGTTCCTGCCTCGACTTCCCTCAGTGATAAACTGTGCCCTGGGAGATGTAAGATAAAAAAAAAATCCTTTCCTCCCCAAGTTGGTCAGTGTTTTTATCACAGCAATAGAAAGCAGATTAGGACAATAGTGATAACTCACAGCAATGCATCAGGCAGGAACCCCTGCCTTGATGGACTGACATACATAGTGTCTGCTCCTGAGAGGAGACAGGTCAGAGGTCCAAAGGCTGTCAGCTACTAAGCCTGAAGCTGGGAGATAAGGTATCTTATCTAAGGTACCTTATGAAGATAAGGTATTTTGCTGAATGAAAAGTCTTGTGCAAAAGATGCTTCCTGAGACCAGGAGCATTGTGGAGCTAGGAGTCCAGAGAGCTGAAAAAGCCTCATCATAGGCCATCAGTGGATGGCCTGGACTTGCTTGGATGTCCGTAGGGGAGGGGCAGGATGGGGACAAAAACCAATGGAGGAGAGTTACAGCAGATGCCTTGAGTGTGAATCTTTGACTTCAGAAAGGCCACATACTCTGAGGAACGACCAAGCGGGGCAAAATAAGGAGGAAAGAAGAAAAGCAAAACAGACAACTGGCAGGAAAACACTCCCCTCTCAGTCCTCACTCATGACGTAAGGGAAAGTCGTCGAGACTCACGGCCACTAGCCCAACTTTATGTAGGTTTAGGAAATGACTTAGCACTTGCACACTCATCCCCACAGAGACCTAACAACTGTACTAAGAAATTTAATTTAAGGCAGATCAAAATTGGCAATGCCTTCGTGTCTGATTTTATACTTAACAAGGCCCTAAATAATCTACATTTACAGATAACCTCTGACTTATAATAACAAAAATTTTTGACTCTAGAATGGCCCCAAAGTGATATGCATCCAGCACATACTATCCTTCAGATTTTGAGTTCTGATTTTTTTTCAGGACTAGCAAATGTGGTTCAGGACCTCTTGAGTGCAGTAGTGGCAGTGAGTCCATGCCACGTGATCCCGAGGGCAAACAACCTATGGTATACAGCACCTTGTGTGGCTAAGGTATGTTTACATACAACTACAGCAAAAGTCAGTAAGAATAGTAGTTGGAACTGCAGTGCGTGTGCGAAGTGCATTTTAAGTTTACAACATCTTCAGTTGACAACATCTTCAGTTTATGCTGAGGCTGTCAGAACACAACCCCAAGGTAAGTTTGGTAGCACCCGCAGTTTTGCTCACCATAAACACCACATATGCAAACCAGGAAAAACACAGGGAAACAAAACAACACCAGCAAGAGTCTGCAGAAGCAATAGAAACAAGTCTACAACTGGAGTGACCAGGTACAGAACATAGGGTGCTTCCTCTTTAAATAAAAGAATGGATTAAAAACATGACTAGGAAAAAATACTAAGATGGTTAAATCTCAGTTGTCAACTTGAGTGGATTTGGAATCACAAGAGATATATGTGGGTATGAGGATGTTTTCAGAGAGGTTTAACTGGGGAGGGACAACGATCCTTTGTAATGTGGTAGGCCAGAGGAAATAAAAAGGAAAAAAAGGAGGAAGCAAGCTGAGCATTCATCTCTTTAAGCAGTGTAACCAGCTGGCTCACGCTCTTGCTGCCATGCCTTCCCCGCCATGATGGACTGTACCCTCAAACTGTGAGAAAAAACCTTCCTCCATTAAAATCCTTCTGGCAGGTAATTTGTCACAACAATGAGAAAAGTAACTAGTAGAATAATAAAGTATTTTCTGAAAAAGAATCACAGTAATTAAAAACCTAGTGGATGCTTTGCTTTGGGTCTGTGGTGGTGGCAAATCCTTACTCCACTGTAACCTGCAGGGGCCAGAAGAGGGTGTCAGATTCCCTGAAACTGGAGTTATGAATGGTTGTGAGCCACCATGTAGGTTCTAGGAACCAAACCAAACCTTTGCAAGCGCATCCAGTGGGCTTAACTGAGCTATCTCTCCATTCCCAAATAAATAAGTTTTAAAGAGAAAGCAGATTACTCCAAAAAAAAAAAAAAAAAAAAAAAGTCAAACAACAAAGAAAACCACTAGAAAAACAAATGATGTATTTAGACTTTGAAAAATTCAAGCTATTAGGCTGGGCATGGTAGTGTATGCCTGTAATCCCAGCAATGTGGAGGGTGAGGCAGGACTGCTTGGAGTTTGAGCCCACCCTGGCCCACATAGAAAGACTGCCTCCAAAGCCAAAAGCCAAAGCCAACAACAAAAATGAAAGATGATGGAATCCTTAGGTATGGACTACAGAATGCCACTGTATTAAGTTACAGGAGCTGTGTACACTGAATTGTATTTAGGAATCATTATTTTTGTGGTGCTGGGTATGGACCCATTCGAGGCAACTGCTTTACCATCGTGTTATATGCTGTCAGACCCCCAATCCTGAATTTTAAAGTGAGCAAGTAATACAAGTATTAGGATTGATCTAATAAACGAAAGCAGACATCGAAGAGAATCAAATACAGTTTTAGAAAAACAATGACTATAACTGAACTTAGAACCTCAACGATTAGATTTCGTAGCAGATGAGACGCATGGGAGAATTTGAGAATCGCAATGCCAACGTGCAGAAAGCACACCGGTGACATGCGGCTCAGGAAGACAAGGCCGGCGGGTTGGAAGGACGCTACAGCAGGGCACCCTGCCGTTTCTATGTGGTTCCTGGCGGTAGAGGGAACTCAGGCCTTTGGCTTGTGAGGCAAGTGTTTTATTGCACTCTTCCCCTGCTGGCCATTTATTATTCACAAAAATGACCAAATAAAAGAATCATGAAAGGGCTGGAGAGATGGCTCAGCTGTTAAGGGCACTGGCTGCTCCTGCAGAAAATCTGGGTTCAGTTCCCAGCACCCACATGGAGGCTAATAACTGTGTAACCCCAGTTCCAGAGGATCTGACACCTTCTGGCATCCACAGGTGCACTTACACACGTGCAGGCAAACACTCATACATAAATACAATAATTTTTAAAAAAAGAATCATGAAAACATCTCATAATACAAGATTTAAAAAAACATTATGATGCTGGTCCACAATTCCATGTAAATCAGGAAAGGGCTCATCAGAATTACAAAGTTCTAAAGACCTTTTGCTGAAAAAGGGCAACGTTCAGGAGTAAACACCAGAAAGATAGCACGGGAAACTTCCAGACCAGTACAGAGAGAAATGGAACTTAAAACTAAGAACAGTTTATTAAGAAGTCAGAGAAAATCATCAGAAAAGGAACAAATAGGGGTGGGTGAGATGGCACAGTGGGTGAAGGTGCTTGCTGCCAGGCCTGAGGATCTGAGTTCAGTTCCTGGAGACTACATGACAGAGAGACTCCACCTCTGAAAGCTGTCTTCTGATCTCTGTGTGTGTGTGCGTGTGTGTGCGCACGCGTGCACACACACACAGAATAAATGTAAAAAAACAAATAGCATAAGCTAATGACAGAAGTTAATTGTGTTGGAGGAATAATGAATCAAAAGGAAAGAAGCTATTAAAGGAAGCAACTGTTCGATAAAATCGCCAGAGGTTCATCTGACGTACAAGAAGCAAGATAAAACAGGGAAGAAGAAGAGGACTGAAAAGTGTACATTACCAAACACTCCCGCAGCCTGGAAAGACAGAAACCTGTAATAGGGGAGCCACTAACACGGGGCTCAGTTCACCGGGATGGCGCGTTCTGAACTCCATTCATTTGGTAAAACGTAAAAAGTAAAAGTTTATAGAGAAGGATAAACGGACAAACCTGCCATTACCAGGAGAGAATTCAGAGCACTTTTTCTGGGTCTGAGATGGCTCAGTGGGCTCAGGTGCTTGTGCACAGGCCTGACCTCCTGAGTTCCACACCTGCATTCTGTGAGGTGACAGGAGAGAACCAACTCCCAAGACTTGTCCTCTGACCTTGCTAGTGACATGGCACACACATGCCTGCACTCACACACATACAAGATTAAACATTTTTTAAAATTTTTAAATATTTTGTTATTTCTATGTTATGAGTGTATGGCGTGCATGTGTATAAGTGTACCCATGTCATACAATGCCATCGGAAGTAAGAAGGTTTTGCATTCCCTGGAACTGGAGTTACAGATGTTGTTAGCTGCCATGTGGGTGCTGGGAATGGAACCCAGCCTCTGAAAGAGCAGCCAGAGCTCTTAACTGCTGAGTCATCCTTCTAGCCCCTTCTCAAATATTAAAAAAGGACACTTTCACAATTTTATACATAGATATGTTGATTATTCTTATCCCTTTTCCCTTCCTGCTGAACCTCTTCTTCCCAACAAGTCCCCTCCGAGTTTCCTTTGCGTGTGTCCCACTGAGTTGAATTAGGGTTGCCTGCATCAGTGTAGGTGGAGGGCTGTTTACTTGAGCAAGAGCAGAAAATAAACCTTAAGCACCTTAAGCACATTTGGAACATAAAAAAATTGCCAAAAGTTTCAAAAGGTTTCTAGTGGGCAATAATAGACGACAGATCCTTGCATTCATTTTCTAGGGTTATCAACAAAGCCAGTCATTTGTAACAATGGAAATTTATTATTGCATAGTTCACTAGAGGCCAGAAGTCCCAAACCAATATTACTATTCAGAAATTAAGTTATTGGCAGGTCCTTTTTCCTCCAAGATTCCTGGAGAACTCTGTTCCATGTCCATCTGGTTTCTTGTAGTTGCTGGCATCCCATGGCTTGTGGCTCATTAGTCTCATGGCTGCCCCCATGGCCACGTTGCCTCCCCCTTTCTGTCTGTTACCACTTGTGTCTCTTATTGCAGACACTATGATTGTGCTTAGGACTCATTTAGATGCCCCTCTGCAAATAATCTCTCCATCTCAAGATTCTTAACCACTTCTGTAAGGACCCCTTTTGGTGTAACATAACATTCATATTTAGAATTAAGTGTTTGGGGGACTTGTGCAGCAAACTACAGTAATAACACACACGCTTTGTGCCAGGCTGGGTTCTGTTTTTCAAATGCACTGATTTCTAAGACTTGAGACAGGTGCTCTTTCTACTTTTCAGATGGCAAAACTGAGGAAAACTTTTTTTTAACATCTTATCTACCTAAACTGTATCATATGTGCATTAGAAACTTTTTGTTAACTGGCCGGTTCCGGGTATGGTGTAACCATGGTTACCGACTTTGTCCCTGGCGTGATGTAATTGGGTCTTTAGGGTTTATAAACCCTGTTCTGCGGCTGCCTGGAATGGAGAGTTCTTCTGAGTGTGGGCCTGATCTTGACTGCTGGTTTTTTTTGTTTTTTTTTTTTTTGCTAAGTAAATGGGCCTTTAATTTGACCATCACTCTGTGGCATTTCTCTGTGCCTTGTGCTCCTATAAGAAAATAATTTCAGATTAAAGTAAATTTGCAGACAGTATAAATAATTCACAAATACTTTCACCTAGACTCCATGTTCACACCGGATCTTTGCTTTTCTGTTTCCTTTGCACATATTTTAGTGGACTTCTTTTTCTTTTGAGATTCAATTACATCTACAATGTTCCATTACCCTAAATAATACCCCAGTACACATTTTTTAAAAAAGGAATATTCTGTCAAGTTGCTATGGTACAACTATCAAAATCTGGAAAGCAGTTTTGATAGTGACACAGTGCTAATTAAAATTTTTATCAGTGGTCTGGATAATGTCAAATGAAAAGAAAATGTAGGTAAACCAGGTGTGGTGATGCTCCCAGTGCTCAGGGGCAGAGGCAGGTATATCGCTGTAAGAGAGAAGCCAACCTGGGGTGGTCTACAGAAAGCGTTCCAGTCCAGCCAGGGCTACATAGTGTGACCCTCTCTCAAATTCTTAAATATTTAATTAAACAAAATGTAGGCAGATCAGGATCCAGCCCAGGACTGTGTGTTGCATTCAGTCGTCACAACCCTCTATTATCTTTTAAACTTGAAACTTTTAACAAGTATGGGCTGGTGATTGTTTTTGAGAAAGGGTCTGTGAATGTAGCCCAGACTGGCCTGAGCTTGGAAGCCTTCTTCCTCAGCCTCCCCAGTGCTGGGATTACAGTCGTGCAGCATCATGCTTGGCTAGGCTGGGAATTCTGTACAATACTCCTTGACATAGTCTTTTTTGCTATTTAGTCTTGACTGGATTCAGGTTATTTTGGTAGGGATGTCACATACGCGCCAAGTGTCCTCTTGCACAAACATAAAATTGCCTTAGTAATGACAATAGTAAGGCTGTGTCATTTTTCTTTTTTTGAGACAAAAGCTTGCAAAAAAGAAAAAATGAATTTGGGAGTGGGCCGTGTTAGAAGCAATACGGGGCAGTTGGAGGGGAAATGAGGGTAAATGTATTTCATTGTATAAATAAGTGTATGAAATTCTCAAAGAATAAAAATCTAATAAAATTATTTTTAAAAAGATCTTGCTATGTAGCTCAGGCTAGCATTAAACTAATGGCACTAGGCATATAGCTCCATGGTAAAGCACTTGCCTAACATAGATAAGGCCTTGAGTTCAATCTCCAGTGCCATCAAAACCAAAACCAAACTAAAAAATTAACCCAAAATTCCACACTGGTAATCCCAGCACTTGGAAAATGGAGGCCAAAGGATGAGTTCAAGGCGATCCTCAGCTACACAGTGAACTTGAGGACTCTACAAGACCCTGTCTCAGAACAGGAAGCTTGTTCTTAGCCTCTTAAGTGTTGGGATTAATGATGTGAACTACCAAAACTAACAAGTTTGTTTTGAAGTGATTTTGTTTTTTTGTTATTTTTAAGATAGGGTTTCATGTGGCCCAGGGTGGCCTTGAACTAATTACATAGCTAAGGATGACGTTGAATTCTGGATCCTCCTGCTTTCACCACCTAAGTTCTAGGATTACAGGTGTATATGTCATACCAGGCCACAACTTTGCTTTTAAAACGAAATACATTTATAAAACGTTTACGTTTTGCCCGCTTAAAAATGTGTTTTAACTTTAAAGCCTTATTTTATTATTTTCACTTCTGTGTATGTGTGTGTGTGTGTGGGGAGGGGGGTACAGATGCCCTTGAAGGCCAGAAAAGGATGTCAAGACCTCCTGGGGGTAGACCTACAGGTATTTGTGAGCCACTCAATCCAGGTGCTGGGAACGGAACTGGGTCCTCTGCGGAGCAGCAGGTGCTCTTCATTACCATCTTTCCAGCCCTAAAACCACATTTTAAAGTAATTCAGAGGTCAAAGGAATTGATGCAAAAACGTTAAATGACCATGTCTGTGTGTAGAACACGCACAGCTGTGGAATACATTCAGCAAAGGGGCTAAATCTAGGTGTTCCCTATTTAGGAAAAAACAGTAAATATGGATGAGTTAAACATCTACCCCCCACCCCCCAAAAAAGAAACTCTCAAAAGGCAGGATGTGAAAAGAGAAGATGCTAGTGGGCAAGGTACTCATAGTGAAGCCTGATGACCTGCTGGGGCTCCGAGACCTGACTGGTAGAAAAGAACAAGCTCTGTGGAGGTCCTGTGAGACACATGTACCATGTTGCAGGTACACACACACACACACACACACACACACACACACACACACACAATTAAATATAATAAAAAGAAGCCTTAAAAAGAAGAGTAGATTTAACAAAGCCAAAGTTTTAACTTCTGGCAAGCGGTCAAGGAAAAGATACTAAGCTGACACAAAGACTATCAGGAAAAAAAATACAAGCAGAGATTTTAAAGTAGATTTCTCTAAGCCACTGTATGCTACTACATTTATATATTTGCAGAATCAAAGAACGCCTTGAAAGTATTTTTCAAAATTTAAGAAGCAGAATTCTGGAATATTCAAATTACCATAAACAATATAATCAGGGTGGTAGAGAGATGGCTCAGTGTTAATTAAGAGCACTGGCTGCTCTTGCAGAAGACCAGAGTTCTGTTTTCAGTATCCATATGGGAGCTAACAACTGCCTTTAAACTCCAGTTCCAGGGGATCTAACACCCCCTTCTGGCCTCTGAAGGCACTGCATGCATGTGGTGCACATACATACATGCAGACAAAACACTCATACATGTAAAATATTTAAAAAAAGCAAACAATGAAGAGCTAAGTCTTATCCCAGATAGACAGTACCACCAGGTGTTTGTACAAATCCTCAAAGAACTGATTGTTCTAACCTTCAAAAATAATAAAGTGGGCAATACTTCCCAACCCCTTGTTTATTCTCTTGACACTAAACCAGACCAAAAAATTCTGAGAAAGTCTCGAGGTCAGTTTTGAAGATACATAAGTAAAAATCACAAGTCAGAGACTAGCAGACCAAACTAGTAGTGCACAATAATGAGAGTCCAGAGTGCAAAGTCCATTTGACATGGGCTGGTTAGAACTCAGCTATCCTAAAGCAAGCCCTGGCTGTTCTGGGAAGACTGCACTAGCTGGTCTGCTTTAATCACTTTCGCCCTAGGTAGATGCTCCAGACCATTCGTGTCCAGCAGCACTTTTCTCAGCTCCCGGGCTCCCCACACTGCTCCTGCACCTGATTCCAGCCTCCCTAGCTGGCAATTTGCTCCCACACAACCTACAGCATTCTTCTCTACGACTGCCTTCCTTCCCCTTCCTCTCATTCCTCCTCAGCCTCCAGCTCACATGTAAACCCTGTAACTCACTAAGGACAAAGGTTTCTGCCAGATTTGTTCAATTTTCTCCAGCACTTGGAAGAGTAAATAGTTGGCACTCAAACTCGCAGACCAGTGTACCTGGAAAGTGGCAATGTGGAAGCCAAGCTTGCTTATCTCCTTTTAGGACTAATAGTTACACTGTCTGTTTTGCTTGCTTTTGATGGCAGGTAAAAAGCAGGCAAAGTTGCTGCTAACATAAAGCTCAGCTTTTTTAACTACAAAATATGCTTCACTACTTTGGGCATATGGTTTGTTTTTAGTAAAACTTTTCTTTTTTCAAGGCACTTGAAAATTCCATTTGTACATCATCACCTCCACCCTTTAGTGTTAACACAAGAGAACACTTGCCGTGTGACAGCAGTAAAAGCCAGAACAGATAATTTCTGAAACAGCCAAGGGATTCCCCGGGCAGGATCACAGCTACTTTCTAACTGGGTTACAGGAAACACTGTTGACCTTGCAGTGTACTGTCCCTGTGAACATCCTTCCCCATATGCCTAAAGATGCAGATCTACCATCTCTCCACTAGAACGAGACCAGCAAGGCAGTAATGGGTCTGACGCTGCGCAGTCCACCACGGCACCATTTCTGTAACAAAACAGCAGGGGAAGGGCAAATAACAGGTTTTCCATAAAGCTAAACGTACCAGTGGCCATCCTTTATACTGAGATTATGTGCTTCCTATATGCTTTGCGTTCTAAACTATCTTTTCTCTTACATAATGATTTTGAGAACAGATAGTATTTGGGGGTGGGGAGAGGAGCAAGGGGGTGTGTTCCCTTAGCTGGCAAAAAAGTCTGAAATGTTTAAACATTCCAACTGAATTTTTTTCTTACAGATTTACTGGTGTTTCAAGCTGAGAAGCACAGTCTATGTATATACCGATCTGCTGTGCTGCATATCCAGTTCTGAATTCTTCCTTAGTGACATCCCTATGCAGACTCTGATGCCAGCTAACAGTCAACTTTAACTTACTTAAGTCAGTATAAATAGGGCTTTAGTTTCAATCCCCAAAAATGTTTTCACTCCACACCACACTTAGAGAATCTTTTATTAAAGCCAGTGATACAAGCTCTGACGGGTCACCAATGCAGAAACAACCATCCACTTCACAGTGCCACTGCCACCACACAAGGGGCTCTGCTGCCAGAGATGAATGGTATCAGTGCGGTGCAGATACAAAGGAGGCCAGGGCTGCTCTCCTGGATGCCAGCAGTGTCATGGGAAGCTGCTGGGATCTGTATGCTTTGGCCCATTTACCTTTACAATCCAATCATGCCATTCAGCTCTCAGTATTTACATACATTTAAACAGAGAAGATGTGTTACAAGAAGGAACATTTCAGTGGACTCCTGTCAGAAATAACTGCAGATTTCACTATTAATTTTATGTTATCAGCTACTTTTGAGAATAGTTCTGTATAAATGTATCAACTGGAACATGTAGAAAACCTTATAGAATTTTATGTACACTGTACTGTGACCACAAGAAAGTCAATTAAACCCCGTTTCCTCTAACTGCTAAACAAAACAGAAGCTAATCATTATATTTTGTAGTGTGTCTCTGACCACTAGCGTTTTGAACCAGATGGGTTCTATGTCCCCTGTCATTCTGTGACTTGCTGTAATTGTGTTCTGTCAAGGTGTTCTTGGGTAATATGGGCCTACATCCATTTGATATGGGCATTTACATTAAATTTCAAACTACTCCTGGGTTGTATCAGGAATCCCTAAAAGCAATTTCTGTTTTCCTCCCAATTATGACATGTGGCTATATTAGTTACTGAAAGGACAGTGCAGACTCTGGGGACTGGGGTGCCTGTGCTGAACACACACAGGTTGAAGCATCTGGCCAAGTAGCTCAGTGACTTTGCAGTACTTAGTTCTTCTTGGTTTTCTTCAGATAGCGACTCCGAAAGGACTTGTTGAAACCCATGGTTACTTTAAAATAGATCCAACGAGGCAGGATTGAATTTATTGAGCCCTACGGGGGAAAAAATGGGAGAAATATAAGCAAAGCCTATAATTGGGCTAAAGTGAAGTCTATCAGTCATCGTACGTTTTCCTGTGTTGCTATTTATATACATTTTAAAGCTCTTAAGTACACGGATGGTTTGAAGTAAAATATACATGTCTTGATGCTAATAGATCATATAGAAAGAAATCCCCAAACCCGAAACACTGGTTAGAAATTGGAAGTCTACATACCATGAGAGCATGGATCACGTATCCGGTGGTCCGCGACTGTAGGCCGACTGTTTTAATTGCAGATCTCACAAATGTCTGTGCAGAGGGCTTGTCCAAAGTCGGCTTTCGGATTTTAGCCATTTTGGTAGCTACAAAATATGGCAGGACACTCTAGAAAAACATCCCCCAGAACATGCCACTGATTAGGAAGGCCACCAGCTCAGAACAGGCAGTGATGCCTGATTGACTACAAAGACATTCTGCTGAAATCCCAAGTGTGTTTATCTGTGGGCGAGTTGGGTGGGGGGCAGGACACAACACAGGTAGCTATCTAGCTCCAACTAGAAAGAAGACGTGTGAACAAAATGATCCGTAACACTTGGTCTATCTGTAAAACAGAATAGTGTGGGGTGGCAGATCTCAGCATGATTTTGCACATTTCACTAAGGTAAGGCTCTCTGTTGCTTATGTGAGCTACATTTCAGGTGGGAGTCGGCCAAAAGAGATTTCTCCTGTGATCTGAAATACCATGGTCACATAGTAGCTCACCAAATAGTGAGTGTGATCTGCTCACCTCAAGTGTGAATGGAAGGAAAGGGGATGCACTACAATCTATTTCTATTAAAGAAAAGAACTCGTTCAACAGGTGGCTGAAATGAAAAAAATGCCCACATTACAAATGAAGTTAAACTGTCTCCCACACTCGGAGTCTCCTTCCTGCTGTGACATAGAGGGAACAGTTCCACATCTCTTTGGATTTTTGTGTATATGTCAATTTTTATAATTTCATATTTTTCCAACTCCCAAGTAGGAATCAAGGAATATGGCTCACTATCCTTAATAAGTAAGCTGAAACTGTGGCTCACCTGTTAAGAGTCAAAGCCCAAAGGCCTGACCACTGTCATTCTCCACCTCCCTCATCCACGTAGCCCAAACCCACACGAAGTAAACTAACTCTAGAGTATTTCAACAGTTGGGTCAACTTTGATTATGTAACTTTTGACTCTGAGAATGTATTTACTAGAATTATTATGATACATTTATCCCTTACTTAGTAAGCAAACATGTTTTGTCAAAAAATCTTTTAATTTTTGGCTCTCACAGTATCAGAGGATACTATGCAAGCTACTAAGGAAGAAAACCAATGAATGTTCCAACCAGCTGTAAAGCCTAATTACCACAACAGCACAGCAAATTATCCTACCACCCAGGGCTCAGGGACACTGCAGAAGAGGGGCAGAATGACTGTAAGAGCAGGGGTGGTGAATGACCATAAGGAAACGGAGTTTTCCAGGCAGCTGGGAACTTGCTCATATGAACTTATAGCCATGGTGACAGCATGCACAAGACCCATGCTGACTGAAACCAGACTGAAATTCAGCATAGAACAGGCGAAATGGATAAGAACAGCCAACCTCAGCTGAGGAACTATTGGTAACTGATCACTGCTTGGTGAGGGAGAGCTGTTTTTTTTTTTTTTTTTTTTTTTTTTTTTAATGGAATGATGCTAGCTAGGCTGACCAGGCTCCAGTGGATGGACTCAAACCAAGGGACATTTGAGGACACAAATTTGATTTGATAGGCCATAAGACATACAACAGACTGCATGAAAACCACTGGGGGTGCTACGGCGGTCTATATGGGGAGGGGTTCTAAATGTGATCAGGATGTATGATGTGGACAAAAATTCAGTGTATATTTTTTAAAGTCTTTAGTTTTAAAGTTCATTTTGTTATGAAAACACAGCCTGGGGAAATTTTAGACTGATACAGAGTATGAATGTAGGGTTCTTGGTTAGGTCAAGTTTATTTACTAAGTAGCCAAGCAAGGCAGAATGAACATATATACTCTGATCGCAAATAACAAAGGTATACAGCAATCTTTGCTTACCTTTGTGCCTTGGGCTTACTGCTTATGAAAGTGAAGAGTTAAAAGACCTTCCCAGAAATTACCTGTGAACACCTGGAACGTCTGAATATCAGACCTTCCACTTATATCATAATGCTCCGCCCCTCCCTCCCTCCCTCCCTCCCTCCCTCCCTCCCTCCCTCCCTCCCTCCCTCCCTCCCTCCTTCCCAGACATAAACTGGACTATTTTGCTGTTACAGAAGTAAGCTGCACTGCCTGACTGAACCACTTGATGGTGCCACAAGTCAACTCATCACTTAACTCTTGTCAGGCTAGCTCTGGGGGTGGGGAATGAGATGGGAGATCAGGAATCCCTAGTCAAGTTATATTTTCTCAACTAAGAAAAGTAAATTCTAATCTGGAAAATTCGTTTACTTGCACCCTGAATATAAGTCAAGGTGGTGGATATGGCCTACTGAAGAATGGGAAGGGTTCAGAGATGAAACTGCTTTTGAGCTACATCCTAAAGGAAACATAAAATAAGGGACCAATAGAGGCAGAGAAAAGGCAGTATCAAAAAGTGGGGTGTTTGGGGGACCTGCAAGTTCTTTATTACAGTTTAAAAGAAAACTAATTCTGATCCCTGGGTGGTGTAAAGTTCTGGAACACAAGCTCCGTGAAGATAGCTTCACTCACCACTATGTTCTCAGTGCTCAGAATAGTTCCCATTACACAGCAGGGCAGCAAGCAAGTATCTACTGAATGAAGAGGCAGAATAACACTTCACATGGGGAACGCCGAACAACCAGGTTCTTTCTACCAGGCTCATCTACAGGATCCAGCAGATCCACATGTGGGAATGAGACCGCATCTTAGATATTTTGAAGCCTGAGCAAGAACACCAGCCTCAACAGAGGTAAACCACAGACCTAGCTATGAAGAATCTGGAATGGAATATGCTAGGTTATAGGAAAGTAAAGATATATCTTTTATATCAAAATTATTAAGGTAAATAAAAGCCCAAGAAATAATAATCAACCCATTCTCTGCATACTCAGGAGAGCATCATGGGTGACAGCGCAGGAGACATTTTGAACATAATAAAATTTTAAAGTCACTTAAGAGCAACAAGTCAATATTAGAAATTTTGACAGCCCAGAAACAACCTGACCTTGACAGCTATAGATGTGGGCAAGTATCCTGGTCTCCAAATTTAGAATCCCAAACTGGAAATAAGCTGAAAATGCTGTGTCCTTGCTCAGCTTACTTAAAAAAAAAAAAAAAAAAAATCCCTGCAGACAACAATTTGAATTTTTTTTCCCCTTTGTTCCCTGGAGTAGATGTTTAGGAATCTGGTCTTCATAAAGCAGTTGAGGGGATCTTGGTTGAGAACAGGAAAGGCACCACACCTTGACACCATGGAACACTGGAGAGAATGCCTGAAGCCATAAGGCAGATATTTAAGAGTCAAACAATGAATCTTGGAGCCTCACAAGGTAGAGCCAACTATGAACTAAATATACCATCTGAAATTTAAAAATGACTAGGACCTTCCATAATAATCTTTGGGAAAACATGGATCTAGGCTAGCAGGCTCTGGTCTTTTGAACAATGTGGGATTCTACACGGTCTAATCTGTGTTTTCTGAGTATTAAGTTCAGTGTAACTGCTACACTTTTTTTCTTTCTTTTTATTTTTAGCGTGTAATGTGGTATGCTGTGTGTGGTTTATGTACTTGTTAGAGTAGGCATGTGTGTGCCAGAGCAGATATTAGACGTCTTTCTATGCTCACTCTCTACCTATATTTTTTTGATTCAGGGTCTTCTTGCTGAACCTCAAACTCACTGATTTGGCTAGACTGGTTGACCAAAAACGGGCTTCAGGAATCTGCCTGTTTCTCCCCCTTTTTCCAGTGCTGGGGTTACAGGTACCATCCATGCCTGGCTTTCTACCTAGGTTCTGGGGATCTGAACTCAGACCCTCATGCTTTGCTGAATGAGCCACCTCTCTAGACCATGCATTCTTAAGGCACAACATGGGGTTCCTAAGAGTTTGGGGGAAATGTCCCTTCTTTAAATCTGTGTCTTTATCTATGATCTCAGGATTTGAAGTCTTCTAGAAAATCACAGTAACTCTACACTATATTCAGGTTTCACAATGTTTATATTCTTCTACTTGCAAACCATGAAATGAGCTTTTCCACAAAAGAAATGCCCCTTGATTATCTCACTTGTTATTAAAAAAAACCTAGACATTTTAGAAGATGTAAAGAAACGAACCCTTCTGATGGTACAGACTTCTATATATATGGCAATGAAAAAAGGCCTCAAAAATAACAGGAATAAACTTTAGCATCTCAGCCCAAAATGAAGTAGCTCAAAATACTGTGCTTTGCACAAAGAAAACCTGTGCTATATCCAGGATGACTACTGACCCTACAAATGACCTACCTCCACATATTAATATTCAAGAAATCAGGGAAAACTTGAGACCATGCAAAAATGCTTTTAAACAAACTTTTTTTTTCTTCCCTGAGTATATTCTAGAAAGATGTCAGGCACTGGAATACAGTCATGCACAAAAACATGGAGTCCCTAACTTTACAGAGGAATAGGATAAAGGGCACTACTGGGGGAGGTTGTTTCTGCAATTGGGTTGATCAAGAAAGGCCTCTCAGATAAGGACACATAGAAGCAATGATCTGAAAGAAGGGGAGGACACTTGCCAAAAGGATATCTGAGTGCAGAGTCTTGGACTGAGGGGTACAGCCAAAGGTAGACACTGAGTCATAAAACTCATGGTTTTACTCTGAAGGAGAAAGATTTTAAGCAGAAGAGCAAATTGACCAAATTTTGCTTTATCAACTCTGGCTACTGTGAGCAGACAATGGGGCCCATTGTCACTGACAGTGGTAGGGAGGCCAGATAGGGAGATCTGTACATGGTCTGGGGTAAGATAAAATAGACCTGAGATTCAAGAGGTGGCAGTGAGGTCAAGAGGAGTAGACAGACTGGAGATGCTTCCAGGACTGAAGAATCAGTAGAATCACCTGGTTGAATTTCGGATGAGAAAAAGAGGTAGTGGGATAATGGGGGAGAAAGACACGCACTGGTTGCTACTTAAGTTATATGCCCTGATCCAAATCCTCAATCCCTGTGCAGGTTAGGGGTTATGGCATGTCCTTACTATGACGAGGACAAAATACAGGTGAAGTGCGTGCCCTGAACTCTAGCATGCACTAGCAATTACTTCCCCTTTTCTAATATTTGTATGTTCAGAGGCAATTTGGAAAGAGGAGCCTGGCTCAATTTTTATACTCTATAAGAGGTGCAGGAACACCATTTTCCAGAGAATAGCTGCCTGTTGAAGGAGCCTTCCAGATACAGTGTCTGTCCAGATCTCGTAGCTTTGCACTCCTTGTGGTGAAATATCCTTGGAAAGGACCAAGAAAAAAGACATCACTGGCAAAAATGGGGATGCACCTGGTTGGAGTCCAATTTGGGGTGGGGGGGTTGGAGACCCAAAAAATCTAATGTTACTGCTCTGAAGCAATTTCTCAAAGTTGGTTGACCAGATATGAATATTTCCATTGAGACTATTATTTTGCTTTATAGTTCTATCTGGACTCCATTTGCACTAGAGACACACTCCATTACTTCCTTTTACTGACACTGGCAATTAACAAGGAAAATGGATGGTGACTTATACTTTCAATCTTGGTAGCCATTTCTCAGTATTTAGCTTTCTGGCTCTTTGAAGCCCAGTCGATCTACATGATTACTACAAGCAATAGCATTTTAACAACACATAGGAGTAACCTTTTTCATTAAAACAAAACAAAACAAAACAAAAAAACAACTTGGAAATTTACTTTTTCATTTAAATTTGTCCCATTTGTTTTCTAAATCTCAAAGGTGAAACCAATCCCTTCTGATTAAAACCATGCTTTTATGAATTAACAAAGCCATCCTCCTCTCTCATCACAAAAAAACAAAGCACTGGAAGGCGGCAGCTTCCTGGAGCCCACAAGATTTCTTCAGGATGCCAGGTTCAGATTTAAATGGTGAGTTCTTTTATAATCTCTTGCTAAGAATGAGAAAAGCCACTTCCACTTCTGAGCAGATGAAACCTATTACTTATTGGTGTCTCTAGGCTCACATGGTCCCTTCCTGCTTCCTCTCCTGTCCTCTAGTAAAGGGTCAGGCAAAGTAAACCCTAAGGGGCAGTTTCAGTTGGCAAATGGTCTCCTGGTTGATACCATTTCCAGAACCGTTTTCCCAGGTGCCTGGTGCAGACAACACCTCGAGCAGAACCATAGACTGTAACCCAGAGACTTGAAGTTACACAAGTGTGGTGTGATAAATCCCCGATGTCTCCACAAGCAGGGACACAGGCCCTCCATCAGGTCATACAGCACTGTCTCTTAGGGAATCATTTCATTGCTCTTTGTTTACTTATTTGCTGTCTGTCCTCGCTAAAGGTATGTTCAACCATATTGTAAGGGGTCTGGTTGTCCCTTTTGCTATTATATCCCCAACTGGCACATCAAAAGGTACTCTCCTCAGAACTCCTGCTGAAGAATGTGAAACAATACACAGACCCTACTTTTGGGATCACTGAGGAAGAGTATGGTTAAATATCTGTCTTCTTTCTCTCGTGTGCTTGAAGACAGGGACTACGGGTCTTACTGATTTTTGTTACCTTACTATCTGGGGTCTATGGCCATACCACCCCGAATGCACTCATTCTCACCTAATCTCAGAAGCTAAGTGGGGTTGGGCCTGGTTAGTACTTGGATGGGTGACCTCACTACCTGGTTCAGGCTCTGGCAAATAGCAGATACTCACTGTCTGATAAAAAACAGATCTTAGGCAAGTTATGTGACTGCTGTCAATACTTAGGTTCCAATTTGTAACATGGAGCCTGGTTACTGTTGAACTCAAATGAGATAAATGTGAATATAGTGCATATCTTAGACATTCCACAAATGCAAGTGTCTTTCTTCTTCAAACTTATTTCTCAGTTTTCAGGACTTATATATATGATATCATCTGTCCCATGTGCCTTCAGAAGGAGAAATTAAGGCTCACAGTACTGGAGCAACTTCGTGTAGGTGAGATGATCACCGAGTGTTGACAACAGAACTCAAATCTTGGTCTGCTGACTCCAAGCTCTTGACCTTTTCCTCACTGTCCCTAAGTACATAGGTGAGAAATGGTATTTGCACAAAACTGGACTGGCCTGCAGGAGCACCAAAGTCACCATGCTTTCACCGTGACTTAGGGCTTTGAAATAACTGATACATTGACAGGTGCTTCCTGATCTCTTCATAAGGCAATGCTGTGAACATGATGGGATGCTAAATTTAAGGTAAATCATCTACTGAAGTGTGACACTTGCATGTTTTAAAAAATCTCCCCACTGACGGCTTATTAGTGCAAGGAAAACAAGGTTGAAGGTAGAAATCAACACTCCCAATAACAGAAAGCAGACGGATACGGCTATCTTCCATGTGATAGCCCAAGAAGGACACAGCAGTATATTTGTAGTGTTTTGGTTGGAAAAGTACAACCTGAACCTAACTATGAGGAAGCATCAAATAAGTCCCAGATGAAGGTTGCTCAGTGAGAAGAGTGTGGAGGAGTGCTGTGCTCTTCCAAAATGTCAGTGTCATGAAAGATAAAGAAAGGGGCTGTCCAGATTGAAGGAGACTCAAGAAATGGGAGGCCTGAGTATCTAACCCTAGACGGAATGCTTTACTGGAGAATATGAGTTCCAGAGGTCTAGGATTCAGTCTTGGTCCTTGCTATTTTACACTTGCTCAACCTTTATCACTAGTCATCACAGGCAGACAGGAGGAGCCCAGGACTAGGGCCCATTACCTAGCCAATCAGGTTATATGTGATTCTTGATTTTGAAAGATTTCAGCATCAGCCCCACCCCCAAGCATCTCCCATTTTAAGCTAATACTGAGAACAAGCAGTCCTCACTAACAGAACACACTTCTGATATGCTTTACTCAGGCTATGCTTCCTGTCCTTGCTCTAAATCAATACAGTTTAGCAGGCCTTAACTCACCTCATTTATGTGACTTCTGCCCCTTTGGCTCAGTGTGGTTATACTGCCCAGCATGTGACACAGGCCGGTACACACTGCTGTTCATCTGCACTTCCTGGGAACGCTTACACAGAGGCAGATTTCCAGTCTCAAAGGGAATCCTAAATCCCATAAAGTTACAGGAAAGAAGCTGAGGAGAGAATGGCTGAGAGAAAAGTGAAGAAGTAAGGAATAGCCGGTTCCAACCTAGACTCACCGACGCTGTCACACGAGCCAAGCCAAAAAAAATCTATTCTTCCACAGATCAGAGCATCCCAAACTGCCACACAACCTTAGAGAAGCCATCCAGCAGTGCCAGGCAAAAGGAAGATCTCAGGGTAGCAAGAATGAATTCATGTGTCCTTAGCAAGGAGGGACAAACAAGAACAAGCTCCCTCAGGAACACACTGCAGACTGGCTGTGGTAAGCAGGCCTTTAATCCCAACACTCAAGGAGGCAGAGGCAGGAGGACCTCTTGAGTTAGAGGCTAGCCTGGTCTACATAATGAGTTCCAGGCCAGTCAGGGCTACACAGCGAGACCCTGTCTCAAAAACAACAATAACAATCCACTATGGTGAGCAGCCCAGGCAAAGGATAGTGAGTAGCAGGGAGGAATGTAAGACACAGAAAAGAAGAGAAATTGCAACGGCCTGAGCTAAGGATTCCTGGGGCGGATGAACTGTGACCTGTGCCCTAAAGATGGCCTGGGGTTCCAGGGAGCAGAGCAAAGGGCACTAGGAGGAACCATGCAGACCTGAAGAGGGGTGGGAGAAGCCACTGAGGAGCAGTGATGGTACCTCAGAGGGCAGAGCATGCACAGGACGGTACAGGGTGTGCTCTGGCCCAAACACAGGGGAGGCAAGAAAGACGCAGGTCTTGTGGGGTCTGAACTGAACTCTGAAAGCCTGTGCAGAGGAAGGGGAACAAGTTGGTGAGCACGCCTAGTCCCCCAGGTCTGGAGGCAGAAAGCACCAACAAAGAAAAACCAGTTAAGCTTTCACTTTGAGCTCATTCGGGCCAGATTGTTTTTCTGCCTTTCATCAGAATTAATATGAAGTTCTCTTTTCGTTCTACTTCAGTGTTCGGGTGTTTCTTCATATAATAAGACAAGTATGCTTTTCTTCATAAATGTGACTTTTTTAAACCAGATTCATTCTAAATTTAGATCTCAAATGAATTCCTATGAAGAAAGACAATGATGGATGAAATTACATAATTTCAAATTCATTAATAGGGAAAAATACAAGTTTATCAAAGTAAAATATTTCACAGATCAAATACTAATGTGCTTTTGTAGTAGTTTCCAGTCGCATTAGATTAATAATTGGCAGAGAATCCAAAGAAAAAAATATTGGGGGGAAATAGGCTGTGAAAACAAGAGGAGACAGTCTTGTCTACTAACAGAATTGCTTCTCTGTGCTCACAGGCCTAGTACCGCTTTATGCTTTTGAAACACCGGCAACTTCAGGTCCCAGCCTGCAGGTTACTCACTGACAGCCTTTAGAGCTCCTGCCTAGTCTCAATGGCTGTTTAAAAATGACTGAATTAACAGGTGAATATGACCGCTCACCAGAGAGCAAACAGTGCAGCACTGCATGCCATGGGACACCTTGACTGAATTAACAGATGAATATGACCGCTCACCAGAGAGCAAACAGTGCAGCGCTGCATGCCATGGACACCTTGACTGAATTAACAGGTGAATATGACCGCTCACCAGAGAGCAAACAGTGCAGCACTGCATGCCATGGGACACCTTGACTGAATTAACAGGTGAATATGACCGCTCACCAGAGAGCAAACAGTGCAGCGCTGCATGCCATGGGATACCTTGACTGAATTAACAGGTGAATATGACCGCTCACCAGAGAGCAAACAGTGCAGCGCTGCATGCCATGGGATACCTTGACTCACTCCCACCAATGTTCCTGGCTTTCTAGTGATCAAAATTCCACCTATCCAGGAGATTTCTGTTACCAGAATAATGATTCATATCAACAAGAAAGAGGGGACAGCAGTAGTTCAGCATGAAAGTCAGGATTCTAGAAAACCCTGTCCTCCCCAATGTGCCCTATAAATACAAGGGGCTACAAATCACATAACTCAGAGTGGTTATGGTCTGCAAAATAAATACCCCTGGGAAGAAAGCTATGGAGGGGGCTTAGAGGGAACAGGGTTTTGGGGGACCCTGAAGATAAGGGCACATTTATGGTACCATTCCTCTAATACCATTCTTATTCACTCATGATGGGCGACTTAGCTCCACTGAATATAAAAAGGTCTAGGAACTACACCTAGATGATCCTCAGGCCCATCTTGATTATCTACATAGATGAAGGACAGAGTGGAACTAAGCAGCCTAGCATCTCTGGTTCCATTCTTTCCTAAGCACAGAAGGAGCTAATGTTCAATCGTGCCCTGCAGGCCTGCAGCCTAATGGTTAGGGACAAAGGCTTTAATGCCAAATAGACTTGGATTTGAGTGCTGAGTCAGCTCAGGCAAGTGGACCAACCTGTCAATTTCCACATTATGCCAAGTGAAGCGAGCCTAAGATACCATGCTAAGTGAGCTGATCATCAAAGACCAAATACTAAATGATTCTGTTCATCGGATGGACTAAGAACAGAAAAATTCAGAGAATAGAAAATAGAATGGTAGGTATCAAGGGCTGGGAGAGAGAGAAACGGGGAGCTAGTGCCTAATGGGCACACAGTTTCAGTTTTGGAAGATAAAGAAAGTTCCAGAGAAGAAAGACAGCGGTGATTTTACAACATGTAAGAACATTAATGTACTGAAAAGCATACTTACAGATGTTTAAAGGTTAAATTTTATCTATGTATTTTCTACCACAATTCTAAAGAGATATAATCTGATTCTGTCAAAATAATTTGTAAGAACTTACAATATTATGCTTCAACTGTTTCCACTACATTTGGATCTACTTTCGGTATCCTAAAAATTCTAGGGGCTAATTTTTAAAATCTGGACTGAGCACACAGGGGAAAAAAAAAAAAAAAAAAAAAACACCATGTTTTTAATGGCCTGCTAACGTCACAGCCACTTACCAAGGAATGAGATTTTCTTTCGTTGCCAAGACAGCAACGGTTGCTGTGGAAACCACACAAAAACAGGGATACTTAACTGAAACAAACTCCACTCACCTGCACAAAGATGCCCTTGCTCTTGTACTCCTCATGGAGGCACTGAGAGAAGAAATCTACAAAAGCCTGGAGGGCGGTGGGAATGAGAAAGCAAACACGTCTATTACATCAGTCTGCCTGATATGTAGCCATGGAAACAAGATAAATAAATTAATTAACCATTTAACACTAACATTTCTAATCATTTCTTTTATTTAAAATACAGTAGAAATATTATAAAATACCTCAAACCCTTATGAAGCTTTTCTGTCACTAAATGATATTACCTTACCAAATACAAAATCCACAACAAATTTGGACTTAATTAGAAAAAGGTTTATTTTTTTTCCCCCAGAAAATTACTTTCCAAGAAAAAAAAATACCCCTTTATATAACAAAGGATTTATTTCTACTTTCTATTGGCCACTCCAGCAGAAACTGTGAATGCTATTGTTCTGTTTTGCTGTTGTGAAAAGAGCAGCCAGCAGCCCTCTGGGTGCAGTGGGATGGCATGATTTGATAGGTAAAGGTGAGAGCCCAATTTTGATAATGCAACTGTAAATCTATCTATAAACTGTAACTGACCATTTCTCAAGTGCAGTCTTGGTATCAGACTTGAAACAGAAGTCTTGATGATGACTCTCTATAAAGGTTCCAATTAGCAATAGTCTATCTCCATGTAGAACACACAGGATGCAAATGTTAGACATTCATCATTAACACATGACATCATTTAAGCATACCAGCAGTATGCTCCTGACACAGAAAAGGTAGACAGCAGGGGCTCAGGGGCTATGCAAAGGTTTTTCAAAGGGCAGTAATTATTGAGTTCACATCTTATACCTTGCTTATTTCCCCTAAAAGTTTATTTAATTTCAACAGTTAAATGGCCACATTTCCCCCCTTTAGAAATGCTTCAGTGAGACAGCTGAAGATGATGGCACTGACTTGTGGGCAAGGGGAGGTGCACTCTAAATGATTATCCTAGCAGTAATGCAGGGAGGTGAAGGCAGTGCTATGTGAAATCATGACTTTTTTTTATCTGTATGTGTATGTTGTATTCACACATGCAGGTGTGGAGGTCAGAAAAGGGAGCTGGAGTTACAGGTGGTTCTGAGCTGCCCAGCGTGGGTGCTGGGAACTGAACTTAGGCCCCTGGAAGAGCAGGAAGTGTTCTTCACTGATGAACCATCTCGCCAGCACTAAATCCTGACATCTTTCCAGTTCTGGAAAATCTGTCACATCCTAGAAATAACAGTATCTATGAACTCTGGATAAGGTGGCAAGACATTCCCATTCTCACTGCTCTACTCTGTGTCTGCCAAACACATTTGTGGAGCTAGTAGGTGTGCTTCCACGCTGTGGGAAGCCTACACCTTTATGTCACCAACTCTCCAACCTTAGACTCATCAGTATCAGGGTCCAATCAAAAGGCAAACTGCCTTAGGTTAGGTCTCTAGGGAAAGCAAAAGCATTCCTGTTAAAAATCAGAAAGTACTGAGGAAAACAAAAAGTCATCAGTGGCTGTGATCTCTGCATTTGTAAGCCTACACCCACCACCACATCTCCAGTTGTGGCACTCCAGAAACCCATGCAGGCTAGCTTCCTTTCTTTCCTAGCCCACTGGAAAATTACCAAGCACAGAATTTTGAGAGAATTAAATCTCAGATTAAAATTCACCAAGTCTTATACTGATATAATTTACTGCAATGCTGTTTACCTTGGTTGCAGAGTAGATGGTCAACAGTGGAACTGGGAGCATGCCACTGGCAGAGGAGATGTTGAGAATGACACCTTTAGATCTAAAATTAAAACACACCAGTAAATGGAGTAAAATCATATATACCTTGGCTTTTAAGTTATAGATCAAGATACACAGAAACAGGTAACAGAGCTGCTGCTCGACACCTTTCTCCCGGATTTCATGAGTGTGTGGTAAGTCTGGACAGTGAATGAAGCATAATTAAATGAACCAAAAATAGCTTTTCTTTTTGATGAGCTCATGTCCCAGCCTTAGCAATGCAGGGCATGACTGGAACAGCTCAACAGTCTCCTCTAGTTGATGTCTACTCTCTGGGGCCTGAGTGGCCACAGCATCAGGAAATTCTCACAAGGTAGGGATGCAGTTTAGTGGTAAAGCGCTTGCCTAGCATGTGCACCGCACCGAGGTCAGTGCCAGCCAGCACAGAAAAAGCAAACAACCATCCATGCAGACATTCTCACAGTCTCTGTGTGAACCTTTAGCCTGTATTCTGGCATATCAAACTACCTTGCTGCAGTAGTCAACCATTCTGTGTAGAAACATTTTTTCCTCTCAACAAAGTCCTGAGCTTTGAGATATCAAAGCCCACTTTTCCTCACACATAAACAAGTACTTGATAAAACTTTCTGGCACTCAGTGACTGTCCTTAAAAGTTCCCTGGGTGCAATTATTTGGGCACTCAAAAGAGCTGATTTGAAAATTATGTGACTGTACTTCATTAAACCTATTCTGTTGCCAAAAGGCAAAGCTTTTTTTTTTTTTTTTTTCTAGAACCTTTAGAGAAGACTGGAAGCTAAAAGGTAGTTACTAGGAATTAGGAATTCCTACATCAACAAATAAATGAAAATCATTTTTCGAAAAGCAATGCTGGACGCAGTCCAGTTATTAGCAAGTACACAGAGGCGTGGAATTATGCTTTTAGAAATACCATCACTAACCACCAACTTGTTCTCTCAAATCCATGCCTCTCAAAGGTGCTCTCTTCTACTTATTGTTTACTTTCTGTTTTTCAGCTCTAGGGATGGGATCCAGGGCCTCGTGCATGCTGGGCAAAGTGTTCTACTGCCGACCTCCACCTCCAGCCACAGTCCCTTCTTCAGCTACTGAAACCTGGCCCCAGGCACCTCTGTCCATGCTTCAGTTGCCTTTCTTTGTAGAAAGCTTATCGTTTTCCTTTGTTTGGATTTAACCCCTAAGTCCTGTTTTTTCACTCTGGGGGAGAGGGAGCAACAGGGACTATGTAGACCTTTTAAAAATAGAAAATAGCACAGGAAACATGATTAAATGGCATCTATGTTATTTTAGACATAAATCTGAAAAAGAAATAATCCCCAAAGGTCACCGCTCCATCTGCCAGCCTCTAGGTAAGATGTCACTGCAAACGTCAAAGGAAAGTCAGCTCTCAGGTTCCTGTGTGTCACGGGAAAACAGTAAGATTTTTTTTTTTTTTAAAGCAGACGCCTTTATTAGTAAAACATACTTTCTAAGCAGTGAAATCCATTAAAATCTTAGTAATAAAAATACTATTTCAAATTTACAAATGTTAAATTTTAAGTTAGGAGTAAGTGGCTAATGGACCAGTCAGACCATACTAGTATGGTGGTTTTGCTTGCATCCCTCTCAAAAATGGAAAAGTGCTTTACTTTTTATATTTTAAGGCAAAAAAGTTTGTAGCAGGAATTAGAACCCAGTTCTTTTAAATAAAAATTGGTGAATTAGCAATGAATACCAAGTCATTTCATCTTCTACAACTATGAGAAATTCCTTTGACGAAAATGGAACAAAACCCATCTTTGAAATTATTGTTTTAGGGTGTTGAAAATTTTCCCAAGTTAAATTATGGTGATGGTTACATAGCTCTGAATACACTGACCTGAACATTTTGGACAGATATGCAATTTATGGCATGCAAAGTCTATAAAACATAAGAAAAATACACTTCTATTCAAATGCATTGCCTTTATGCTGGTCCAGAGTCCATCACGAAGTGCAGAGAGCTATGGTACCTCAGGAAGCACAAATCACTTTCTGGGATGCAGCTCCTAATCTGATCCTGACAACTTACTCCCATCCTGCACCTTGAGAATCTTTACAGCTATGACTTTTAATGTAACCTTAACCAGGAACTGTTTATCCTCAACTCATCAGTGCAAGTACAGAAAAAGCCAGGCTGAAGTGAAGGGAATGTAGATGATGCTGTCTCTGAAGCCAAGCCTGCTGCCCTGCTTTTCAACCAGACTCTGTTCCATTATGCTCACCTGGCTGGGGTGGCTGTGTGTGCCCTTGAACAGAAGGAAGTCACAGTCTATTTCATGACTCACAAACGTAGTGTAGTCTTTAAAGGTTGAAGTTTAACATTACTGAATACTCTAAATCTTGAACATTAAACGGACTCTAAACTTAACCCACTGAAGCCATGACTTCAACTGAGGAAATGTCATTTAAAGATAATAAAAGCTTCTTTCCCATTTACAAAATCTCATCAATTATTCAACATGTCACAATTACACAGCCCTTCTCTTTCACAAGTTTACTTCTTGGGTTAACTAAGATCTTTGTTTCTCAACTCTCCCCAACCCCCTGATTGAAAATTCCTAGTGGGTAGAGCTACTTGAGGGACTGAAGTCAGAGTTTTGGGGCACTTTACACAAAACAAAGTATCTGTATTCTAAAATATATTTAAGGCCCTCCAAGTGCTGTATAAAATGAGAATGAAGATGTAAGTAAATTAATGCATAGTCAGCACCTCTACTGCACCTAAATGGCAGCAGAGAAAGCACACCACCCACCAATCTGTCCCACCGTCCATGACACACATACTTGTCTATTAAATACGCTCCCATGTGCCCTGCCAACAGCATACAAATTTTTCTTCTCCAAGGATAAAAATGGTCAGCCCTGTTTTGTCTGAATCACAAATAGCACAATGGTGTAGTAGAGTCTGTCTTAATCCCTATAATATACACAGTATTTCTTTATGTAGAAATAGGGGTGAACATTTGAGACTGAGTGGCACAAAGGACTCATCTTTACAATCAACTACTTTGTCTAGCTCTAATCCTCTGTCTAAGCAGAATTAGTGACGTCAAACCAGTTTCCATGGCACAGCCAGGCTCATGACAGCTCTGTTATATCAAGCAGAAGGACAAAATGGGCTACGCTTAATTGCGCACAGAGACAAACATAAAACCAAACTGGTTAATCTCTCATTTTCTGAAGGCTTGGGAATAATTCTAAGATTGGCAACACATTAAGAATTTTTGCTGAAGTTCTGTAATGAAGACTCCTGCTGCTCATCCTTGGAGCACATTTCCTAGTGTGTTATGACAAACACCCAATGAAGAGATCAAGCAGCATTTTCATGATGAAATAAATTACTGAGATCTTTAAGAACTAAAATGCTGCAGAAACAAAGCAGAAAATAGCAAGTGCTGGTAAGGAAGCACCTTTTCATCTCAACATGTCTACCTCCTTTATTGGTCTTCCTAGAAGCCAATCATTAAGGTTGCCAGAGGTAGAAAACTGAGCACCTTGCATTTAGAACTTTCTAGTCACAAGATTTTCCTTAGACTTGGGCAATTCCCCCATCTCTTTAGTTATAGATTAAAAACAGTTGCCAAGTTTTTGTTCTCTAAATATCCCACTGTTTTATTACTCTTGTAGTGTCCCTGTCCACTCGCTATACAAATACTACTGTCATAGAGGAAGGAATCCTGATGCTGCCCGACCCTGCAGGTGAGGAGAAAGGGCTGCTGTCCTGTGAAGGACTGGAAGAGGGTCAGAAGCAGTGTAGACAGCTAAATGGAGGCAGAGTGTGATGGCAGAAGAGGGAGAATGTGAAGTAAAGATTGCGTCGAAATTCTACACATTTCCATTTCCATCAGAGAAGACAGGAGTGTGCTCTTGCAGGGTCATTATATAGTTTTCTGTCTAAACATCAAACTAAAACTGGTGTAGACAATTCTCTAATAGACTCTCAAGAACATAGAAAACATATCAAAATAGAGTTCTATGTCAGAAAAAAATTGTGGAACACAGGGTCAGGTATATAATTAGAACCAGGAATCCAAATACTCATATTATACAAATATTGCTTTGTTGGAGACAGTTTGCAAACATTTAGCATATGAAAGAGAATTACCTGCCCTAAAACAGCACAACATGTCATAATTCCACCTTAAGCAGTACAATACGAAAGAGGCTATTTTTAGCTTTTCCATGGTTGTTATGGCAACCACCTCCTGGCTCCAGCTGTACACAATGTTTATAATTCCAGGGAAGCAGAAAGAGCAAGATTCCTCTATAATGTAATTATGCACTTTCTACTTGCATGGTAATAATACCTTAGTCTGATTATTGATACTTGTTTAGCGATCGTCAGTTAGCCCTAGGCTATAGTTCCAGAGGGTTTGGGAAAATCTCATATATCAGAGATAGAATCAGTGAAAGGGAGGAAGGGAAAAAAAAAACATTAACAAAGGATCTTTCTAAAGGACACTGCTGTTACTCAATGAGAATACCAATTCTATGGAAATCACCATAGAAATAGACCACTTTGGGGTGGTGTAGAGAGTAGGCTATAATGAAGCCACTTACAAGGTATAAGTAAGACCCCTTTCAGACAATCTGTTCACCTGGAGCTTTTCTTTCCTCTTGGGCAAACAACTAACACTTCTGGTCTCCTCCTTTGCAGTAAGTTGCAGCCTATGATAGACTTGAGTTCTGGACATGAGAAAGTGGGCAGAAGTAGTGTAAACATCCCCTCAGGGCTAGTCTATGAAACCTCCCCTAAAATTATTCTGATTCTCTTCCTTCACCTGCTAGCCAACTTTAAAAGACTGACAGAGCCCCTAAGTGGAAGGAGCCTCAGATCCCTGAAGGACTAGATAGAGATGTCAGGGGAAACAAGTTTTTACCATGATGAGCAACCGAGGTATGTGTTAGTCTGTTACAGTAGTTAGCGCATCTCGACTAATGTACCCAATTACTCCTAAATTTCAAGTGGACATACATGTTCTTTCTAGCTAAAAGGACTGATTCATAAATCCATATGCACATCTCACTAGTCCCTAGCAAGTAGCACAGACAGACACCCCCAGTGAATTCAGCTTCCATGGCTTCTGACAGCTTTCCACCAGCTTATTTCCCAACTTCAGTTTAAAACTCAACTTGATTTCTTAAAAAACAAGAATCACATTCATCTTCTCAATTCTCCAAGATAAACTTTGCTCAATAAATGGATGAATTCTTTTCTTTACACTGCTGATTTTTTAGTCAATGCTTCAGCTCTAACTGCGGCAATGGCTGCCAGTTTAGAGAGCAGTGAGTTACTAGTTCTTTGCCTTTGTGTCTTGTACTAACATCATACGCTTCAAAACACTCCAACTCATTAAGCCTCCATTTTCCACTGATGAGAAGTGGGTAGGGGTGTTTTGAATTACCATAAAGCACTGGATTTGTTGCTCTATGAATCTAATACTTTATGCTCCATGAAATGACGTCAGAGCCATTATTTCCTTTTATATGGTTTCACGAATATACTTTAAAATTTTAGTTACTAATTTATTATTTTTTATGCCTCAGTGTTTTGCCTGCATGTATTTAAGTGCTCTTCCATGTATGTGCATGCAAAACCTGTGGAAGTCAGAAGAAGGTGTCAGAGCCCCTGGAACTGGAGTTACAGATGATTTCTTAGCCACCACGTGGATGTTAGGAACTGAACCTGACCACTGAGCCATTGCTCCAGCTCCCAAATTTCTTTTGTAATTTCTCTGTGGTTTATTAACTTTGTTTTGGTTTGGTTTTGTAGTGCTGGAGATGGAATCCAAGGACTCACCTATGGTAGGCAAATGCTGTAACACTGAGTCCCCATCCCGAGTCCAAGGATTTCTTTTTAATGTCATTTGCCAATGTCAAAACTCAGATTAAGACGATAGCTCAATTTTATTCATCCTGAATTCTATTCTGTCCTTCCCAAGTTTGCTCCCTCCTGGAGTCTGATTGATTACTGCTATCTCCATGTTCTACTACATCCCACTGTCAGTCAGTGGCAGCTTGAAGACTTTAAAAGGAAACTTTACTAAAAAAAAGCAATTAGAATATACAGTCTAGTATATATAGAACAAAACTATAACAAACTTCACTGAAAAAGCTCCTTAATCAATCACTGTACACAATCAACAAATGAGTTTCTAACTTCAGTTTCCTTATCCACAAAGAGAATGAGTTACTGCATATGGAGACATTCAAGAAGCATTAACTGTAATCCCTGCCTGGACTGAACTGTATGGTCTTTTAACAGATGCAGGATCCTTGATTCCTCTCTTTTCAAACTGCAATGGAGCTCTCAATTTAACAAATAATCAAAGTAGACTAAGATGCAAATCCAGTTCTTTTCAGCAGGTTTTCTTTGAAGGCCTGAGCCACGTTTAGGTTCTCCAAGGAAAAACAAAGTTTAATTATAATTTTACACTTAGTGCTATCTCAAATGTGGAAATGCTACCACATATTTTTCAATAAAAATGAAGGCACCCATGGTATACCACTAGTGCCCAATTCCAACTGTAACATGGATGGGGCCACCGGACATTGCTTTTCCCTTCAAGAGTTGGCCTGGCATCTTCTGGTCCTTTCTGGGCAAGCCTAGTACTAGAGGATGACAACTTGTTTCAGGACACCCCACTGTCTGAGGTTCGGGTGGCTGTAGCTTTAAGAAGGCATTCCCAGGAATATCCTAGGAACTCTATCCACCCCCTCAGAATAGCAGGCAATTGAGTTAGTGATAGTGACTCAGGCTGGCTTTTTAATCCTGATCTAAAGGAACCACCACAACCCTAGAGAGGGAAATGAAAAGTCGAGAGGAAAAGGCCCCCTCTAACAGTGACTCATGCTTCGCCATGTGACTTGCCTGGTGCTAAGACACAGCTAGGTTCATTAGTCACTATAATGAAATTCTCCAAGAAAGGATTCTCCCTATAAATAATAATGAGCTCTGCATCATCCAGTTTGTATGAGCTCGTGACTCACCTTTCTACCATGCCAGGCAGCACCAATCGTGTCACCTGCAAAAGAGAAAACAAAACACTCATGATGGCTGAGGACACAGGCAACAGCAGAGTGAAGGACACCTAGCTCATCAAACAGAAGAGTCACGAAAGCACCCAGTCCTTGTCCAGACAGATTTTTTATATACTTCGTATAATTTCACTGTGTCAGGGCTACATAAACAGGAAGAAATGCTGGGAATATTTTCAACGAACTTGGCTAAAATTAGCCTTGTCTGAAAAGGAAGAAGTTTGGCACAGACATCTCCAAATAATAAAGGCTTTATGGTAAAATGCACATCTCTCAAAATTCTTTCTAAGAAAAGGATGCATGTTATTACCTGTAACACTATCCCACCTATCAAGACAATTTAAGTTTTCTAATCTCCAGAGCTCAAATAATCTTTTCTGATCAAAAAAGCTCGGGGGGGGGGTGCTATAATGGAACATGTTGGCAAATGTTAAGTGCACGCCTTTATTTTACTGGTCTAGCTAGCTGTAAAATTCATCCTTAAGGTTATCTGTGTCTTCAGTAACCAGCAATGAAAAGGTGGCATCTACAGTTTTTAAATAGTTCTTAAATCTTGGTTAATACACATCATGATGAGACAGGCCACTACTAAACACTGTCTTGAGATGCTATGAGCTAAGGAAAATGAGAAGTCCAATGCTTAGTCAAGACGACATCATAAACGAATCCTGACTTGGGTTCTCTCTGTTCTCTAAGAAACAAATGAGGTTGTAGAGCTTGATAAAAATAGAAATTTTATGTTTTTAAAAATTAAGATTAATTTTATGTGGATGAATGATTTTCCCTGAATGTATGTATGTATACCACATGTGTGTCCAGTGCCCACAGAGCCAGAAGAGGGCATCAGAGTCCCTGGAGCTGGAGATACAGTCATAAGCTGCCAAGTGCTTGGAACTGAACCTACGTCCTCTGCAAGAGCAGCAAGTGCTCTGAACTGCTAAGCCACCTCTCCAGTCCTTAAGCCCTTTATCTTGAATAACTATATGTCAATTTAAATGACAATATTTTGATAAAATAAGCTTTTCATAGAAATATTCTGAAAAAAAAAAAAAGATCATAGAGACTTTCTGTAGCAAACTGTGCTATGTGGATATATACAAGACAGAGCTGCCCCATGCACTTACCAGTGAAAACATGAGCCCAAGTTGTAACCAAATCAGCCCCCCTGTGCTCCCAATGGACCAACTTCAAAACAAAGATGTGTTTTCAAAGCACAGGGGAACCATTTCAATAGAAGACATGATCTGAACAGATATGGTCCAGATAAAAATGGAGAAACTGTAAGAGCAGGTCTGGGCTAAAACATCTTGTATCTTCCTCTTTCTTACATACGAATCTGTTTTCATAGAAGCGTATCTTCCCAGAATGATGATGCAGATTGTCAGCTGTTTGCCCTCCAGCATTTATTCCTTCTTCATTAGACTGCCAGTGAAGCTATAGAACATGACTTCCTTCCCACCCTCAATCTTCTCATAAAATCCACTTTCTATTACTTCTCTCGTAACTGTGCATGACTTATAACCACCTTCTATTCATAAGATACAATGAAACACACAGTTTTTTTGTGTGTCCTTAAAGGGAGGAAACAGTCTTCTCCATTATCTTTTCCTCTTCTTGGTAGGTACGATATGGATTTGAGGGAAGGAGTTAGACTGCTAACAGTGATGGGGTAACAGGATTAAAGGAGACAGGATTCCTAATGACAATGGAGCTATTGCACTGTACCACTAAGCACCAGGCCAACTGAGCACCCTGATTAACTATCTAGCTTTTGATCTGAGAAACAGATACATTTATATTCTGTTTAAGTTATGACTGTATTTCTGTTACAGAAGTTAACCAATATTGCAATACTAATTTATTTATGTAATACAATTGACCATTTATGTTGATAAAGGCTGACTCATGTAACATTTTATGACAAAAAAGAGCGTCCCCAAAGCAATATATAAATGTTTCAAATTTTAAATACACAGTCCCCTCTCTCCCATTTTTTAGCTTTGCTTGGCCTAATTAAAAATGTGCCTATTGGGCTTCAAACCAGACCTAATGGAACCAAGTCAAAGAAAAGGCTAACCTCAGAGTTTATCTTTTTAACAGAGTCACCTTCTCTCTCCTCAGATTAAATGTTCATTTACAAGTATGTTTAAATATTTCCCAAATTTGTCTTTCCTGAGGCATACAGCAATCGTTTAGTTCGTAACCACTTTATGTTTAGGGCAAGTGTGGTATGTGCTCATGACACAGCTTTCATTCCAGTTCCTCTTCCTACTGTAGTGTGACCCTGAGCTGAGGTTCTTCTCAAGAGTCCTTAAGTGCAGAAGGTGCCCTGTCACATTTTATTATAGTCTCAACTTTAAATGAGACACCTTGAAGGGTGTTGGTGTCCCTTACCTTCAGCCTGCCCTGGCCTTTTAGGATGCTGCACCACTGAACACCTAATCCTACCTTTAAGCACAGCATGCCCCAGACAGTTTAGAGCCAAACCAGTGATAGACTGTGAGGTCACTCAGTTCAATTTACCATACCAAAGTTTCTGGATAGTTCTATAAATATTTAAAACAATTTCATTTAGGATCTTTTTGGATAGTGGAATTATTCTAAGATTAAACTGCACTGATGACTGAAACTCTTAAGTTAACAAGAAATTATCACTGACCACTTAAAGTAGATGAGTTTTATGGTATGTAAATCATTCCTCCATAAAATGGTCTCTTTTAAAGAGACCACTATAATGATTACGTAGATAAGAATTAAGGAACTGAATTCACAAACTATACACTGAAGAGTCATTCTTCCATCAATTGAGGCCATGTTATCTGCAGTCACCATGGTGAGGACGAAATACCCATGACAAGATACTCCTATAAGCAGATGGGTGTGTGCTTTTGTGTGTGTGTGTGTGTGCTTGTGTGTGCACACATATTAAGGAGATGAGACTTGTTAACTGGAGAATAGCTAAGTGAAGGCCAGAAGGGGAG
This sequence comes from Eospalax fontanierii, assembly GCA_035773235.1. Lineage (NCBI taxonomy): Eukaryota > Metazoa > Chordata > Mammalia > Rodentia > Spalacidae > Eospalax > Eospalax fontanierii. The sequence continues at coordinate 21,440,704 of CM069526.1, forward strand.
CTAGTCAGTTTAGCTCTCCTACATACAGGAAGAGGAGAAGGAAGATCTGCTGGCACCAATTAACTGAACTACCAGATAAGCTCAGTTAGAATTTAATTAAGGTTGAAATATTGGGAAAATATAAATGCAATATCAGAAGATATTTTATTCCTCTATGCCATGCCCCGTATTAAATGTTTCAGCTCTGAATGGCAAAAACTATTTAGAAAATGATCAGAGACAAAATAAAACCTCACATGATAAAGTAACACTTACAAAACTCTATCAAGAACATGATAGTGGGGTGAAGCTATAAATCTTCAAAGTCTAGCCCTAGTGACATGCTTCCTCCAGCAAGGCCATACCTCCTAAAGGTTCCATAACCTGGCCAACCACACCACCAACTGGGGACCAAGTGTTCGGATACAGGAGCCAAAGCATTTCTCATTCAAACCACCAGAAGCATTATAGTCTAATTGATGATCTTGTATGTATTGATATAGTGAAAAGATAGTCTTTATAAATGTAAATGAAAACAAGGGGTATGAAGAACTTAAGGGAAAAAAAGTGCTTTGGGTGTCTGTCTGTTAAAGAGCCAACAATACTTGTTGATCGCTGATAGTCAAATGACACTCTAGCAAAGACACAAGTCCACAAGGTAGAAGTTGAATTCTTCCATAAATTCATCAGCTGTGCCTTTTAAGTTCTGACTCATTTCTGTTTGCCCAAAAGTGGTTGATCATTTTTAGAAAACCCTGTCAAAAAAGTATTAACACTGAAAACCCTAAGAAAAGTTACCTTGAAATTTCAAGGCTTTTATTGTTTTCACTTATACTGAAGTGACCTTTCCTGTTAATCAGATTGTTAAGACATAAATTCAATATCAAGCCTTCTTTGTTCAGGTATATGTACACATATTATTTTTTAATATTCAACACACATGTAGACAGACTTCACTGTGTTCACATCAAATTACCTTTAACATCACATTTTACATAGGCTATTTTAACTATATTGTTAATAAGTCTCATTTTACTTTGTATTTATTGACTAATATCTTGATATATGGGTATTTATTCCCATATACCAAGCACTGCTATGAAATCCTTTATCTGAACTCTACATCGCAGCTCACGAAGTGTTTCTGGAGTTAATTTAATATGCTAATTTTAGACTATGTGTATACCAGGAAATCTGTTGTATCTCTTTACATATTTCTAAAAGAATGTTATCCTAACTGCTAAGTTCAGTGGTTAAGGATATTAGACAAGTAGTAATATACATGACCTCTATACTTGTTTCTTTCAACTTGAGATGGTTTCCACAAGTGCACAGTAAACAATTTTAATTCAATTTTCTCCTAAGTAAAAATTTTTACAATAGCACTTCTGCCACAATAAGAACTTCAAAACACAAAAAGACACAGACACTTAAAGTCTAAAAGTGGACAAGTTGATATATATCCTATCACACTTAGACATAGTATTGCCTTCCAAAGAAGCTGGTCTAAAGTACACAAATATACAAAGAAAAATTAATGGCTTCATGGCAGCTAAATTTAGAATTGCTTGGGGGAAGCCACACACTCAACTTTAAGAGTGAAAATATTTACTGGTACAACTATGTACATGCTAGCTAGGCAATAAGTTCATTCACCTCCAACAAAAATCACAATCAGCACTATTAAATCATTATAGTTGAGATACATAACTCAGGCTGGGATTGCATAGAACTTACTTTCTTCTTGGTGCTCATATAGCTTTCAAATATTTTGAATATTGGCAAGAATTTTTGCATTGCTTTTATAATTAGTAAAGCCCCCACAATCTCAGTTCTTAAAAAAATCTATTAAGAATAATTTCTCCTCTTTCATTTCTGCAACAGCAATCAATAGGTCACAGAAGGAGTTTAAGTATCTCTGAGCAAGATTTTCAGTCTTTGATATGAAAATTGATATAATTACTTTATATCATGTAACTTCTGGCACTTGGTCATTTGTTCAGAGAGAAAGAGAGTGAGAGAGAGAGAGAGAAAGAGAGAGAGAATATGCTTATGTAATGCTCAAAGATAATCAAAGATTCAAAAAAAAGTTTAAAAAAATCAAGGAGTTGGGCATGGCAGTGCGTGCCTTTAATTACAGCATTCAAGAGGGAAACTGAGGAAGAGGGTTCATGAGTTTGAAGCTAGCCAGGGCTACATGCAGTTCCAGTCCAGCCTAAGTTACATAACAGGATCCTAGCTCAAGAAAAGGTTAATCAAAATTAAATCACTTTATTTAATAAAATCGGTATCACCATTACATGTGACTAGGGAAAAATGTAACAACTTGCCCTAGAATCCAGGTTCAGCTCGTGGATACAGGCTATACATAAACAAAATCAGTGTATCACAAATAGCTGCTTTGTTCACCTCTGCCCTGACTTTACCTTCAAAGAAACTTGCTTAAATCAAACTTTGAGCAACTGAAAAACAAATCCATACAATTAAGAAGGAAACAGTTTCTTACATACAAAAACCTGAAACAAGTTTTCAACTGAAATAATGAACAATTTTAAAAATTGTAGTGTAATTGTGAAGAGGATTAACGATAATGGTTCACAACGCCCGTTTTGTGAGAGCTTAGATGAGAACACCACTGGAAGTCATAGTAGAATAACACAGTACACATTTCCTTTGGCAAACGGAGTAATCTGAGCTCCGTGGAGGTGAGGAGGCGAGAACACAGCTTAATTAGAAATTCTGAGAATCTCACCTGCATGGCTAACCGAGTATTTACTGCACAGGGGGTAGGAAGCTTAATTAGATAAAGTTTCTAGAGTGCTCTGAGATCTCAAAGTATTGTCTGACTTTCCCTTTTATTAATGTTTAAGTCTTTGGGGAAGTAAGAGTTCTCTTAATCTGAAACTCTATCCCATGCCATAAAAATGAGCTTTTCCATTTTTAGTAAAATTCTACTTTCATCTACATTAAGATATTATAACAAATTTTATAAAAAGAACTTTCCAGAACAGAGGGCTGCTTCTTAATAACAATTTAAAACCCTAATTTATAAACCCTAAACAAGGGTTATAAAGAGGAATGAACATAGTATCATACGGTGTCTTCCAAGTTTAGTATACTGGAGTATGGAAAATGCTGTCACTACCTTTTTTTCCCCAAATAATGTGACTTCTTAAAAGTGGCAAGGCTAGAGAAGACAATTTAGCAGTTATGAGCACTGGCAGAGAACTAAGGTCCAGTTCTTGGCACCTTCATGACAGCTAACAACCTTCTTTAACTACAGTTCCAGGGGATCTGATGCCCTCTTCTGGCCTCCTGGGGCACTGCACACATGTGGTACATTCACATACATGCAGCCAAAACACTCATACACATAAAATAAAAGAAATAAATACAAATTTTAAGTGATAGACACTGAGAGGAGAAAATCATTCCCAAAGTTCTCAAAGAGATCATCAGATTGTCACATGTAAAACACTTTTCCTAAAAACTAGGTTCACTCTGAGTGGAAAGAAGTTTCAAATCAATCTACAAGGGCGCCTTCATTTTTGAAAGAAGAAAACTAGGGAAAAGTGTTGTCACACAGTTGGGAAAACCACTGTTTCATAGATATGTCTCAAGCAGTTTATTACTATAAGCCCCTCAGGGCTAAATGTACCGATAATGTGAAAATTTTTAGGAGCAGAAAGATGGCTGCTTTCAAACTGTATTACTCCAAATATCAACTTGTAATGTCTTCATTCAGAAAAGCCCCACATGAGGTCATCAGTGATGAGGGACATATTCTTCTCATGATTTATTAATTAGTTTCCTAACATTAGCATCTTCAATTCTGGGTGGGAGCAGAGTATCACAATACAGTCCCAGCAAATTCCTAAATTAAATACAATTAGATTGAGGGAAAAAATGAGTCTCATAGGCTTCCAAATTAATATGGGGCTCCCCCTACTGGTATGCTGTCACCTGCCAGAGGCAAATCCATTTAAGAAAAAGAAAACAAATGCTCATTGCTTGCCATCCATCTGTCTGTCCATTGATCCTAGGAACTTTAAGTAAATGGCCTACAATGAAGACATGGTGGTGGAGAAGGAAAAACAGTTCGCTTTCAGAAGTTCCTAACAAGGGCCTTGAGGGTGGGAAGCCACTCGACTGCTCTGACAGCACTGGTCGGAAAGGGAGCAGCAGTCTCATCTCTGAGCTTCCATTTTGATTTCAGAGAAGCTCAGAAATAGAAGATGGTCTGAATGTTTGTGTTTCATAGGTGAAAACCCCAATGTATGCAAGGGGAGGACTCTGGGAGACAATTCATTACATCATGAAGGCAATCCCTTCATGAATAGGATTGGTGCCCTAAGATCTGACGATTCCTTTCAAGATGTAAGGACACAGCAGGAATGCACCATCAATGAGGAATCGGTCCCTCACCAGACACCTCTGCTGGGACCTTGTTCTTGAACTTCTCATTCTTCAGAACTGTAAGAAATACATTTTGGCATTTATGCCTGACCCAGTGAGGTATTTCTGTTGTTGTTACAGCATCCCAAATAGAGTAAGGCAGAAGGGACTGCTTTAATCAAAGCCACTCTAATCTGTCAAGCCCTCTAAGCAGTGGCTCAGTTTGAGTGGACCCAAGAGCTGGAGGGGAACTCAAACTCAATCGCCAAGGACCAGGCAGGCAGCACAAACAATTAAGCTAAATCATCAAGTAGGGACCAATTGGGCTGCTGCCACCTGGAAAAAAAAAATGTTTTTTAAGACAAAGTCTCACTGTACAGCATTGGCTGGCCTGGAACTCACTATGTAGAGCAGGCTGGCCTCAAATTCACTAAGATCTGCCTGCCTCTGCCTCCTGAGTGCTGAGATTAAAGGCATGTGCCACCATGTCTAGCTAGAATTTTTATCTGAAATGCATCAGTTTCCCAGGGTAAGGAAGAGAAAAACAGGGCATGGCATCCAAGATCCTGGTGCTCACAACGTGTAGACAAGTTCCAAACTGCAGAGAACTGCAGAGTGAGGAGAAGGCATGCAATGTGCTGTAGGTTCATATAGCTTCAAGACCTAATCTAGTCTGGAGGGGACAGAGGTCCCTGCCCACCTCCACCCCACCCCTAATAAGCTATGGCTTCAAGTCCTACATTAGTTGAGTACCTGACAAAGAACTCTCTCTGCTTGAGATTGCTCCTTCCAATTCCCCAATAAAATAAATAAAACATAACGGTGCTTTACTCTAAGTCAGGGTGTTCACAAATTCCACTTGGGTTCACACACCCACACATTTTCTATGAAAGACAAGAAGGCATGTTGGAACGTTCCCTCTCTGTATTAAAATGGTAGTCTAGATTTCCTAGCTTCCACTTTACTGACCAAGCCCAGCAGCAGCTGCAAGGATGAGGATCACTTGAAGGAATGGTTTTGCTTCCTCAGGCAGGGGCTTTGGAATGTTAAGGTCATGTCATTTGGGCAGTACCCATCTGAAAAGAAGTAAAGTGGCTAGCATTTCCCAAGGGTCTTAAAATGATGATTAAAAGAATCAAGAACAAGTATGGTTCGGAGTGGGAAAGGAACCCAAATGTGGCAGATACTAAAACAAGCTATCAAGTCAAAAACAAACAGTATAAATCAGATCTGCTTTGTCTTTGGATTGCTGTGGAATTCTGTGGACAACCTGCTTGAAATTCACCCTCAATATAACCCTTGCCTGCCTCTGGAACTGTGGCACCTCTCCCATTTTCCAAATAGTAATCAATAGCAGTTCAACAATTTCATTTGGAAGCTCTCAGTATGCTGGGGCAGAAATCCCTCTAGGCATAACTATTTCAGAAGAGGGTGGTTCAATATACTGGTTTGTCTCTAAAACTATACCATTTCTGGAGTGAAGGTCATTTACTATTCCTGATGAGAAGTGATTACCTTAGGTTTAAGTCATAGAGCATCTGAAACTGTAAGGAACCCGTACCTGGAAGGATGTCTGTGAATGTGAGAACGATCTACCTGCCATACTGGACACCCATTTAGAACTTCTACCATGTAACTTCATACAGGAAACAAGAATGAGACTAAATTTTTCCTTAACAGGCTTGAGAGCAGCACTGGGAAAGCAGGCAACAAGGCTTTAAAACACTGCTTGTGAAAGGAAGACTAATGAAGTGAGCCACTGACAGAGAAGAAAAGAAAAAAACAAGCCATCAAGCAAGATCCACAAGTAGAGCAGTCAGGGCCAGAGAGCTCAATGCCTGGGAAGGGTATTTACAATTAAACACCCATGGTCTGAAGCCACAACTGTTCTGGTTTATATTTCTTCTACAATATTCCCCTGGACCATCTCTATCTAGTGAAGACCTGGAATTCCTTTGATCTCAGGGTATTTTACTATTGTAATGTAGGGATCACCTGACACTCACACAGGGGAGGAGCATGTAGACTTCAAGGAACATAATATGACTGGTTCATCCTGTGCTCATGGAGTAGCACAGGCCTTCAAACAAGATGCAGGGGCTCTACTCCAACTAGGGGCATAAACCCTTAATCTCCTGAAACTCTCTTCATTCCTCAGCATGTGACTTTGTGAAGATATGAAGCTTAAGTCAATCTGATGGTGAGACTATTCTCTTACCTATATAATCTTATAACATTTACAGCGGTTTTAGGCTAGACACCTGTGCTTTAGTTCCCTGGACATCCATCCCCCATAAAATCCAAGATCCTGTAGCCAGGCCAGTTTTTATCTCTTTTATGTTACCTTAGGTCTCCCAGCAGTCACCGCTACTGAAAACATGGTCCTGGCCCTAGCAACAAAACAGTCATCTAAAGAACAGGTGTCAGTCATCAAATACCTTATGGGACAAATCCCAACCAGCAGGACACTCTAAAACTTGGGACTGTCACACAAAACTTCACCAAAGAGTATGCCCTTCCCCAGTCTAAATAAGGTAAACACAGAAGTCACCATTTCATGCCATTCTACCACTATGACTCTCTCTCATACACATCAGATTCTGCCTTAGTGCTACCTTCAGGCTTTCTATGGTTCTCCATTTGCTCAACAGTCCTGACTTCATGTCTTCTTGCCTACCAGCTCACCAGTTAACACTCACTCTTACTGCTCCAATCAAATATCTGCACAGTGCCACAGAAGTGATATTGCACCAACCTAATCCATAGTACAACAAAACAAATCAATTACTCAATGCTATTAATTCCTTGAACCAATGATCTTAAGAACCAAGAGTTTTGAACTGCTTTTCCATTAAAAGTTTATATCACAAAGACAAAGGAGAATTTAGATTCATGCTAAAGACTGATTAAAGGATCATTATTTGGCTTAATGAGGAAGTATTTTAAACAGCAAACTCCCTTAGTGCTTTTTAAGTGGGATTTGGTTTGCAAAGGCTTACATTCATTTTAAGCACATGTCCAGTTCTTCTGCTGGTGATGCTTCCCATCAATATGATTCACAAGTATTTAAAAAGTTAGCATCTCTCCATGAACTGAGTTCATGGAAACAAGAACACATATGCTAATGCAAAAAGAGAAAGGGGAAGAGGAAGACTGAAGAACATGGAGGGAGATTTTATAATACATTAAGGTTTTAGGAATGGAGCCTCATTCCTACATCCCCCTCTTCTCTATTCTCTTGTGACAGGGTTTCACTATGTAGCACAGGCTGGCCTCAAACTCCTGATTTTCTTGCCTCAAGTCTCCTGAGTGCTGAGATTGCAGATGTGCACCACAACCCTGGTGTTTCTTATCACCTTTTAAATGGAACAGTTATTTTCCAGTGCTATTTGATTTGTGCTGTTTTATCCATGATGCACACCAGCACTATGCAGTCTTTTTACAAGGAGGAAATGTGATCACATGCTGATCTATGCTCAGAAGCTACATGAAGACACAGTCTGTGGCTGCGGAGCAGAGTGAGCTGACTAGTTCTCCCAGATTAAGGGCAGAATCTTGGCCTTTTATCATTAGCATTCTATAAAGGGTCAGCCAAAAATTTATGTTCTGGGAGACAGAGGAGATCAGTGTTTTAAGCTATTCAAACACTGAAATGTGGGCAGGCAGAAGATTGTAAGACAAGAGTAGCAGACGTCAAGTAAAAATTTCAAAATTCATCTGACACAGGAGTTAATAAAATGATCAGGAGACAGATTTTCAGTCAGTATTAACAACTCTACAAAAAGTAAAATTTAAACACAAAAACATGATTTCTCATAAACTCAGGCCAATATATTATGAAACACCTGCACATTGTTTTAACACTCATTATTTTCAATCATTTGGCCAAATGTATCAGGAAAAATAACAATAACAGCAAAATCAGTCATTTCAAAATGAAATGCCACAAAATATATAAATTATAGGCTACACTCTATATTAATTTTTATTAAAATCCTTTCCTTAAAAAATAAAATCATAATTCTACACATTTAATAAGAATCTTTATCAGTTCTGAGTTTAATAACATTTTTAGTCCTTAACTATGATCTGGCTGTCTGTCACACATACATACACATACACACACACTCTCTCCATACTAGGCAAGAACAACCTTGAATTTCTGATCCTCCAGCCTTTACTTCTAATTCCTAAGGCATATAGCACAAAACCTGGTTTTATGTGGTTCTGAGGATCAAACCCAGGGCTTCATGCTTACTAGACAAGCACTCTATCAACTGAGCTACATCTTCAACTCTGAGGTTTATACACATCACCTTAATTTGCAAAATTTACTGAGGTAAAGGGAATTATCATCCTTAATTTACAGATGAAAAACTGAAGCAAGAGATTAAATAATTTTCCAAAAGGCTAATATAGCTAGCAAATGGTAGTTATTTAATTATCCTGAAACTCTACAGAGATTATTAAAGAATGATTACATTTGTATAAATATGGTAAAGAAAATGCCTTTAAAAGTACATAGATCTGTCACCCTTGAATCCCAGCACTTGAGAGACAGTGGCATTTGTATCTGAGAGTTCAAGAATAGCCTGGTCTAAATATTGAATTCCAGGCCAGCCAGGGCTACATAGCAAGGCCCTGTTTCAAAAAAAAATTAACGAAACCAAACAAATAACTCCACAGACCCATCCACACTAACCAGGTTAAAAGCATTGGTTTTAAGGCTGTGGCTCTGCTCTGCATCTACTCCTGGATTCACCTGTGACTTGTTTACCCTCCTAAACTGAATTTATATAAAAATAAAATAAAACACCAAAAACCTTGGTTTGGAACATGTGAGAAGACACTAGATTATTTGTTTAAAATTATTTGCCATTTTACCACAAGAGATACCTTTTAAGTAATAAGTTAACAAATGTTCTTTGTCTTTAAAAAATTGAATTATTACATCTAAATGTTACAGAAGGAAAAACAAAGCCATATATGAAAAGCTGAGCCAGGTGGAGTATCAAATTTGGGAGTGAAAGGACACCTTAAGTTTACAATAAAAGGTTTGTTGTTTCCTCTTGCTAATAAGGAGAGTAGAAGTGACTGAAGTAAAGATGTTTAATGCTTTCAGACGCTTATACAGTCTTCAGTGATGGGATTTTCTAGTTTTCATTTCAGGACTGTGCATCTATCGAGGCTGGAGCTTCCATGTTGGTAGAGCTAGCTTACTGGAATCAAACATGCTGCTATACATTAACATATTTATGGTTTTTAAATTGATGTTTAATGTCCCAAGACTTAAAACAGAGCTGTCTTGATATAATATAATCAAGAATAATGAAGTTATTAGTTATTAGGTTCTTGAACCATCCATGTTAGGTTTACAGTCTCTCTCAGGACATGAACCAGTCATATAAAGCTGGTTTCTCTTAGCACTTGAAGACACAGGGGCAGCTTTTCTTAAGCATTCACAACAGTGAAAAAGACCAAGATCATACCACAAAGTGAAAACTGACACTTTACTTTTATTTATATTTATCTGCTTAATTTGAATAGTTCTGACTTAAATTATATTTTGATTCCCTTAAATAAAGAGGTATGTACATATACACATGAGCTACTGAAAAAGCAGTTGGTTTTCCAAAGGCATGTTCAAATTTGAAGTATCTGATATTACTTATGGGCATTCAGCCTCTGGCAGTACTGTTCACTGGTTTGGTATATACATAATCAAGTAGAGTAAGTTTTTGTAACTTCTTTTGAAACAGCTTAGATGTTTGCATTTTCTCACTATTGCTCCTTTTAGCAGATGTTCAGGGTGTTATTGTTGGTTACACATCAATGCCATGACTGTAACACGGGGTTAACAACTGATCAGGCATGGTTGTATGTTAAGACAAGCCACTCATTAGATCCTTCCTTCCCACAAAATATGGAACCACAACATATAAGCGATCAGTTCAAATGCTCACAGGAGAGATAAAATGAAAAAATGGATAAATGGAGGAAGCCAATCAGTCTTCAACCTAAGTTAGTATTGCAGTCCTGGTACCCACCACAGTGATTGCACATAGAAGACATATAAGAAATGTTAGCCTGTTAGAAAGCAAAATAAGACAAATGTGTTTGGTTCTTTCTGCTTCCTAAAGACAGAAGTAAACAGACCATGTTCATCTAGAATAAACACTTATGCTAAATAAGAGCTGGGAGAAGCAACTGACTCTGTGTCAGAGTTTTTAAACAGAAAGAACCAAAAAAGGATGACAGCTAAATAAGAGCTGAGAGAAGCAACTAACTCTGTGTCAGAGTTTTTAAACAGAAAAAAACAAAAAAGCTGCTTACCTTACAAACAGAAAGAATATTAATATTTATCAGTTTCTTGATGATCTGCAAAAAAATTATAATTTTATATAGATTTGGTTAGGAAATTAAAGATTTTACATATACACTTAGTTGATCTAGTAAGACATCAAAAGTTTCCTCAGATACTGTGGAGACTTGAGCAATGATAGAGGTTGGAGTAGATAGGTAATTTTACTCTGAGCGTTATATTTACAACAAAAGTAGCAACTCACACTAACATGCAAAATGCAAGGTAAATATGTAAGTCAAACTGGGAAGTGAAAAGACACCTTAAATCTAAAATAAAAGGTTTGTAATTTCCTCTCAACTAATTCGGAGAGTAGAGATGACCGAAGAGAAGATGTTCAATACTTTCAGAAGCTTATATGGTCCCCAGCTATGCGATTTCTCAGTTTTCATTTCAGGACTGTGCATCTATTGAGGCTGGAGCTTCCATGCTGGTAGAGCTAGCTTACTGGAATCAAACATGCTGCTATACATTAACATATTTATGGTTTTTAAATTGATGTTTAATGTCCCAATACTTAAAACAGAGCTGTCTTGATATAATAAAATCAAGAATAATGAAGTTAGAGCTATTATTGATCCTGGCACTGTATAAAAGACATTATAAATATTTCCTCATTCAATCCTTCTAGCATTCTTGTAAGGCTGCCTATTTTACATTTACAGATGAGTAAACAGACTACCTATGGTTAGGTTCATCCCCAGACTAACTCAGATTAATAGGCAGAAAAGCCAGAGTATGAACCCTAGCAGTTGATTCCAGTGTGCAGTCAGAATCATTCTGCCACATGGCCTCACCAGTAACTTCATGCCTTCTTGTTACCACAATAAACAGAGAAGACTCACATTGTCCAAGTCAGGAATTTCCAAAAAGTATTCAGGATACTCATATGACATTCCCACGTTGTTCACTGAAATAAGACCAGATTGTTAGCTAACATGTATAATGATCTCCTGAAATAATGAGATAAACCTATCAGAACTAATATGATATATAAACTAAGAAATATTGTTCTTGCTTGATATGACCTGTTCTACAGTTTTCTATCTAAAATCTGTCTATCTTTACCAGTCCAGTTCAAATGCCCAGATTTCTTTCACTGAGCCTTTCTGTCTGTACTTACTGTCTGACTCCTTTGAAAATAACTTTTACACACCTCTCACATTCCACAGCACCTCTTTGGGATGTATTCATTTTCCTCCATACTAGTTATCTGCAGTCACTATCAAACTCTTCTCTGCATCTTACATCCTCACATGTAGGAGAAAGAGTGGAAGGTATAAAGTTCAGGAGACTGGACATCAGAATTCTAGTTATAACTATGACATAAAACTTGTAACCTGGGATAAATCACATCCAATTTCTATCTCAGCCCATTCACTTCTGATATAAAAGCTTATTTTGTCATGTGACAAATATTTTTCACATACTTTTAGGCAAGGTTTGTGCTGTTAGGAACTAGAAATGGCATAAAGAAATGGGTTTACACTCTATTAAGAGAAAGGTGCTCAATCAAAAGAATCGACTGTGTGACCACAAAGTACCCAGTAGCATGAGAGCTTGACTTCATCTGGGAAAAGAAGTCTCTTATGGCATCCAAGAGGGCAGGCCAGACCAAGTGACTCTAGTAAGTCATCCATGGAAGGTTGAGGACACATCTTTGTTTGTAATGTTAAACATTACATCACTGCATCACTGCATAATTACTGAGCTAAGGTTGGAGCTATAAGACTACCAATCCAGTATGAATAAATATATATATATATATTTAGGTCCATGATTTGGAGGCTCAGATATCCTGTGGTTTTCCTCTAGCTCCAGAAATGCAAAGACAACTTCTCAGAGAAGAACATTTATAAGAATTACAGGACAACTAAAATATCCTGGACTCTGCATTACTAAGTAACCTACAAAATGGATCATTTGCTCATCTACCTGTCTACACTTAGTTGCCCCAACAATTCCACTAGGTGATTTTTATACTACACCCTAGACACTGAAGTTTACAATACTTAAAAGTAACTTGCCTAAGGTCATAGAACAAACTAAAGCAGAATTCAAATACATAAGTCTGCCTTCAGAGCCCGGACTCTTAACCACTACATGAAAGCTGCCATAGGCCTTCATCTAGGATTCAGTTCAGGAAAAGCTATCAGTAACAATTGGATAATAAACAAAACATCTGATGGTAATGATTAATAAAACTCAAGTATTGGAAAAGAAAGATTTCAGTTGCAAGAAGATAATAAAATTATGGTCAGTTTGCTAGTGCTCATAAGGAATTGTGCCAGATAAACCTGACAGCAGTAACTTTTTCAATAGACTAACAAAATTAGTAGTTCGGAGGAATGCAATAAGGGCTCTATATTTAGCTAAGCCAGTCACTTGAGGCTGAGTCTCCAGATTGTACTTGTAAAATTCGGTCAGGATGGCTTGAACAGCCACTGAAACCTGTCTGAAAGATGAAAGCAAATGATGATGGCAAAGCAAAGTGTGCTCAATTAGGATGCATGCCCATCAGAAAGGATGGTATCTAAGCACAATCAATATGAACAACTCCAGATTCATTTTGATCTTATTCAATAGGTCCTCCCTCTACCATGAGCCCCAGAAATCACAATTATAAAAGATGTAACAATTAAGTCATGTAATCAAAGGTAAGGCTTTATGTTCAGTTAACTCTGTTTTAACCATTACAGAATTATGAAGGATGAACAATTCATAAATATTAAATAGTACAACTGTAAATCTTCTAAGGTCCACAATTGTTGTGACCTTTATGCTGTCCTTTCTGCCTTATGTACACACCTTTTGCTGTGGGATGCAGGCTAGCTGTCATACTTTACAGTAAATGACCACTTCAGTGTATTAGTATTCAACAGCATGAACAACTGCTGCTCTTCTTAGCAATGAGAAAACAAAATCCTCAAATACGGTACCATGGGACGCTGATAACTTTAAATTAAAGGCACTTGGGGGTCAGTAGATTCTGGACAAGACCTTGCTCTGAAGTTATCACCTCTACTTAAAGACTGACCCCTCCAAAGAGGGACACAATAGCCTTCTGTCTTCTTACTGAGATTTCACTAGCCAAGGAAGAGAAAACTCAGAGGAGACTGAAAATCAAGCATCACACCAAGAGCTAGAGACATTTTTTCCCAGGCCATCCTCTCCTCTCTAGGCCCGTTCACCCTTAAATTCACTCTCTACCCTTCTACACACGCCTGTGTCTTCCTACATCCCTTTAATAATCTGGCTCTTATTTTCCATTTTCCCTTTTGTGGGATTCTGGGCATGTGTGCATTTTCTCTTGTTACTTGATAACTATTGTCAGTTTGTTTCAGTGGCCTGTACTATCAAATCTTTAGAGAAAGTAGGACTCTACTCTCCCAACAATTATTTCCACCAAGGGCAGAAGAGTACAGAGCTCTTGTAAAAGGCAACCCCCTGCAATTTTATTCTGAGACAGTAGGTGGCAGCAATTACCAGACAGCAGACGGGAAGCTTCTAGGGAACTGCTGAAGAGTGTTGCTTGGAAAACCAGTGGAAGGTGGAATGGCCCCAGCATGGCTTAGTCTCATTAAGATGGTGTGGGCAGTGTCACTTCTTCATATATTACAAGGCTACAGGATTTACAAAAACAGACTCACAAATTACTCTAATCTTGTTCAGAAAGTTGAAAAATCCCTCCTAACAGGAAGCATCTTAAATCACTATTGAAGCTTACATTATTAGTGAATTTTCTTGCTTCTTCAATCACCACAGTCCCCCCTACTCCACCCTGGTGGCCTGGGAAACCTCTTTATTAGTGGAAAATATCATCCCATTCAAAAAACAAAAATATCTGTGTAACTTCAAAATTCTCTCTACTGTCCCAGTAATCACCATAAGGCCCCTTGAACACTAAAATTCTTTCTCATGTTTCTTATGGGAGTCCTAATTGGAAAGAGTTGTCTTAGTTCCTTTTCTCGTTGCTGTGATAAAACATCCTGACAAAAGCAAATTAAGGGTGAAAGGGTTCATTTTGGCTCACAGTTTGAGGTGACAATCCATCATGGGGTGAGAAGGTCAGGCTGCTGGTCACATTGAATCCACAGTTAAGACACAGAGAATGATGACGGCCTGTGCTCAGCTCACTTTCTCTTTTTTGTATAGCCAGGACCCAAGCCCAGGGAATGGGACCACCCACATTTAGCATGTGTCTTCCCACCTTCATTACCCTACCGGTATAATCCCTCACAGGCAAACTCAAAGGCTCCAGGTGTGCCTGGAGACTTGCCTCCTAGATGATTCGAGATCTCAAGTAGTTGGCAATTAGACTAACTACCACAGAGCCCCAAAGAGGTGGGGCTGACAGAGAACCTAAGTGTAGACAGACCAAGGGGAGGACAAGGAAGAGGAAAGACAAGCTGGTGGTCAGCAAAGGAGCCATCCTCATAGTGCTGGTCCTTATGGATCCTCATGGGAAGGACTGCCAAGGAGCTGCACTTAGCTACTCTACAGCCCCATCTTGAAGTCCAGAGAACTACTGAGAAGGGAAGGGCTGCATCTTGAAGACTCAGAAAATCCAGAGCAATTCTGAAGGTTATATTAATTCTAAATTATATAATACTGCTTCAGAATCATTTCCACATCTCATTCTTTAAAACAAAACCAGAACAAGATTGTGTTCCAAGTTCATTTGCTGCTGAGCTGGGTGGATCTAGGAGCTGCTATCAAAGCCAGCGGTAAGAAAGAGAATGATGTCATTAGAAAATTAGATTTTTGGTATCTGAGTTGGGCATGAGGGTGGAGCAAACAATAAATTACTAGAAAACGAAAATCCATCCATGCACCAACCTCACACAGACCACTTTCAACCTGCTTCATGTTTTACATTAATCAGAAACATAAGAAATTAATGTGGTTTAAAAATACTCTGCCTAATGGTTGGGCTTCCAAATATAAATCATATAATGTGAGGTATTCTACTCTGTTTCCTTCTGATGACATCAAGGCAGAAAATGATAAGCCTACATTTCAATTATATGTGTGTGTGCATATATATCCAGTTCCAGAACAAGAGTTCACTAATAAAATTTGTTTCAAAGAATGTTGTCATTTCACTATATTTTGAAATAAATATTTTAAATGCATGCTTCAGGAGCAATAAATATGCCAAAAAGAGATGGGGTAGGTGTGACCCCTTCTGCCTTAAATTTTTACAAAATGGGCTGGGGGTAGACCTAAGTCATAGCTTGGCATGCTTGAGGCCTCAAGTTCCATCCCCAGCACCACAGCAAGAACAACTGTAAGAGGCTACAGACTCCAGAGTTCAGCCCTGGCTACATTACCACTACTCCTAGAAACAGCAGATAAGCCCGTTCCCTCACTGCTCTTTATATATGAAATAGGGATAATCATTTAAGAATCAAATAATGGGGGCTGGGGAGATAGCTCGGTGGTTAAAAGCACCAGCTGCTCTTGTAGAGGACGGGGTCTGATTCCCAGCACCCACACGGCAGCTGACTACTGTTCATACCTCCAGTTCCAGGAGACTCTGTGCTTGCTTCTGACTCCAAGGGCACTGCAGGACATGGGTGTACTTACATGCAGGCTCATCATACATATAGAATGCATACACTCATACATATAGAATAAAAAATAATGAATTAACTTTTTTTTAAAAAAAACAAAACTCAAATGACTTAATGAAAAATTCGTATCGCAAATGGAGAAGGAAAGCTGCTGTTCCGGGTCACTCATTCCACATGTCCTTACGAAGCTGCTCTTTGTACTCAATACCAAGGGTCCTGCTTTTATTATATATGACCAGCATCAACATGTTCCCTTCTGAAGGACAGCTCTAGGCAGCTGCTAAACAAAGTGGCTGTTTATACTGATTAGATTTATCCCAGTACCTCCCCCACCCTCTTCACTACATTCAGATAGACCTAGCCTTACAGTCTTGGGAAGACAGTGTTGATGCAAAGAATCTTCCTTTTTTGCCTTCTTTAACATATTGCTGGAGCTAGCACATGTTCAGACACTGACAGATGATATTTGGAACACTATGTAAAACATTTTGCAAACTTTACAGTTTTCATACACTTGTGAGTAGCAATTTCCAAATAAAAGAGAGTTTACAAGGCTTTAAATTTGCAGTAACTTTAATCAGAAATTGAAAAATTAAGATTGAGTCAGAGGCAACATAACACATTTCCTTTTCACTGTTTAATTATAAATTGCTATGTGATCCTCATTACAAAATTAGGTAAGATTTGGCATGCATAACACTGGAAGCAAGGATGAGGCAATGAGAATGACAAGAGGCTGGCGTTCAGTGTGAGCTAACGAGGAATATTTATCAATTTCTATTTACATTTCTGAAATCACAGAGCTAATTACCCAGTTTCAAGTTAAAGGTTCTGCTTTAATTAGTACCATTAGTGGTTTCCAAGTGAAAGGAAATAAATTTGAATTCTACAAGTCTTTTTGCTCACTTTAGCAATCCAACCCCGGTCAGCACATCTAATGGAATGACAAGGAACTCTGCTTAGCTGGATAATGTTCCTGACAAGTGTCCCTAGGTAAATAAACCTACCTGCCTATTCTGCTTTCATGAGTGACTTTTCCCAGACTTCTGCCTCATTTAATACAAAGGGTCCATGCTGGCAAAGGAGGGCGTTTCTAACCAATGAACCTACTGGCTACTTCAATCTCTGCTGGATCTCTCACATCTGGAGTCTGACATGGCTCAAGATAAATTATCATTTTGCCCTACAGAATTTTTTCTGCACTCAGAGTCTCCTATCTTAGAGAAATGCCTCAAACTGGTTCAAGACCTGGATGCTGCTATCGAGTGGTTACCTAATTCTGAGCAATGTACTTAAACTCTCTAAGTCTGCTTCTCGTCTGTAAAATGGGCAGTCATTAGTAAGGTGCTTAGCATATAAAAATGCTCAGTTAAAGTTGACAGTGATTTCAGACAAAATTGTACTCACTGTTGTTCACTTCAGACTTATGAATAGGAAATGGCTCCTGTTCATGTTCCTTAAACATCCTCTTGGTCATCTGTACCCATTCCCAATGCCACCATCCTAATATAAACCATCACCATCTTAGTTGTTGGAACAGCCTTACTGGCTTCCTCATGACTTCCACTGAGAAGTCAGAAAGGTCTCTCTAAAAATGTTAGCAGTTCATGCTTAAAAATCTACTCTAGCTTCCCAATAGTCTGTTAAACTAAAGTTGGCCTGAGGATGCCTTTAAACTTTCCCTCACTTCCATTTCCTGTTCCCAAGTTCTGCCAGCCCAGACTGAGGAACAGAACTCTGATCTTCTTTGTGTTCTGAAGGTGACCTGATACATGAACAACTCTTTGCTCAAAGAAAGTGCTAATTTTCATTTAACTAAAGTTTTTCTTTTTACAATTCCAAACTTAGGAGACTGGTTTTCTAAGGCTTTCATGATTTGGCTTTGCTTAATCACCAGACTCTCTCTTGCTTCTGAAATCCTTGCTCAGGTATACAGATTATCTGGCACATCCTCCAAAATGCATATATACTTCAGTGTTTGCATATGCTGTTCCTCCAATCTGGAAACCCTTCCCACATCTCTTCTTAGTGTGCCCTTAGATTTCTACATAATACTGCTCTCTCAGGGTGATCGATCACCGGTGATGAGTTTAATTTTTTTCAGTAACACACTTTCATCACATGTAACACATTCCCAACTACTTGTTCAGTGGCCTTCATGAAAGCAGAAATGTAAAATAATGAGATTTTTTACAGTTTTGTTTATTGCTAAAATTTTAATTGTTTAATCAGTTAGCATGTAACTGACTGAATGAATCAATTAACAAACAAGTGTAGAGAACTCAACAGTGGTTAACCAAAGGTTGGGGTAAGTGGAAGAAAGGGAGGGTGAAGAGAATAGTCTAGAAGTACAGGGTGTATCGGAGCAGGAGGAATAACTTCTAGTGGTCTATAGCATAGCAAGGTAACTATGGTTTACAACGTCAGTGGTGTATTTCATTATAACAGAAAGGAGGTCCAGTGTTCCAGCATGAAGAAATAACAAAGATTTGAGATGACATATATCAATAACTGATTATATCAACACACATTATACATTGTGTAAATATCATGCTGTACCCATAACTTTAAAAATAGGAAAGGAAAGGTAATATACAATAAAGCTTTCCTTAATGGAATAAGGGTTCTATACCTTGGGGATGATCCAGGTGACAATGGTGTCTTTGTTATTAATAGGAAGCTCTTGGGTCATACGTCAGTAGATGCTAACAAGATGACTCAAAGAGTGGGATTAATCACTAGAAAGACCAACTATGTGATTAGCCCAACCTTCGGACAAGAAAGGCTTCAGATGGAGTTCAATCATATGGCCAGTGACTCAACCAATCATGACATAAAATAACACTCCAATAAGAACTGTGGACACTGAAGCCTGGTAAAGCTTCTTGGTTGGTGAATACACTCATGTTTCAGAAGTGTGATCCAACTACAGAAGGAAAGGGCATAGAAAGTTCTCAGGAGTTTACTATACCGTGTCTACTAGGTATCATGTCATTTAGCTGAGCCTGGTTTATATCCTTCATAGTAAGACTATATTGTAAGGACAACACTGTCCTGAGCTGTGTGAATGGTTGTAGCTAATGTCAAACCTGAGTAAGCCATGGGAACCTAGAATTTATAGTTAGATGATCTTAAGGCTGGCATCTGAAAGGAAGACATGTCGAAACTGTGCCTTTGAACTTGCAACAGCTATGTTAACTCTGATGGTTAGACACAGAAATAAGACTGTATAGCATTACATAAAAGAAGTTACAGCAGTGTTCCAAATCCTTTGAAAAACCATACCATGGCATTGATAGGTAAACTCCTCCCTACAAAATCAGTCATCCTGCCACACTTTGCAATCCTTTCCGTACACCTAGCCTAACAGTTTCTACTCTTTCTTAAGCCTGGGTCATTCTACTGGGCTTCGTCATCCCAGCACCATATGATCATCTATCCCATCACTACAGTTTTCTTTGTCCTTCCTCATTCCAAAATTACTTTCATCACCTAAAACAGTCATTTAATCAGGTTGACCCAGCCAGCTCAATTCCAGTAAGGTTTGAATGACAGGTACTACCAGCACTTTAAGAGGACTGAAAACTGATTTCTAAAGTTCCTGATAAGTGCAAGAAGACAGCTATAACTACATGTATTTCCAAACCCTCCAAAGAAGTAAGACCCTTCTATTCATAACTTCTTTAGCCAACCAGCACTGGCCAGTGACAGCACTTCCTAGGCTGCTCAATCTCCTTTCCTGTCAAGCAGTTCTACAGTTTTTCTCAGCAAACTCTGCAACCCTGTGGTTCCTTCTCCTGGGCTATGTCTATTCTTTCTGTTGATTGTCTGAGAACTAAGGATCCATCTCTGGATCCCCAACTCCACCTAGACACTTGCTATCTGGAAGTTAAGTACTCTTGCTCTTGTGTTAAGAAACTTGGAAAACTTGAGAATATACAGAGACAGAATTGACTGATATTAAACTTGGTAAGTATTTCTTTTCAAACTAATTTAGAAAATATGGTATTTGTATTTCCCTATTCCAGAACAATCTAGGAAATAAGGGTTTGGGGAGAGAAAAATACTTCTCAAATCTGTAAGGTTAAATGGGGAAAATGGGACATAGGCAAAGGCAAAGATTAAAAAAAAAAACAACTTTGCATTCAGTTGATGAGAAGGGAAAGACGCTAATTAAAAATAACTCATCACCTCACCCATGTTCATACAAGCAACCTTAATTAAAGTCAGTGGGGTTCTCTCTGTTGTGCGCTCTCTCTCTCTCTCTCTCTCTCTCTCTCTGTCACACACACACATACACACACAGATGGAAGGAAAACTAGGTGAGAAAACAAGATGCTCAGCAGGAGGGAAGGGGACACAGGAAGGTAACAGGTGCCAATATGATCAAATACATTATAGACATGCATGAAAATTTTTAAAAAATTAAAGTAGCTGGGTGTGGTGGCACATGCCTTTAGTCCCAGCCAGCACTCTGGAGGTAGAGGTAGGTGGATCTCTGTGAGTTCAAGGTCAGCCTCGTCTACATAACAAGTTCCAGGTCATTTGGGGCTATAGGGAGACCCTGTCTCAAAACAAAACAAAACAAAAACAACAACAACTAAAGTGAATGAAAAATAAAAAACATCATTAATTAGCAGAGCACATGTTCACCTACAAAAGGCAGAGGAAGCAAAGGGTGAGGTCTGGTCCAGTTTGTTATGTATACATGCAGTTACTTATGAGGTCATTTCAAATTATAGAATCAAAAAAGGTCAATGGATGATATAGTAATAATAGATCTAAACACTAAGTCAGGATGACACTACTAGCCAATGGTACCAGCAGACTGTCTTGACTCTACAGTTTATAGAAACATGGTTACTATGAGGTTGAAGACTCTGAGAGTTCTCGGCATGGGGAAAATTTTTGCCTAGGACACTTAAAAGCTATAGCAACTTTTAAAAATTGAATCACAAAGTAACTACATTTTTCCAAAAGGACCTTTCTTTGCCCTTTCAGAATAAAGAATTTCAGTTTATAAAGTTAAAGAAGTCATAGTAGTAGAATTTGAGAAAAGTATTGTCTGTGGCATATTTCAAATCCAAGGTTACTCCCTTGGCCTTAGTAAATTTTGCATCCCTGCGATGTACTGTGAAAGTCCTCCAAACCAATTTGGAACACAGATGGGAGCCTCTCCCAAGGATCAAGTAAGCATTACAGCAATCATATTGTTAACCAATTGCTTGCTTATTCAGAGAAGTAAGGATGTCATTCTCTCTTAATCGTTGAAGTTTTATAAGCCTGCTGAAAACTGTACTCTTTGGCATCTGCCTGAAAGAAAGCAGACGCCTACATTTTACATAACAGATTACAAACCCAACTTCTCGGCCTTGAGTCTCATCAATTTATGACCTTTCTGTGTAATTTCACAGTTCGTGGCTGTTTTCTTTCCACTCACCTCACTGAAAACTCGATGTCTATTTCAAGACAAAAGGTTTTAGTATTTTCCCTAATAATTCTGAAAATACTAATTTTCCTTATCAAGCATTGATTATAGTTTGGTGCTTACTGCTATTCAAATAGAGTATATACTAGTGATATTTTTGCTTTAATACTTGGTAGAAAAAAAGATTCCTTCTTATCTCTTAATGCGAACTGTTAGGTCTTTAGAGGTTGGGAAGGTGAGTCAGTCGTTAAAGTACTTGCCATGCAAGCATAAGCACCTGAGTTCAGATCTTCAGAATCCACGTTAAAAAAAAAGTCAGGCAGAGTAGCATGCACCTGTAATTTCAGTACACACACACACACACACACACACACACACACACACACACGAGAGGGAGGTGAGGTGGTGTGGGGTAAATCCACTGTTTCTCCACCTCAAGGGACATTCCTCCAAATGTGATTGACAGCCAACTAACCAATGACTTAAGGGGGAGGATCTAGCAGCAAAAAAAAAAAAGCAGGGAAAGCTGGGAAGGAGATATGGGAGAAGGGCCGTGGGGCCTCCATTTTGGGTGTGTGTGCCCGTGTGCTGGCTCCCCCATACGAAATTTCTGTCTCTCTCCCCAGGGATGAATCCTTTGTAAGTAACCCAGGACAAATTAATTTCTCTAAGAGAGCATTTTCCCTGTGCTCAATGGGTTTAAACCTAGGGGGCTGGGGCTGAACACCAGGCCTCATTGTGAGAGGAGAATCATAAGACAGGTGGGGATCTCTACGGGTTGCTGACCAGGTAAGCACCAGAGTCAGTAAAAGATCCTGTCTCAAAAAATGAGGTGAAAAGCAAATGAGGAAGGCAACATTAATTTCTGGCCTTCATGCACCAACACACATGTATAAATATATACACAAACACATTTATGTACACATATCTATAAATTGCTAGGCCTTACTAAAACCAATGATACTTAGAACATCTTAAGGATGCTATCAAGGTGAGATTTGTATTAAGCAGAGGAGGAAGGAAAATAAATGAGATGATTTAGACAATGCTAGAGAGAGGTGAGGTATGCCGATAGGGATGAGGGAAAAGAGGATGATGGTGAAACTAGGCAATCCTGAAAAATAAAATATAAAAATCAGGGTTGTAGATATGGGTCAGCAGTTAAGAATCCATACTGCTCTTGAAGAGGACCTGAATCTGGTTCCCAGAACATGCATCAGGTGGCTCCCAACTGACAGTGATTTCGGCGCCAGGGGATCTCCATGCTTCTGGCCTCTAAGGGTGCCTGCACACATACACACAAATACACGCACACCCAATTAAAATAAAATACATTTAAAGTATCAATGATTGAGGAGAATATAAAGAAAATTAAATGGAGAGCCTAGTTAACAAGGTCACATATACCAAAGTACTTCCACGCACATTTTGGGACTATGAAACATCAGTCATGTGAGTTCAAAAACAAATCAAAACCAAAGCTGGCAATGTTTCTACAATATTCAATCAGTAACTTTACTACTTTTTAAATTGTGTGTGTATATATTCATTTGTTTGAGTGCAGACATACGTGGAGGTCGACAGACAAACTCAGGTATTAGTCCTCACCTTTCACTCTGTTTGAGACAGAGTCTCTTGTTGTTTGATACTGTTATCTGCCAGGTCTGCTGGTCCACAAGCATCCAGGGATTCTCCAGTCTCCAACTCCCATCTCATCACAGGAGTGTTGGGATTCTCCATACAAGCTACCACTCCTGACCTTACATGGGTTCTGAGGATCTGAATTAGGGTCCCTATAATGGCACAGCAAGTGCTGACATGCTGAGTATCTCTGCAGCCCTCAATCAGCAACTTTAAAGCAGATTTTCTCAGCTCTATTGACATTTTTAGGCCAATAATTCTTTGCTGTAGGAAGCTGTCTTACACGTGCTATGGTGTGCTCAATGGTATCCTTGACCTTTACCTTCTGAGGGCCAGTAGAACTACTCTCCCCTCACCAAAAAAATGACAATCAGAAATGTTGAACATTGTCAAATTGTCCTTGGCTGTCAATCACTGATCCTAAACTGTAAGAAATATCTGTAGGCTGCATTTATGGCTCCCCCATTAAACTGAGGATGAAACATGGCCAAGATGAGTGTGAGCTTAGATATTCCATCTCAGAGCCATTAGTCACATGTGCCTACTGAGCACTTAACATAGGGGATGTGCTATGAGACACATACAAGATTCGAAGAATTAGTATGAAAAAGAGAATGCAAACTATTTCAGTAATTTTAAAAACAAATTTTATTGATTATTATAGTATGTGATGAATGGTGTGGTGTGAAGACAGGTGCAAATGTGCAGTGGCACACATATAGAAGTCAGAAAACTTTTGAGAATCAACTCTCTTCTTTTACTATGAGATTTGGGATTGAACTCACATCACCAGGTTTGCACACCAATTGCTTTTACCCACTGAGCTATCCTGCTAGATTCAAATTCAGAAATTTCTATATTGATCACATGCTAATGTGTGGATATTCTGGCTTTAGTAGGATACAACAAATACTTTATTGAGTTTATTTCTTTTTACTTTTTTCAAAATTTGGGGCCGCTTACTATAAAAGTTAAAGTTACATATTGGTCTTATGTTACAGCTCTACTGAACAGTGCTGAACTCATGCAAAAAAAACCAAAACAAAACAGAACACTCTTCATATCACCAGCAATCTTAGGTGAGAGAAAATGGCACTGTGTAGAGCTGTCTTCAACATTCTTGTTACCTTTTCTCTGTTCTCCCTAAATGATCTCCAGAATTGCTGCTTCAAAGAAATTACTACTCTTATTAAATTTTTATGTATATATTATCTGCAAGTATGTAAGTGCACCTATGTTGCACAATGCCTGTAGAGGCCAGAAGAACACATCAGATCTCCTGAATCTGGAGTTAAAGACAGTTGTTAGCTGCCATGTTGGTGCTGGGAATCAAACCCAGGTCCTCTGCAAGAGCAGCCAGTACTCTTAACTGCTAAGCCATCTCTCCAGCACCTGAAATTACTACTCTTATATGACCAGTCTCCAGACTCTTAACTGCAGGCCAGAGCTCAACTAAACCTGTATTTGTATCTCCAATTATCAATACCACGTGGATATTTTAGAGGAATACCAAACTTGAATGAACATCATTTTCTTGAGAATTCAATTTAGTAAACGGCATTATTGTAGTTAGGTCAGGAACCTGAGCATCATCACCAAGTCCTGCTTTTACATGCCAAATATTTCTGGAATCTTCCATTGTCCTCCTCCACTGGTAGGTGCCCCAAGTCACTATTATTCACCCTTTTTATCAACTCCCCTTGCTCTGGTTACACCATGTATTTCTCTCCTGAAAACACCTATCCCAGGTAAAAAATTGTTTAGTGTTGCCTTTCATATAGAATATTATGTTATATAAGTATGTGGATAGATTTTTGTATTATTGTAACTCTGGTTCATTCATTTATGGATTAACAAATGAAAACATGAATGAAGTAAAAACCCGGAATCCACAGGCTGTAACTTACTAAGAAACTGGACTATGCGAATAACGATTCTATCAGGATATGAGGGCTGGGAAAACATCTGTGAAGTCTAAACATCAGTGCTGATGTACTAAGAAACCTGTTAGGATTCTATAAATGGTAGTAGGTGAGGTGTGTGCTTGGGGATGTGTACCCTGCACTCTTATCTCTAAGAACTACCACGTCTAAACTCAAATTAAAGCCTTTCCAGTTCTGATCAGGAAAAGAGTCTTTGAAACCCCTTCCCATAAACCGATGCCCAACATCTCCCATTTCAAATGCTGTAATTCTAGAGTATCAACTATTTCATGATAACTCAGTGAAAAGCACTGAAGATTTATACAAGTAGAAATGATGATGAAACAAACTACTTCTAAAAGCAAGCCACTCTCCAACACAAGTTAAGGCAAGTAATAGCTCTCTCTAGTCTCCTTTGATTAGGAATCATGAACCAACTTTCAGCCAAAGCCAACCTTTCTCATTCCCTAGTTTATTACTAGTTTAAAGGTATGGGGTATAGGATAAACCTTGAGAGAATCCATATTAACAAGTTATAATTGCTGCTCTTTTGGAAGCTTAAAAACAGTCAAGATCTTTCCTCATGCTTGTGGTGTTTAATGTATTCCAGATCTAGGCTAAGGAAGAGAAACTTTAAAAGACTGCAGGCAACATTTGCATTTTTATCCCTTTTTTTACTTACTAGTCCTCTAGTAAATGGGGAAGAGTAAAGTGTGGACAGGTGGGACAAGCATGGTGATGTACAGTGCCTGTCAAAGCCAGGTTAGTCACAGATCCAAGAATACTTTGTAGGATTATATTTGGGTAACTGCTTTTACAAACTGTTGTATTTAGGCATTATATGAAAGATCACTCTTTATGGACTGGTCAGCCAGTAAAAGTGCATGCCCTGCAAGGATGAAGAATCGAGTTGAATCCCTAGCACCTGTGTAAAGATGTACAACTGTAATCCCAGCACAGGTGGATCTCTGAGTCCCAGGGGCAGACCATCTCAAACACAAGGTAGCCAGGGAGGAGAGACACCCAAGTTTGGCCTTTGGTCTTCATGTGCATTCATACACACAGGTGCACACACACACTCAATTCTTTTATAGCATGAGAAAGCAATGCTGGGTATTCATGAAAGGAAGCATAAATTAATTTTTCTTCATTTATCTTCCTTTCAAAGCCTGATGAAGAAAACACCTGCCAGGTTCCCACTCTTTGGGGCAGTGGGATGAAGACTTAGTAGTTATTTTGGATTAGATACTATATTTTTTTCTAGAAGTGATTGAAAAACTTGTGTGAGACTTATCTGACCACATTTCTCCCTTAGCATCATTATTGTTTCTTTAATATAAAATTACTGGGCTTCATTATGACATTATACATCACATATTTTGCTCATACTCACTCCTACCACTCCTCTCCACCTCTCTCTGGTCTCCTTTCCCATTAACAGTTCCCCTCCTGCTTTACTGTATACAACACATATGAATACATGCCTGTATGAGAATGTTGATTACATACACGCACAGAGATTCCATGTGCTATTTTGTTTCCCACTCATTAACCCCTCAGAATCTTCTGATGACTCTTTTCCATAACAAAGCTCAATGCTTCCATTATTTCAGCTAAAGCATTTGGTTTTCTAGTAGGATCGAGGTAGTTGAGGTACAAAGACTGACAGACTTAGAGGAAACAAGTGGAAGCTCTGGTACTCAGTCTTTATGGGACTTTAAGCAGATCTGAAGTCTCTCTAAGATGTCTTTTCAGTTGGGGTTTATCTGCCCAATGGGATGAAACTTGGTGTGTACTTGAAAGAGTTCTTTCTCTCTCTTTTTTTTTGAAAGATAAAGCACAGATGTACAATATTTCTGTGGTATTAAAATTTCATGGGAACTGAGACCAGGAATGGTATCTCTAAAGGTTTTCTGGGGAGCAAGAGTAAACAGAAGGCTCAAACAGTTTTCCTAGGCCTTCATCTCTTCAGCTATAAATGAGTCTTCATCACCCATTAAATGTGTTTGCTGATAACTTCAGTTGTCAGCTTGACACACCTGGAAAGAGGGAACTTGAATTAAGTGATTACCTCTATCAGATTGGCCTGTGAGGCATTTTATTGTCTGCTGAATGATGTGGGAGGGCTCAACCCACTATAGACGGTACTACCCCAGAGAAGGTGGTCCTAGGTTGTGTAAGAAAGCAGGCTAAGCATAGGTCAGAAGAGCAAGACAGTGTTCCTCTATGGTCTCTGCTTCAATTTCTGCCTCCAGGCTCTTGCCCTGGCTTCTCTCTATGAAGGACTATACTGCAAGCTGAAATAAACCTTTCCTCCCCTAGTTGCTTTTGGACAGAGCATTTTATCACAGCAATAGAAAACCTAACTAAAAACAGATGCCTCTATAATTTTGCTTTTTGAGATATGTTCTCATTATGTAAACCTGGTTGGCCTGGAACTCACTAGCATGCCAGGTTATCCTAAGACCCAAGGAGTATCTCTTGCCTCTGTTTCTTGAGTCTTGGAGTTACAGGTGTCCAATACTAAGCCCAGCCTTTAAATGTATCTTAGTATATTTGGGAGACTGGAACTGGAAATAAAACAGCCCCAGGGAAAATAATCAAGTCTCATCTACAAATAAGACAAAGATTCAAACAGGCAGATCAGTATCTTCTGCTGATCAACTACATGGATGATGAGTTTCTCACTAGGTATTCTTATCACTGAATACTTAACCCCAGAAGAGAAAATGAAGGCACAGTAAACACCAAGTAAGAGTGCAAGAGAAGAACATAAACGTGGCAAAATACAAACCTAAGATGCCAATTTCAAGACCTGCCAGGCCCCTTCTGATTTCATCATAAATACTGTCCAGTGTAAAGTCAACAGCAATGGTTCTTGTCTCCACTTTGAATTTTTCTTCTAGAAGAAAAAAAGAAAAAAAAAAAAAAAAAAAGAACACAAATGAGGAGCAATAGGGAAAATTAAAGCATGGCAATTATGATTAAATCACTCAACAGCATTATCCTTTCAAACTTTTTCCCCCCAATTTGAGATGACATTTAGACCAGGATAATTTTAAGCAATCATGAGACCATCTAAGATGACAGAGTCAACAAAACAATAGTTTGGCAATTAAAACTCACCCAGTCGTCACTGGGCTGGCTAAATGTTCCGTAATCAGTTCTTCGTTTGCAAATCAATAATGATAACTGCTTTTCAGAATCTTAGTTACAAATAATAAAACATGATTCACATCATAATGTTATATATTCTTTAAATGTCACTGGCTTTGTGATTTTAATTGCAAATTGATGTCTCCTAATTTCAGGAAAAAGCATTTAATGTTTTAAAATACCTTAAGTGTGATATATTAAAACAAAAAGTTTGTCTTATTGTAATGGAAGTAAAATGAATGTGATCTAATTGTAATTTGGGGACTTGGTTAATAGTTAATAGTCACTACAACTAAAAAGCCACAAAAAATGCACAGCAATAAATCTATAAACTGATGCAAGAAAGACCTTGATGTTCTTATTTTCTGGAGACAATTAAGGTCCAATAGCTCTGCTGGAATTAAAAGCTTCAGAAACGAGACTCAGGGGACAACATTTCTCTGGGGAAACTGTTTACTTCCGCCTTCACTAGCAGCCCCTTCAGAGGGAGCATGGGTTCTGATGTCACCCAGACACAGATGCCAGTTTCATTCCCACACTTCTTTGCAAAATGACTGAGCAAGACATGTCATCTTGCAGCCTCAGCACCCTCCTGTGACAGACAATGAAGGGAACACTCCCCAGCTTGTGCCAAGGGGCTCAGACAATGGCCACTGGCACAGGAGAAAGCCCTCGGACACTAGGCTCCCCTTCCCTTTCTCAACCTCCCTACCCACCCTTCTTATAGTGACATTCAGTAGGCTCAGAATGCTCTTCTGTGGAACTTGCTGAGGATTCCAGATAATTAATTTAAAAATCCTGCTTCCAAAAATAAATCTTTCTTGAGTCAAAGTCAATGTCAGCTCATCACAGAGTTTTCAGTATTAATCCTCATAGGAAGTATCTATTCTCGATCTAAACGGATTTATGTCTCAAACTAAAGAGCTAGCTCGTGAGGGATTTGATTCTTAGTTAGACTCAATGAAAAATATCGACTCAACACAGAAATCCATGCATAAACTGCAGGAGAACTGACCAAGAAAATACTTATGTGCTATCAAAGGCAGACTTACTGTTCGTATATGAATTATATGTGTGTTCATGTAATGGAGACACAGACATAGGGACAAGACAATTGCTGGTCCAACATGTCTTATTAAAAAATGGCTCAAAGAACTTACCATTCATTCTCTTTTTACATTTATGTATATATGTATGTGTCTGTGTATGCTTATGTGTATGGGCCGGTGTGCCATAGTGTAGAGATCAAAAGGCAACCTGCAGGAGTGGATTCTCTCCTTATACAAAATAGTCCTGTGGGGGTGAGCTCAGGTCCTCAGGCCTGATGGCAAACAGCCCAGAACTTATCATTCCTAAGAACATTGACTTTGTCACAGCTCCACATTCACTTGGAAAAACAAGCCCTGGAACAAAAAGGCTTGAGACATGTCATTTAGTCAATGTAAAACTTCACTCAAGAATAAAATAAGGTCAGGTGTGGGGCACACCTTTAGACCCAGAACTCTAGGAAGCTAGAGGTAGGTGAATCTCTGTGAGATCAAGGCCAGCCTAGTCTACAGAGTGAGTTCCAGGCCAGCTGGGGCTACATTAAAAATAAATTAATTAAAAAGATTCTTTTTTAAAAAAAAAAAAAAAAGCAAAGTATTTTTTCACACTCCCACCAGGTACTAACATTTAGAAAACATCTCTCTAGGAATAAAAGCTCTTACACCCTCAACCAAATCAACCCTTTGGTATCTCACAGGACTTGGTGAATATACTTCTATCACTGAACATCTCTGATGGATAGGCTGCTAAGAGCAATTCGGTGAGTGTTTTGGAAGGAAGGTTACTGAGTGAAAAAACCCATATTGGGAGATGCAAAATGGTTCTTGGTTTTCCAAGATAATTGAAATTTCTGCACTTATTTCTGGATGACTGCAAATCATGTTCTAGGCCAGGTAATACCGCTTCTGCTTTCTTTTAGCTTTTCTCCACTCTCGCCACTGAAGGCCTCCTCCTCCTCTTCTTTTTGTTTAGTTTTTCTCCACTGGTTCTACTGTAGTCCTCCTCTTCTTCCTTTTTTTAAACCTAGTTCATATCACATCAGTTCCCTTCTCACAAGCCTCCACCCATTCCATCTCACTCAGAATAAGAACAAACAGCCTGATACTATCTGAAATCATCTCCCACCGTTCTCCCCATTGCTCCCCAGTTTTAGGCACTGTGGTCCCTCATAGTTCTTTGAACAAAGGATGTGTTCCAAATAGACTCAGGGTAGTTGTACCTACTGTTCCTCTGTCTAGAATGTTCTTCATCTCTTGCCTCTGTTGGTTCTTAAGCAAATATAACTCACTCTTAGAAAATGTAACCCATTCTTCTCTTAGCACCACTGACTCCCTTTGTTTTTAATAATATATGTCTACTTGTCTATTCCCACCCTCTAGTAGGGTCTTGGGCAAGGCAATGGGCTTGGCTCCATTTTGACACAAATGGTCCAAGACCTCCCATACTATGTTCTCATTCCTGTAGGTTCACTCCTTTCATTGATTTCAAGAGGACCACTACCATTCCCAACACGACATGACAATGTTCATCAATAGAAATTGGACATTTTAAAGACAGGAAAACCTTCCCAGGATTATCCACAAAGATTTCCCTTCTATTTCCTTTCTGAGGATCAAGCATGCTCTGGAACAGGCCCATTGATGGGCCGTGAGGAGACCATGAACTGGCTGAGGCCACCAAGTTATACAGGGAAGAAAAATAGCAGTGTCCCTATATGACTTGGACAGGAAGTACTCTCTATGCCTAAGCAAGGAGATGAGAGTTACATGTTCTAAAAGGCAGACATGGGAAGAAACTAGCTTTAGGAACATAACAAGTAATTCTAAGCTCAACATAGCCCTCCACTCTCATCCAAGACTCTGCCAATAAGACAGACTAATGGACAAGAATCTTCTAATTTTAAACAACACAAGGGTGGGGTAAGCACCTGGAACAGAAATAGCTACCACCAGACACCTGCAAAATCCAAGTAACCCTCAATGCCACCATCATTACCTCTCTAGCTTAAGCTTCTCTTAAGACCAGCAGTCCCTGTTCAGCAGGGGAAGAACAGTCCCAAAGCCTTAGCAGTGGCTGATCCTGACCACTCTGATCCTTTCCTCTCTGTTCTCATCCTACAACGGCCCAAGGAATGAAAAAGCTTCTGTGAAATCTCCTCTAGTACGATCTATAATAAGATAAAATCAATATGAGCAGGTATATAGGACAACATACAGTGGAATTTGCAGCCTGCTTTGGACAAGAGATGAGCCACTCAACCGCCTCAACAAAGAACTTGACATAGAAACCATCTGCAGGCAGTTTCTGCCCTCTGGTATTGCCTGGCCAGGAGCATGCCCTTCCCATGTGTCCACATTCAAGGACGGACAGTGGCAGAGTGTAAAGTCACTGGACTGCTGTATTTTCTGGGCTGCTTCCAGAAGCAGAGCTAAAAAACAGCTGGGCTGGTACTAGTCATCTGTTATTTTTCTGTCCTTTCAAATGGTCCAGTTTTAGTTATTCAAGGTAGGTTTAATTAACATTTTCAGTTGGACAGGTCTTTTTGGTTGGTTGTCTGTCCCCCAAATTTACTGCTTATCCTCATATGATGCTTAGTCTTAGTTTTACTGAGTTTGCATTAAACATTTCAATTAAATTTATGAAGAACAAATTTGTGGTATTACCTTTAGGGTCTCCATTCATTCCAAGTGTTATAAATCATTCACAGTAAAATCATATGGTTATAGACTCTTTAAGAAAGTAAAAAACTAAAAACATTCCATTGTGCTAAAGATGAAGCTCAGCAGTTTAGCATGCATAAGGCCTGGTTTTGATCTCCAGAACCACAAAAAAAAAAAAGAATTCAATTGTTAAAAAAGCTACCATTATGCAGGGATAGTCAACATTGTTGGGTCCTGTTCACAAACCATTTGTATCAGGTAAGTTGGCATCCTGGTATTTACAACTCTTACCAAATACAATCATGTATCACTTACATTTTTTTCTAGAATGAAATGATTGTGCAATAGTCTTGGTTTACTGTCTGTCAGTCTAATAGTGAAGACTAATACCCAAGAAGCAAAATGGTAATGATTGGGGGCTTGACACATGGCTCAGTAGTTAAGAGGAATACTGTTCTTACATGGAACCTGAGTTCTCCCAGAATCCACATCAGGCAGCTCCTAACTGCCTGTAATTCCAACTCCAAGGGGGATCTAATGCCTGTAGCCTCCACACCTGCCTGCATGCATATATACACACAATAAAAAAATAATAAAAATGAATCTTAACAACAACAACAAAAATCTAATGATCCAAGGTGGCCAATGTTCTAGAACTGGAGGAAGAATAGCAGGTCTGACTAATTAAGAAGCAGAAAAAGACATGAAGAAATTGCTAAGCTGATCTGTTCATCTGCATTTATACACCACTTGGCTTCAAACAGCATACCTATAATAGTGAGAAAAAAGTAAAAAGCAAATTTTATGTGTGGCTATAAGGCTAGTTAAGAATGAAACTACTCTCTGGCCTTAAGTCATCCTAACATCTCCAAGCACGGAAACTCTTCTATAGTACGTGTACTCAAATTCCACAGCCAGGTTGCAGTTTCAGAGTATCCTGAATGAGTCTACAGTCATGTCTGGAATTGACAAAGCAGGAATTGCACCCACAAGTAGCTTCCAGATGCTACTGAAACATCTTTCATAGCAAAACAAACACATTTCAGTTCAAGTAAATAAAGGTCACATTCAGAAGAGTCCTGTGTTTAATAGACTTCTTGGTCTGCCTGTTCTCTTCATTTTGCTCAAGAAATTGACAAGTTTTGAATCAGCATGTCCTTTCTCTAATAACTTTACATATTTTAGACAGATTTTCCTCAAATCTGTCCCATAAATACTGGGATATGATCTACATAAACTTGTGTATTATTTTTAAATTTTCTACCAGGAAAATCTGAAAGAACACACTGCCTCTCCTCTGTCCCCTACCTCTGCTCCTATAAGCAACCTCTGTTCTCCACTAAGCTCTAGGTCCTGTTGACTGTAAAATTTCCCAAACCTTCTCCCATCATTTCATATTATGACACCTCTTTAAGACTAAAGTCACACAATAGCTATATGAACATATTTTAACAATTCCCATTTCCTCCAAGGAGCAGCTTTTTATTCTCTCGGGAGACCTTCCATATAACCCTACCAGGTGCCCACCATGTGTCAACTTAGCACAGAGCCTATTTCCTACCAAACAGGGGGGTCATCTCTGTTTTCCTATCAGGGTGCTTG
This sequence comes from Eospalax fontanierii, assembly GCA_035773235.1. NCBI lineage: Eukaryota > Metazoa > Chordata > Mammalia > Rodentia > Spalacidae > Eospalax > Eospalax fontanierii. The sequence goes on from CM069526.1 coordinate 21,474,471, forward strand.
GTATAAAGCAGAGGTCTCTCTGCTAAACATATGTTGAGAGAATAAATAAATTCAGGTAGCACAGCTGTTTTATTAAGCTGTCTTCTCAATGTTTCTTGAACTCTCCCCTTCAGAAACAAGATCATGTGCTGGTAGGAAATGTCCACAGAAGACACAATAGAGAAGGCTATTAAGCATCTTAAAGCCTGGGATAAACTGAGACAACTCAAGTCTTTCATCTTCATCCTCCTAGAAATTCAAACACTTTTGCATTATAAAAACCTTGGAAACCACCCATAAATAAAATACTGTAGGAACTTAACTCCAGCATGGATGTGAAGACTGAAGCTACTTTAGTCATGGGCCATGCTCCCTATCCTGTCCTAAATCTAAATTATTAAGTTCCATTTATAACTACAAACATATCTTGTATACTTAAGAGAAACTCTTCATTTTCCAACAAAATTACATGTTTTATACTATTTTGAGAACTTAAAAAAAATTGTACTCCTCATTTTAAGGGAAAAACAAAAAACAACAGAAAGCCCCCTACCCAAACTCTTCCTAATTCTTGCTGATGTTCCCACCCTTATTCCTGAGGTGAGACAGCGACCCACAGAGTCCCTGCCTTATGGGACTCTGGAGGTATGATGATTGTATGTAGGAGGGAATAACAGATCTGACTCCATTTAAAAATTGCTCATTTAATTCTAATTATCAGAGATAATATACAAATAATAGTTTGTTCTTTTATATTGCCCTTAAAAATATTCATGATATTTTTAATATCTTTTGAAGAGACCCACTTTCAGTCAAACCAAAAACTTAATCGTACCTCATCAGGATTCCATCCCAAACAATGTCTTTCTTTAAGCCAAGGCTATCATATTTTATTCATTTCAGCCCTTTTAACTAGAATAAGCACCTGTAATAAATAAAATTTTATACCACATGAATCTGTTCTATTCATAGGACATGAATAGGTTCCATTCTTTTGAAAGCTCTGAGTTCTACACTTGCTTTAGGAACTATGAACTGAGACAAGCCACTCGAAAAAAGTTTCCAAAAAGGATGCTTATTTTCTCTACCTGGAAAACATGTCTGTCAATGGAAATATTTGAAATCTGTCTTTTTTTGGCGGGGAGGGGAGAAAAATGGAGAGAAGGAACTCCTATTATTGTGCTTCAGAGTCCAAGATACTACTAGAAACACAGAAGCAGAGTTCAGTCTGAAGGGTCATCCAACCGTAATTGGAGGTCCAGGACGTGAGCACCACCTCAAGTGGTGGACAAGGGGCTTTCCACCTGTACCCCATTTCCTGGCCTGTAAACCATAGGAGATAATATCCATTCCACATAGCTCATTTAAGAATGACCTGTGATAGCATGTGAAATGTGTTTAATGAAACTCTAAAGTCAAAAGTGTTCTTATGTCCACCAATACCTGCAAAGATAGCTGCTTGGCACACAGTAGCTTTTCCTTACTAACGAAGGCTGCTGTGGGTATTTCTACACTCTTAACTCTGCAGTGGCTTTATGAGTTCTTTTTCTCCAAGCTGGTCACAGACATCTAACTCAACTTCTAGAAGCCATTTATTACCCTATCACCCATGGAATTCAAGTCATGGTGTTCTATTTCTGCTTTCCTTTTAGCATGCAAGTATTTCTTTGAGCCAGTTTGCTTCAGATTAGCCTTTGAATCACTGTATTTATCTATTCTAGGAGGTACATTTTTACTCGCTTTTGATCTTTGGAATCAGGACGTCTTACACCTGAACCTTTCTTCTCAGTGGTTCCAAGTGACATTAATGCTTTGTCATCAACGGTGTCAAGATTTGATGAAAGCAGCCCATGACACTGTTGACATTCACCTTCTCTTTAATGTCACAAGATGGCACTACATTCTAAACATAAGCTTCTTGATACTGTAGAACCTGTAGCAAGCAGTCCATCATCAGTACCAGTGAAGGAAGCAGATGACCATCACAGCAGTGACCTTAGAACCCAGGCAGGTGTACGTCCATTTCTTCAAGAGTAAAGGTGTTTGCAGCCAGGCAAAGCACCTGGCTCTTAAACTGGCTCTGCAGGCAGAGGTCTATGTCTGAGTTCTGTTGCTTGTTTTTCTTCTTTCTCCAATGTCCAACAGTATTGGGTATATAATGAGTTCAATAAATGTTTTGATTGAATAAATTCAAGGATCACACTGAGTAACATATACATGCTAGACTTCACCCCAACACACCAGCTAACATCCTTTATATTTTGCGAAGTAGATGTGTTGTTTTAACAAATATGAACGAATTATCAAAGAGAAAGCAAATCACTCATGCCGACTGGGATTTTAAATAGGCAATGACAGTTTGCTGTGGAGCTCTTTAGGAAAAGTAGGAATCAGCTCTACTAAGAAGCAAGAAAAGGCAGAAAACTGGAAGGAACCACGTTATAATAACCCCTGTGGATGGCATGTGTGCTACACAGAGAGAATTGGAAAGAAAAAAAAGGAACCTGGTAGAGGTTTTGTATGTTGGGATAACAAGCAGGGCTGGCTAGATAATTTATGGAACTCAGTGCAAAGTAATAATGTGGAGCGCCCCGGTTCAAAAGGGATTAAGAATTTCAAGGCAGTGACGGCAGATTACTAAACTAAGAATGGGCCCTTCTAACTGTGAGGCCTGATATAAATAAATTGCTGTGCCTGAATGTGGGCCCTGTGGCAAGCTGACATTTATTCCACATTGTGAGCACTTAGTATCCTGTATGCTGTAACTAGTAAGTTGGGAAGTGACAGGATGACACTTGTTTTTCAGGAAGGACATAATGTGGCAGAGTGGAGGACACACAGCTTTATTATAAAAAGCAACAGGTGGCCGGGAAAGGACAAAGCAACTGCTTCATTAGTCCTGATAGCGGAAGGATCTGAACAGAGGTAGCAGAGATGGGGAGCAGACCAGTGTTGGGAAGGCTTAGAGGGAGTGTTAGCAGAATGTTACACTGCTTAGATACTCAAGCTTTAGGGAGAGGATATAATGGCTTTACCCACTTGCCTTAGAAAAAGCTAGTTAAAGTATTATCACATCTTCTAGCTGAACTACTCCTCCTGGTCTTACTTATCCTGTGATTATATTCAGTTCTATCTTAAATCATACAATAAATTGATTGTTATTTTTTTAGCAGGATGGGTTTCTTTCTTGAGTCAGATTTCTTTCTTTGTTGGCCTGAAAAAATGAAAAGACTACCAATGAAGTATGGGCCAGAGCAGAGCAGTTTTCCATGTAGGGTAACTGTGAACTGAAAATCAAGTTAGCAGGCAAGAGTTATTTTTGTAATCTACCATAATATTCCCTTCCTCTTTTTTTAAAAACATAAGAACAGCTAAATTTAGAAGTCAAATATAACACAGTACCATTCTTCTAAAAATGCTGGTTGAGCTAGGATGTTTCTAAAAGTAATTTGTTTTTATTTTAATATCACTTTGTTTATAGAAATTTCCATTCCAATTTTGTGAAATCTTGAAGGGTATAGGGATACTCTTCAACATCTGACTTTGTGGTCTTGATTTGGGAATTTTGGTTGCAGCAGGGCTATTTTGCTTTACAGTGCTGAAGATGAAACCTAGGACCTTGCACATCCTATATAAGGACTCTATTCTGAGCGACATCCCTAACCTCATAGAGGTAGTCAGAAAGAAGATGCTCAACAATTTCCTTTTATTTCTTTCAGTTCTTCTCTTATTAAAGGAACTTTTAGAAAAAAAATCAGAATGTAAAATTAAAATCACAAAGCTAAAATATCAGTAACTATCACTGTATTACAAGAAACACAATGTAGACAAGAATGATCTTGAATTCCTGATTTTCCTGCTCCTATCTCCCAGGTATGCAATGAACCTTTAAGATTAATACACAGAACAGGTTTTTTTACATTTATTTCTTTTGGAGGTGGGGAGGGAGAGATAGGGAGTCAAGGTGTAGGTGTGTGTATGGATTCAAAAGGACAACTTCTAAGAGTTCCTTCCTTCTTTCTGCCATGTGAGTTCTAAGGATTGCATCGTGTTATGAGGCCTAGTAGCAAGTGCTGTTACCTGCTAAGCCATCTTGCTGGCCCTTTAAACAAAATTTTGCCAAGAGCTGAACTATCTTTTTGTTCAACACAAAAACAGTCTTCATTTAAATTGTTTAAGAGCATAGCATTCGCACGGGTGTGGTGGCGCATGCTTTTAATCCCTGTACTTAGGAGGCAGAGGTAGGTGGATCTTTGTGAGGTGGAGGCCAGCCTGGTCTACATAGAGATTTCCAGGCCAGGTAGGACTACATGGAGACCCTGCCTCAAAAAAGTACAACTTTCACATATTAGAGCAGAAGGAAAGCAAAGATAGTTGTAGTACAGTCTCATTCTTCAATACTCTCAGAAACTGACACAAACTATTCTGATCACAGGATAACCTAAAGGACACAGAGTACCCTGTAAAATGTATAGGGCTGCAGCTAATGTCCTACCAACAGAACAGAAGCAGTAATGACTACAGCAATCAGCTATGTGGCACAGCTACACGCCAAGAACATTATGCCATTTATTCTGCCCAAGACTTATTGGCATATTGTTCAACTTAGAAAATTATTATTCTCATAAATGCACATTTTCAATGTTTGAAAGACCAATATTTGTGCATTTAAAAAATTTTTAAATAATCTCAAAGTACTACAAACTAATCCTTTGAATTGGTTTACATGGCTGACATGATATTCAGCGTTCCAAAATACTTCCACGACCAATCAAAATCCCCGAGAGTCAAATTATTAAGACATTTTCAGTCCTCTTCATTGTGCTGACAAGAATCAACGGTAGGGAACTAGAACCTTAACATGAATCAAAGCAGTGCACCTCACTGCATTGGAAATCACTGTATTCTTTATGTATTTGTAGTAAAAAAAGACAAAGGCAGTTTCATTTAATAATGCACCTTGGTGAAGTACTAAAAATTACTAATTCTATTAAATGTCCATCCTTGGGCATACATATTTTGGATGTTCTGTGGGACAAAATGGATATATATACCTTATTTCTGTATATCTGATACAATGGCTGCATGGAGATAAAGGATTTGTGCATTAAATCCTGGTTCCTTTTTTCATGCAACACCATTTTATTGTGAGAATAACAAACAGAAAAGGGAAATTTACTCAGATTTTGCAGGCACTGTATCAAAAATAGATTAAATCTGCCATTTCAGGAAAAGCAAGCAACACTACTTGTTATCCATGATAAAATTTTAGCTTTTAAATGAAAATCACAGAAAAGAAAAACTTAACATCTGCCGCCATAAGTCCGAGAGAAAGAAAGAGAAAGAGATTAGAGGTGATAATAATACTTATGGTTCTTCTACAATGTATTAGCATGGTGGAGGGAGAACCTGTAAAATAATCGACAAACCAACATTTTCCAATGCATAAAGCTAGAAAATCATGAGAAATATAAGACCTATTCTAAAAGTAAGGTAGAGAATGAACCTTAATGTTATAAGAATGAAAAATTTGTTGCAATTATTTCAGATTCCATATTGGAACTAACTCTTAAGAAACCTTCACTTATATGCTTAATTTCTTTTTTACATTTGTGTATGTGTATGTGTGGACACAGGTGTTGTCATAACACTCATGTGGAGGTCAATGGACAACTTGCAGGAAGTCAGTTCTCTCCTCCTACCATGTGGGTGTTAGAGACTGAACTCAGGTCATTAAGCTCGGAGGCAAGGTCCTTGACTGAGACATCTTACCAGATGTACTTTTTTATGTACTAAAAGAACATCCACAATTACCTAAAGAGGCTATTAAAAGTTTTCCCTGCTTATCTATATAAAGTTGATTTTCTCCTTATACGTACTGACAAAAATAACAAACTGACAAATTACAGAAGTGGATAAACAAATCCTACTGTCTTTTACTATGCAAGATACTGAAGAGAATGGCAAGAGTGCATATCCATGCCCTTCTACTCACTCAAGTATTATCTCAAAATAGTGATTTTCCCCTCAAAAATATTTTCTGTTAACATGTAATCATTTAATGTTATTATCTTTAAATAAGTGCTTTAAAATTCTAATTAAAAATTTTTCAGTTTGAATGTACAAGCAATACCATTAATAAGGGGCCCAGTGGTTAAGAGCACTGGCTCCTCTTGCAGAAGACCTGAGTTCAAATCCCAGCACCCACATGGCAAGTAACAACTGTCTATAACTCCAGTTCTAGGGGATCTGATACCCTCTTCTGTCTTCCAAGGAGAATGCACAGCATGGGTGCATTTGTACACATGCAGAAATACACTCATTCACATAAAAATAAATCAACACATTAAAAAATAAACATAAATAGTTGTATTCCACATAAACAAAAGCTTTTGGAGGTCTTCAACTATTTTAGAAAGTTATTGTAAGACTACGAAATTTGAGGATGCTCTTTAATGTGTATTTGCTATAAAGTCAGTCTCCTGGAACTGGAGTTATGGATGGCTGTTAGCTGTCATGTGATTGCTGGGAATTGAACCTGGGTCTTATGCATGGGCAGCCTGTGCTGGTTAACTGTCACCTCTCCAGCTCATTTACCCATTTTTTTTTTTCAGCCCTGACACTCTGAAGATTGTAAGTTAGTTTTGTAGACTGCCCCTCAGTTTGGGTGGGTGTTTCCTCACTGAGATCAGGTCATGCAATGTCCCAGGTGCCACAGAAGACATGCTGTGTTTCTCACTTCATGCTACCACTGACACACATTTCAGATTTATCTTCTTATGCTAACCTCTTACTGTGGTGGTGTGTGTTTTCCAGGGTCTTCCTACTATAAACTTACTGTTTTTTCCTTTTTTAATTCACAAGAATTTTGACATTTTTGTGAGAAGGTACTTTACTACTGTATGAAATTTGATTCTTCCTCAAAATTTCAAACCATTAATTTACATGTTATTACTCACATGGATTCATGATTTCCTAGGTTATTCAATGGATTATAATTTATTCCTCTTATCCTAATACTAGGTTTTATTTGCATTGGGCTAGTAGTATTCCCTTCAAGCTGTCATCTATGTCTTTCTGATATATTCAGATCATTCTTTGAATTTTTTACTGTTTTCTATTATGAGATATTCCAGGTTTGTCTTTTATTTATCCTGTCTTGGCTTGGAAGTGACTAGAAAATTAGTTTCTTAGTTAGGAAAAAGTGCCTAGAAATCAAGATGTGGGTGCTAAGTGTGCTCACTGTGACTAGGGTGTCACTTTTACAAGAAAGGTTGTAGGCTTTAGTACTCATTTTTTACAGTGTCTCGAAAGAGCCATTTGTTGCTGGTGGAGACATTTCTGGGATCCTTGGGGTAAAAAACAAGCACAGGGGGTTCCTCCCTTGTTTGGGACTATTATCTTAGATAATAAACCCACCAGCATATTTCTGATATATAGTGTATAAAGGCTAGTAAAATACTATACTTTAAACTTTGGTTTAATAAGCAATCATTTTATTTGTGACCTTCACTTGGTAGATGAGAGCCTGCGGTAGTATGACTGGCAGGCTCAGTCAAACTAATTGTTTGACTAATTGTTTCTAATTGTTTTGAAAGTGTTTTCTTTTCCTAAGTTGGCAGATTCTTATGACTGATTATAAGGGGGAAAAAACATCTCCCAAGCCATTTTGATGTCCATAAATTTCTTGAGGAATGTATTTATTAATTTTTATGTGTGTGAGTTTTGCCTGTATGTATGGTAAGTACATCACATGCATGCAGTATCCACGGAAGCCAGAAGAGGACATCAGATCCCCTGAAACTGGAGTTTCAGCCAATTCTTAGCAGCCATGTGGGTGCTGGGAGCCAAACCTGGGTTCTCCACAAGAGTGGCCAGTGCCCTTAACCACTGAGCCATCTCTCCAGTCCCTCTTGAAGAATATTTCATGGTGAAAGTTTTGTCTTACTACACTTAGAGAATATTTTGTATTTTGTATCTATTTTTAAAGTAGACTTTACTTTTTAGAGAAATGTACTGACTGATGAACCTGTATTGACATCTCACTGCCACTTAAGTACATGATTGAGGCTAAGATTCATAGCACTGGAAGGGATGAATTTAAAATCTTAAAATTTTGTTGTGTGCACCGCCTATGTTTCTGGTAGGTGTATTTGATTATTTAGCGCAGTCTCCTTTGCATTATACATTTTATTTTGTAAATTTAACATTGACTGTTTTAAAGCATATTTTACCATATATACCGGCCTTCTCTTTCCATGTTCTAAACTAAATATTCACTGAAAGGGATCCAGTTAGATACGGGTCACGAGTGTTAGAGATAAATTGAGTAGCCAAAGTGCGAATATTTATTTAGACATTGTATTAGTTACATTTCTGTTGCTGTGATGAAACATTATGACAAAATATTCTCTAGGTCTAGTAAGACAAAACTTTCTCCATGAAATATTCCTCAAGAGGGGCTGGAGAGATGGCTCAGTGGTTAAAGGCACTGGCCACTCTTGTGGAGGACCCAGGTTTGGCTCCCAGCACCCACATGGCTGCTAAGAATTGGCTGAAACTCCAGTTTCAGGGGATCTGATGTCCTCTTCTGGCTTCCGTGGATACTGCATGCATGTGATGTACTTACCATACATACAGGCAAAACTCACACACATAAAAATTAATAAATACATTCCTCAAGAAATTTCTGGACATCAAAATGGCTTGGGAGATGTTTTTTCCCCCTTATAATCAGTCATAAGAATCTGCCAACTTAGGAAAAGAAAACACTTTCAAAACAATTAGAAACAGCTTTCATTCCCATCAAGTTTTGCTCTACCCAAGAAAACATAACCACTGGCATAGGCTTATTTTTCATCTACAAAGATCAGCGGCTAGTGCCTTGGACATGTGACTTAGTTTTTAGATATATTAATACTCCTCAAATTCTGTGTGATAGCACTTTACTTCCTTCATTTATATAGAAAGCCACATTACCTAAAAATCCCAAAGGATAAGTTATTATGCAAAATGATGGTTTTAGTAATATTAAACCTTTCCAGTAGAAATCATCCCATAATAATGACAAGAAAATGTCAATTAATAACATTTTAGCACTGTATGTGAATGGTTGCTGAAAAGAAAAACAATGCCAAAAAGGAGCAAAAATATATTTTAATTTATGATTTGTTTAAGATCATGCATGTCAACACACATCTGTTCTGGAACATTTCTGAGAATGACTTTTTATTTTTTTGGTTTGGGTGATTTCTGTTTTTTGTTTTTTAAAGACAGGCATCTCTCTGTAACCCCAGGTGGTCTGGAACTCACTATGCAGGCCAGGCTGGTCTTGATCTCACAGAGATCCACAGGGCCTCTGTCTTCCAAGTGCTAGGATTAAAGGCATGAACAACAACCAACCTGGCAAAGAATGCACTTATAAGAGGAAACAGAATTAGGGAGAAGGGTTAAAAGGTGGCTAGTTTTCAGGCAAATGTAGCCACTATGATGGCTAAATGATCTTTAAGGTGCACTTTGCACTTTAAGTCCCCTTGCTGTTAATGACTAAGTGCTAGAGGGCATGCCAAATGAAGGGAGACTTCCAGGTGAACAATTTCCAATAACTTCTTAGGAAGAAAAGTTTAAAAATTAGTTAGGTAGGTTGGACAGGTGGCCCAGTAATTAATAGCATTGGCTGCTCTTGCAGAGGACCAGGATTTGATCCCCAACACCCATATGGTGACTTTAGTTCCAGGGACTCCGACATCCTCTTCTGATCTCCTTGGGCATTGCACAACATAGATGTACTTACATACATGCAGGCAATACACTCATATACATGAAACAAAAATAATAAACTATTTTTAAAAATCAGTTAAGTAAAATTACTTAACTGCTGGCGTTTGAAATATATATACAAATGGGTTTGAAGTTCACAAAAAGTATCCAGAGTCAAGATGTGATTGGTACATTATCTTTTTCACTTTGTTTTGCTTTTGAGGTGACAGGACACAGAAAGAGTTATGGTGTAGGTACTAAGTCTGTATCTGCTGCTGTGTTTGAAGCATGATCTCAAGCACTGTATATGACACCTACTTACCAAAGAACTGGAGAGAAACAGCAATACCTAATTCATTAGAAAGAGACTATCAGTAGCTTTGAGAATGAGTTCACTCTTATGTAGGTATCCACTATAACTAATGTGTGCATATTACAAAAAACATGCAAGATTATTCACAGTAGTGTGACTGTTATTAGCCCAAACTAGAGTTAACTCAAATGTCAAACTGAAAACTAAACTGTGCCATATCTGCAAAATGAATAAAATAAATGAACTTTATGTAAAAATATGGATGATTTTCACAACCATAATAATTCTAATTGAAGCCAAAATTCAAAGGAAAACTATTTCATCATGTAATTTATATGAAGCTAGGTATACAGGGACACCTGAGAACAAACAGGACCCTGTCGAAAAAGAAAGCAACCAGGAGCAGTAGAGATGTTTGATGCTCTCTACAACAATGGCTTTGGAATTTCATGGCAACAGGCCCTTTGTCAGGTGCAAAATGCAATGTAGCACTCAGCTTAGCCATAGTTTGACTATCTGAAGTTTCAGTTACCTACCCACTGTCAACTGCTGTCAGAATACATTATCCAAAAATTCAGAAACAAATCTTAAGTTTTAAATTGTACCATGTGACTGGTACGATGAAACCTCATGTCATCAGGTTTTGTCCCACTTGGGATGTGGTTCAGATGTTTGTCCAGAATATCCATGCCGTATGCTTCCTGACCCATAGTTCTTTAGCTTTGTTTATGAGATCAACTGTGCTGATACTATAGTTCATAAATTCAATTAATCCTTATTTTCCTTAATAAAGGCCCAATGCCCAATACAGTAGTTATGCATAGGTCATAAAATGTGATGCACTTTGGTTTGGGTGATTTCTGTTGTTTTTTAAAGACAGTCATCTCTCTGTAACCCCGGGTGGTTATAGATGATGTTTTATAAGATGATGGGGCACAGTACAGAGAAGGTTCAATATTACCTGTGATTTCAGTATGCACGGAAGGGGGAAGGGCAGCTATACACAGAACTGACCAGAGCAACATGATCAACAGCGAGGGAAGAGAGGCAGAGTCCTAACCATGGGCGGGGGTGGGGGGTCCCCTACACTGCTGGTCTAACAGCTATTCATGAAATCACTGCTCAATGGTTTAACAAAGGCCTTCTAGCAAGGGTAAGTGACAGCCACATCCATCATTAATTCAGAAACAGGAATCAAAAACCATGATTTAAATGACAAGATTAGAAAACAAAGCACATATTCAAGGGGCTTTTGGATTCTACATTAATAATATGAAGGGTTGGAAGGAACATAAGAAATGCCACCCAATTAGAAGCTCCAATCCTACCAAAGGAAACTGTTTTGCAACAGATGGCTACTGGAAGGGACAGAGACAGTGCATTTCAAGCATGGAACTCTTATCGGTTAACCAGGTCCCAGTGGATGGAACCAAACTGAAAGGCATTTGGAGACACAAATTAGACTCTATAGGCCTTATTATATATATTAGAATACATTAAGTTGGGTGAACGGCAGTGGGTATAGGGAGGTGGGTATAGGGGAGAGGATCTACATACCACCAAATCATATTGTATGAAAATCATAAAAAGTCAATAATAGTAAGTAAAAAAACACTACCCAGAACAAGAGACTGAAACTTGGAGTCAGATGGCCCATGACTGAAGTTATCTTGGAGTCTGCTGAGTGATCCAAGATAGCTCTGCCAGGGCTCAGTGTCTTCAGTTGTTCTAACAATTACTGATGGATGTGAATTTCACTACAGATTCATAAAATGTCTCAAATATTACTGCCAGACCATCTGCCTTTAATAAAAAAGGTCTGCTAATTCAAAATTTGCCTCACAAAAGACAAAAATGCCTAAGGCTGGAGTTTGTTGCCCATTTCCCTAGTTCTATGCTGAGTTTTTGTCTGCTTGAGTTAGCAAGGGTCTTATGCACGCTGACACCATTGCTGCAAGTTCATATGAGCAAGGTCCTAGGAGCCTATAAGACTTTGCTTCCTCATGTTCATGCATACCCTACTTTGGCTCTTACAATCTTTCTGCTCCCTCTTCCAAAGTGGTCCCTGAGCCCTGGGTAGGTAGAGTTTAAAATAAAACCCCAGTGGATGAACTTGCACTGAGGGATGTCTGTGTGCACTAACTTGACTCACTAGGACTTGGCATATATAACAAAATTCATGAAATTTGGTGGTCGTGGGGTGTATGAGGGAGTGCAGATGGGGGAGGGGATATAAAGATAATTAAGATGTTTTATATGAAATGCACAAAAATTTGGTAAAGTATACATAAAAATGACAAAAAAGGAATGAATTCTCCATTTTAATTATATGTTCATGTCTCTTATAAGCAACTGAACCCAAGGGCAGGCTGCATTTTTCTTCTCTTGATGTCACTATGTCACTGTCCTATTACATTTTGGGACTGCTCCTTGTAAGTTACTAATCACTTACAAAGCTACAACACTTTCAGTATATTGAGCAGCACTGGGTAACGGGGACCACAATATTGAGAAGCCCGAACTCTGTCAATTTCTGCCATTAATTAGAGATCACTTGGTCTTTTAGACTTGGTCTCTGTGTATACAAAATAAAGGTTTTACTCTATTAGAGGTTCCTAAAACAGGGTCAACCTTAAAAATCATGTGAGAAGGAGCTGGCAAGCTGACTTGACATGTAAATGTGCTTGCTGCCAAGTCTGACAACTTGAATTTGATCCTGGAACTCACATGGTAGAAGGAGAGAATCTCAAAAGTTATCCAACTTTCACACATGCTCTGTGGCACATGGACATGAACAAACATGCACATGTAAAATAAAAAAAGAAACATTTAAAATTATGTGAGGAGTATGTTTTCCAATTACATGTGTCTATGATTAAATATTCCACAAAAGAATGTATATTTTCACTGTGGCTTAATCCTTTTTCAGACATTCCAGTGATTCTAGCTTCGATTTTGTGTGTTTCTACAGCATTGAGCAGAATGAAAGCACAATAAAACCTTAATTCATGCCTGTATTGCTCAATTACAAATAAAGGAATAACTGCAATTTAAAACTTGTGAAAATTCATGATGGTTCTAATGGCTTCATCTTTTTGATTATAGGATTACATTCTGTACTAGGTCATTTAAATTACCTAAGTAACTGATTCTAAGATTAGTATGTCACAAAAACTGCATTTAACAAGTAATGGGTAAAATGAGATTAAACATGCTCTTGTCAATTATCAGTTGTTCTGGTAATCTCATTTTAAACTTCATTTTAAAGTGACCTATTTTCATAAAGGTTCAAAGTATTTTCTCTTTCTGATGAAAAATGAAGCAACCCCCCTCCAAAAAAACCTACTGAATTCTTGAAACATTTCAGGGAATATACCTTTCTACAAATTCTTCTGAGGTGAACACTATACCCCAAATTATAATTATCCACTGAGGGCAATAATCAACAATTTAAAGGTAGGAGGAGAAACACCAATCATCTACTTACATGGCTCTCACTCATTTCATAGCACCCTGGCCCCACACTTCCCAACCAAAAAGGGGTTGGGGAAGGGACTTTTAACACAAAAGTCATTGAACCATCAATAATCCAATTGCAATGACCACTCACTGTTTTAAAGAAACCATAGAAACATGGCAAACATTTTAATTAGAGGTACAGCCAGTGTCTGGCCATGGTACAGGGAACTCCCACATGCTGCATGCCAGCTGTAGAAGAGCAACATTCAAGCAGCTGACTTAATTGGGGATGCAAACCAATACATGCTAATTTGGCTGAGCCAACTAATTGGTAGGTATGTACATTTCTAACAAAATATCCACCCATATTACGTATGTTGTTCTCCAGCTAAGTAAACGAATGGTAACAAACAATAATGAAGTTGAAATAAGCTACACTTATTGGTGAAACTGTTTAGTTGGGCAGATTTATAAAAGGGTCTTACATTAGCTTAGAAAACCAGAACATGTGTGCCAAAATTAGAACATAACTAAATCCTTTAGTTCAGGTTTCAGAAGCCAATGAAGTTCCACAACAGCTTGCAGTCAGCAACACAATATTTGGTAAGTGCCCACATCCCTCTAAGCCAGGCCAGGCCCACTGCAAACAAATGCAGGACTGCACCCTTCTCTCACTTTAGAATCTGATGTATACTGAACATAAAGCTATGTGCAGAGACAAAAATTATATTATCAGTAAATCTATGATGGCAAAAATGGGGGGAAGGGCAGGGCATATCTGCTTCCAGTCACAATGTGGAGTTAAACCAAAATTATTCTCTTCAAATAAAAAAACTGGATGACATACATAAGTAATGGATTTCACATCTGACAACAAGCAACACAGGGCAGAGCAATCTAAGAGAAAGGAAACAAATGCTGAACCTATGACTGTCCTAGTCTACAGCCTAAAGAGTCTTCTAGATGGTAAAGAAACTCAGAGGCCAGAAGTTCCTCCTGAATTGAGAAATTAGTATACAAAATATTAAAAGCTATTGCAAAATATATTTATATGTTTAAAAAGGTGAATGGGGAACATTCAAGAAGGCATAAAATATTTTATTGAAAATTATAAAAAAATTTTATACATAGAGGAAAAAAATACTATGTCTGGATGAAAAACATGCACTGCCAGACACAACAGATCAGAGATGGGAGGAAAATACACAAGTGCAGACTCACATAAATAACACCACAAAGCATCTATGAGTTGAAGGAAAACCAGAAGGTTCTTAGTAGAACTATGGTTGCACATTTTCCCAAATATTATGAAAATTATAAGCTTAAAATACAAGCAGGACAGATAGGAAGAAAACTATACCAAGAAGAAGAAATGAACAAATATAAATAAATAAACCTACTGATAAAAACTCCTAAAAGTAAGCAGGAGGTTGGAGGTTCTACTCACAGTGATAAAGAATGACAGCAGGTATATTTGCTATTGTTAGAAGCAAGGAAGCCAAAGGTATAAATTACTGAAAGAGAGAAACAAAACCCTGTCGACCTAGAAATTTATACCAAGATAAAATGCCTTTCAAATACAGGATTATACAGAACAGTCTACAAAAATATTAAAGGATGTCCAGGGAAGGGTAGGAAGATTCCTGAGATTCTTTATTAAAATCATCCATACAACTTTTTAAAAAATATTTTGGATTTATTCTTTTTATTTTTTATGTGTATGAGTGCACTCCCTCATAGGTAGGGACACCTATGCTGTGCAATGCCTGAGGAGGTTAGAAGAAGGCATCAGATCCCCTGGAACTAGAGTTATGGACAGTTGTTTGCTGTCATGTGGGTGTTGGGAATCAAACCTGGGTCCTGGACGAGGAGCCAGCGCTCTTAACTGCTGAGCCATCTCTCAAGTCCCCTATACAACTTTTAAAAGAAAAAAAATGTAGAGCTAATAAACCATGCAATGAAATCATAAAAAGCATGTAACTAATCTTAAAAGCAGGCAGAAAAAAAAAAGGGAACAAAAAGCATGATAAATAGAAAGTTAAGAGTAAAGTGGTAGGCTTTAATCAATAAGGATAATGAATATAAACTAAGGGTTCCAAACATAGAGCGAAAGCCATCAAACAGAATTTAAAAAGCAAAACCAACTCTACATTGTCTATAAGAACCCAGTTTAAATATAAGGCACATATAAATTAATAGTAAGATATGGAAAAAAAAACATACCATGCCAACACTATAACAGAGTTGAACAAAAGGAAATTTGAGACAGTAGAATGCAGGAACAAAGGATATTAACATCCAAGAATAAAGAGAGCTATTTCATGGTAAAAAACTAATTCAGCAAGAGGATATAACTCTAAATGCTAGCCTACCTCATCACATATAGACAAATCCACAAACTATAGATGAAGATTTCAAGTTCCTTTTCATTGTCACTGAAAATCAACAAGGACACTGAACAACACTGTCAACTAACTCTTCCACATTTAAGAGCCATTAATCTCAATTGTTCACAGAAACTATGTACTTCAATCTATGAAAAGAAAGGAAGTATTATGATAAAGGCAAAAATTCTGATGTCTGAAATGGGCTAGTAGTTTTTAAAAAAAAAAGTCATTCCTTATAGAAATGAACAAACTTCACTGCCTTGAGCTCTCCATGTAGCCAAGGCTGGCCATGAACTCCTAACCCTCCTATGCTGGGATTACAGGCGTGTACCACCATACCCTGATTTATCAGTCTTGACTCTAGACTTAACACCATAAATCATTTAAACTTAATAACTCTCCCTATCCAATGAAGATCTTCAAATATCATCTCTGACAAACTTGGTAGCGATAATCATTGTTGCCCTGTAGTCAACCTAAACATAATTTCTATGGTTCTTAGATTGACTGTAAATTTAAACTGACAGGGACATCATAGTGAGTTAAATAATGAGAAATCTTTGGTTACCTGGACAAATTCTAAATATTAAAATTCACAGAGAAAACTCCAATTAGGAAAGCAAATTCTATTTGCTTTGTACATTGGCTTGTAGCAACACAACACAAAGTTAATGCATTTTAAATCAAAGCTGAAAGAGTTAATTATACTCTCAGTTTATATAAGATTAGGTATATAAAGCATTGAAATCATCAAAAAAGCATTCATGAATTAGACAATCTAGAACCACTTATAAAGGGTAAAATTGATCTTTAAGACTATAAAATATTATTCTGTCTCTTCAGTCTCCACCTGGCTAGTGAGGGTTCCTATTTACTCAGAACAAGGGGGTAAAGGTTGTGAGCTTTAAAAAATATGTATTTATAGAATTTTATTTATTATTTTTATTTTATATGTATGAGTATATTATCTGCAGGTATGTAAGTGGACCCTGTCATGCAATGCTAGCAGAGGTCAGAAGAGGTGTCAGATCCCCTGGAACTGGAGGGTTGTTAGCCACCATGTGGGTGCTGGGAATCAAACCCAGGTCCTTTCCAAGATTAGCTAGTGTTCTTGTCTGCTGAGTCATCTCTCCAGCCTCAAGCCTGTGAACTTTTTGAGCTGTTGTGTCGATTTTTGCCATGGTATTAAATGACAATTTTATAGAAAAGTTTGTTTAGATTTCTTGATAACAACTGTTTCTTGCAGCTATGCTTTATTAATTGCTGTTACTCTAAACCAAGACCATAAACATTTCTAGTTTTGACCACGTATGAGTTATGCTTATGTTTAGATATGTCTTCTGGCAGCTCTCATGATTCTGCCCTCACAAATTTGGGCCTCACATTAAGAATAAAGTTGTTTATAACAATACATTTTACACCAAATAAATAAATCTGGCCCTTTCCAGACAGTCACTAGGTAGCAGTGTTGAGCAAGAAAGATGGGAGTGATAATCGTATACATAGAAGTTAGCTCTCCTCTCTTGAAAAAGCTGCTCTGTTTATCAAGCCCATAATGGGAACAAAGCTATTAAATCAATAAAAGAAGTACCAACAAGCTAGCCCAATTACATACAGGCAAGGTGTAACTAACAGTGAATGTGATTCAACACTTACACTTCTCAGGATGGATAAAATATTTATAATCCTGTGCAAAGTGGCATAACTGTAAATAAAATACTTTCTAAGATTATGTCTTTAAATACAGAATACTCTTATTATAAGGTGGCATTTTAAAAACACACTTACAGAAGTCCCTGGAGCTTTTTCAATACCTCTGGTGTCTATAAGGTTCATACCCTCAGAAAAATCCCTGACTAGTTCATATTAATTTATTCTATATTATATTCCAAACTGGCATTGATAATTACAATAATGTATTTTAAGGTAGTTGGTTCCTAAGCTTATCTAAAGGCTCTAACCATAAGTCAGGGCCAAAACCCTAAGTCTTGAAGAAGAAACATGAAGGATGGCTCAACAGTCAAGACTGCTTACTGCTCCTTTAGAGGGCCACATTTGGGGTGGCTCAAACTGCCTAGAACTCTGGCTCCAGGGAATTTAACACCCTCTTTGGCTTCCAAGGGCACCTACACTTACATAGAACATATCTACCCACACATAGGCATAGACATACAGACACATAATTAAAAATAAAAATAAACCAAAAGAGAGAGAGAGAGAGAGAGAGAGAGAGAGAGAGAGAACAGCATTAGTAAATGAAGAACCAGGACTCTTGACATTTACTGATTCCACAGAGAATTACTCCTGGGTCAGGTTTTCTATCCAATGTACTCAACAGTGCTACCAAGAACAGACCATCTGAAAGTACTAAAAGACTGAGTCAATATTACATGACTCTGTATAACATAGTCAGACACTTGGCATGCTGTTGATTACTGGAAAGAGAATTAACTTTGCAAGATTGAATGAACCTGGTAAGTGAAATTTTAAGTCATTTTGAGAAAGCTTTTTTGTTTTAGTTTTTCACTAATTCTCCCAATAGTTTATTATGTTTGGGCAAACTTTTAAATGGTGTATTCTTCATACTGATCTCCTGTAATTCAACACAAATATTTTTGGGGAAATCAGAGTATCACTTATAAGCAATCACAGGTTGTATTTTTGGCATGAATTGTACTTTACCACAGTCTTACATCTTACATGTTTGCTGCCAAAGTTTGCCATACCACTCACTCATCAAGAAGCAAAGTCTAGAAGCTGGAGAGATGGCTCAGCAGTCGAGAGGACCGGCAGGAATGCAGGTAAGGAACCTGGAGGTAGGAACTGAAATACAGTCCACAGACGAATACTGCACTGACTTGTTTCTCTGGCCTGTGCTCAACCTGTTTTATACAACACAGCACATCTGTCCAGGTGTAGCACTATCCACATTGGGCTGGGTCCCCCCCATAGTAGCTAAGTAGTAGAGTGCCTGCCTACTTGCAAATGAGATCCTGGGTTTGAGACCCAGCACTGAAGAAAGGGAGAAAGGAAGAATCTATTCCCTCTCTCTTAACTATGTTCAAATTCAAGACTGCTCTGACAGAGTACAGTAATACTATATGAATCCTAGGACTAAGATAAAAAGATACGTTTCTGCCTCATTCTGAAACCTGCACTCTCGGGGTAAGATGTAAGAAGGCCACATAAGAAGTCCAATTACCCAAAAGGCCTTGCAAGAGGGACTCTAATCAAATAGTCACAGCTGTGTCCAGCCTTGCAACAACTCCCTGTCATGGCACCATAGCTATGAAAGAGCTATCTTGAATCTCCATACTAGACTACCAGCTGAACATCACTGAATGACCTCAACAGTGCCATAGGAACAAAAGATTATCTACCTCGGTGCTGGCAAAATTCTTAAATGGCAGAACTTACAAGCATCTGAAAAGGTAACTGTTCTGCTGCAGTTAAGTTTAGGATACTTTCTTATGCCCTATAATAACTAAAACAAACTAGTAAACCACTGTAAGTTTAAACAAGGTCTAACTATGGAGAAAATATAACATGGACAGGCCTTTTCTGCAAAACTAATCAGAACAATGGCCAAATACTATCTACATAATGTGTCTTTATTGAGTTATTTTACTTTACATGGCAATGAAAGTAATTTGCATTAGCTAATAATCTTTCTCCTTACCTGGGACAGTTAAATAAAACAAGTTTGTAACCATGACCAGAAATGCTTCATTTAATGTCAAATCTCAACAAGACATGACAAGCCCACTAAGGAAAAGGAACTATACTCCCAGAAGTGGACACAATGCTTCAAAGAACTCCTGGGAAATTTTCCTAGGACCAGTTCTGAGTTTTGTAAAGTCTTGGTTTTAAAGGTAGTACAGAATGCCACTTTCTGGAAAGCCAGGACACTGGTAATTTTAGAGATCTTAAGAGTAAGAAGCTACTTTCACAACTTCAAGTTCTACAGACAAAACCAGGAAGGGCAAAATGGATGGATTTGGTTCCTGGTCTTAGAACATATAAACTCTAAGGGCAATAAGGGTATTTCTGGCATTGTAGAGATGATTTAAAAATTACAGCTTTAGGGGTGGAAAGATGGCTCAGCAGTTAAGAGCATATGTTGCTCTTGCAGAGGACCTGGGTTTGGTTCCCAGCACTCACACAGTGGCTAACAACTACATGTATCTCCAGTTCTAGAGGAGCCATTGCCCTCTTCTGGCTTCCTCAGGCACCAGGCATGCAGGTGGTGCATATACATACATATATGCAGGCAAAATACTCATATACATAAAATAAAAACATTTGTCTTTAAAAATAATTTTAAAAGTCACAACTCTAGGACCTATGTGCTTACTCTCTAATCTAGACATTATGTGCTTCGAGTTGAATTAAATCTACAGCACAGGGGTCTTTCCATGCTCATTATTGCTCCTATTGTCCTTTCAACAAAACGACAGGCTAAATGTAATAGGGTTTCAAATTAATGAGACTATTACTGCATCAAAAAAATGTGGAACAGTGCTGGCAACATGACTCCATGTTTTAAAGGTGCATGTTGCCAAGCCTAAAGATCTGAGTTTGACTTCTAGAACCCACAGGTGAGGACAGGCTCAACTCCCACAAGTTATTCTCTGACTTCCATGCATGGGCACACAAAATATGATGGAAAGAGAAAACTGAACTCTTGGATTGGCCTCAAAACTACACACACACCATACCACACATGTGTACAGACACAGAATAAATGCTTTTTAAAAGCGAAGAACAATTATATAGTCAAATCCAAATCTTAGTTGTGCTGATTAATCACCAGTAAAGAATAAAAAAGGAAAATGGAAATTTTTTGCTTTAATCCTATTCCTTTGTTGACTTCAAACCAGGAAAAATTTCATTTTTAAAAGGCTTGCATTTCAAGACGTTACACCATGGAATCACAGGGCAACCCCAAAGTTTTATACCCAAAGATAAATTGCAAAAAAGAAAAAAAAATCACAGTTCACTTTTAGTCAAAGCTGATGAAGGTGTATCCAATCAGCAGTACTAACTGCCACAAAATGACATGAACTATAAATGCCACCAGCTCAGAGAGCTGAGAGAGCCATGGGGTTGCTCTATAAGCTGGGCACCTTTGTGTTGTACGTTACTATAAACAAAAATCTAGCTCAGATTCAAAAACTAGAAAGGACTTTTTTTTCTTTGATAGATCAAAAATGGCAAATATAGAGCTGGGTGTGGGAGTACACACCTTTAATCCCAGTACTCAGGGGGCAGTGGCAGGAGGATTTCTGTGAGATCGAGGCCAGCTTGGTCCACAAAAGGAGGCCCTGTAACCATAGTTCCTGGGAATCTAATGCCCTCTTCTGACCTCCACAGGCACTGCACAGCAGGGATGGATATAGATACATGCAGGCAATACACCACACACATACAAATATAAAAAATAAAATATTTTTAAAAACAACAGGGTTAGGTTGCAGTATTCTCTGGGGGGATAAGCACAAAGTTTGATCCTCATGCTAATAACTGATACACAAAAGTAATTGAAAATCTGCTACTTTGTATTGATAGAGAAATAAATACATAGGAAAATGGATTCTAAGTGTTAGACTAAGAAGCTCAGAGTTGGCCCAATTTTCTTTAGATGACTCACTGACCTGAAAATTCCTATTTGATGGTTAGCTCATATAGCCTGTGGGTTGGCTGAAACAGGGGTATCATGATAGCCTGCACTCTGTGAGACTGGGAGGTCACAACCTTCCTAACATAAGGTAGAGGCAAGGAACGACTTAAGGAAATTAGGATAGAGTTGATTTATCACATGCAACAGGCACGCGCGCGCGCACGCGCACACACACACACACACACACACAATCCTTCCATTAAGACACTCTGGCACTGAGATGCCACTGTCATCACTGGAGTGCCATATGGGCATCAGGTTATCATGCCAATCACACAACTCACAAACTCACCAAACTGCCATGAAATGACAACTTTATGTTGTTCTCTCTTCAGTCCTTTGTTTTGTAGAAGTTGCAACTACTTATTTGTCTGCTTTTTTGTTTTGATTTTACTCATTTGTTTTCACTGCACTCAAAGTACAACCAAAGAAATGCAGAACTTGTCTGTTTCTGTCATCATGAAACCCTGGTCTCTCCCCTTTCCTGGGACAGATACACTCACGAAAACATTATTCCCCCAAAGAGATGATTCAAATCTCAGTTAAAACTTGTCCTAGGGCTGGGGACATTTACCTAGCATGCAGGAACCCTTGGATTTATACCACATAAACCAGGCATGGTGGCAAATGCCTATAATCCTAGCACTCAGGAGGTAGAGAGAGGAGGAGCTCTACCTACTTACCTACCTACCTACCTAAGGAATTCTGAGGCAGCCTGAAATACATGAAACTCTGTCTCAAAAGTTTATCCTTATTGATAAATCTCCTGCATATTTCATCAGTTTATAACACAGACTGCTGCTTTAACTTCTAATTAAATCATATTATGCCCAGAAACAAAAACTAAATTATCAAATATGATAAAAATATGTCCTGACTTACTTAAAAAATTTTCAGAAGTTTACTTATTAAAAGAAACCTAAGGGAGTAGAAAGGTGACTCAGCATTTATGAACACTGGCCTCTCTTACGGAAGACCCAGGTTCAAATCTCAGTACTCACATGGCAGCTAACAACCATCCCAAATGTCTCTAACTCTAGTTCCAGGGGATCCAAAGACCTCTTCTGTCCTCTGTGTGCACTGCACAACATGGATATACTTAGATACATGCAGGCCTAACATTCATACACATAAAACAAAAATAAAATAAATTTAAAAAAATAAAATAAGGGGCTAGAGAGATGGCTCTGCGGTTAAAAGCACTGACTGTTCTTGCAGAGGACACAGGTTCAAATCCTAGCACCCATATGGTAGCTAACAACCATTCATAATTCCAGTTCCAGGGCTCCAATGCTTTCTTCTGTCCTTCATGGGCACTGTATGACAAGGGTGCATTTACAGACATGCATGCATAACACTCATATACATAAAATAATTAAAAATAAATAAAAGCAACCTAAGGCAGCTTTCTTACTACCAAGGAAATTGTGGCTTCATTCCTATCAGTCCTTCAAAATTTAACATTCCATTTCATGGAGGCATCTGCTTTCTGTTTATAACCCTTTCCTTGCACTAATCAGCAGCTGCTTTCATTAACAGGGAATCCCTATACAAGTCAATACATCCCCATCACTCTAAGGGTCAGTAAATATTCAGCTGTAAGGACTTGAGAAGGAAAGAGTATGAAGATCCAGGTACTATATAAATCTACCCCCATCATGGGGTAGATACAATACCGACAAGCATGTGGTATTGTATCTTAATTCAAATTCACTTCAGCAAAACTGCAAATACTGTGTCTTGGCCCTTATTGCATTTACATAGTTGAAATCTTGAACATTAAAACCCTGAAATAACAAAAGTTTTACTGAATTCTATGTATCATATGTTCAGTTTGAAATGATTTGTGCTGGTGGTAAGGCTTAAAAAGGACTTCTTTTTAAAATTTTAACACACTTAATATTGAGACTCTCCAAATGCAGCATGGCTTTTGGACTGGGGTATTAACTCAATGAAAAAGCAAATGTTGAACACTGATAAGGAGTAATGTTCAATCTCAGCACTAAGAACAAAACCAAACTTGTTTTTCAATCTGCAGCTTAAGTAAAATCTGTTCAACAAGACCAACGATAGGTTGGAGAAAAATAACAAAAACACATACCTCATAAAGACTCTGGCTGAAAGAAGCTGAGGTAAAGCACTATGTAAACCCTAACAGGCAGAAGTTAATAATCACCTGAGTTGGAACAATTTGCTAGTTGGGTTCTGAGTAGTTAAAGCACTGTAACCATTCTAACTTAAATTGTGTTTAAATGTAATTCATTCACCAATCCTCTATGTACAGTAAAGATCCTTTCTTTGGGACTGGATTTGCAGACTGAACTGCACAGCATCTTCCAAGTCTTCCCTACCCATGCATCAGTTCTAACTGCAATTTCGATTCTTTATGAAGAAACATGTAACAGAAACCAAATTTCTTCTTACAAGTTTTCAAATATTTCATATTTACCTTAGTCATGCCAATTAGAGACAATAAATTTCTGAAGGAACTTATTTTACTTATTCTTTCAGAGCCCTCAACAAAGTTTTTATAGAAACCACTCTCTTTTTCACAACAGCATTTCATCATTTTACAGAATACATAAATGCATCCAACATAAGTTCAGGGACAAACACAATCAACTCTTAGGCAGTAAAAAATATGGCTGGTGCAAGCACAAGTGGCCTAGAAGCCTACTAACCACAGAGAGCACACTGGGGACATCCACAAATGTGTTCCAAAAAGGAAATAGCACTGGTGAGCTAAGTAAAAGTCTGCTAGCAGAGTATTGGCTGTGTTGTAACTCAGGTGTCCAGTGCTGATGACTAAGAAAGATACAAACATATCCTCATGGTTCTTGATCACATGACACTGAAATCTATAGCAAAAAGTATTCTGGGATACTTTCAGAAAAGAAATGAGATATTTCAATAGACATGATAAAATAATAACAATTTAACTCTTAACAGAACTAAATGTGTCGGTAAAAGGAATTTTAATCAAATTATAATAGGTGGAAAATGGTTTTGTGAAGTCAGGCATGGTGGCATACACTGTTAATCCCAGCACTCCAGAGACAAAGGCAAGTGGATCTCTGTGAGATCAAGGCTAGTCTGGTCTACAGAGTAAGTTCCAGGCTAGCCAGTGCTACATAGTGAAAGCTTGCTCCCCACAAAAAGTGATTTTATGAAATTATTTGGAAGTTTACTAAACATCTTTAAATAATTTTTTTTTTTTAATCCTAGCACTCAGGAGACAGATGCAGGGGGATCATGATTTCAAGGCCATCATGCTATGTTTAACAAATTCAAAGCCAGCCTGAGCTAAACAATGAGACTATGCCTCAAAAAAAAATTTTCTTTTTTATATTTTAAAATTGGGTATTTAAAAGATGGTTCATCTTTCAAACATGTCATTAATAAACAGAAGTTTCAGAGGTTTTTTTTAGCTATAAATATGCTAGTGCTAGGTGCCTGCTTAAAAGCACTGAAATTAGTACTCCTTTGGGATCATGGAGGATTTAATGTGAAAACTTACTGATCTCACTGGAAACCTGATTCAGTTTATCCTGTGATCTGCTGATCAGGACAATCTTCATTCCACGCTTTGCTAACTGAAAAAATAAGAGATATGAATCTCATGTAAATTTCATGATAAAATAAAAAGTAGAATCCTCATTTTAAGAAACCCAGTTAAGTGATCACTCAAACTGCAATATAAATGCAATTATTTCAATGAACTGACATTCCAAAATGAATTAGTTCCAGAAAGAATTCCCCAAAGGCTTAAGGTTCTCAAAGTGATTTTAAAGGATGATGACCTTTACCTTTCATTTTGGACCTACCTACATTCTTGTAAGTCTTCTACTTGTACAATTTAAACTTTGGGATTTAAGAAGTTGTTATACACTAGAAACATAAAACAAAGATCAGTGGATTGGCAAAGAAAACTACAGGTAATGTTAGCAATTCCTATAAATACAATCAACTAAAATTTCTATTTGAGTATTGGGACAGTTAATCTTCATCATTAAATTGATCGGGCTTAGACTCACTAAGGAAAAACACCTTTGGGTGTGTCTATGAGAATGTTTCTAAAAAGCTTTTCTGAAAAGGGAAGACACACCCTACTAGACAGTACCACTTATGGGCTGGGGTCCTGGCTTCAAAAGGAAAAAAGAAGACTGAGAAAGTACTTCTGATTTTTTTTAAATGTTATCAGTGTTTTGTCTACATGTTATATATAACTGTATCACATATGTGCAATGCCCATGGAGTTCAGAAGAGAGCACCAGATCCCCTGGAACTAGAGTCACAAACAGTTCTGAGATTCCATGTGGGTAATGGGAACTGAACCCAGGTCCTCTGCAAGAGCAGTCAGTGTGGTTAACCGCTGACTCATCTCTCCAGCCCCTACTCTCTGATTCTTGACTGGGGATAGAAGGTGACCAGCTGCCTTAAGTTCCTGTTGCCATGACTTCCTTACCCTTGAACTATGAGACAAAGGAAACCTTTTCTTTCCTTAAGGGGCTTCTGTCAAGTATTTTGCTGAAATGAGAAAAGTAACTAATACAGGCATTAAAATCTAAGGACAACCAAAGCAAACAATAGTCAATGCATAAATTAATAATTTCCTAAACAGAATCTTCTATGTACACATGTACCCAACACTATAAATGTTGCCCAGAATGAAAAAGATTTGCAGTAATATGTTCCTGCCACAGACGCACATAAATATGGAGGTAGAGAAAAAACACTAAGATGCACACAACTTCTGACTGAACTATTCCAGACAATTTATAAATGAGCAACACTTTGGGTACTGTGAAGTCTAAGTGATTTAGTAAACTAATATCCCAGTCTCAAACCCTAAAGTCAGCTCTTATTAAGTAATGAACAGTATTGCAAATGGAGTTATGGAAGATCATTTTTTATAAAAATAATGAGGCCTGGGTAATTTGCTAAATCAATCTGCTGTAAAACCACTAAAGAATCCATTAGCCCATATTGATACTTTAAGAAAGAAAAAAAACCCACATTAAGAGTAAGAGGGACAGGGAAAGCTCTTATTTGTAGAAAAACACCAACCAGACATGGTGGCTTATGCTCGGTATTTGGTATTCTAGTACTCAAGAGATAGAGGAAGGACAATTGCCATGAATTTGAGGTCAGCCTGGGCTATGTGAGTTTCAAACATAAAAAAACAAAAACAAAAACAAAAAAAAAACTCCCACAACAATCTAATATATTTAAGAGAGCTATCATTAGAAAATCACCATTTTAACTACAATGATGAATTAACTAATTTAGGCAAAATTATCAATGGATCTTAAAACCAGTGAATAAAAAAATTGCTGGAAAATAGGATGTTTAAATTCTCAAAGTATTTCTCATATTCTTTATTATTTTTATAATGGAGAATCAGGGTAGACAGCATCTTAATAAATTATTTACCTTGACATAATCAATAATGGGACGAATGGATGCCTTGTGCCTCTTGATAAAATCAGCTCAGGGGCATTAATATCACTCTCATTACCATTTTTGCTAAAAAAAAATGTTTATTCTGAATCTAATCATGAGGAAACAAATTCAAATTTGTCTACAAACAACTGGCTTGCAATTTTTCAAAAGCTGTCACTTTATAAGGGAGTATAGCTCAGCAGCAGAGCCCTTCCCTAGCATCCTGGGTTCTATCCTCAGCACCACCAAAAAGTGTCATTGTAAGGAAAGAAGAAAAGAGTAACACCAAGAAATGCTTCTGGATTAATGGGAGTAAGGAACACAACACAAAATGCAATCCATAACCTTCAACTCAGGAAAAGTAGGAAGTACAAAGCACATTACTAAAAACCTGGGAAAGGTGAATACAACCTCTAACTTACCCAACAGAGCTAAGTCATGCTAAACATTGTGTTGGAGCTTTAAATGTTTCACTCTAGAGACTCATCCTGAAATACTTTGAGTGAAGTGTTATAATGTCTGTAACTAATTTATAGATCCAGCTAAATAACAGTATGATGAGTATGATAACATAAAATTTAAATATGACAGAATGTTAACTGGTGAATACAAGATAAGCATCTGCCTGTATCTTTATCAGATAGGCAATAACATAGACCACTGGTGCCTCTGTGGGGACTGGAGGTGGGAAACTTGTCAAGAGTACTGCCAAAGTTCCTTCTTTATAAAATGGTCTTCAAGTTATTACTCTGCCAGCCTTTAATTACAGCACAGAAAATTTGAATCCTTAGCCTGCACCTGTCCATATCTGACTTGTGGAAATGATGTCACAGCATGTCTGGAAATATGACTGCCAGAACGTTTCTCTTTTGGAAAAGTCTCAAAATAATAGTTTTTGTAAAGGTTTATTTTTACTTTTTTTAATGTATATGTGTACTGTGTGTGAGAGTATATTCACATATGTACAGGTACCTGTGGAAGTCAGCAGAGCTCATGGAATCCCCTGGAGCTGAGTTACAGGAGGGCGTGAGTTATCTGACATGCTGGGAACCAAACATATCCTCAGTGCTCCTAATCACTGAGTCACCTCTCTAGCCTCTAAAAATAACAAATGCTAAAAACTGATGGCTGGGGCCAGTGAGATGGCTCAGCAGGTAAAGGCACTTTTGCCAGCAAGTCTGACAACTTGAGTTCCAGCCCTGGGACCTACACAGTAGAGGGAGAAAGTTGTCCTCTGATCTTTGTATGTACACTGTGATGTGCACATGCCTACACACACACACAGACACACATACAAATAAACAAATAAATAGGGGTTAGTGAGGTGGTTCAGTGGTTAAGAACATGAACTAATTATGTGAGGATCCAACTCAGTTCCCAGTGCCCACACCCAGAGGTTTTAAGAACTGCTTGTAACATTCCAGGGGATCCTATGTACTCTTCTAGCCTCCCAGAGCATGTGTGCATGCACACACACACGCACACAGAGATACACACACACACGTACACAGGCACATAAAACATTTTTAAATAAAATATGCACTCAGGAAGCGGAAGCAGGTGGATCTCTATTGAGTTTCAAGCCAGCCTGGTCTAGGCCAGCCAGGAATACGAGTGAGACTCTGTCCTAAAAAAAAAAATCTTCAAGAGGCTGGGAAGTTAGCTCTCCAATTAAGAGCATGTACTGCTCTTGCAGAAAACTTGCATTCACCTGTTTTCCATCACCCACATGAAGTGGTCATAATGTGTGACTCATAACAAGCTGCAACTCCAGCTCCAGGGAATCTAATCCCTTCTTCTGGCCTCCATGGGCACTGGCATTCACATGCACAAGCACATACACAGACACACATACAGACACATAATTAAAATTTGAATATTTTAAAACATCTTTAAAATAAATATAATAAAAATTCTTTTTAATCAAAAATCCTATTGTGCTGGGTGTGATGACAGGCACCTTAATCCCGGCACTCAGGAGGAAGAAGCTGATGGATCTCTGTGAGATCAGGCCAGGGTGGTATACATAGCGAATTCCAGGCCATGTGTGGCTATAGAGAGACCCTATCTCAATAAAACAACAAAATATTACTACTGTAAGAGAGTCTTCTCTGCTAGTTTTTAAACAGATTCTGAAAACCACCTACCTCTTCTGCATACGATTTTCCAATTCCATCAGTGCTGCCTGTGACAACTGAGAAAGGAAAAAATAGTTTAGTTTAAGAATTCCAACAAGGAAGTGGTCTAGCTAGAGCCACCAATTACACCCAAGAAACCAGTGCCATACTTTGATGTAAAAGCACAAGATTGAAAGCTGGGTATGTAGCTTAGTGGTGGAATGCAGTAACTAGCATGCATGAAGCCCTGGGTTCAATTGTCAGTAAGATATATAAACAGATACCTAAGTAAATAAGCAAAACCTGGTTGTACAAATTTAGGGTGGAGCATCCATCATAACATGGCAAGGATATAAAATAACTGGAGCACTTATACATTTTCAGGAGTTCTATACATTGATACAGCCATTTGGGGAAAACTTATTTAGCAGTATGGTTAGAATTAAAAACACGTCTGCTAATGAACCAGCAATCCTCAACAGATAAGAGTGCCTTGTGACTACTAAAAGAATGTACACAGTAGCTTTTCTGACATACAGCACTTAAAGATGTCTAAGTATTAATCTACAAAAGAGCAAAACTGAGGTGCAGAAAGAGTATATAATAGAAATAAAATGAACGCTCATATAATCTCTAAGACGCGTTAAGTGAAAACACTGCAATGTAAATTTATATTTGTTCCCTAGAGTCATTCAAAAAATGTACATTTATGAAGTTCGGTTATCATCTTTCCAAACCTTTAAAATCTTTTAAAGTACATACATGGTGGCTAAAAACCATCCTAACTCCAATTCCAGGGGATCTGACCTCTTCTGACCTCCTTGGGCACTGCACTGCACAACATGGGTACACTTATACACACATAGGCAATACACTCACATATAAAAAAAAAATAGTCAATATATTTTTTAAGTCAAAAATAAACAGAGAACAAATCGTCATGTACCTATGGCCCAGCTTCACCTACGATCAACTTCAAATCGTGCTCACTTCATCTACACCACAACAGTTCCCTCTCACCTCAGACTTTATTTTTGTTTCAATTTTATTTATGTTTGCTTGTTTATTATTAGTGTGTGTGACAGAAGTGTAAGTGCAGGTGTACATGTGTCGTGGTACACATACTGGAGTCAGAAGACAACTTTCAAGAACTGGATCTCTTTACCATGGATTCTGGGGATTGACCTCTGGTCATGAGACTTGCTCAACAAGTACTTTTATCCACTGAACTCATATTTTAAAGTTAACTGTAAACATTATCACTTTAAGGAAAAAATAAAATAAAAATAAAAGAGCAAGATTAGTTATCAAATTTATGCACCTCTTTTGTCCTCTTTCTCCTCCCCCACCTCATTTAATTGCACGAATACTGGGTAATGAGTTCCTGCTTGCTCAGTCTGATATTTGCTGACTGTATTCCGCTGATACTATTTAATATGTTCTGTTCTCTATGAGTTGAGTATAGATATTGATGAAGTTCAGGTTGAATTTTTCTGGTAAGAACGCTTCTGCGTGATAGCTCTTATTTACACTGAGGCAAAGGCCTGGTTCTCCCTTTCTGCTGGATTAGCAACCCTAGATGATCACTGCTGAGATCCCCTATTTCACTATGGGCTGCCAAAGACAGACATCTGAATTCATTATTCATCTCATCTTCTAGCTGGAGGATCTCCACGGAGATCTCATTCTTCATTAACTGGTTACCATGATATATGACTTAGGTGAGAAACAAAGCATATATTTAATTTCTTTCACCATTATCAGTTCTCAAAATTGCTTCCTTGGTATTTTCCAAGGTAATCCATGTTTTTTATTATTATAGTTTTGTTTGTAAGAAACATTAACTCAAAGGTTTGGCAATACACGTTTAAATCTATCTATATAAAACTGACCATTATATAAAGTTCCTCCAACTTCAAGATCAATGCAATTGCGCTTTTCTGTAACACAATTTTCACCTCGTGTTTCTGGAGGCACAAGTACAAATTTTGTGCTGCATCCCTCTCCTGGTGCACTAATACTTCACAAGAAGGACAAACACATGCTATTTTCAATTCTCTCCTTTTCCTTCCCTTTGATAAATTTTTCTGCTCTCTTCAAGATCTCAGACCCTGGCTCTTACCTCGTTTCTTCAAGTTCCATCAACTGCACTGTTCCAGAACACTTGAGGCAAACAAAGAAACCTTTCTCTTTTTTCAATACCCACAAGCATTTTTCATAGCTGCATGCCTTATAATATGTCACTATTCTCTTTTTTTAGGAAGAAAGGTGTTGAGACAAGGTCTCCCTGTAGCCCCAGCTGGCCTGAAACTTGCTATGTAGATGAGGCTGGCCTCAAACTCACAGAGACCCACTTACCTCTGCTTCCTGAGTGCTAGTATTAAAGGTGTGTGTCACAATGCCCAACTCATTTTATTACTCTTGATTTAGAACTGTGCTGCTATATTTCCTTACATGTCTTCATTTTGGGTTTGTTTTTTTTCAGGAAAGGGTCTTTCTTTGCAGCCTGTGCTGAAGTGAAACTCAGGACCCTCTGGCTCTATTCACCTTCCAATTGCTAGGATTACAGGTATGTAATACCATGCCCAGTAAGGTATTTGTGTGTTTTTATTCTTCCAACAGATTCTAGGTTCCTTGCTACACAGTGTGCACAAGATAGGTGCTTAGAAGATGCTGTTCAACTCAGTCTTTCAAATTGCATGAAAAACAAGAGGTAACACTGCTTTCCTGAGAACCTGGATTCTCAACATATTGACTACCCTACACTGGGCACTTGCCAGCCATTGACCTATAGACAAAGCCTTCTGTATCTAGATTATGATGTTTACAACTACAACGGTGGAGGAGGCAAACCATGTATATGACCATAGCGATGAATAAAGCACAGTATCAGATTTCTCCCTTTAAGGGGCTTAAAATCCTTTAATAAGAATACTCAAGAATTAGAGCACAATAAAGGCACTCAATGTTCTACATCTAAAATTATGGCTTGGATGCATATTAAAAGAATATGGGTGCCTTAAAATATTTTATTATTTTTATTTTATGTGTATGTTATGCCTGCATGGATATAAGTGTACCCATGCTGTGCAGCACCCATGGATGTCAGAAAAGGAAGTCAGATTCCTTGATACTGAAGTTACCAATGATTGTTAGCCACCATGCAGGTGCTGGGACTCAAACCCGAGTCTTCTGAAGAGCAGCCAGTGCTCTTAACCCCACTGAGCCATCTCTCTATCTCCTACGGGTGACTTTTTGTATGTTGGATGTTTCTGCTGTAAAATTACCAGCCCCAAACTAATTTAAGTTAAACAGGAGACTTTAAAATGAAAGCCAGTCTTGTAAAATCCCAGACTCTTCCCCATGTACAGACTGAAGTTTGACAATGAACATCAACTCTTCTTTTTTCAGATTCTCCAGGTTCTGGAATTTGTAGTGGGCTCTGTTACTGAACAAGCACTATAGTTTAGAAATGGGATGTCTGGGGGCTGGAGATGGCTCAGTGGTCAAGAGCACTGACTGCTCCTGCAAAGAACCTGGGTTTGGTTCCCAGAATTCACATGGTGTCTAACAACCATCTATAACCCCACTAAGTCATTTCTCCAGCCCACCTTTCCTCTTTATAAGCTGATCATTGCAGATATTATAGTAAGAGAAAGCTAACTAACACAGTCTGGTTCTCCCTTCCAGCATAGTTTTTCTGTTCAATTCTTTTACCAAGAATGTTACCTGCTGTCAACTTATTGTTGGAAATAAAACCTGGGACCAGAAGACCTTACTAATACAGCACAAAGAATACTCATACAAAGCAAAAGCAAAGCAGCTTTTACTTTTGCAAATGTGTTACTTCATTCAGCATTCAGGCAGCAATCAAGCATATCAAGCAGAAAATTTGATAGGTTTTTATCTTAATGTAAGAGTACTGCTTTTCCTATTGGCTGATATCTGACCTCACAGTCATTTACAGTTGGCTAGTTTTAAAAGAATCAGAGCAAAGGAAATGATAGAAAGGGGGAAGAGGCCAGCTGCTCCAAGCCATCAAGTTCCTGGAACGTAATAGGACCTTTGCATAAACAAAAGTTCTATAAAGTGGGGGAGATTACAAAACAGTATTACAAAGGTCACACCTGTGATCATTCCTCTAATGAACAGGAGAAAAGAAATTATTTAATGAAAGTTAAAGATATAACCAAACACAAAAAATTTCATTTGTGTATGATATATATATATATATATGAAAAATATGATATATACTTTTAAAATTATTTTATGATATGAGTGTTTTGTTTGTATGCACATTAAGTACACCTGTGTTGTGCAATGTCTGATGAGGCCAGAAGAGAATGTCGGATACCCTGGAACTGGACTTAGAAATGGATGTTAGCTGCCATGTGGGTTCTGGGAACTGAACTCAGGTCCTCTGGAAGAGCAGTCCGTGCTTTTAATCACTGACCCATCTCTCCAGCCCCTCCTATGACCATTCTTTTGAAAGAAAATATTTAAATTCCTTATAAATGCAGTACAGCCTTTGAATAAACAAAAATCTTACAAGGGGCTGAATGCTTGGAACCAAATCACCATCCTCTGCAAGAGTAGCCAGTGCTCTTATTAAGCACTGAGCTGTCTCTCAGGCCTATCATCTTTTCTTAAGTCCATATTCAAACTTCACATTTGACTGAGTATAGAATCCTAAACAATAAACACATTTTAACAAAAATGTAACTATTCCCATTTATCTTCAAATGTGAACACTGTTGAATGAAGGCATTTCACCATTCCTATTTCAGGCTACCTCTCTAAGTAACCTGCTTTTTGTGACTAGGGTTTTAAGGATTATTACTCAGTCCTTACAACTGCTACAATAATATACTTTACAGTGGGTGTTTTCCCATTTATTGGTGCTAAGGACTAACAGACCTTAAAATATGACTTTGAATTTGAGAATTTTCTATGGAAATTCTTTGATAATATCTTCTCTATACTTTTATCTTTCTAGAGTTCCTATTAATCAAAATTTAAATTTATCAAACTTTTTCTTCTCATTCTACTTTCTCAAATTTCCTCAATTTTATCTTCCAAATCTCTTGACTTTAGACAAAGTAGTCCGTTCTCAATCCTGAAGAGCCCTTCCCTGTTGACTGTTCTGCTTGAATGTGTATGAGCTCTCTCATAGCACCTGTTCTGACTACAGACTCATGGCTTTTCTTATCTATGAGGGCTTTAATTAGACTAGGTTTCCCAAAGTATTGCTCTCTACTTCTTACATTCTGTTTCCTCTCAGACTCTTCTTGATGGTTTTGGTTTGTCTCATCTTAGAGGCATTAAAATGTTGGTAAGAGCATACAGATGGGTAATTGATAAAGTGGCCTTCACTACAGAACACTCAATGGGCAAACAAGCGTTTTCACTAGGAAATACACAAGTCAGTATCTCTCTCTTTCTGGGACTCTTGGGTCTCTTTTAAGAAGCACTTCCAGTCTTTTGGCTGCTGAGTAGCTAGTCAGTCGGCCAGCAGTTAGCCTGTGACATGATATTAGGCTCATGTGGGCCCTCTTCCCAATTCTGTAGAATCTCCACATCTGTAACTCAGTGCTGAGTCCCCAACCAATCTTTGGAAGTACCTGGTGGACCTAATGTCTTGCTGTCCTGGAGTCTGCCTTGCTTGCTTACCAAGGGTAGCCCTTCCCTGAGCACTCAGGTGACAGCTCTGTCAAGTCACTGACCACTCCTCCACCCAAATTCACTGCCATTGAAGAGGAGGGGGATGCAGCTCTGTGCATCAGAATGGAGCTTTTCTATTTCCCATTCTTTTACTTTTAGAGACTTCCAAGAGATAAAAGGATGAAAGTAGCATTATTTGGTCATTTACAAATGAAGTGTCCTCTCCTAAACATGCTACATGAGGGTAGACAATTTGGGACTGAGGTTCTAAGCACACTTCTCAGAAAGATCTGGCCTCATGCTCCCCACAAGGATGTTTTCCTTCATCTTCAATTAATTATTAAATCCAACTGCCACGGGGTTGTGGCCCAGTCAGAGCACTTGCCTGACATGTATCAGGGAAAAGAAGGGAAGAGAAGGAAGAGAGGAGCAGTCAAGCTAACACAGTTAAGAAATTATCATGTACTTTCTTACTATGTAGGCTACAATGAGAGAGCCAATCTAGGTATTAGACAACCTACAGATCACCCATCTCATGGTAGGGACTTTAAATATTCAGCAGAAAAAATACATATGATTTCCAATTTTAACAAATATTAAAAATTTACTCTTTAGTGTTCTGAGATAGATAAAAACACCACTTTTCCATTTCCTAATACTTCTCAAAATCAAGTCCAAGGCTGAAGCAGTTCCAGACCAGTCTAGCCTACAGAGTGAGACTCTGTCTCAAAGGAAGAGGAAAGGTTTTACACACACACACACACAAATCCCACAAAGAAACTGGAAACTGACAGCCTCTCTTAGGCACCTGTATAATATAACTATAGTTTTATAATTATCAGTGTTATACACAATGACCAGGCAATTAGAGATTAGGTTATTGTTTTCACACACACGGACAGACAAATCTTCTAGTTTCCCAAGCCACATGTAAAAATGTACTTGCATTTTCTCAATGAATGAGGAAACAAGTGAAGAGATTTGGGAGTGGGAGGACAGACTGTCCTGCTTTTGCTTTAAAGCTACAAATTTTCCATTAGGAGTTACAAAGAATCCCTTGCTCCAATTAAATATGTTCATATATAAAATAACAGTGTGGGTCTCACTATGAAGATTAGATTGTACTGCTGGGAGAGTCAATACTTCATTACTGAGTTTAGGAAGTCCACAAAAGACTATTGGTGGTTGCTTCTACAAAATTAGGGAAAGAGATTTTTTAAAAATTATTTTTACAATCTTGTGTATGCACTGCCTTTCTAAAAACCATGGCCCTTTTTATTATGCACACAATTCAGTACAAAATGAGCAAGTAACCTTTTCTCCAGTTTCCCAAAAGGCAGTGTTTCCCAAGATTTATCTCATATTTTCTCAAAACTGATCATTCTTCTTTAAGTAAAATGTAATGGACAATAACTGTCTGATTGCTATTTATTTATTTATTTGATATCTATTAAAATATTCATTAGTTTCTACTAACAGATTGAGACAGACCTGAAAACATTCACTATAGTAGTATCTAAGATCACCTTTTGATTTATCTTTGGAAAACAAAGATATAAATTAGAAGTACTGCTTATTGTTTCTCTTTCTTAAAATGAAAACAAAAACAAAAACACCAAAACCAAACACTAAGCACTCAGTCACAATGAAATGATAAGACTCAATATGCAAAATTTCCAGTGGGGCCCATCGTCCACTGTCACACACCCATCTGGTCCAAGCCTATTAGGTGTGTTCTTTAACACCCATGCTTCCTTTTTGAAATATTTAGTCTTTTATGTCAAACAATTTTAGCAACTATATGCCTGCATTTCCTAAATATGTTTGTCCAACCAGATATAAAGGACTTCCCGGAATATCCCCTTTCCCAGAACACATTACCACAACTTCCTGAATGTTTAACTCTCACAGTTCTGAACCCCTTCTTTGTTTTCTCACACCAATTTCTCAAATAGCCAAATGGATGGGAGCAGACTGTTAACACTTGGACCTTATCTAGTGAGAAACAGCTGAGTCTCCCTTGCTTTAGATAAAACATGGACACCATTTTTGCTGGGTGTGGCTTGTTCTCCAGCTTTTGGTGGCTGTGCACCCTTCATTGCAAGTAAAGTGAGCCTTGCCAAGATACCTAAAATTGAATGGTAGTCTCTTAATTTGTAAACTCAATTTTATCTCTAACATTTCCCTTTATTCTTTGCAAGAGAAAACTGGTTTTAGCTAGATGTAATGGTACACAACTATAATCCCAGAACATGGGAGGCTGAAGCAGGAAGATTCCCTAGGGCACAACGCAGGATGGGCCTTAGCCAGGTCACCTGCTATGAGGAATAGAGGAATGGCTCCCGTGGGCATGGCACTCTGCTCTAGCTAGTCATGATACCAGCTTCTGCCCAGCATTTGGAAAGAACCTGCACCGAGATGGTCTACCTGGGGACAGATTACTATTGGCTGCAGTCAGGACCCCACCCCATTAGGCAACTGGCCAACCAGACCTATAAGACCCCTTGCACTTCCTTGAATAAACTGAGTTTTCAGCATCCGCACATGCTTCTCACTCAGCTCCCAGAGTCTGTTGATTCCGCACCTATTCATGCCCCCATGGTGGAGATCCTTGTCTGTGCCCGAGCACAGGGACCCCCAACAAGATTCCATTCTCAAAGCCAGCCTGGGTTACATAGCAAGTTCCAGACCAGCCTAGACTATGGGAAAATCTCTCTCAAAAAATTAAAAATAAGCAAAAAGGAAAGAATACTGACTCTTGGCCTAGCATATTGTGGCCTGGAATCTTTATTTCTTAGAATCTCTATTTCCAAAGCAGCTAGGTGTACGTTTGTGGTTAAATTCTGGGAAAAGCACATAAGCTTTTCATGTTTTAAAGGACTGTGAAAAATGTTGCACAAAGGTGATTTCCCCTTCATCTGAACAATTCAGAACTGATCTAGCTCCAGCAGATTCTTGAACCATGAAGTTACTCCTAAGGGCAGCAATCTTGGAGGTTTCAAAGTTCCTGATAAAACCACTGAATTATCATTACTATGCAATTTTTTAAAATCAAAGAATCCCTTTCCTCCCTTCTTTCTTCCCTCTCTCTCTCTCTCCCTCCCTCCCTCCCTCCCTCCCTCCCTCCCTCCCTCCCTCCCTCCCTCCCTCTTTCTCTCTCCAAATTACCATGGAGAATCAAGAAGATGTAAAAGGTCTAGTTTTTAAAGGTGAGAAATAAATGTCTACCTTATTGAAGTCACTATTGTAGGTCCTAAAAGACAAGGGTAAAACATCATTAAATTATGAAAAACTACTTAGAATTCATGCCATCATCATACTGTCTGCTCCAGGGATCTCACTGAAGGACCCAGCTAGCTGTGAGAACTGCCAGCCAGTTTAAGCTCCCATCATTACACATCAGGCTTGTAGGATGATCCCTTCCTCCAATCCCACTCGATATATGCTTATTCAGTTAAGAATTATCTTTTTCAACAAACCACTTTAAGGATTTCATCCTCTGCCCACAAGTGATAATATCTTCCTATTGTCAATAACATAAAACCAAAACCACAAAGCCGTTCACTTCTTCCCGCTGCCACGACCTGGAGCTCCAACATCTACCTCTCACAGGAACTCCTAGAACCAAGGAGCATCTGCCTCATCCTATTCCTGCTCCTCTCCTACCCATTCTCCACACTTTGAAATGATCACTATGAAGTATAAATCAGAGCATCATTTTCTGCCTAAAACCTATCAATCGAGGTCTGTCTGCAACTCCACAGTCAAACTGCTAGGAGAGTGATTCAAAAAGGAGATGATTCATGAAGTTTTGCTGGACAAACGAAGGAATGGATGGATGAAAGAACGTTCCTCTGCCCTCCTTCTCTACAGTCTTTGGTAGGCTGACCTTACCTCCCACCAGTCATGCTAGGAACGTTTTCACTTCCTCCAAGGTAACACAGTCTCTTCATAAATGCTATTCTCTCTGTTCTTGATATATATTCTGCTATGGTTTGGACGTGTCCTTTTTAAAATTCAGATGTTGAAACTCAAGGGCCAATGTGATAAAGGGAAGAGGTGCGCTAGGCCATGATGTCTCCACCTTTGTGCAGATTAATTAACAGCCTTATAAAATAAACTTCATAGAGCAGGCAGTCTTCATTCAGAATTCCTACCTTGCCTTCTGCTGTGCAAGGACACTGCATTCCAGGGATGGAACACACCACCACCTTAGAGGCAAAAAACATCCATGACAACAGAAATGAATCTGTTAGCACTTGCTCTCAGACTTGCCAGCACACAGCAAGGACCTAGTTTCCAGGCTTTATAAATTATGGTCTACAGTGTTACAGCAGCTCAAATATACTGAGACACACTCGCACCAGTGTTTGGTTTGTATCTTCAAGGCTTTCACTTGAGTACCTGCTCTCCTTGCCCCTTCGTTGATCACCTCACTGTTAGGATCTCAGAGTCCTCTGCCCCACAGTTGTCTATATTTCCCATCTGTGGCATTTATCAAGCAGGTTTCCACAGGATAGGGTCAGTCTGGGTCTCTACAACCTAACTGCTATGAAGATCACTGGCAAAACATGGGATGATTAGTGAGGTTTTGCTGGCTGAATGGATACATGAAGATTCTGAATGGGAAATGGCCCCTCACGTGCTACTCGATGCTTTGCTCATCCCTCATCTGGAAACAACACAGCCACACACCCTTCAGCTCCTCTCAATGGCACACAAGAGTCAATAATCTAAAATGAGGTTTTCAAAAAATTTAATCGAGAGAATCTTAACTTGTTTATAATGAACCTGTAGATACACACTTTGAAACTATTCTATGGATGCCCTTGAAAAGAGCTGATTTTCAATGCCAGAGAACCACTCCACTCTTACGTGCCAGGGTTTGTATGAAGTGAACAGATCCACAACAGGATTAGAAGAGGACAGTAACCACTTTGGTTTAGTGAAAGATGTCAAACTTCCCAAGCAGTGACAGCTCAGTATTTATGTCACTAAGATTTGCTTCTCTGGTTAACATTGGGTATCCTTGGATCCCATTTTGCTATGGAGTAAGATAAAGGCTTACATCAAGGCAGCTTTCAACAGTATACACAAAAGAGCTGTATCACTCACTACCTTCCAAGGTTGAGGGAGTAAAAAGGATGGCTCAGGTAGAGCTGAGGCAGGGAAAGAAAGAAGGGGGTGAAGGGATACTTTTTCAAGGTTTATATCTTCTCAGATAAGTGTTACACCAGAACCCAAATCTGCAAACCTTTGAGAAGATGAGAACTGACAACTATAAAGAAAAGCCCTGCTCTGCATCCAGAAGTGTCTAGCTTGTTACAGATTATATAAAACACTGGCAGCTGACCAGGGCTGCACTTCCAGATTTTATACAGTCAACAAAAATACTTTAGTTTGTGTAGGTTAAAAATATTCTACTTTTTGTCCTCAACTTGCTAGGAACAGATATTTTTAGTAAGAACCCAATCAACCTTATCAAAATCAAACATCAAAAATAGACTAGAGGAGCACTGCAAGCAAAGAAGCTATTTTTAGCTCCCTGTCTATTCCCTGCCTCTGCCCACTAAACTCTGACTGCAGAGCCCATGCATAAGAGCTTAGCTATTCCAAGCAGCTTCCTTCTCCTGACCCCCAACACCTGAATGCAGAAAACACTCATTGATTAAAGATTCATACTGCTGCAAACCATGATAGCTGCCTTTCCTGAGTGCTGGGGGTGGGGAAAGGATAGAAAGGATGACAGAAAGCTTGCATCAGTATTCCTCCTGGGGATCTATTACATGGAAAGAAAATTGCTATTTCAATTCCTTTTTGTTGCTAAAAATAGCAGTCCCCATTGATTCAAGCAAACAGTCTACAGGCTTAACAGTGCTGAATTTAGAAAGCAGTGAAGTCCCTCAGAGCAAATGCTAACGTAGTCTAACACATGCCAGCTCATATTTAACAAAGAACAAAGAAGAGAAGCATGCAGGGTGCAAGTTAATAAAGCAGCAGCAACTTCCTGCATTTTTATTAAATAGAAATAGTGAAAGTGATGCAAAATAAGAAAAGCAGTAAGAAATTGTTCTTCTAATCATAATTAGATAAAAGGGATTCTTCAGAAAAAGGAAGTTTACGAATAAACCTGGACATGTGAACATTTCCCACAACACTACCTTGGGGTCAGTGTTTTTCCAAGCACCAAATATCACTATGGACTGAGGATGCCCAATACTATCCTAAAGACGCCCATCTCAGTCAGTCCTTACACGTTCCCCACCCAGCAGCCCACGCCCCTTTCACTACCTCTTTGCCTGACCCAGAGAGATACAGTGGAGAGTTTTAACATGCCATTTAAAAACACAAAAATAAACCCAAACAAAAAACATTCAAGCACCTAGCATCAGAGCACCTATGGGTTCAGATCAGAGACAAGGAAGCAACTAAAAAGGAAGATCTGCTAATCAGCAAATCCTTCGGCCAACTTCCAGGCAAGGCTATGTTGTGTGATGGTGGCCCCATCATCAAGGAATATTTCCTGCCTGTCACTTTACTTGGTTAACTGAGGGCCTTTCAAGTTAATGATTCATTTCAGTTAATACCACATCCTCTTTAAAAATGAAAACTCACTGTACAAATTAAGAGGTTATCAATCCTCATGTCTCTGTGTGATTTTGTAGAGTCAAACTGTGCACATGCTTCCTTCCCCAAAATGTGAGGGTAGAGCAGAGAAGGCTTCGGGAGAGTGGGAATTCTAGATGGCTATAAAGGAGTTACCATTTTTTTTAAGACACCGCAGTGAAAGGGCTTTGCTATTTTAATACAAACACAGTATACTGAGTTATTAAGAATATGGACAATAAACCCCAACAGCAAAGTTTAAGGCCAGGTGTGAACTGTGATCTTCTTGAAGGTAGTTAATGTCTATTACTTCTGTTTTTGTTTTTTAATTTATTTCAATTTTATGTGTATGAGTGTATTGCTTGCATGTGTGTAAGAGCACCCATGTCATGCAACACCTGAGGATGTCAGAAGAATGTGTTGAATCCTCTGGAACTGGAGTTATGGACAGCTGTTAGCCACCAAATGGGTGCTAGGAACTGAACCTCGGTCCTCTGAAAGAGCAATCAGTACTCTTAACTGCTAAGCCATCTCTCAGGCCCCCAATATTCATTTGTAAAGTGAAGATAATACTGTCTGTCTCACAGAATCCTGGTGAAGATTCAATAAATAAATAAGCACTCCCCAATACCAGACTGTGAGGACATGTTTACCAAAGGACCCGGACACAGCAAAGTCTCCAAAACTATTAGCAAGGAGATGAGGAGCACTGGAAAGGGGAGTCTAGAGAGGAAAATATGGTTTAGTATGCTATAAAAAGCCCAAGCAGCAGAAGAATAAAATGGAAAACTTCAGCTTTAAATATCAAAGTATACTATCAAGAGAATGAAAAGATATCTAATAAATGTCTATTATCCAAAATACATAAAGAAACCCAACAGAAAGAGCCCAATTTTTAAAGTGAACGAAGGGAGTTGGGATACAGCTCAGTAGTAGAGCACTTGCCTAGCAAACACAAGGTTCTGGATTCGATCCAGCACCAAAATGAGGGAGGGGCCAAAAGAGGTAAACACACATTTAGTCAAAGGAACACAAATGGCCAACAAGCACAGGAACAAACCTTTACTCTCACAAGAAAAAAAGCAATCAGAAATAGAATGCCAAACTAGGTTGGCCATAATTTTTAAGCTCAAAAGTGTTAGTGAAGAGATCTGTAAAAGGTAAAGCCACTGAGGAAAACAGCCTGGCAGATCCTCAAAAAGAATTACCATGTGACTCAGCAATTCCACTCCTAAGTACATCCAAAAAACTGAAAGCTGTAACCTGTATAAAAACACTGGTACCAACACTGCTGATGACAATCAAATGCAGAAACATCTCAACCACACACCAGCTGATGAAAGGGTATCCCCAATGTGGCATATATATACAATGGAATAGTATGTGGTCATAGGACAGGAATGAAGTAGTGACAGGCACTACAATGTGGATAGGCCTTATGTATGAACAAACACTAAATAAAATCAGACCCAAATGTCAAAGACTTAGAATTATACATCCATGAAACATCTAGGAGAGATACAATCATAGTTCAGCAAGAAAGCAGATCAGTGCTTGCAAGGGGATTGGGAGAGAAAGCATGTAGGGTGACTGCTTCACTAGATGAGGGATTTTCTTCAAGGGTGGCAGAGAAGTCTCACAACAGAAGGGCTGGAGGGGGGTGGGTCACACAAAGCTGTAAACATAGTAACTCAAGGGCTATACAGCTTAAAGTACATAATGGTAAATTTTATGTGATGAAACTTTTACCTCATTTTAAAAACCCACATGGTGGCTGGAGACTGTCACTAACTCCAGTTCTGGGTAATCTGACATCCTCTTTTGGCATCTGTGAACACTGCACCACACATATAGTGCACTTGCACACATGCAGGCAAAACACTCATACAATAAAATTAATAAGTAAAAAATGTTTAAAAATAATTCACTCAAAAAACTTCATTAAAGATTAGCTTTTTATGAAGGAAACTGCTATTAATCTTGCTTCACAGTACTGTAAATTGAAAGTAAAATTTTAATCAGCATGCCATTCAATTTACACCACTCCACGCTGTGGAATCGTAGTTTGGATTGTTCCCATAGGCAGAACAGACCATTTATCTATACAAAAGTTTACTGAGTGCTTAGCATGTGCCAAACATGTTAAAGCAAACACTGTGCAGATGCTATCTTGATAAGTTGTTTCAAATATTACACAGGTACAATTAGTACCTGCCCAGACAACCCTACAAAGAC
The DNA here is from genome assembly GCA_035773235.1 of Eospalax fontanierii. Taxonomy (NCBI): domain Eukaryota; kingdom Metazoa; phylum Chordata; class Mammalia; order Rodentia; family Spalacidae; genus Eospalax; species Eospalax fontanierii. Next base: position 21,518,109 of record CM069526.1, read on the forward strand.
TGTAAAAAACTAGGACTTAAGATAATACCTAATTTTACAAATAAACACTCTCAGAAAGGTTAAACGACTTGCCAATACTCCTATCATGCTAAATCCAGTCATCAAACATGAATCAGTCACTACAGGAGGAAAGCTGCCTTACCAAGCTGTAACAGTCACACTTAGCAATCATGTACTATAAACACATGAATGCTCCAGAGTATCATTCTCATTAATGTGATAATGCTCAATCCAATTTTATTTGCTCCTATTTCTTTTTTTTAAATTAAATCATTGTGTGTTTCATACAGAACATCTCCATCAATCTTAAATCATCTTCATATTCCTTTCCCCACTGGCATACTCTCTCACCCATAGTCCTGCAATTGGAATCCACACATTCTTTCATCTGTTTTAAGGTCTACTGTGTCAAGTTAGTATTCCCAAATGTTCCTCAGTGCAAGTTCTAGTCAGCCTACCCAGAATCCCTCGCTTTAAGAAGATTAGCTCATCTTCACCCAACAGTAATCAGTTGCCAATATTTCGTGAGCAAAGATTGAGATCTGTTGCCAATTTCCCTAGTGTCACGGTGGGTTTTTGTCTGCTTGAGTTTGCATGAGTCTTCAGCATGCTGACACCACTGCTGTAGGTTCACAGGCACAGGGTTACAGGAGCCTGCAGGATTCTATTTCCATATGGTCACATGCGTCCTCACTGGCTTTTACAATCTTTCCACCCCTTCTTCCACAATGGCCCTTGAGCCCTAGGTGAGTGAAACTTAATATAGGAGTCCTGTCCAGGGACCCACACTCTGTAGATTCCTAATCTTTTCCATTATTCCTTAACCAGTCTCACTTCCAGCCAAACTACTTCCTGATTCCCAAATACAGCACAACTGGGAATCTCCTCTGAGTGTGCCCAAGTTACTGCTAACTTGGCTGGCATTTGTCTTTATTCCCCATCCACACCAGCCACTTTTTAGTAACTTGAACTTCTAGGCTCTATAGACTTCACCAATCACTAAATTGGCTTTTAGGATGCCAAATCCCCAACTAATCTTGCTATTAAGAGAAGCTAAATTATGTGTGCAAATTCAAAATAAATGAAAACAAACAGACTCTGAGTTCTCTAACTGTTTAATCTGGTTTTGATAATAATCATTAAGGAGATCATAAACTATAGTGGGGCTGGACAGATGACTCAGTTGGTAGAATGGCTGCCATGCAAGCATGAGGAACTAAGTTTAAATCCCCATCACCCACATAAAAAGTTGAGTCCAGTGACATACAACTGCAATTCCAGCAATGGACAGGAAAAGACAGGCAGACCCTGGAGCTTGCTGCCAACCTGTCTACCTAAGCCCAGTAAGTTCTAGGTTCAGGAAGAGACTGTCTCAAAACATAAGGTGGAGGGGGCTAGAGACAGGCTCAATAGTTAAGAGTACTGGCTGTTCTTGCAGAGGATCAGGGCTCAGTTTTTAGCACCTAAACGGTGCCAAACAACTATCTATAACTGAAGTTTCAGGGGGATCCGATGCCCTTTACTGGCCTCAATGTGCATTGTGCAAATGGGTGCACTTACATAATGGCAAAACATTCACAGACATAAAATCAAAATAAATTTATTTAAAAAAATAAGGTGGAGAGCAAAAGAAGACATCTGACATCAATCTCTGGCCTCCACAATTTCACACACACACACACACACACACACACACACACACACACTACTACCGAAAAACGTGAGCTGATGGTAGAGTCAATTATGAGATACTATCTCTGAAGAGTTATATAATCCTAGTTTTACTTCTTCTTAACATGGTAGGGTTAATATTTAAATTTCAGTTAGTGTTTACTGACCAACATAAACCACAGTATCCCCTTTAGCCTTAATAAATTTACATGTAGTATAAATGGTTACAAATTACTTTGACAATTCCAAACTGCAACATCCTATGGCTCAAGAACTGTGAGCTTTAATGTATTGTAATGGGCCGCTGATGCATCTCAGTGGTAGAGCATGTGTCTAGCATGCACAAGGCTCTGATCTATCACAATCACAAAAAAAAAAAAGAAAACTGATTTCACACATTTAAGTGGTAGTGTAATAATTAAGATAAATATTTCCTTAGTTTATAAACAGAAAGGAAACAGTATCTACTACATACGCCCTTGAAATCTATAACTGTGACCTGATAAAATAAAGTTATAATGAGATCTACTTGATGATTCCAGTAATCAGTTTCTCTGCAATTGTGTACATGTTCTGCAGAATTCAAACACTCATAATACTCGAAAGACTCAGGAAGCTCAGAAAGTTAGAAGACTTGGGTTGAAGAGATGACTCAGTTTCAAGTGTGAGGACCAGAATTCCAACACTCAGAAAACACTTAAATGCTGGCCAGGAGTGGCCACCCCCCTGTAAATCTAGCCCTGGAAGGTGGAGATAGATTACCCAGAAGAAGCTGGTTAGCAAGACTAGCCATATCCAGAGCTCTGGGTTTGTTTTAGAGTATCAAGGAGTAAGGTGAAGAGTAATGATTCTCAACAACAACCTTGGGCCTCCACAAGCATATGTTCACATGATGTACACATGCACCCACGTACAAACATGTGTATATACACGCAGGTCATATACACAGGAGAAAAAAAAAACTGTAAGATTCACGGTGTGGTTTCCCTCACTTGTTAAAAGCAGTAAAAATTGCTGAGGGAGAGGAGACCCTTCTGTGGAGCTGCCTATACTTTAGGCAAACAGCTCCAGCGATGCAGCCTTTGGGTAATGCAGCAGTCTTTGAGTTGTCCATGCTCCTGTAAGAAACCCCAATCAACTCACTGGTTCACCAAGCTAGACATGAGTGGAACCACTTCCTTGGTCTCGTCAATTTCCTATCTGGATGAATCAGTGTTTGACACTGGGAGGGGGACTACACAACCACAATTATCTAAATTTACATACACCAAGGTAGAAAATCATATAGAAATGACTTTGTGCACATTATTTGGCTTATTTCAACCTAATCCGTAAAGTTTATTTATTCTTAAGATTAAAAATAGGTAAACAGAAAAAGGTGGGATACAGTTGATTCTGCCCCTCCACACTAAGCTATAAAGTCCAATTTTGAGACAGGGTCCCCCAGTAAGTAATGATAACAAAGTCTATTTTGAGCAAGACGCCAAGTTAGCAATCACAGTCTTTAAGCATTAAATAATGCCCACAGTCCTGGGCATTTTACACCTGGGGGAAATCAACTTCTTCTACTCTTCATACCTAACCTGGGCCTGGCAGGAACTTTAAAAGTCATTCCAAAACATAGTTTGAGGGCCAGTGAGGTGGCTCAGCAGTTGGTTGCACTGGCTGCTCCATTCAGTTCCCAGTATCCACGGCTCACAAATATCTACAACTCTAGTTCCAGAGGATCCAACACCCTCTTCTGGCTGCATGGGCACCAAGTATGTATGAGGTGAACATACATACATGCAGGTAAACATTCAAACTCATCATGATGGATTGTATTTTTTATCTTATGTGTATGAGTGTTTTCCCTACATGTATACCAGTGTATCCATGTCATGCAATGCCTGCAGAGGCTAGAAGAGGGCATCAGATTCTCTGGAACTGGAATTAGGGATGGTTGTTAGCCACCATGTGGGTGCTAGGAACCGAACCCAAGTCTTCTACAAGATCAGCCAGTGCTCTTAACCACAGCCATCTCTCCAGCCCTTATATAAGACTTTTATAAAGTTTAAATTACACTCTGTAATGCTAACTTAAAAAGAATTCTCTGCATGCACTGGTTACTGTCACGGTAAGTTCTGTTTGATTCAGTTAGCATTTAATCTAGATAGAAAAGTGTTTATTTATTCAGGACACTGTCATGAGGTATGTTGTGCAAGAAAGACAAAGGAACAGATCAAAGATCAGAATAGACAAAAAGGTGGAGAGGTGAATTATTGTGAGTTTTCTATGGTTTTACCATAACCTTAAGTTCTTGAGAAAAAGTATTACAAATGCAACATGAAGAGGTAGTAATATGCTGTAAGAGAATTCCATCATGAAAATGTCTTATACTATTATTATTCCAGTAGGCTAAGGATCCCAACAGAGTCAAAGCTCCTACAAAATTCCCTCTCAACTGGGTCTTCCTGTGAGCCTACTAAACTTAGACTAACTCAGTCTTTATTTAAATACAACAGAGCTATTTTCAGTGAGTTAGCTAGTGCCATATATAAAACTTAAGAATATTTCCTACTGGAAAAAATAAGGACTATGGTATGTTTAACACTGAAAGATGGGATCTAGTCATTCCTTCTGACAAGGGCTACCAACAAAGCCACATTTGACTGTGTCAGATCCCAGTCCTTTCTAGCATATGATACCTGACTATACAACTGTCCCCTTCCACGAGAGTGAGCATGACACTGGTTCATGACTAATCCACTTTTAAGTACATTACCTTTCTGCAATAACTGTGGTCTCAGATTTATCCATACTATATAAACAAAATCTGTTACTGTGTGCACACGATGTATGTACACACGTGTATGTGAATATGCATGCTCATGAACATGAACGTAGAGTCCAGAGGAAGATGTCAGGTTTCCTGTTCCATCTATCACTCTTCATCTTATTCCCATGAGACAGGGTCTCTCATTCAATATGGAGCTAGAATGACAGCCAGGAAGCCACCAGTGATACTCCTTTTTATACACACACACATATACATACCAGTTATATTCACAGATTCATGTTTTCCTACACAAGGTTTGAGTAGAAAAGACCTGTATTCTGATAGATTGGCAGTTCTAATTTGGGACACAACATATACAAGAACCCAGAGAGACTTGTCATAACATTTGTTCTGTAAAAGCTATTCAGACACTACCTAATGCAGTTCATCTTAGGAACTCAGTACAGGACTAAAAGAAATTCTTTCTACATGAGAAAACCAAGTAAAGAAACAATATAAGACACTGTGTATAAGCAACAGGTTCTAATGGCATCTACTGAGCATGTTCAAAGATTAGCACTGGTAAGGCCCTCAGAAAATTACAACAGAACTCTGGACCAAATCACATGTAAAGATAAAACTCCATCAGCTGTACAAATTGGAGGCAGCTATGTTTACATAAGCCATCACAGGCTCAAACCATATCATTAAAGTATCCTCTCTGTGCTCAGGCTTCAGGGAGTCAACCCATTACACTCTTACCATTAACTCTCATATGCCCTATCCCACAGACCATTTAGTTGTCACCAGAGTTGTTAAGTTGAAAGTTTGGGCTTCAACAGTCCTAACAGGCTAAGATCAGCCACTTGTCCCCATTATACCAATTAAAGAGATAAGTGATGGTAAAAAGCAGAGAGATTTGTTCCAGATGGCCACCTTGGGATCAGGAACAGATAATGAGGTCCAGTGACCCCAAATCCATTTCTGGGGTACCAATATGAGCTTTAGGTTTAAACATAGTGCAAGAGGTATGCATAATTAAGCAGCCCTCATCTAAATGTGGTCCTGTCCATCACTGTCTCAGCTATGGTCTCTCCTACAAGTGGTGTAATAAGCTGTTCAGTTGTTAATCAGTTCATCACCCAGGGTGAAGTCTCCCCCTCATGGATAACTGTCCCCAGAGGAGTTGGATATACTGCAATGTTTTCACTTTCTCTCAAATTTCAGGTAACTCAAGAGAAAAGGTTAAGGACAATATCTTTGTGCCTTAACAGAAGTATAGACACAAAATGAAGGCCAAGAGGCCATGCCTTCATCCTGCCTTTAGTGACCTTGTGGGTTACAGTGAGGGGCTGATGCTTTTTAGCAAAAGCAGCTTCTGAGTATGTGCTCAGAATGAAATGCTGTCTCTCCAGTTGCCTCCTTCCTTACTGTCCAACTTCTCTAACCTAAACTCATCATCTATACAATTGGAACAATTGTTAGGCAGCTGGTTAGGTATTAGCAGGATTAGGGGCGATTAGGGCTTCATAATCAACAATTTCTAAAACTCAAGACTGGAACTTCAGGACTCTTAATTAATGATCAGAAGAATGGGGTCTGTCTCTGGTCTGGGAGGAGATATGACATCCTGAACTGCTTGGAAGGTCATTCACTGGCCACTATCTAAACCTGATAAGATTACTACCTGGCAGAGGGCTTTCAGCCCCCATTAGTAAGAGTCAATCTAGATGGGCCTCTCAACACCTGAACAGGAAAACATCACTCAAGAAAGCTGTTTGGGGGCTGGAGGGATGGCACGGTGGTTAAGAGTACTTATTGCTCTTGCAGAGGAACCTTGTTGGTTCCAAGCACCAACAGTGGGTGACTCACAACCTCCTGAAACCCCAGCTCCAGGGGATATGACACCCTCTTATGGACTCTGTAGGCACCCACATTCACATGCACAAAAATGAAAATAAATAAATCTTAAAGAAAGCTGTCTGGTCTGGATTTAGAAATAGTACAAAGTCTAGCTAAAATGTAGGATTTATACAGTGGTCTGAATGGTTACTGTCCACTCCCATCTGAGTGTTCTGCTCTACAATAGCCCCCATGGTCACTGTTCACTCCCACACTTGGGAGTGGCTCTGCTCTATTCTGCAATACTGCACTGTCATCTACACGGCTCTGGTGTCTCATCTGAATCCTCCTGACAGAGATCACAAGGTCCGGGAAGTTGACATGAGCCCAGAGCAGGATCTCAGTGACACCAGTACTTAAGTCAGATATTAAGACAGGAAATCAAATACTAAGAACAGTTTCTTAGCATTATACAACTGTTAGATATTATGCTTTATTATCATCACTAAACATCTAGGGTAATGACATACTACTATATATCAGTATCAATAATTATTAAGATATCTAGCTGTTATTATATAAAGTGAAATAACATGCCAATTTTTTAATTCACAAAATTGTACTGACAATTGCATATTTGTGGCTGACCGCTTGATGACTCACCAGACGTCCACTATGAGATGGCACCTCTGTTTTTTCTGCCAACTGTGCCTCTGTTGGTCCTTTCTCTCACCTAGCCCTCATTTACTAAAACATTGCTGTTCTGTTACAGCCTAAATAGGTCCTCCTGCACAAAGTTTTCCATGATGTCCACCTTCCAACATAGCAGTTGGAATATTATTTTTATTTTATGTGTATGAGTAAGTATATTGCCTGCACGGATATAAGTGCACTGTGTCATTCAGTTCCCCTAGAGGTCAGAAGAGGGTGTTGGATCTCCTGGAACTGGAGTTATGGACAATTGTTAGCCACCATGTGGGTGCTGGGACCAAACCCCACTCCTCTGCAAGGGCAGCCAGTGCTCTTAACTGCTGAGCCATCTCTCTGGCCCCTATGTTTCTTTTTCTCTCTCCCCAGCTAGAATGTAAACTTCATGAGGAAAGGCAGATGTGCTTTTACTGATAGATGAATCACCTGTGCCCTGAATAGTATATGGTACAGTAGATTATCAATAAATGTCAAATGATGAACATTCAACCAGGCATACCCTAGACTTCTTTGCTGAATAAATAGATTCTTGTTTGTTCAAGTCACCAGATGTCCTGACTTAATGTTCGAAAATTCCCAACTCTTGATGTACTACAGAAGACTCAGAATATTCCTATCCCCATTATAGTTATCACTGTTGGGAATGAACTAGTATTTATAACGTGTTTACTGTATTCTGGGCATCATGCTTGGTCTTATGGGCTTTTTTGTTTTTCATGTTTTCTGTTTGTTTCATTTTGAGTCACTGTCTCAGTATGTAGCTCAGGCTGGTCTTGAACTCATGATTTCCCTGCCTCACCTTAGGAACTGCTAGGATTACAGGTATATACCACCACACCTGGATGACACTCATGTTTTTAGCATATTGCTAAGTAAGCACCATCTTAAAAAAAATTACAATAACTTCTAACATCCATTATAAAGATGGAAAAAAAATGGAGTCTCAGGGAACTTAAAGAACTTGCTGAGGTAACAAAGCTAGATGGGTAGATAGTTATAAAGTCAAGTTTCTGGCTCTGGTGCCTGCACTCTGACCTAGAATGCAACATTGCCACTTACATAAAATAACTACATATAAGTCTTCCCTTCTTAAAATAACTATAAGCTCTACAAGTTTAGAATCCTGCTTTCCAAGAACAGTATCCTCTTAAGAGGATATCTGTTAGACAAACAGACAAGTGAACCCCAATTCTAACTTTCATAAAAATGAAACATGGAGCTGGGTGTGGTGGCTCAAACCCATAATCCCAGCACTTAGGAGGTTGAGGCAGCAGAACCGTCTTGAGTTTGAGGTCAGCTTAGATTAATAAATAGTAAGCACCAGACCAACCTGGGCTACCAAATGAGACACTGTCTCAAATATTATTATTAGTATTAATAGTAGCAATACTTTAGTACATTGAAGAGTAAGAACCCCTTGTTTTCTCTTGGTCTCACCCACTCCTGGCCTCTGCAGGCACTGCACTCACTACACAAACCCACACAAGCAATCATACACATATACACATAATTTAAAATAGAAACAGAACCTTAAAAAAATTATTTTACCCTCAGGATGAGAGTATTAAGAGATAGAATCTTTGAAAGATAATTAGTTCATGAAGATAACTCCTCATGAGTGAAGGTAATGAAGGGTTCATCTGCTTCTTCCCAGTGTGAGGATAACAAGATGCCCTCTATGAGTGAGGACATAGGCTAAGAAGGCACATCTGTGAACCAGGGACCAGACCCTTGTTAGACAATGAAACTGCCATCATCATGACCTAACGATCTTTTGCTTAGAAGCCACACAGTTTATAGTCTTCTATTGGTTCTAACCCAAGCAGGATAAAGATGAATTTATTTTCAACCCACGGGCTAAGGATGTAGCTTAGTGAGAGAGTGCTTGCTAGCACATGAGAGGCCCTGGGTGGGATCCCTAGCACTGCTAGAAAACAAACCAAGCTACTAGACTCTCTGCCACACATAGTGTTCCCTATAGGTAGCTTTTTTTCCAAAAGGAAAAAAAAAATCTAATCTGTCACCTTGTGACATAAGTAACTAAGTGAATACATGTACATGCATCCCTAACACAATGTTTAGGGAAGATAAGCACCCACTGCACGTGTCCCTAAGAAGAGCTCAACAGATCTCTCTTCCCTGCTTTTCATAATGATCACAACCACTTTCTATATTAGACAATAAGCAGAGATGTGTAAACAACTGCACAGATGAATGAACTATGTGATGCTGAAATCTCTGAACTGAAGTATCTAATGATGAAATTAAAAACAAAAAACCTCCTCCTCCTCCAAATAGTTTGTATGAACAAATCAAAGGGAAAGAGGAACTGGAGAGAAAATGAGACAAAGAACAAAATCTAGTCTGGATGACACATTTATAAAACCGATGGCCTGTCAGCAAGATACTGATGAATATTTTTGCAGGATAAAAATGGCAACCAGGTCTAAAAATAAACCACTGTGCTACAGACCTGTCTGGTTCAGCTATATCACTGGAATACAAACACCCTCAGTCACCAGTACATTCTGACTCCAGGCTTCACAAAAGAGGCCTGGAAAAACTGATCATTTTACTAGCAAGATATTTTGCATGTTTTTCAATCAGTTATGTTTCTATATAATATATAGTGAATTTAGGTTTACATGGTTTTCAATTTTTAAAACTAGGTAAAACAAATTGTGATAGCAACGAACTATTAACTCCCGTTTTAAGAGATTATTTCCTCCCAACTCCATTATAATAGAGCTGCATTATCACCATCTCATGGTGATATGCTAAAATAGAAATTTAAAAATAAATGTGTAGGTTATTTTAAGTCATGCTAACTTGAACAGCTTCACAGAATACCTGTGAAGATAGGCAAATACCAAAAATCTATTATCTCATTTTGCACCCAAATTCACAACAAAAGGCACAATAGCAAAATGCAAACATGACCTAACATTTCACAAGCAGAATGTTTATTCATCAAATGTAATTAATTTCTTTAATCTTGTTATGTTTTGTTATAACATAGTTTAGGATCCTGGTCACAGCTAAATGATCATTTTAACTCTAAGAGCTACAAATCTCTAGAAAGCGCTCCCAGAATTTTTTAATAAATATTTTTAAAATTTTACGTGCATGAGTATATTGCCTGCAAGTATGTAAGTGCACCCATGTCATGTACTGCCCATAGAGGTCAGAAGAGGGTGTCAGATCCCCTGGACTTGGGTTATGAACAGTTGTTAGCTGCCAAGTGGGTACTGGGAACCGAATCTGAGTCCTCTGCAAGAGCAGCTAGTGCTTAACCATTGAACCACCTCTCCAGCCTTCTAGAATATTTTTATTTTTATTCATGTAAACTTTTTTCTTTTTCTTTTTTTAGATACGGTTTTGCTGTTACCCAAGCTGGTCACAAACTCACTGGTTCAAGTGATCTTCCTGCCTCAGCTTCCCAAGTAGTGGAGATTAAAGCACACTTGCATGCCACCATTTTTAACAGCAAAATGAATTAACTCTCTGTAACAATAAAATGTGAATAATAGAAAAAAAGGAAAACAGATTAACATGTCAGGCCCAGCCAAATTCTCACAATAGAACAGCAAACCTTTTCTAATTCTTGATGGTGTTCAACAGTAAACAACTATACCTGAAAATATTCTCCAATATATAGCCACATGCTTCTTCCACTTAAATAATACAAAGTTTGTTACAAGGAGAAAACACAATAAAGGTTATAAAATAAAAAACAATTTCCTTGTCATGAGTTTTTGCTATCAATCTATTTTTGTAGTAGTCTTTGCAAAGTTAATAACAGTCAGGACAATGCTCTTGCTTTTCACTTCAAGCTTACTTCCATCAAAATATCCTGTGGGACCACCTGCTTATTCAGCTGCTCAAGTCAAACTTCAAAGGTATCATTGATTCTTCTCTTTCTCACACATCCTATTCAATCCATCCACAAGACCTGTCTACTGCCTCTCAACTTCTTATGGCCAGTTCTCATCCTTCACAGATCCACAGCCTAGTTCAAAGCACCAACATTCCTATCTCCCCACATGACTGCAAGCCTCCTTAGTGTTCAGCCCTGCCTCCACCCTTGGCCTCTACAAGCTATTTACAGCATGACAGTGGTCATCTTTGCAAAAAGTAAATGATATCACATCACCATGCCTCTTGAATTCTTTCAAATGACCTCAGTACTCAGAGTAAAACCCAAAGCTGTTAATGTCTTACAAGTTCTTTCACAATTGTACATGTGCCCACCTCTTTTTTTATTTTCTAGGACCATTCCCCCACACCTCCCATATTCTTCATCTATTTGCACTGTAGGCTCAAATACACCTAGCTCAGTCTCACCCGTGGGTTTTCTCATTTTCTCTTTCCTCTTAAGAGTTTCCAATGACTGGTTCCTCCTCATCACAAAGGTTTCTACTCAATACCCTGTCTTCAGAGAGGTCTCCCTGACCATTGTTTACTACCCCCACTCTACCATCATATATCATTACTTCCTCTCCAGGTCTTTGCTTTATTCCATCTCTATTTATAATTATACCACCTGTTCATCTAGTGACCACTGTCCATCCTCCCCTGCTTGACTGTCATCTCATTTGTCTTACTCATTGCTTTATCACCTAAAAAGCTAATGTGCTGAAACTGACCACACACAGCAGCAATGAGTGCAAAGTAAAATACCTGTAGGCACCAGCTCCTAAATAAAAGTAAACAAAACAGATAATTTCCAACTAGTAAGTTAGTGCAGGTACAAAGACGTTCTTATTTTTCAAGAGGACATGTGGCAGACGCCACAAAGTGATGCTGCCTGAACAAAGAATGTCTAACCTCTGGAGCCATTTAAGCCAAGAGTAAGCCTAACCTGTTTTCAAAAGCTGTTCCTCTCTGATTTCTTTTCAAACTGTTTCTTCAAAAAAGGGTATACTGTATTTTATTTATTTAAACACTATGTCCAGCATGATATGGGAAAGGAATGAGGAAACTTTGTCTTAAAAGGGAAGAGTTTGCCTTTTATAACCTCTGCTGACCCAGAACAACATACAAAACCACAAACATGTTTATCAACCTAAGTCCACATGTTTGCAATACATACTGTGGATAACTCATTGCTTTCAACACACTTCCAAGGTCCTGCTTTCAACAATATTTTCATAAAATACACACACACTATTCCTGGCCAAGTGCAAGGAAAAGTCATGAGGGAAGGGAGAAAAAGGGAAGCATAGCTTGTAAAGTTGATTACAAGAGCAACTTAAGGCCTACGAAGATTATTTACATTGTTTTCCTAAAGGCTAGCTAACTTTAAATAAGCTGATTATACAGTAAGAATGCAGACTGAATAGACAGTGTTAAATGATCTCAAAACATAAGATTAACTTTCAAGGTTAAGTAAGACAGGAGATATTCCCACAAGTCTTTCCCATAAGGACAGATACATAACCTTTTAGATTGTCCAATTGTTTAATCTTGAAAATTCACTGGTTTTCTTTTACATAAAACTCTATACAAGCCAGATAAGCCTCATTTAAGAGCCAGGTACAGATGAGGGCCACCATTTATGAACTTCTCACCTATAGTAAATCCCTAAAAATCCATACTTATGTGGTACAACAGATTATTCTAAAGAAAACTGTAACGATCGCTCCGACTCCATATGACTCTTTGCAATGTGAATTTGCTATTCTTCCCAACAAAAGATGTAAATCTGTTCTCCTGTCCACAAATATGTGACTTGTTTGGGGTCCTATGGTCTTCTGGTCCAGGCCTTGAATAAATGTGGGCATGGTGGTAGAGGCCTGTATTCCCAGCAACTGGGATGTTAAAACAGAGTGCTATCAAGACCCTGTCTAACAACACAAAAACTACTGAATGTGAGATCTCGTGGTAGAAAGTCAAGAGTCCAAATATGAAGGCCATTTTTAAATGTCTGACAAACAGCAGTAGGCCCCAGACAAGTAAGGTCAAATTTCAAATCCTCCTATCCCAACAAGGCCATCTTACCTGATCCTAGGAAAGAGAGGTAAGACATCTTTGTGAGCCCTGCCCAAATTCTTGACCCACTGCACTGTAATGAAATAGCTATTATTTTAGACAACTGTATTTTAAAGTGGTTATTCCTTAGTAACAGATAATTGAGACAGAAAACGATACTTGGAAGTGAGGTGTCAAAAACAGCACCTAGCCAGATATGGTAGAATATAACCTTATAATCCTAGCACTAAGGAGATGGAGTCAGGAGTATCACAAGTTCAAAGTCAGTTTCAGCTACATTACTAGCTGAAGGCCACCCTGGACTACACCAGACCCTATTTCATGTGGCAACGAAACAAAACAAAAGAAAAACCCAATCACCTAAAACATGTAATATGAGATTTCAAGACCCACTAACCAACAAAAACATTGGAAAAGTAGTAAACAGTTTTAGCAAAAACCAGAAGAGTCACAAAAAAGCTGCTTTTGTAAACAGAAAGAAACAATGCTATATAGTGATGAGGTTTTAAGTAAAACAGGTATGTTACTTCCAGTTAGAATATTATAAGTGGCAATTGGCTTATTTTACCTACATAAAAAAAACAAGGACAGAAATAAATGAAGAAAAAAGAACTCTAACTTCTAAGTAGAATTCAGAGGCAACAGAGAATATGGAGGACAGTTTCTTCAACTAGCAAAGATTCTCAAAAAGAAAAGCTTCCAGGTAAGCATCAAGGCAAGAGTTTGCTCATAAGGCCTTTATCGTTGGGACTTTTAGACTCAAGGCACTGCTTGGTAGAATGTATTTATCCTTACAAAAGGGCTTCCAAGAATCTTAAGGACCTTCTCTTGTAATCGTCCAATAAATCCAAAATCAAGAGTGGACAATCCTAGAACGGCATTATGGATATGGATTTTAGTACACGAAATCAGTTCCCAATAAAATTCAAAGAAAACTATCAGTTTTGAGAAAAGTGTATCACTAAAAGCACCACCAGCTTAGAATGAGATAGAAACTGTTCAAATGATTTACAAAACAAAACAACAATTCCATGGGTCCCAAACTCATAGATAGAAACACACCCACCAATTTCTTACGTAAACAACAACAACAAAAAACCAGCAGCAAAGGAGAAAGCCCAAATGGAAGGAGAGAACTCTCAGAAAACACATTCCAGAACACTTCCAAAGGGCACAATGGGCACCGAGCAAGGTATATTCCTAATGTATGATTGAAAGAGCTGTTGACATGTGCCCAGTGGATTTCAAAAGTGCCCACTAAGAACTACGGTCTTCCCAGTCTTCTCTGTCATTAGGAGTGTCTACTGTTATAGTCTTGTCCCTGCCTCACCACTGTATGTTCAATTTCAGGGAGAGCTGGAGGGAGGGATGGAGGAGCTTGACTTTTTGGTTCAGATTACTAGACTTAGAAGCTGTATCAGATAACTATGCCTAAGAAACCTCAGGTGCAACTGGACTTTAGTTAGATGACTAAGATACTGGACTCGAAATTGCTATCACAATGGAATAAGACTTCTAGGAGTGTGGTAAGTATACTCTGAATATGGAAGAGATGTGAGTAAACTGCAGCAAACCATTTCCAAAGATGTTTGTAACAATACCTCCCATCGTCTACCACTTTACTATAGGAATTTACTATTCTCCCATCAAAAGGTGGGTATCTCTTTTCATTCCATTTAAATCTGGGTTGATTCTATCTCTGCCCAACATAATGTGGTAGAACTGTGGCCCTGGATCTGGACCAGTGAATGGCAGTGAATGGAGAAATTCATGGCTGCCCAAGATGCTGAGAATAAGTGACAGTCAAGGACTGAGCCCTAAACCAGACATTTACACCAGCCCTTCAAAGGCTCAGTGAACATGGTGGAAGAGAGGGCAGAAATATGTAAGTACCAGAAGACAGGATGAATGAAGGGCTGTGAAACACCATCCTGTAGATTAACTCTCAACAACTGCAGCTACCTGCACTGGGCCTGCATAAACCTTGTCCTGTCAACAGCCAGTCATGGATGCAGTGGGCTCATGGGACTCTACCTACTCCCTATGGCTGAAATTTTGGCAACTGGTAAGATTCTGGGGGTGGGGAGGAGGGTGTCAATGTTTTCAGATACGTGCCCACCAGGCTCCAAAAGATAGCTCCAAACCCATGGTCACACAGATGGCCCTGCTAAGGCAGGGCGGTCACAAAACAAAGCTAACAGAAATGAATGTGAGAAGACTTGTAAGGAAGGAGGACAATGGCAGTAGGGAGACAAGAGATGGGGAGGGGTAAGAGTGCTCAGTATGCATTATGTGCATGTATGAAATTGTCAAAAATCAAATTTTAATAAAAAACGAATGTGGCCGAACACATTACTTCAAATTAAAGCCTTAAGATACCTTACACCTTTTATTCTCTACTCTTGATATAGTCTGAGTACCCATAAGGAAGCTCAGCCTAGTCTGTTGAATGAGTAGAGCATGGAAGGCTCCCAAGTAACTAGTATCTAGGTTTAGACAAAAGAGGTGAAGCCATCCTGACACAGTAGCTCCACTGCAGCTGCTTAGTCAATTCCACTGCACGGAAAGGAGAAGAGCTGTCTCCACTGAGCCACTGATTCATGATCCACAAAATCATGAGTAATACTAAGGGGGGTTGTGTTCTGAACACTGCGTTCTGGGATCATTTGTTATGCAGCAATAGGAAACTGAGACACTTGGGAGAAAGCTAATTTGAAGAATAGAAATGACAGAATTCTTTAATTTTAAAGAAAAATATTTTTAATTCTCATATTTACTTTTAGCATAATAATCTCAAATTCTTCATTCACTAAATATATATTGAGCTCCAAATATGTACTAGGTACTATTCTAGGTTGAGAAAATAGCAGTAAATTAAAGCTCTTGTGGTGTTTACATTTTCACGAGAAAAACAATAGATCACTACTGATCTGCTTTGGTAAATAAGTTTTCTAATTAGTACACCAACACTACGTTAGTGTTTGTCAAGTAACTAAATCTGGTTTTAACTTTCCCTTTGAAATTAGCAATGAGCCAAGAGCTATTTTTAGTTCAGCCTTTCTTTAGACTGAGCAAGAAGAAAAACAAGGTCAAGTTGATTAAAAGACCACTCATAAACTTGGTGCACCTGAATTTTCAACTTATCTTTCATCCACTAAAGCTTGTGCTGAACTGGAAGTGTTTTCTCCTTTGCTAACAGTCTCCGCCCCCTGCCTTCTTCAGGGGGTGTCGAGCTGCCACACCAGGTGCTGTTTTCTTATGCAGACATACAGCACTGTTGGTTATGCCATGGTCTAAGGTCCTGTTTCATTGTTTAACTGTCTCCATGAGATTACTGGTTCAACCAGAGAAGAAACTCTTCCAGTTCAGAAACCTGCATATAATTTAAGTGATCATCAAATGTTTGTTGAGTAAAAGGACCTTAAAACCTTGATGAAAGCATGATTCTTTCATCAATAAAATAGAGCTGATGACCCAAGGAGAAGATGGAATTACAACTTCCTGGGAAAGCATTATTTGAATTTTTGGTCATTATTTACCAGACATGAGCACAAACTGCTTCCTTTCAACAGTCAAGTTCTTCTAGAAGTATGAAGGCTTCACTTATTACATCTTAGGACATTTGGCATGGCATATCAATGTCTATAATTTCCATGCAGGGACAGGTAAGCACTGGTTCGCTGATGCTGTCATCACTGGTCACTTGGTGTTGTAGTCATTACACCCTGCCTATTCAACAGCACAAGAGAAAACCTTCAGGGTTTTGAGATAACCAAGAACGATCACAATTTAACTTGCATGGGTTTATTTTATTTTATTTTTTCCAGTATTAGGATTCTAGACCTAAACAGATTTATCAATTTAGTTTCTAGAAGACAATTCCTATCTTCCATGTAGATGTGGTTATTTGGAAACAGATCACGAATGCACAGAGGAAGGAAGAGTTATATATCCATATTATCAAAGTCGTAATTCAATCTCTGCTGTATACATCTCCTTAGCAGAAAGACTTTAAATCTACATTATCCCTCACGGTAGCCACAAGATACATGTGGCTATCAACTTAATTTTAAATCAAAATAAATACAATTTTAAAAACACTCTAGGTGCTCAGGAGCTCATGACTAGCAAACTACTTCACAAATGCAGAGTATTTTCATCATCACAAAAAACTCTATTGGCCAACAGTGCCTTAAATGAAAGTTTTCATATTAAATTACTGAGAATTCTACAATGACTTTCTGCAATAATGAACAGTGACAGTTCACAAGAAATAAATTGACAGCCTAGAGATACATCATTTTTCATTGATTGATTGAAGGTTTATGTTAAAACTCACCAAAATGACTAGTTTTTCAATTAAAGACAACTCACCTCATTTAACAAATTTTTCTCACTGTGACATAAATCTTTCCCCCTCCTCCCATTCACCTTGTTACTGCAGCTGGAGTCCATGGCTTCCTGTGCTAGGGTAAATGCTCCACAAGTAAATCCCACCCTCTGCCCTGAAAGATGTCCTTAATGGACAGCTTTAACATCACCTACCACTGGCAGTCTGAGTTAATTAAGAGACCAATTGTTGCCCCTTTTATAAGTCAGAATGTTTTCTCCAAATTAATATACTACACTATAGTTTTAAAGTATTTTACCTGCTAAATATATGAAGTATACATTACTTGGGATACTCGTAGATGGTTAGTTTTATAAAATTAACTTTAGTGCAAACTTCAGTAGTTTCTTTCTGAAGATAAAAATCTCTGCAAAATTAAAATTAAAAGATAAATTAATCTAAAACTAAGACTTATATTTTACAGCCAGAAAATTGTTTTGAAGTATTTAGCAAGCTTTCAAACTCAGAATTCAAAGATAATTTATAGAAATTCCAAATCCAATAGAAGCACTTAATAATTTCAAAGAACGGAAGTTACTTACACAATTACAAAACTAAGTATTTTGCCAAGAGAAGCTTCATTTGAATATACAAAAACACCTTCACTGTGACTTCTAGAAAGTCTTGGTGCTCGTCAGCACCCTCTAGAGGACACGATTACAGTTCAGAATCAACCTGGTCTTAAAACACTAAAGAAATTTGTCATTTAAAACATAGGTTAAGAATTTTTTATAACTGGAATTGGTCATTTAATTAGCAAGCCTCTTTTAGTGTTCCAGCGTCTGCCGAGTGAGCCAGCTCTCCTTCCTCTCTAGACGGGCAGGCAGTGCCTACAGGTACACTGCATGCCACCACACTGAAGAATTCTGGATTCCCCAGACCACGGATGCACTTGACCAGACCTCATTCTGTCAGGACGCAGTCATCCACAGTCACCATTCACATGAATGAAACCCAGTGCCACCAAGAGACCACACACAGGTCACACCACAGCACAAAGTTCTGTGCCATAATAGCAGGGGAGTGTAGTAGCCAATTCTCCATATTCTAAGTATTCAGAAAATACACAGAAGTAGCAGCAATATGCATCTCATCCACTAAATAAAAATGGGATTTTCTTTCATTTCTTAAGTTATCATTTAGTTCACTGCAGCAGGAAAAAAAAATCTTTCTTTCTACTCTCAACTACTAATAGACTTAACTAATGTTTCATAAACTGAGTAGGCTGTAACAAAGGAAAAAAAAACTACAAGGCACTGCTAATAAATAAATTCCTCTTTTGTTTGGAGCCTCAACAAACCAAAGGAAGATGACTTACATCCTATTCTGGAGTGAAAATAAGTCTATGTGGAAGATGGTTTCCTAGCTTGGCCCTTACCTGGATGTGCCACATTCTCTTACCACCTGAGCTATTTCACTGCCCTCTGTTTTCTCCACTGGAGGGCACAGTTACCTAAAAAGAAAACTTGGTAAAGGCTACTTTGTTCTGTTCTATCATTCCAGAAAAAGTATGGGTGAAAAAGAAGGTTAAAGCTACTACTGAGAAAGATGTCTTAGTAATGTTTAGGAATTTCATTTATCCCTCTTCCTGAAAGCCATTATAAAAGATGGCAATTAACTGGCTAAACCAACTGTGTTCCAAACATCATTATCTATAAAGTATAAATAAAAGATGAGGTGGAAAGCAAAGTTAGATCAAATCTAATGGTAGGAACGACCATTTTAGGCAGAGAGGAAACCAAGAGACAATACAATAGAACCCCACTTTCGACAGCAGTACACTTGCCTGCATCTGTCCCAGGGAAACAACTCTTAGACAATGTGGGGCTGAGACACCTGTTCATGAAGATCTCAGTCACATGCTGGAGAAAGTAAGGGTTAGTTTTATTTATTTATTTATTTTTCATAATTATTTGAAAATTATCCCAACAGCGATCAGTCTGGTCTATATAACGAGTTCAGGGCCAGCTGGGGCTACAGGAAAACAGTGTCAAAAAAAAAAATTATCCCAACAGAGTTATTCAGCACTTCAGAGCTTTATAAATCTAATCAGTTCTAAAAGTATAGTGCAAAATATTTTCATGCACTTAAGGAAAAGATTAGTAGCGAAACAAACACTACACTTCTATAGAGTCAATTTTCAAAGAAGCAATACCCTTATTTGTTCTAATTCTTTTTATTTTTAATTATGTGTGTGAGTCTGTGTGTAGATATGTACACGCTGAGTACAGGTACCTATGGAAGCCAGAGGTGCTGGATGCCTCAGTAGCCGGTAGCTGGAGTTACAAGCAGTTGTAAGCCATGTGACATGGCTGCTGGGAACTGAGCCTGGGTCCCCGGAAGAATGGTATGGGCTCCTAATGGCTAAGCCATCTCTCCAGCCTCAACAATGTAATAGCCTTTCATGTTTTAAAAATTGCTTTAGGATAAAACATTTTAACCACAAAGTATTCTAAGCTTTTCTCTACACTAAACATAAAGTAATAGGATGACAGGCATGGTGGTACACATCTTTAATCCCAGTACTTGGGAGGCACAGGCAGGTATACTTCTTAGAGTTTCAGGCCAGACTGTTCTATACAGCAAGTTCCACACTAGACCAGCTGTAGCTAGAGGGAAACCCTGTCTTAAAACAAAAACAAACAACGACAACCAAAAATGTTTATTTCTTACTGGTTTTGGAATATAATTGGAAAGAAAAATGTTTTATGGACAATAACCCACCCACACACCATAGAGCCTCACTACTGATGCTCAGCTTGATCCCTTTTAGACTCAGTTGAGCTACCTTGAGCCATGGTTCCTGCATTACCAGGTACCTACTTAGTTATTTAAGGGCTGGGGAAATAGCTCAGTTGGTAAAGGGCTTATCTTGTGATCATGAGGTCCTGAGCTGGGTTCCCAGAAGAACCCACATTAAAATTTTTAAAAAGCAGGCATGGCTTGTGCTTATAATCTCAGCACTGGAAAGGTGGAGATCCCTGCAGTTTGCTGGCAGCCAGTCTAAGCTATTTGGCTAACTCAAGGTCACTGAGAAACACTGTCTCAAAAAAATCAAGGTCGACAGCTCCACACCCAAGGCTGGCTGGTGACCGTCACATACATGTGCACACATGTACATGCACATACAAGCACATGTAAACCTTCATACACAGATTCACTTAAAGTCAGTTTAAGTAGTCATTCTAAGAAACTTACTTTAAGTTTATTGAAAAATTAATATTCCATCAGGCATACCTGTAATCCCAGTACTCAGCAGACTGAGGCAGGAGGCTGGCCACAACATTGGCCCTAGATCCAATGTTCCTCAATGACTCTAAGCTCCAGCTGACACTGGCATCTGAGCTGACCACGTGTCTGACAGTGTCCCTTGTACTGCTAAACTCTCTTCAGTACCTGACTTTTCCTCCAAATCAACTACTTGCACTTGAATTCCTGTCTAAAAAACCTGCTTCTAGAAGTCTCCAAAACACAAGAAGAGAAAAGCAAATGTTTCCATCCACAGTAATATTAATAATTTGTTTAAAACAAAAACTCAGAGCCAGGTACAGTGGTGCACGTCATTAATCCCAGCACTCAGGAGGCAGAGGCAGGAAGATCACCAAGGTTGAGGCCAGCTTAGTCTACACATCGAGTTCCAGGCCTGCTGAGGCTACAGGGAGACCCTGTCTCAAAAAATTAAAACAAAACTCAAAAGAGAAATTCATAATCTTCAATAAAATAATGTATTGTGAAGAAGATATTACTAAAAAAAAAGTTTTGATGTCTTCAAAGTTAATCCTAATCTTACTTTTTTTAGAAAACTTTTTTTGAAATTTTCTAAACTATGTCTAAGTGTATATGTGCACATGAGTGCAATGTCTGAGGAGGTCAGAAGGTACCAGGTCTCCAGAGCTGAAGTTACAGCAGTTAAGAGCTGCCTAATGTGCTGGGAACCCAGCTTGGGTCCTCTTGAAGAGTGGTACACGGTCTCAACTACTGAGTGATCTCTTTAGCCCATATTTTTTTTAAATGAATTCACAGCTCATTTTTAAAAGAAAATTTCATTTCAAAGATGCTAATTTTTGTAGTACTGGCACTTGAACCAAGGACCTCACATACATTAGGCAAGCAGACTACCACTGGGCTAAATCTCCAGTCCAAGGATTCTTTTACTACGAACAAATGTCTCATGAATAGCATGATCCTAAAACTCTAATTTACCCAGTAGTGGAGATGCATACCTTCAACTCCAGCACTCAAGAGGCAGAGGTTGGTGAATTTCTGTGAGCATGAGGCCAGCCTGGTCTACATAGCAAGTTCCAGGTTAGCTAACGCTACATAATGAGACCCCCATCTCCAAAAAAATGTGCTAAGAATCTAACTTAAAGATGAGATCTCCAAATATGTTTATAGCCTGAGATAGGAACAGTAGGGTACTGAAAGAGAAATGACATGAATTATTTTATAATAATGCCGATAATATAATAATGGGAGTTCTGTCAAGTTACAAAAATTTTTCAATTATACCACAGTTGAAATGGCACTGCATTAACAATAACTTAACTATATTCTTAATTCATTTCCATACTTTTCATGTCTATTAATGTTGAAGCTTAAGGTACTTTTTTAATACTGTGATTAGACTAATTTAACTTTTCATTTAGAAATGGGCTTACATTAACAAAATCGTATGGGGGAAATCTATTTTAGTTATCTTCTAAAACTGACATATATTAGATAATCACATCAAAAAAGAGAATTAGGTGTTGATCATGACAAAGTTGCAACAGATCCTAAAATAAATCTTGAAGCATCTGAACTTCACGCAGTTTGATTGAATCATGGGGCAATTCTATTTCTAGGTATCTGACTGAAAATGGAAGTGAGAGAAAGTCCCAAAGCCTATAAGGATGCAGACCTGTACTTTCTACAGTGCTTCCAAAGCATAACACCTCTCAAGATGGCCAGGGTGAGGGTTTTTAGAGTAGTTTAATAAACTGAAACACAAAACAAAACAGCTGACTAAAAATTCCACAGTTAAGAAAGTGGGATATGGACTCAGAGTTTGTATTGTACATTGCATATCCTGTCCAAAAAGGAAATAATAAACTAACTTATCCAACTATAGTACAAAGGATTATTTGGGATTCACCTAGAATGTTCAAAACTAATGTTCTCCCTTTCTTCAAATATTATATGTTGAGGCTCCAAATTGTTCTGTAGACTATAAAGTATAGCATATCATTTAGGACAAAAGGATTTAGGCAGGGAACTTAAAAGAGTGGACTCACCTGGGTGCTTATCCATAGTAAGATTGTATTGATACCCACAGAGCATCCAATAGAAGAGAACATATAGCTTCCCCAAAGCCTGCATCCTTCTAGTTGTAGTTTGCCAGTGCCCAAAGTCCTAGTTCAAAGTTCTGAACTTGGCTGTCTCCCTCACAGTATTTTTGAAAAGAAAACATCCTATGACCTCCACTTCCTATCTGTCATCTGACTCCCCTTTCCAGCCCTATTCCTTAACCCAGACACCATCTCCTCCTGCTTGTCCCACCACTACTGATGTCCTAGGATGACACAGCACCACAAAAATTAAAAAAAAAAAAAAAACATTCTAAATGCTGCCTTCTTACTCATCACTTGGAGGGAAAAAAACAAAATCCAAAACAAAAAACACTAATTGGGTTATCCTCTTCAGTTTACATTCTACTGACTCTTTTTTTTTTCTAAATAGGGTCTTGTGTAGTCCAAGCTGGCCTCAAATCATTATGTGGCCAAGGATGACCCTGAACTTCTGATCCCCCTCTAGTTCCCACACTGACTCTTAAGAATCATTCTTAAGAGCTCGAGAGATAGTTCAGTTGGTAAAGTGCTTACCTTGCAACAATAAGTAACTGAATTCAATCACCAAAATCCACATTAAAAAGGCCACTCATGGCCCAGCATGATGGCACATGCCTTTAACCTCATCACTCAGGAGGCAGAGGCAGGCAGATCTCTGTGATTTTGAGGCCAGTGGACTACATACGGAGTTCTAGTCAGGGCTAAACAGTGAGATCCCATCTCAAAACAAAACAAGCAAACAAAACAACCAAGTGTGGTGGTGTGCCCCAGTGCTGGAGGAGAGACAGGGAACTTCCCAGGGCTCACTGGCCAGCCAGTCTACTTGGTGAAGCCTAGGCCACTGAGAGACACAGTTTCAAAAAATAAGTGGGACAGCACTTTAGAAATGACAGCAAGGTTGTCTTTTGGGCTCCATAAGCTCACATACACCTGCACCTGCACACACATGCACACAAAAGAATCATCACTAAGTCAGGTGTGATGACAGACATCTGTAATCCCAGCATTCATGAGGCTAAGGCAGAAGGATTACCATGAATTCAAAGTCAGCCTGAGCCACCTAGTAAGTTCCAAGGTAGCCTGGACTACACGGAGAGAAAGGGGATGGGAGGAGAACTATATATGCACATACACACACTCCCGCACATACACATTTTCACCTATTTTCTTCTTGGAGCTTTTGACACAGTAGGTCTGTTGAAGTCATAGAATCTACATTGAACAAGAACACTGATTCTTGTGACCCCTGTAACCTGAGATAAAGCCATGACATAAAGAGACATAAGTAGACATTTAAGCAACATTTAAGGAAATATTTCAACTTGTGAGCTCTTATATAGGTATTCTAAATTGCCTCAAAATCACCTTTATTTAGAAACTTTGGTAATAAATTGGAAAGAACATGGAGTCAGAAAACCAAGAGTGATTTTTTTTTTCCTATCTGCTAGCCATGTAACCCTTAAACCCAGCACTGTATCTCCCCCTGGTCCTGGTACATTATGCAGAAATAACAAACCAACCCTAACCCGCCTCACAGGGCTGCTGTGGAAATCATTCAAGAATACTGGAAAAGGACTGCAAATTAAGATGTCATCATGACAATAACAGCTCATGAAGTCAGCCTCTTCTAATTCAGAATGTGCGAATGCTACCGTCCAGCCTGCTGTTGGGTTGTTGTTTTGTCTCTTCACATTATCTGCAGGCATCATCACCTCCTTTCACATGACAGGCAATGACAGGTATTGGAACACACAGATAAGCAGTAGCTCCTTGTTCCACACCAAAATTCTAAGATTGAATGTGCAAGATTAGGGAGCTTGTTTACTGCATCAGTGCTGCTTATGTGACAGAACTCACAACATTTATAGTATGTCAAAAACTCATTCTTCAGATTGTTTTTTCTCTAATGACTGGCATTAACTGCTCACAGCTAAGCTAGCTTCCAGGAGCAGTTTTACCAGCCTTGCTCTAATGATAACCAGCACCAGCTGCTAAGGAGCATGAACACAGAGAGCTGACGTTTTCAACATTCTGAAGTCAGGTCGGTAACACCTAGAGCTCAATGTCCTGGTATCCTAACCTCCACTAGCTGCTGGGTCCTGAGCTGCAACACAGAGCAGACAGTTCAGCACCCTAGGCACTGGAGCTAGGAAGATAAGGAATGTGCTTTCTGCCTACTCATGCTTCCCATCTATTAGAACAAAAGAACCCCCAGGACAATGCTGCTAGATAGTGTCTTCTAGACATGACAGGGAAGCTGTGCCCATGAAATCCCCACAATATGACTCCCTAGCCAAGACCTGCATAATGACAGTCAATGTGGATGGGCAAATTTCACATGGCCCACCCCTAGATGAAGAGCTACAGGCAATCAATGGTTGCTGAGAATCAGTTTTCTGCAGGGACTAGCCTCTGATAAGGTATCCCATCCCAAGTAGTCAGCCCTAAACACATGGGTATACAAGCAACATTAAATGGATTCAGCAGATTCATGTAAGTAGACATATACAAATATATAATAAGCATATATGTGTATGTAACAATAATAAAGAAGAGGTCACAAAACTGAGGGAGTAGGGGAAACAAGGAAAGAGTTGGAAGGAGAGAGGGAGGGATGAAACAATGTAAATACAGTACTCATAAAAAATTCTTTAAAAAAATTAATATTAAAAAAAAAAGGAACACTTGGGGCTGGAGAGATGGCTCAGAGGACCTGGGTTTGATTCTGAGCACCTTCTTGGTGGCTAACAATCATCCTCCAGTTCCAGAGGATCCAATGCCTTCCTCTGATCGTGTTGTATTGCACGACACAGGTGCACTTACATACATGTAGGCAATACACTCATACACACGAAAAATAAAAACAAAATATATAAACATTTTTTTATTAAAGGAACCCTCAGTCAACTGACTGATGATGACAAGATGACTAAAGTTTTTCATAGATCAGTTGTAGGGAAGCCATCATGAAAGCAGGCAGTCAGAAGGTTATGATTATGAAGGCAAGACATCTAGAGAGCTTAGAAGTAACTAGATTCTGGGTATTCTGAAATTAAGTCATACAAGTCAGGAGAGGGCATCAGATTCCCGCTGGAACTGGAGTTACAGATGGCAGAGATGGTTGTTAACCTCCATATGGATTTTGAGATTCAAACCCAGGTCCTCTGCCAAGAGCCAGTGCTCTTAACCACTGAGCCATCTCTCCAGCCCCTGGATCACTTCTTTTAAGCACTTAAGTATGAAAAGGATTTTTCAATTATCAAAGATAAACGGACCTCAACAATATTTCACCTCAGTTATTAAACCATGATTCCCTTGTTCTAGTTCAAATTCCTTTTCTAAACCCTATATAACCCCTCCCTAATTTGCCAATTTCCCTTCAAATGGGGCTAAATCTTATTAACACAAGTGTTAAGTTTTGAAATAACAGTGTCACGTTACTTGACTTTTACCGTGTGTGTGTGTGTGGCGGGGGGAGTAATACCAGGCTTTGCTTGAAAGTTACATCTCACCTTCACAAGTATTCTCTATGGCATTTCTAACTAGTTCAATTACTGGGGGGAAAACCCAACCCCACATACAAGCTTTTCCAGACTGACAACAAAGGGCTTGAGTCTGTGACTGTGAAAGTACAGGGTGGATTTTAATTACATTGAGTTCTTTTTTTAAAAAATTTCTTTATTCTTATTTTATGTGTTATGGGTGTTTTGCCAGCTATGTGTGTTAAGAGCACCAAGTCATGCAATGCTTGTAGAGGCCAGAAGAGGGCGCTGGAGTTCCCCAGAACTGGAGTTGGAGATGGCTGGGATAGAAGTTAGCCGCTAGGTGGGTGCTGGGAATCGAATCCGAGGCTTCCAGCCCTAATTCCCCACATCCCCCGCCCAGGGAGTATGAAAGATAGCAAGTGGTTGTGAAGTTGCCCCACACCGGGGAAGAATCTCACAAGTTCACTTCAACTTTAGATTGTTTCCTTTAATGCTGTTATTGTCCCAAAAGACTAATTTTAGTCTTTCCTGGTAAACTGTTTAAATGTTCTTTTATGAACACAAGGAAAAACCTAGAGTACCATAACTGGTGTCCTGAGCTTGGTCAGCAGGCAACCATTAGCCATTGCAAAATTTTACGAAGCTTGAGAAATGAGCACTAAATTACAAAACATCAGAGAACCACACAAATGCCATTCTTTGGCTTTCTCAACTCCAATCTGACCTTTGTCCTCTACTTTTAAAAACTGCCAAAAGAACAAGGTTCTCATGTTTAGCTCACTTTTGGTCGGGCCACTTTTTTCCCAAAACCTTTTGCAAAAAGTATTGCTGATTAAGATGAAGAGTAACCGTTTCGCAGAAACAATGGTGCTCGCTACTAACAGGACTCCAGAATAGTTTAGCAAGGACTTCCCCGACCCCCGAAACAATGGCTTTGTAAACGACATTCGAGTAACTGGAACGGCAAGATTCCCAACATCAGGACTTCTGAAATGCGTTTCCTGCACGCTTCTCCCATCCTCGCCCGTAAATAAATCAAGAGAATGCTTTCCTCCTCAGCACAACGCCAGCTTTCAAGGTGGAAAGTGGAAAACTTTAAAAACACGCAAGGGGCGGAACAGACAAGCACCTGGCTCCAGCCACCAGCTGAGAACGGCTGAAAAAGCACAAGCCCCTTCCCAGGGAGGAAAGGAACGTTGGGGGCAGTCAGCGACGCGCTCAGGATCTGCAGAACTCCTCGAGAAGTGCAAGCGCGCGGGCAGCAGCGAGGCCGGGGAGCCCGGGCCACGCGGGCCGGGCAGGGCCGGGCCAGGGCGCGCCGAGACACTCACCTGCCCATTCTCCGAGGTGCGGGCCGACCGAGGCCTCGTTCCCCAAACCCCAGACCTGAAAGGCCCTGAAGAGCGAGTAGGACAGGCGCAGGGCCAGGTAGGCCACGGTGCTCGCGCCCACCCAATAGAGGAAGCCGCTCGCGGGGACGGCGAGCTCCATACTCGTAACTAGGCCTCACTACCTCAGTGAAGAAAAAAAAAAAAAGAAAAAGCGAATGAATGAAGCGAAGAGGCGGCGCTGGGCGTGACAGGGAGAGCGACCCCGGCCGACGCGGCTCGCAGAGTACTTGGGAACTAAGCCCCGCCCATGGAGTCATATCAGTGCCTCCATTGGTGATTTACCCTTCCTCTGAGCGTACTGTGCCGCCCATTGGTCAGCCTCTGCTCCGTAAGTCCCGCCCACTCGCCCCTCCTGAGCGTCCGGCGCAGCGTTTCCGACCCAAGACGGCGGATCTCTCGCCTGCCACTCAAGCTGAAGTCCCGCCCATGAGCGTCAGGTCTCACCCCACTAAAGCGTCCTGATCTCTCATTGGATCAGGCCGGCCCTCGCGACTGCGGAAGACTGCGTTCTGATTGGCCAATGAGGCCCAATCCAGTTTAGCTCACACTGAAAGAAGGAATGGAACCCGAAAGCATCTAGGGAAAGGGAAGTTTGTAGTAGGAAGTGGGCATGGAGTCGCGGTCTTGTTTACAGCTCTTTTAAACTCTTTCAGACTCTTGCTAGAGAGAGCGGCCCGCAAAGGCTTGCGGTTCCCATTTCCGAGCGTTCCCCAGAGAGGGGATTCCCTAAGATTCCAAATTCAGGACTAGAACCCTACTACATTAGTGGCATAGGCTATAGGAACAAAGTTTAGGGAGCAATTCGTTTGGGGAACAATTAGTTTTTAGCTGGATCTTGAAGAACTAGAGAGAATTTTCTTTCACTTTATTTCTGGTTTTGTAGGCAGATGCGGCGGGGGACAGGGGATGATGAGGAAAAATTAACCGAATGTGGAACTAATGAACCTCAGTATAACTTTGTTCTTTGTGGTAGATGAGTAGGTACTGACTGATGTATTTGTTAAGAACCTTATGTATTCCTAGTAATAAACGCATTAATAAGTTGATATATATGGAAGTAACAGTGAGGACTTTGGAAACTTTCACTTAAACTCAAATCATAAAGGCCGCTCTGAGTTTAGTTTCTGAGACAGGACAAGATAGAAAACTACAAAGATCACGCACCGTCTGTGATCTTAAGGAAACATCGCATTACAGTGTGTCCTGTTTGTTAAAATGGGATTGAACTGGCATCAGCAGTATGTCATATTACTGGGAATGTCACAACCTTTGCCCACACTTGCCCGAAATATTTGCTTTTGAAAAACACCATTTTTCTGTAATAGCTTAAAGAGCAAGAATACTTACGTGCTGGAGGTCCCAAGTCCACCAATATGGTCACTGCCAAAGAACGACATGAAAAATCCTACAAAATCCTGTCTGTATTTCTTCTCTGTGCCCCAGTTTCTCTGGAGCAGGTTAGCTCAAGTCTGAGGCTTGTAAGTAACAAAGGGTAAATTTCTTCCGCTTCCTGAGTATGGTTAGAGTCTTCTTCCTGTGCCAGGCCAGGTCAATCGTGAGTTAATCCCAGTAACAGCTCCATCAGCAGGGTTGAATATACTCTAAAAAGGCACTTGTGTCCTTCACTGTGGCTATCAGTCTATCGAGCGCAGAGGAAAGCCACTTAGTGATGGTCAAATGAGGAGTCCTTTATTAGCTGACTAGCAAATCGGCAGTTAGAGGAGGCTTGCACCCCAGAGAACTCTCAACCAAGAAGAGAAGTGGGGCAGGGTTTATAAAGCTTAAAACCACAATTACACAGTGTCATAGGTAAAACCACTAACCATAGTTAGACCAGACCAGGGGCAGGTCAGTTAACAAAGTGGTTTTCAATTATCAAAAGTTTCAGTTAGGAAAAGCCAAGTTCTCAGAATGCAGAAATGCAGCGCTCCATGGAGATGCAGGTATAGCTGGGAGGGAGGACAATCTGGACGTGCTGCGTCGGTACTTGTAAGTTTATCACTATTGTAGAAACGATGTACTTCCTGAAACTACCTGCATGAGATTTTTTTCCTGGCTGGCTGCAATGGGAATGACTAAGCAGAAACACAGGGAAAAGCAAAAGTCAACCACAGCAAAATGGAGTGAGTTTTGCCATTTCAAAACAATGTACTGAAAGAAACTGGAATTACACCCAGGAATCTCGTGCTGGGAGAAGAGAAAACCTAAAGCCTGGACCAGCCAGAGGAAAAAGTTTACTTCTGGAAGATTCACAACTTGTCAGCCACCTTATAAAAAGATGACTCATTGGTGAGCAGAAGCATTCCTTGATCAGAATTATTTAGGTATACATCATTCTGGCCCTCTACTTAAATTTTAACCTCACTTCAGAATGCAAAGGATGGCCCTGGGGGTTGAGGAGTATCACTGGATCTCCTTGTCCCTCCTCCCAATGTGGCCACATTGATTAAATCTCTTTTTTTCTGTTTTTCAGTATTATTTTGTGGAACCTGGCTTGTTGGGACGCAAACTGTGGCTCTAATGTATGCTGTATGTTTGTATGTGTGGGTGCACGCACACGTATAGAGTATAGAGGTTGACATGGGGTGTCTTCCTCTGTCATTCTCCATCATAATTTTTGAGACGCGCTCACCTTTTTAGCTAGGCTGACTGACTAGTGAGGTCTATGCATTCCCCTGTCTCTGCCTCCCATTTACTGGAATAACAGATGCAAGTCACTGCCCTGGCTTTTCCATGGTGCTAGGGATCCAAACACAGGTCGTCCTGCCCAGAGCAGCAAGCACTTTACCTAGTGAGCCATCTCCCCAGCTCCCAGAGGGAAGTTTTAAGGTACACAAAAGTATGCAATTTGGAAGATCATGGAAATACCTCAACAAAGTTCCAGCGCAAAGATGGCAAGATAAACAGCGGTGAAGTGCATTGCTTTTTATCTAATGGCTCTTGTCTAGGCTCATCTGCGTAGAGGTCCATGTGCCTTTTCAATATCCCCAATTGAGCTTAATAAATTTATTGTTTCTCTTTGTTATTGAGACAAGATCACATGTATCCCGGGCCTCAAACTATCTAGGTAGGCTTGAATTCCTAATATTCCTCCACCTACCTCCCAGGTTCTGAGATTACAGGTATTGGCTGCTGTGGGTGGTTCTTTTATGCAGTGCTGGGGACTGACTCTTTGTATGTGATAGGTAAGCAGTCCAGCAGTGGAGCTATACCCCCACTCAAGCTTAATGTATTTAAAATAGACTCTGGATTCCCTTCCTCTTACATACACACACACACACACCCCTCCCTCTTCTTAACAGGACCAATGTTTACCCTCTCTCTCAGGTAAAAATCTAAAGATAAGCATTTCTAGTATATCTCCATATCCAACCATATCCAATTCTTAGGTAAGTCTTGCTCACTGTCTTCCAAATAAACCTTGACAGTTCACCTCTTTCTCTGCTATAGCCAACCAACCAAGTCATGAGTATTTCTCTCCTGGAATATGGGTGACAGCTTCCTATTGGTCTCTCTGAAGTTGTCATGGCAAACAGACATTGTTGATGCAGAACTTTTTTAAAAACACACATAAGGACACTGTAGAAAGAATTTCGCATTGGAAGTCATTTGAGTGTATTATTTTAACTGAAGGTTGAGACAATCTCGTTTCAGTGTCCATTCTTCTCTACACAATCTAGGAACTCTCCGTGAAATTAGCAGGAACCATCTTTAATAAATTTGTGCACATTTGGAGTCTGAAAATGCTGATCTCTGGTTGAGCATATGCTTAGCACAAATCCCAATCAATCACCTTAGCCATCCCTGAAAATATTGCTTTGCCTATTTTTAAAGTAGCTTCCCCCAAAGAGAAGCAATGTGTCAGAAAAGCCCTTTGGAGTGCAGGTGGTTCTTTAATCCTGGGACTGAATGACAATCCTTCGTCTCTGAATAAATTTTCTGAACTACTAAAACCTTTACTGCATGTAAGACTCTACAAAAATGATCTATTCCCAAAGAGTCATATCCTGTGCTTCTAAGGTTTAACACACACAAAGGGTTAACCAAACATGTGAAGCTATTGTTCACTCTCCAAAAAGGAAGAACTACTATAAAATTCTGGGTTTTAGTGTTACATAAATCTGAGGTCATATCCTAATTCCACCTCTTCTGAGCGGCATCACCCTATATGGAATTACTAAGCATTCAAATTCTGTACTGGCAAAGTAGAGAGAGAACATTTAAGCACTTCCTAGTGGTTGGTAGACATTGCATTCAGCATGATGAGAACTAATCTAATCTCCACTTTACATATGAGAAACTGAGGCTTAAAGTATTTAAGTAACTTTCCTATGGGCAAATAAAAGGTAGCAGCAGAATTTGGATTTGAATGAAAAACATGTGGTTATGAAAATCACATCTCTGAACTAGCTCAGAGGCGACAGTATCAAAGAAAAGAGTAAAAGCACTCTGAAAACAGTCTTAAAAACACACTCAGACACAACCACATCAGATTTCAGAACCATTTATTTAAAATATTTAAAATTGAGACTAGTCTTTAATGTAGAAAAACGTAAATCAACGACATCACATTGTATCATATGAGCACACAAAGTTTTCCATTGAACTTGAAATTAATTTTCAATTTTTCTAAATTTTGATACAAATTTCTACAAATCTTTATGAGACTTTCACAACAAGACTAGGAATAGTTCAATATGATAAAAGAAAATCTTATAAGTAGAAAATTTCATAGATGTTAGGACATTTTAAGAATAGCATTTTGGTTAAACCTTTAAGACAAGAGCTGAATTTTTCATTTGGCTGTGTAATAAAACATGTTTTAATAGTTCTATCATCTTCTATAATATCATATCTTTAATTAAACACGGCTCACTATTAAGCTTACTTTTGTTTTTTTTTTTTTAACTGATGGGGTCTTATGTATACCAGGCTGATCCGGAATTTGCTATACTTGAACTTCTGATCTCCCTACTTCTATCTCCTGAGTGCTGGAATTACAGGTGTGCACCTCCAGGGGCAGTTTATGTGGTGCTGGAACTCAAACCCAGGGCTTCATGCTTACTAGGCAAGCACTCTATCAACTGTGCCAATCTCTGACTGCTCTTACAGAGGACCTGGGCTCAATTCCCAACACAGCTAAAAACCTCTGTAACTCCAGTTCCTGGCGAATCTGACACCCTCTTCTGACCTCCATGGGCATTTCGTGACACTGGTGCACTTACACACATCAGGTAATATACTCATACATGTAAAATAAAAATAATAAAATATTTTTTAAAAGAAATTAGTATGCTTCCAAAAGTTAGTATTTGTCTTCCTTAAATGATTTTTACCATAAGAAAAGAATATCGCATTGTCATTTCAAAAGTGTCTTCCTATACATTGTTGCATTCAAACATAATAACAGCCCCATTTTCCATCAAGGAAAATAGCTGTTTAGGTTGATGCTCCTTTGTGAGGCCCTCTATGGCACAATGGGTCTGGCTGTAGAAACAAGCAGGAGGTGCACACCTGTTCACATACCCTTGATCAAGAAACTGGCATCCTTTATCAGAGAAAGTCATCCTCTTCCACTAAGCCCACAGCTTCTGCAGGGAAGGAAAAATAAGACATCAGCCTGTATGGCCAGCCAGATCAGTTGAACTGACCTGTCAATCAACAGAGTTTCAGATGTCACAGCAAGCTCACTCTCCCGCCCAATAAGCCATTTTTCACTTAAAACTTCCAGGGGTCTTTCTGCTCTAACAGAACTGGGCTCACATTTTTTTGAAACTTCTTTCAAAAACAAAAACAAAAAACCTGAAACCAGCCATTTTGAACCAGGAGATTTTGATATATAGCTTTTGGGCCAGTGAGATGACTAAATGGATTAAGGGACTTCCCACCAAGCTTAAGGACCTGAGTTCAATCCCTAAGACCTACGTCGTGGAAAGAGACAACAGACTCCCACAGGTTGTCCCTTTGACTTCTGCAACCATGGTGTGGCACACTTGTGCTTGGGCACACACACACACACACACACACACACACACACACACACATAAATAAAAAGTAAGAAAATAAACACACAGATTTAATATTTCCCTTATTTTTTCATTCAAGGACTCACTGCATTATATAGAACAGAAAAGTATGCCATCTTATCTGCCTTTTTCCTGGTTGGCAACTGACTTATCTTGACATCAATCTGACTCAGTAACTGTATTACATCTGTGCATCTAGTCATCCCTCCAGCAACTTTACCCAGAGTACTTTCACCTTAAAAGAAAATCAGGGCCACAGTTGAACCAGTTCAAAGCTAAGTGACGGGGGAGCAAACCATGATGTTTTAACAATGTCATGCTGACAAACAGAACCCCCAAATTGTAGGACAGCTGCACAAGCAAACTTGAGTAAATATACAAAGAGATTTCAGAAGTCTTTCTTCACGTGAATGCTTGAGTACTTTAGCAATGGATTCAGAACTTGGTATCTTTGCCTTTTTATTGAGTCTAGCTAATTTAGTTTCTATTATTTCTTGATAAATATGACACATAAAAAGATCGTCATATATATTTATATATTGAAATATATAAATCAGTCATAACTAGATGGAAATATATGCTTATAATTGAAGCTCTTAGGAGGTTAAGATGGAAAGATGCAGCGTTAGAGGCTAGCTTGAGCTACTTAGTGGGACTCTTGTCTCAAAAAGAACAAAATGTTATAAAGGAAAACTGTAAACTTACCACCCATGTCAAGAACCATCTCTTTATATACCCTTATCAAAATGTAAATGAAAGTTACAGAACATAATACTGTTTAATTTGGCATATTTTTTAGCTATACTTCATAAGCATCATCTAGTGGATGCTGGGAGTTCAATTCAGATCACCCTTACAGGACAAAGACATTGACTCCACCCCACCTCCATTTGCAAGAGGTGATTGCCAAAGGCTCATAGCTGTGTCCCTCTGTGAGCATTATCCTTGACCAAAAGGAGCTTCTTTCTCTCCTCCCCAGGAGTAACTTACATTCAATGATTAGTTGATGCAGAAGTAGAAATGGCTGGACTGTTTACTTCAATTATGGCCATCTCTGAAAAGCCTTAACGGCTTCAGAGCTTCCTATGAGACGGTGTGAGGACTCCATTGTAAGTGGTATTGGTTCAGGTTCAGCTTCTTTAGTTTAACCCTTTTTCCCCTTACTAATCACAGATGCTGTTCTCCAGAGTACCCCATAATAAATCCCAGGCAAGCAAATCTTAATCTCAGACTCTGTTTCCTAGGAAACCTGTTGTAGGTTGTAATGTGTCCCTTCACCTGTAAAAGATGTTCACAGTTAGAAATAGGGACTTTGTAGACAGAAACAAGATATGATGAGGCCATACAGGATGAGGATGGGTTTTAATCCAATGATTGTGTCTTTATAAGGAAAGACAGATATGGAGTGACACAAAGACAGACAAAGGCCAAGTGGCGGCTGAGTGTAATGTTGCAGCCACAAGCCAAAGAACGCTAAGCACTGTTGACAACCACAAGAAACTAGGATGAAACAAAGAAATCTTCCCTAGAGCACTGCCAAAACCTTGATTTTGGATATTTGTAATAAGAACTGCAAGAGGATAAACTTCCATTTGTGTGTGTGTGTATAATTTTAAACTTATAAAAAGTAGACAGAGCTGAACATGGTGGCACATGTCTATAATTCTAGCACTGGAGAACCAAGGCAATAGGATATTTTGAGTGCATCCTAAACTCATATAAGCTCCCTACTCAAAAATACAAACTTCCACAATTATCTATTTATATCCAATCTTGTTTCACCTACATTATCCATGTCTACCTCTCATAAGTTATTCTGACGGAAATCCCAAAAAAGTATTTTATCTATAAATATTATAGCGCTCATTTTTAAAGAAACAAAACTTAGACACCATTATCTTAAAGAATAACAACAGGCCAGGAATGATAGCTCATTTCTGTAACCTCAGCACTCAGAAGGGTGAGGCAGGAGAATCAAGAGTTCAAGGGCAACCTGGGCTACATAGCAAAACCTTGGTACAGAACAAAACAAAACAAAATTTAACAATAGTTCTTTTATATTGCCCACTCAGAATTTCCCAATTTTCATTTTAGTAATATCTTGTAAGATTTATTTTATTTTTAAATATGTGTATATGTGTGTCCATACATGTATGTACAAGTGGAATTACAGGTAACTGTGAGCTGCCTGACACGAGTGCTGTGAAACTAAGTCAGGTCCTCTGCAAGAGAAGTACACATTCTTTACCACTGCACCATCTCTCCAGTCCCCTATTAACATCTTTTTAAAGATTTATTTATTTTTATGTGTGAGTATTTGCTTGAATGTTTGTAAGAGCACCATTGGCATGTAATGCCTGAGAGGCAAGAAGAGGGTGCTGGACCCTCTGGAACTAGAGTTACAGATGGTTGTGGTACAGCCAATGCTCTTTACCACTGAGCCATGACTCCCGTCCCCTATTAATATCTTTTTTTAAATTATGTTTATTTTATATGTACGAGTGTATTGCCTGCATGTATGTAAATGCACCTGTGCCATGCAATACTCTAGGAAGTCAGAAGGGGGCATCAAGTTCCCTTGTAACTGGAGTTAAGGATGGTTGTTAGCTACTATGTGGGTTCTGGTCCTCTGCAAGAACAGCCAGTGCTCTTAACCACTGAGCCATGTCTCTAGCCCCTTAATACTTAAAAAAAAAAAATCAGTCTGTTTGCAATTATTATATCACCAATATGCTTTAGTTTGAGGTTCCTTTAAAGCAAGTGTCCCTGGGGATGACACACTATATATGTGGAAGATTCATCAAATCGAGCACATTTTGATGAGCTGTGGCATTAATGAGGAGCATGGTAAAAATATGTTTACTTCAAGTCAGCTGCAAAAACTGGCAGCCAGTCAGACAAGCAAAAGACTACTGGAAGCCAGTTGCTAGAAGCAGGCATAAAATCATGAATTAGATTCACATAAATCACCAGAACAGATACATCTGAAGTCTATTTAAGCAATCACATCCCACTTTCTGGACATCAAAGAAAAAGAACATGTTAAGATCCTGTATAAGAGCTCCCTTCTTGGAGTGCAAAGTAAGTGGTCTTGATGTAGTGTTCACCACAATGGGAAAACTGCTCATGGCTCCAACACACACATACTAAGCAAAAGTCAAACAGAAGAACCAGCATGAGTGCAATGGAACTGGCGTTTGACAGCAGTCACTTGAAAATAAAACTTTAGAACCACAGTTTAGCCAGGGAGAAACTTTTGTTTTGTGTATGTGTGTGTTCACGTGAGGGGTCTGAGTCCATGTATATGCACATGCCTATGTGTGTTCATGTGCGGAGGCAAGAGGTCCACAGTGGGTGTCTTCTTGGTCCCTCTCCACCTTATATATCAAGGCAAGGTCTCTCACCTGAACTCACTGATAAAGCTGGTCTAGCCAGCTAGCTTGCTCCAGAGGTCTTCTGTCTATACTTCCCATACACTGGGATTAAAAACTGGCTCCCACACCCACTAAGCATTTATGTGAATACAGGGCATCAAACTCCAGCCCACACTTGTGCAACAAGTGCTTTAACCACTAAGATATCTCTCCAACCTCTAGAGTTTCCGTTTCAGCTTTTATCAAGACATAAGTGATTCTAGAATACAGTTCTCTATTTCCAACCTGCAAACTGTCTCAGAAATTGCTCAGGAATTACCTTATTTAGAACTACTTCTGCATTTTATTACATATGTATATAATGTGTATTTAACAAGACTGTGAATGAATATTCTTTGGGAAAATTCCTTAATATGGGTCTATTTGGGGTCTGATTTGCAGGAACAGCAAAAGCCCCAATGTTAATGTTTTCATTAAGCCCTTAAAAATAAGTTGCTCAGTCATTTCAAGAATGAGAATTTTAATCATTTAAATGAGAATTTTAAAGACTTGCTTTCCAAAGACTATATTTCTTATTCGTAGAAAAGGTGAGAAAAGCTGGCCTTAACATAAGAAAAGATGCTTTTTATAGAAATCTAATTCATTGCAAATTTATTTTTAAAAAAGAACAAAGATTGTGGACTGGATTGCAGTTTTGACTACAAGATTCCAAGTATATAGAAAGCATGGATTAAAATATCTGAAAGGGGCTGTGGAGCTGATTCAGTGGGTAAGAGCTCATGCTGCACAAGCATGGGGGCCTCCTGTCAGAACTCATGTAAAAACACATAGATGATACACAAACATATACACTCAAGAAAAATAAAGGTATTTGAAAGCTATTAACAAAACTTTTGTTTCAGAAATTTCTCTGATACATATATCCAATTATTTTAATGGTTCTTTTTTTCCCAGTTGGATATCTTTGGGCTGATCTAGGATGCGTCAGATGAGAAACGTCCTGTTTTGTTAATTCTACGACAAGAATTCCAGAACACCGATTCGACACTAACCAAAAGATTTCACAGGCTTTTTATTCCCTTAAGAAAGACCTTATCTTTAAAAAAAAGAAAGGTGGAGGAGCTAGAAAGATGGCTCAGTGGTTAAGAGCACAGGCTGTTCTCGAAGAGGATGGAGTTCAGTTCCCAGCACTCACCTGGCAGCTAAATAACCTTCTGAAACTCCAGTTCCAGTTTATACAACACTTTCTTCTGGCCTCCCATGCAGGTAAAACACTTATACACATAAATAAAAATAAATAAAATTTTAAAATGAAAAAAAAACTAAACATGGAGTTGGATATGGTAGCACAAACCTTTAACCCCAGCACTTGGGAAGCAGACACAGGCAGATCTCTGTGAGTTCAAGTGAGAACTGTCTCAAAAAAATACATTAATAAAACTTGGGCATGTTGGCACGTGACTTTAGTCCCAGCACACGGGAGGTAGATGCAGGTGGATCTCTGTGAGATAGCAGCCAGCCTGGTCTATATAGTGCTACTATATAGACTACTATATAGACAAGGGAGACCTTGTCTCAAAAAACAAAAATAAACATAATAAGCAAACAAACAGGTGGAACCTTGGTGCTGTCAGTCTCTGTCTAGTTACTAAGTAGTGGTATTTCTTGGTACCATCCATCTTCTCTGTCCAGGTACTATGTAGTGGTAATTTGATGTGCCTTTGGTTAACACTATCTTGACCATAAAAATAGTCATCTTTTCATATAGATGACATTTATTTATCTTAGTTTGTAAATTTTTCAAATCATGTACAAGATTCGAAGATTTAGGGGATTATCAAGAGAAAAGAAGCCATCTTTAGCTCACTTGCATAACATTTTGGTCACTATTTTAATTAGGTTGTCTTACCACAAGTTATGAAGTTCTTATATATTCTGGAAAGGAGCTCTTGGTCAGGTATTTTTGCCTATTTATGGCTTGCCTTTTCATGCTTCTTTAAAGAAAATTTATTTATTTTTATTCTATGAGTGTTTTGTCTGCATTTATGTATCTGACCATACAAGTTTTATATTTGCATTGGTGCTATTTCAGTGATTTTGGTTTCTTGTGAAAACACAAGTATTTTTAAAGAACTTTATACAATCTTCAATAAAAGTCATGCCAATTTGTATATCCAACAACATATGTACTTGTATTTGACCACTTCTCATGAGCCTTTACGCAGGATTCCAATGCGTCTGACACATCTACATGGGCATCGTCTAGCAAAGCATTACACATTTACACAAATGGTATTAAGCTATAGGTTCCTTTATTACTGCCTCTAAACACTACTTAAGAGGTCAAATACAGTCTCCTTTGCTTCTGTGAGATGCATGGTTCTACATCTGCATCACTGCATTCGATCTACACAATTCCCCAGTGGCATCTAAGCCTCCGGCCCCAAAATGTGAAGATTATCTTCATTTTTGTTCGTCTACACATTTAAGGTACTTGAGGTCATTCACCTAGAAATTATATGGATATCCATTGAGTTAAACTCTGCCAGGCTGCTCCAGAATGGCTTCCCCATTCTATGTTCTCACGACTCCCAATACTTTGCATCATTCATTGTTCTAATTTT
The DNA here is from genome assembly GCA_035773235.1 of Eospalax fontanierii. Classification (NCBI taxonomy): domain Eukaryota; kingdom Metazoa; phylum Chordata; class Mammalia; order Rodentia; family Spalacidae; genus Eospalax; species Eospalax fontanierii. The sequence continues at coordinate 21,557,696 of CM069526.1, forward strand.
TTAAGTCTACCAGGTTGAAAGAATACTGTGGTTTTAATTTGAATTTCTCTGATTATTAATGGGTTTGAGATCTTTTTAGCTTATTGATTTGTTCGTCTTAAACCTGCCTGTATGTAACCTTGGCAAATTCTTCTATGGGGGCTCTTGTTTATTTTCATGATCTAGGATTTTTTTTTTTTTGTCTCTTGCAAATAATATTTGTCGAATTTAGTGGTACAGATACATTTTCCCTGCTTCTATATTGTTATCTATTATAAAATACAAAGTGTTTCGCCTAGAAATTGTTCCTATTATCTCTTGTTGAAAATAAACTATCTAAAACCTTGGATACTCAAAACAAACTATTTTATTTTGCATGATTTTAGAGGGCAGACACTGGGAAGGGTTCCACTGGGTGGTTCTTCAGACTTACATAGCAACACGGGCAGCTGGGGCTGGAAGAGCCGCTTCCAAACAGCTTCTCCACTTGCACATCTGTTTCTGTGGTGCTTCTTGGTCTCTCCACTTAACAACTCATCCTTCAGAGCATCCTCACATGACCGTGGATTCTCCAAACAGTGATTTCAGGGGGACAGCACTGCATGACGTCATGGCTGGTTTTCGAGTTGTCAGTTAAAGGGGTTCACCTAGATTCAAGAAAGCAGGGAGACTCCATCTGTCTTTTCTTTCAGTGTGAGGAAGTTGAACCCAGGACATCAAGCGTGGTAAGTGCGTGCTGTACCAGGGAGGAAACCCAGCCTTTCTGTGATAAAATGTCAATGTCACACTGCTGAATGGCACCTGGGCTGGGAGACAGTGTGATGGCTATCTTCAGAAAACACAATCTACCACACTGTTATTTAAATTTTTTACTTTCATGAATGGTCAAAACCACAGCTGTCTCTTTGTATTGTTTCTTACTGATTTATGGAAACTATGTAACTCAAGTCTTTTACAAGAATAAAAATTTCTGAGTTTTTTTTTTTTTTTTTTTTTTAACTAAGCAGCTTCATTCTGCAGTGCAGGTGGACTTGGTACAATGTGCACTGGGCTGGCTTGCAGTGCAGGTGGACTTGGTACTATGTGCACCGGGCTGGCTTGGACTGCAATTTGCCCTCTACCTCTACCTCCTAAGTTGCTGGGATCACAGGTGTGAGCCATTACACCAAACCTGAGTTTTAATTTTGGAACACTTCTTAAGGTAGGTTAGAAGAGTTATATTCATGTTAATTTACTATTGGCTTCCTCTTAAAAAATCTCTTGTAATAAAAAAAAAAAACATAGTAGTATGCAGCCAGTGAGATGGCTCAGCAGGTAAAAGCACTTGCCATTCAAGTCTGATGACCTGAGTTCAATCCCCAGAACACAGTAAAGAAACCAATTATGGTGCTGTACGTCTGTAATCTGAACATTCCTAAAAATAGATGGAAGACAGAAATAGGAGAATCAGTCAGGCTGGAAGCTTGCAGATCGGTAAGCCTGGTATACACAGTGAGACAGAGACGAGGGTGACCCTGCCTTAACAAGCTGGGGAAAGAGCTGACTCTTGAAAACTGTCCTCTGTATGCACACCACAGCATATGTGTGCACATTTACATAAAAACAATAATAAAAATAAAATTTGTATGAAATATATAGACTTGATATGACCTATTTAGGATCTTACCTAGGAATAACACATTCCATAAATATTAAAACATTTTAAATTCCATTATAAGACGCCATTTTGTATCAGTGTGTGAGCACAAGCACACGCCACTGCACATATGTGCAGGTCAGAGGACAACGTGTGGGAATCAGTTCTTTCCTTCTACTGAGTGGATTCTAGGGACGCAGAGACTGAAATCCTCAGGCTTGGTGGCAAGTGTTCTTACCACTGAGCAATGTTGCCACCTGAATTCAAGAATTTTTCTTATCATCCTAAAGCAAATGGTTCTCACAAGGCACTTATTTCGTACAACAGATCTTCTTGTGTGTATGTGTGTGGTGTGTGGGCATGTGCATGCATGAGTATGTAGGGGTGTGTAGGTTCACTTGTCAATGTTTGCAGAGGCTTGAGGTCAATGATCACTTTCTGAAACCTTATTTTTGGGACAGGGTAGGCTCTTTCAATGAACAGTGTTCATCATTTCAGCTAGACTGGAGTTACAGCCATGCACCTGGATTTTTTCTTTACTTTTTAATTTTATTTTACGTGTTTTTGAGACAGGGTCTCCCTGTAGACCAGGCTAGCCTCCACCTCACAAAGATCTACCTCTGCTTCCCAGTACAGGGATTAAAGGTTTGTGCTATCAGATCCGGCTTGCTTGCACTTGGCTTCTATGTGGTCCCGGGGATTCAAACTCAGGCTTGGGCGGCAAGCACTTTACCCACTGAGCCAGCTCCTCGGGGCTTCAGGTTTCCTTGAAAAAGGGTAAACCATACATCTGTCTTCACTATGCAAAGACTGTTAATAGCAGAAAAGGAACCTTCAACCATCTATTCTGAATATTCTTTCTTTTTCCAGACCAAATTCTGGTAAGATTTAACAAAGTTACTCATTTTTTCCTAGGATAAAACATTTACAGCCTTTTAAGTATAAAAATATAGTATGACAAAAGTGCCTTATTAAAGTCGTGTTCTAATGATGACTGCATGAAAATATTTTTTAAAAGTCAAAGCATCTGATTAAAAAAAAAATTAAATTCTGTTGTTTTGTAACAATGCTGCACTCTGTAGCCCAGGTTGGCCTCACACTTCTGGCAATCTTCCTGCCTCAGTGTCTGGAGAACTGGGCTAACTACTGTGAGGCACCACACTCAATTCTCACTTAAATTGTGGAATCACATAAGTGTACTGAGGAAGAAAGGGGAATGAAGAGAAATGAGGCAGAAGGCAAAGCAAAATGATCTCTTACATGCTGAAGCTTTAAGATACAACATCTTTAGGCTGATTTTATATATATATATATATAAATATATATATATATATTTATATATATATATATATATATTTATATATATATATATATATATTCTCTCTTGCCAATGGAAACAAACTGGTATCTTTTAAACTACATCAAGCATTTTGAAATTAACTGTTAGTCTGCTCTATCCTGCCCATAAAAATTATATAATACTCTACCTTAAAAGAAAAAAAAGGCCAAGCAAATCAAAAATAATCAATTCTGTCCAGGAAATGCATGGAGGTAAAATTAACAAATAAAGCACATCAGAGAAAAGCAGGGAAAATTTAAATACCTTCAGGTATGTCCAACCTTCTGCCACTATGACAGGATGCTGTAACTGACAAATCTCACAGTCAAGAACTGCACGGCTGAGTGTAGAAAAATTGCAAAAAGAAAAAAAAATCACATAGTTTTAAGTAAGTCTACAGCTTTGTATTGGAGCACATTTAAAGATATTAGAGGCCATACACTGGACAAGTCTACATCCCTTTATCCATCCCTCAGAAACCTCACTATCCTCTGGGGAGAAGGGGTGGGTGATATACTCCATTTTTAGAGTGAATGATTCCTCCTTTTCGGTTTACTTATTTATCTATTCATTTTTTGAGGCAGGGTCTCACTATGTAGCCCTGGCTGGCCTGGAATTCACAATCTCAAACTTGTCAGAGATCCACCTGCCTCTGCTTCTTGAGTGCTGGGATTAAAAATGTGCTTCATCACACCAGGTCCCAAGCACTCCATTTATGAGTAGGGCCAGTTCATTGACTCAGAGGGTGAAGTACTCAGGAGACAGAGGCAGGTGGATCCCTAAATAAGGCCAGTTCTTCATCATAGTGAGTTCCAGGTCAGTTGGGACTACAGAGAGACCCTGTCTCAAAAAAACCAAGAGCATCGAAATCTAAAGCCAAATGAATTTAAACTTAAGAAAGCCACATTTAAGTGCACAAAGGGCAACAAACAATCCTTTTTCGACTAATATAAATGAAAAATAAAGATCAAACTCCAAATGGAAGATGTCTGATCTTATTATTGTTCTGCCACTTGAAAATATTCACAGATGGGCTTGGGGGATGCCTTGCTGGATAAAGTGTTGCCACACTACCAAAGAACCAAAGTTTGGGTCTCCAGAACCCATGTGGTGGCCCACTTGTTACTCTAGTCCTGGGGAGGCAGATAGGGGATTTTGGAGTAAGCTGGCTAGTCAAACCATCGAGCTCTGGATTCATATGACTCTCCCTCAATATATAAGGACAGCAATCAAGACAACTGAATCAACTGCTGATCTCCACATATACGTGCACCTATACATATTTGAACATGCATACATACACACCACACAAACACATGCAAAAAATGTTTACAGATGCAAAAATGCACTTATTCTCAGCAATTACATACAGGAAAACAAGTGATTACAAGAACCCAGGTAAAGGCCTCAAATAGTAATCCTACCCAATTCCTTGCCTAGTGTCTCTACTTTTTGGTTATAATAAGAAATGAAAACTAAGTTTTTGTCATCTTCCAAATTCTATTAGTGGGAAGTATGCTTTTTTTAAAAAAAAGATTTAATTTTATCTTTTAAACAATTATGCGTGTGTGTGTGTGTGTGTACACATGTACCCACAAAGGCAAGAAGTATCAGACCCCCTAGAGCTGGAGTTACGGTGATTATGAGCCACCTGATGTGGGTGCTGAGAACTCAACTCCAGTCCTCTAGAATAGCAACACATGCTCCTAAATGCTGAGCTGTCTCTCCAGCCCATTTGTTTGTTTTCAAAGGAACACTAGAACTTCTGTTGGTTTTTGTTTGTTTGTTTGTTTGTTTGAGAGTCTCCCTGTGGCCCCAGGTGGCCTGGAACTCACCATACAGACCAGACAGGTCTCAAACTCACACAGATCCACCTACCTGCCTCTGCCTCCTGAGTGCTGGGAATAAAGGCATGTACCACCACACCTGGCTAAACCTTTCAAAAGCTTTCATTTATAATATACTGGTCAAGAAAAATATTCTTGGGGGCCAGTGAGATGCCTCAGTGGGTAAAGGCACTTGCCACCAAGACTGACACTCTGAGTTTAATCCCTCAGACCCACAGGATGGAAAGAAAAAACTGACTTCTGCAAGTTATCCTCTGATCTCCATACATACACTGTGGCATACACACCCACATAATTAATAAAACACAAAAAGAAATCATCTTTTGGTGTTATGTCATACTGAAGGGTGTTTGGTGAAGTCATGTAAAGCCTAAGTTTCAAAATGGCAGTTTTTGGCACAGCTGTCACTTACGTACATACAACTTTAATACGTTCTCCAGAAAATATGTGGTTCTTACCATGCTTTCTGAAACAACTACCCACTGTTCTTGTATATTACAAATTCACTCCACAGCAGCTACAAAACCGGAGTAAAGAAAGCAGACAGAACAGTTACAGAGGCCACCTGGATTAGACACCAGAGGTCTTGGGCATAATAACTATTACACAGAGAAATGAGTCTACTTATATAAATATTCAGTCATGCTCTTGCTAATGCAAAGAGAAGTTTATCTCTAAACTTATCAAAGTACCTTCCCATTCCCAAAGCACCTTAAAACACTTTCTAATGCACTGTCTGCAAATCAACACCACGGTTGTGATGGTTTTGAACGACTCCAAAAATCTACAAACTCCAGACATTCCAAGTTCCTAAGACTACGCCTGCTCACCAGCACCTGTGGCATCTGGCCACAGCACAGCACACACAGCACAGTAAAAAAAAATGGACAGGACAGATCATTTAAAAGCAAACTTCTTAATCTTTTCTGAACTGGCAAGAGAGTTAGTAATATTCTAAGATAAGAGTCAGAGGACCCAAGGGAGAAAATTGCTGAGAACTGACTGGCAAACCAATATTAGTCTGTCAGTGTGAAGCTGAAATCACTTCCAACTGAATCCCACATACAATTCTATCCAGTTTTTTCTTTTCTCTATCACAACTACATTCTCAAGTGGTCATCTACTAAGTAAACACGAAGATGAAGGAAATCAGGAAAATCCCACTCATCACACATGTTAAAATGTTTTAAAATAGTTGACTGCTATTTAACGAAGTGACAGAGACACAGGTACTACCTGCTATAAAACACCAAACAGTACAACATATTTTTCACTTTCTTTGTAAATTTTATCTATCATGTGGCTATCCTAAAAAATTAGAGTTCCAAAACCTCTGTTGCACCTTATTTCAAATCCCTTCCTTGATCGTATCTGAGTGATAAAACTTCCTAATGGCACTGTCCTTGTGTGTGTGGAAAGGCTTTTAAATAAATATTACCTAATGTATGTTATCACAAGGTAGATAACACCCAGATTATAAATATAAGGGAGAACTGATGCAAGAGGGCAGATCTGCAGAAACAATGAGACCCAAATTTGTACCAGGAGGCAAACAGATACTGACATATAGGCAATCAGAGGTTATGTTAAGATTCTGATACATGCCATTGCACCTTAGAACAGTGCTCCATTTGGCATCAAGTGTTTAGAGGAACCAGAATCAAACAGGACTCTGTGAGTCAAATGTAGCACCCGATTTCCACAAATGAACCCAAGTAATTGCTCAGCACCAGAGAAGCCAAAAAAGCTTGCTCCCTAAAATTACAGGTACCTGGCTTTAGCTTTAAATTCAGCCTTGCACACATATCTTTCCGCAATTACAAAACACTCCTGTGGACGCTCGTACAGACTTAAGACCACACCCAAGGTGACAAAAGAGCATTTCACAAGCTGAAACTGCCTGACAGACAATTTTGGCAAACAAGAGGAAAGTTCAGTTCAAGCAAAACAAAGACAAATACATGTCCACACCCACGCTGATAACTGATGCAATTTCTTACACCCCGAACCAGACAAACCGCACCCACATAAACACATCTTGCAAAATCCAGCCCTTCCCCCACGTCCCACTACAATCGAGGAAAAAGCCCAACGACATCCGTAGAGTCCTGAGCAACCACAATTACACAGGCAGAACCAAGTTTTAGAAAAGAGGACGGTGCAGAGCACAAACCACAACACAAGCACACCCCAGACGCCCAGGCGCAGGTCACCCAGAGAGGGCCAGGCCCCCAGGACTGGCCTCCGGAGACCCCTCCAGCAGCCCACAGACCCCAGAGGCCCATGCAAGCACCACGGGGCTCAACACAGACCCTCAGGCCGCTTTTCCACTCCCAGGACAAGACCACCAGGCCCTCCGCCACCCATGGGGCTGCTAGTGGCCTTCTAACGAGTCGGGCAGCCCCCCAAGACCCTCAGAAAGTCAGACAACCACAGATCACTGGCTTGGTGGCGGCCATGACAGCAAAAAAAGCGGGCTTTTTTACGACAACTCCCACAATGCCTGCGGACTACAACTCCCAGAGTCCACCGGGCGGCCTCGTTGTTAACCCTGTCGTGGCGCCAGGGCTGGCTAGCCCTGTACCTTTCCTCTCCCTGAAGCCAAACTGTTGCACCTACTTTCAACCCTCAGAATCCGAAACTAACTTAGGAATTTTTGACAAACAAGTACAGTTGTGCTATCTCGCCTCCTTTCCTTATTAGAAAAACAGTCTCAGCTGCTCAGAACGTTATCCCTGGCAGAGTACTTTTTGTTAATCTCAGGAGAGCTCAGACTGTCAAATGTTCACCATTTAAAGGGTACATTTAAGCTCAATTAATTTTCTCCTTCCTCTTTTTAATTTTTCTCGCATTTTTCTAAATTTTTATATTCCAGAGAGTCTTTTAGTCGACACTATTAACTTAAAATGTTTTTTAAATTCTGGGAATCGACAAGAGAAAGACTATCCTATAACTTTCCTATAATGCGCTGCTCTCTATCTCTCTATTTTATAAGACAAATTTCTTCAAATACATTGACTTAAAAACCTGATGCAACCCAAGTAAATATTAATAAGAAAAAGTAATTATGGACAATATAGCCTTTTAATTTGAAACTAAATTTTTAGGAAGAAAACCCTATTGTGCTAATAACATACTTTGCTTTCTCCATGGAACGATAATCAGAAATAGTATATATTGTTGCTTTGGTTCTTTCTGATGTTAACATATCAACAAACAACAAATAAAATTCTAATAAGATTTTAAAATAAACTGAGACTTCATTCTTTCCCGAAACTGCATAAGTGCATATTTTACTCAGGAATGAATTCTTTTTAAATTTGCCTCATTTTAATTAAAAATAAGAGTTGTAAAATGCATTCTTTTCAAATATTCTGTCCATAATCTTACTAAAGATTAACAAATAATTTTTACAGATTACTGTATTATCAATATAATTTAAATGTGCACAAGGCACATACAGAAACTAACATGCCCGGACATGTAACTGATTGAAGGATAAAATAATGGTCTGAGATTTGATGCATGCACTAAAATAACAACTAGTATTCTTCCAAAGATTCTGTTGTTTTTCCTGTACCCCAAATATAATATAAAATGTACACAATGTCTGTTTTTTCCACAGAAATATTTTACCATTTGATACGTTGCTCAAATATATCATGAACTTCAGATCACAAAACTCAGAAATCTTCATATACACACAAAAAACCCAAAGCCTTGTTAAAAAGATGCATCTTCAATAAAGTTCTGAAATTCTATTTTAAGCAAGTCTCTAACTTAACATTACAGTTAGTTCTTTAGTAAAATTTTTATCTAGAAAACTATAATGAGAAATATCCTCACCTATTATTTGCTTTTTCACTTGTTACAATTTGTAGCTTCATAAAAAATTAAGACATATTACACATGAAAATGTAAGAAAATGTAGATGTGTGTGTATTCAAAATTCTAGTTCATCATACTATTTTAGCTTTTATCTTTTCGTAATTTTTGCTTAGCACTTCAGTTAGAATCTAGCTAGGCAAAGTTGCATCTTCCCTTTATTTTTAATAACTGTCAAAATACAAAAATCTGATACATATTTTCTACAATTTTCCTCTGAATGTTAAAATATATGATTCATAAGAAGGGCTCAAAAACAAGTAAGAAATGAAACTGATCTCATGTATTTATTTCATGCTTATAACTTCCTTTTCAGTGCTATGAGATTATATTTTCTATTAGGTTAGTCACATTTTTCTTTTATTTTAACCTATAAAATAAAAATTTTAAGTTATTATGTTAAAGAACTTTATGTAAGGATTACAATAGAAATAACTATTTTTTGCCATAATCTTTCTTTCAAAAATAATGTAGTTTAACATATCCTGTTTAAGGAATTAAGGTAAGTCTTAATCTATATATTTAATATAAACAAAAATATCTTTATAAGAAGACAATAATATTATGGTAATGAAATCTCCAACTTCATACCAAGAAATCTACTATTTTTCACTCAAAGTTCTTGAATTCTATTTTACTGCATGAATTTTTAACGTGTATTTTTTTAAAAAATCTAAACTCTATACTGCTTTTTTCAAAATGTCTATATGTAGCTGTATTAATATATTTGAAATTAGGATAAATCTTTTGTACTTTCGAGATTATATACATCTTAACAGAAGACAAACATTGCAACCTATTTCTTTTTTCAAATGTGGAACTGGTGCCCCTTCTCAACGTACAGATTTACACAGTAAGAAGAGACTATAGACGATTTCTATGACTAGTTCCCTGTTCTTTTAATTTAATGTAATACTTAAAATCATCTTAAAATGTTTGTTTAGATATTGCAATCGCATTTTTAGACTATCTGCTTTAAAACATCTGCTTTTTGTACATGTAATTTCTATTATTCATACACATAAACTACATTAATGAAAGTATTGCCAAAAATGAAATGAATTGCTAATATTATGCTAAAAAGTTAGTCTATCTTTTCGTACATTACTGATAGAACAAACTTACCAAAAACTGAGGAGAAGTCACACATAAAGTGCAGGTTTTGTTTGATTAAACAAATTGCTTATATTTATATATATCTGACCCTATAAAATAATTATCTCCTAGTATGTATTTAAGCTTTTCCTCTGTTACTACTCAAACCTTGACTCATTTTAATTTCCTGGTTGCTGTTAAAGCAAGGACCAGTCCTCCCCATTCACCCAAATAGTATTTTTTAACAGTGCATTAGTTTCTATTGCTGTTCAAGAATAGTTTAAATAAAAAAAATTCCTTGTTTCTGACTTTGTCTCAGAAACATAACTTTCACCTTAATTTTGTAAAGCATTAAATACTTTTAAAAGATCAGTCTTGTGAATCTTATCATGCCAGTCTATGAAACAATGAAAAACTTTTTTTAACCAACAAACTACTCTTTTAAAATGAAGAATTTCTAACTAATTAGTTTCATTTAACTTCATAATCTTCCTTTCTGTCATCTTCATGCTTTCTATCATCTAAGAGGAACACAGTTTAAGTACTTGCTACTTTCCTCTGTTTGAAGTGTTCCCTTGTTAACTGACAAATAAATAATAAAAAGCATTTCCTTACCTAAAGAAATTTTTCAACTTAAAAAAAAATATTTAAAAAAGGCAAAAAAAGAAAAGAAAAAGGAGAGAGCGAGAGAGAGCGAGAGAGCGAGAGAGAGCCCCACAGTTCTTTGGGAGGCAAAACTTTTGATAGTTTCCTCTAGAAATGAAAAAATAAAAAAGACTTAGGTAAATGATTACAGTCACTTCTACTCTGTGAAAAATCATTTGGGACAATGGGTATCTAAATTTCTGAATCTTAGAATTAGGCAGCAAATTTTACATATCATTTAATTAAATTAATGCTGCAAACTTTTAAAAATCCTGTTTTAAATTGTGTCACAGACTTATCATAAGTTAGCAGCTTCTTGTAGCCTTAATTATTTGGTATTTTTATTCTTCCATTGAAATACTGGGGGCCTATTTATGATTCCGTAGCATTAAAATCCTTGTTAGTCATTAACTGCTTTCCCCTGTCTTAGCAAGTTTTCTAATACATAATAATGTCAGTTTAATACATATTCCTAAAGTCCAAACTTCAAATAATCTTGAAATTAAAAAATTGAAATCCTAAGATTTCTGACTTTAAAAATGTCTTTCTCTAGCTCTACATCAATTTCCTCAAAAATAGATTTTTGCACACTACATATGATTATATATTAAATACTCTTAGAATATGATTTAGTCTGAATTTAAAAAAAAAACAAGTACCCTGCTTTTCCTTTCTATCAGCCCATAATTATCTTTCTAATTCAGGTCTGTGTTCATTAATGCACTGTCTTCTCTACAAGGAAAATTTTTCTGTTTGGAAACTTTCAAATTCTTTACACATTCCCTTATTTTCTGGTAAGTACCTTCTATTTCAAACTCCAGAGGGGGGAAATGAATATCATACAGTTTCTTTCCCCCAAAGTACCCTTTTCAAACCTATTTCTGTACTTCTTCCATCCTTATGATGGCCCTGTTTAGCATTTTTTTTCTTACTTTTTAGTAGTCGACGTTTTGCCTAATATTTTTGTCTATAGTACATGAGGACATAGTTTGGAGGCTTGGATGCATAATAGTGATTCGGCCAAGATCATCTCTCCATACTCTTAAACATGATTAATTTTCAGTCCCAGCTGGGGACTAGTGAGCCATCATTTGCCAGCCCCTAGCAATTTCTTGTTAACCTTGTCCACTGAGAGCATCCCATTTAAGGTGGATAAATAAATTGGAGAACACATGTGCGAAAGAACCACAAGGAAAAAAAAATGCAAACTACAGATTCTACCCGTCCTAACACCGAAGGCACCTTGCTCAGACCTGACCTGGATGTTCCAAGAACAACCTAGAACATGTGAAATCCGTGTGTGTAGACATGAAAAACTTCTGTTCCTATATGTCACTCCTGGCAACGTTTGACTGTCTCAGCTAACTTTCCCAAAGGATGTGATCTCTATGAAATAATTTTGCAAGTGCACAGCCGAAGTCTCAAAGGTAGACGGATTGGCCACTCTCACACACAATCCATTTTTATGGTCAGAGCAGTATGTCCCACCAAGTCTCTCCATCACAAACCACATGCTTCGGTCCTGCCGCCCCTGTTGCCTGGTCACATGCAGAAGAGGCCAAAGGCTAACACAAAAGCAGACTGCCTCACTTTCTTCATTTATAGCTTGTTTCCATCTCTGAGTGCAACAAGCAGACCCTACAGTAAGAGCAGCCAGGAAAAGCAGAATCCAGAGACAGGGAGGAGAAAGATCAGGTTGGAATGGCATTTATTTTTCAGTTCTTTCCATTTCACCTGCCATTTTTCCAGCAATGGGGGTGTGCTATGCCCCTACACAGGCTGAGGGGGACCATGCGGAGAGGTTTCAGTATTCCTAAACTTGACAACAACGCCAACCACGAGACAGTAAGTAATGGGGGCAATGACTTTTATTTTAATTTTTAATTTTTAATAGAAATGCCAAATTTAAAGTTTCTTTTAAAACTATTTGTAGACATGGTAGGTAAATGTTTTGGGTTTCTTTTGTTTTTTTGTTTTTTGTTTTTTTTTTACAAAGTAATGCACAATAAATGCTGAGCCACAAAACTTTTTCTCTGTTCTCTGCTTCACCCTCAGTGATACTGGCTTTTTTTTTTTTTTTTTTTTTTAATGTAAACAGACAACTGGGCAGACTTGCACACTGGTCCTCATTCAGGAACCCAATGCCATTGTCACTGGGGAGTAAGCACAGTAGGCAGTCTTTCAATCCTTCAGAAAGATGCCCCCCACCCCAACCTTGGCCAGTGAGGAGTGCAAAGGACTGCCCCCCACCAGCCCGGCAAAGCATTTCCCAATTTTCTGAAAGACATTCTTGCACCGTCCCCTGCTCAGGACCCCAAGCCAAATCAATCCGACTCATGAGTACCTGCTGAGACACTCGACAATTTGAAAGAAAATACCAAGCATAAACTTAGTTAAAAGTGATTATTTAAAACGCCACGGAGTTATCCATCTTAAACAGCAACAGATTAGCATAAACTACTTACCAGGTCCAACACTAGCTGCAAGAGGATTCTGGGTTGGCTTGACCAGTCAGCGCTGTCAAATTCTCTCCCCAACTTCCTTTCCATTTAAGAAACTAAGTTCCTAGAAATGATGAGAGTTTCCCTCATCAACTTTTAAATATAAGCCACAAATCCAATCTAAGATCGTGTAGCCTAAAATTAGATAACTCATGGTCCCCCTTCTATCACTCTTTTAATTAATTTGGCAAAGTTGCCTGCCTTCTCTACTCTGCTTTACTACCGGGACATCACTGACAAAGAAGGTCTCTTTACCTTCCCTTCATTCTTACTTAAAATTTCTGTTAGCACACCATCAACTTCCCTGGCTTCACTGTTCTGCAATCCTGGCCAATTTCACCACGCTCTATCCTCCTAGAAATGTAAAATGTAAAACGCGGGGGTTGCGCCGGACAAGCTCCAAAGTCCTTTTTAGCTCTCACATTCTATATGTGGCCATGCTGATCCAGAGAAACTGGAGTATTTCCACATAAGCACCCACATTTGGACCTCATTTCTATATGTGTTCCTGCTGTCTCTTTGTTCTGCCTTCCCTCCCCCTCCCAAACAGTGATGATTTAGCAAAAGCCTTCACTGAAAATTTACATTCTGACTAATGCCACTAAGCCCAGATCTACGGTAACTCCACCAGGGAGCTCATATGTGCTCAGAACATGGGCCAGTTTTGCTAAGTGTGCCTCACTGGCTAGGGTTAGCCATCTAGATATAACCCCTCCCCATGTGTGGAGCTATTTACGCATTGATTTTTCTCTTACACATTATTTAAATCTCACAACTTCAAAAAACAACCTGGAAAATGCATTCACTTAAGCACTTCATGGACACTGTGTTCCTGAGAAATTTTTGCTGAATTATAATTTAACACACATTTTTTTTTTATGCACCGAGCAACTTCTTTGCTCTCCCCCTTCAATCAAATTCATTTCTTTCTTAAAAAACAAAACAAACCCATTCTGTTTCACTGATGATCACTTCACTCCATTCTTTCCATCGAGTCAAAAATATTTGAAAACAAAAACAAAAACAAAAGCCGCCAGCCAGTGTTACTGAATGCCAGGGGTCATTCAGTTTGCACACAAAGTAACCAAAGGCAGTAGTTGGTGATAAAACAGGAAATGGAAGCCCAAGGTAACACACCTCTTCTTTTTCAAAACAACACCATTTATTACTGTGGTGGTAATTTCAGAGATGCGCTTAAGTTTGAAACTTTAAAATATCTCATATGCTGCGTTTCTGGGTTCAGGACTTTGCCTCTTACTAAAAGGCAAATTTTGAGGATTCAAAGTGAATTCTCTTGATTTTCCTTCTAGCATCCAGCATGGGTTTGCTACCAGAGGATGAACAGTTCTGGAAGAACAGGCTTAGCTCTATTAAAACCATCTCGATGCTGGGTATAGGTTTAAAGTTCTTTCAAATGGTGACTTTGATTCAGTGACATCCATCTCTCACCAGTGACCTGCCGCTTCAAGGCCAGCTCATTTTATCTTTATTAACTGAAAAACAAATAGATGTTCAAAAAATATATATCTATTTCTACATATAAACAAAAATGGGGCCTGTAAGGATCCCCAGCCATCTCAAGTTTATGCAGATAACCCATTTTAATTCTCCCCACTCCCCCAAGGCCTTGTGCATGCTAAACACTTACTCTAGCACTGAGCTACATCTCCAATTCTAATATTTTTACTATAGTGGATCTGGGGATGTGTCTTTGTACAGTAAGTAATTAAAGCATATAACATCAACACCATTGAATGTAGACTCTATAGCCCAAATATAACACAAAAATAACCCCTTCACTATTGGAGGCATTTTTCTTTCTATGTCCTCGTGGCAATAACACACACACACACACACACACACACACACACACACCACATTTTGTGATAATCAAATACTATACTAGCACATCAAAAAAACTATATGACTTAGAACATAGCTATTGTAGTAATAACTACTCGAAAGACAGGAAGCACTTAGAAACAACATACTAATCTGGTAATTTCAATGATGATACAAAACCAATCATCAAGGACTTGATCTTTTTGTAGGCAATGTGATCATCTTCTGACGTTCACCTCTGTTGCTCCATAATACTGGCTACTCTAAACTGTTTTATTTCCTGTTTTCTTCTTCTTTTCTTTCCTTTCCTCCCTCCCTCCCTCCATCCCTCCCTCCTTCCTTCCATTTTTCCTTTTCTTCCTTCCTTACCTCTCTCTTTCTCTCTCTTTTTCAGGTCAGGGCCTTACTCTGTAGCTCGGGGCTAGCCTCCCAAGTGCTGGGATTACAAACTTATTCCACTGCACCTGGATTTCCTCTAAAGTTCTCACCTGTGAATCTAAGGTCTTCAAACACTTTGTGATCAGAACCCTAATCCTTTCAGCAGTAAAGAACAATTATTCTTAATTTTCTATTTTTGTTTGTTTCCTTTTCTTTTATTCTTTCTTTGGGGTGGACTATTGTGCTTTTCTGACAGATTAAATTCTCGATTTTTTTCCTCCAGAATATAAAAAGGCAATTAAAAAATGAAACAGTGGTGTCTTTACACAGGATTCCCATTTCTTACATCAGATATATGTTACTAGTATCCAAAGAACCAGAGCCCTACTCCTGAGTCCAGGGGAACTTTTTGCTCAAGCCTCCTCTTTCATATGCATATAACGTATCATCATAATAAGATTTTATAATATTTTAATATTAAAAAAGCAGGTCCCAAGATTTTTACTTTTTTTACTGCTTATTACAAAACTCTTCAAAGTAGGAATATTATAACAAGCATCCAAGCATACATCAGCTCTAGTTAATAATTATGAATATTTTCTCATATTTGCCTCCTTATCTTTTTTCTTCGCAAAACTACTCCCAATTACAGACATCATGCCATCTTTCTCCCATACATTTCATTTTGCATATTTTCCTATATAACCACACGCTCCTCATCACACCTGTATGAGTAACAAGAAGTCTGTAATACCCAAGCCACAGACCGATTCTTCCACTTGGGATCTGACGATTGTGCTAATGTCTGTAGTCTATTCTGTTGTCAGTGACAGTGCCCATCTGGTCTTAGGCAGAAATCACCTCATTCTGCTAGGAATCAGTACGCTCAAGGAGCCACTCTGCGCCAACTCCCTGCCACCCCACTGCTCCACCACACCAGATCATGCAGTCTGGCCCTTAAACCAGTGGCCTTTAAAAATAGATGAGAAATTGATAAAGGAAGAGGTATCGTCTCAAACTGGTATTTCCCCTCAGGAATCAGTGTTCACGGGGGACCATAGGCTGTAGATATACTAACCTATTTTAAAATGAGGTTATTTGCCTACTGTGCCATTTCAGGGCTGTGTAACCAAGTTACACAATAGATAAAGGTAGTAATGCTCTACAGGGTCAAATTCATTGCACCTCAGATGTTTAACAAAAATTCACAGTACCTTTAATTATTTAACTAATCCATTGAAAGCGGTATATCATAGTGATGATATAGCTGAATTATTTCAAATTTGTGTAGGATTAGAGATTGATCTGCCATAAATTTTAAGTTGTGTTCAGTGTAGACAGTATAATAAAATATTTCTCTTGTACTTTTGTAGGAAAGAGAGGACTACACAAGCAATGTAATACCATCCTTTCTCCTCAGTTCCATCTGTTGTTTCTGTCCTTTTACATTTTGTCTCCCTTAACGAAATGCTAAGGTCTCCTATATATGAGTTTTTCCAAAACAAATGCAAATAAGGGGAGACAGCGCATGGCTTTTCCGCCTCCCCACTGGTCTCTGTTTTGAAGACAATTCTTCTGTGCCATTTACAGTGGGAATGTTGCTTTAACCACTAAACAGCATTCTTTCTCACCCTTTACCTGGCCATTCCCTTCTTCAAGAATCCACAAGGCCACCTTAAAAGTGGTGCTAAGTGGTTGCTTTTAAAGGATGATTTATGTAGGATTGACTAGTTAAGGGAACAAATATTATTATTTTTCCACTGGCTTAACCTGTATGGGAATATATCACAAGCTCCCTCTTTATTCTATTATTATCAAAACATATCTTATTATGCTTTTGTTTTTCTACATTTTAAGCAAGGGATCTTTAATAACAGTATGAAGTTAAGAATATTGGCTGATGGCATCAGAATTAAGAGGGGATATTCATCAGCTCTCAGACATATGTCTCTTTGTTCCAAACCTTGTTCCAAAAGACATGCCTAGATTTACATATGCAAAAACAAATGCATAGAAATGCTTACATTTCACCATATAATTTGTCTACAAAAAAGAATATATAGCGTTAAAGGAACTGCTCTCAAAATGGGGCAGAATGCCCAAGGATGGGCAGCTAGAATTTGAAAACTGTCCTCAATAATTTCCTCTAGTCACAAAGAACATTCCAGAAAAAATTCAGTAACTAAATTAGTTGTTGGTCACTTCCTCTCTACTTTCCCGAATAAGTAAGGGTAAGAAGGTTTGTGAAGGTTCTTGGGTGATCTAAAAACTAGGGACTCTGCCCTGTTTGTGACAGTGACTGAAACACTGCCTGATGTAGGAATAGACAGACAGCCAGACAGACAGGCTGTGTGCACTTCCCATATAGCTCATCAAATCTTCTGATGGGATCCTGCCATCGCTCAATGGGAGCCACAGGAAACAGCCCTCCAAATCCATACATGCATAAACACACACACACAAGCACACACATCCACACACTCACACACACATAAACAGACACACCAGAAAACTCTCAGTGCCTCACAATGACTTTTAAAAGTGCATTTACAGCTGAAGTTTGCAGTCTGAACGGCTCTGTATTGTACCGCCCTCCACTGGCGTGCTACCACCCAAGAAGCAGAATGCCAGTCGCCAGTCGCATCAATTACTCATCTTACTCATCTAGTAAATATTCATGGATGGTCTCTATGTGCCTGGTACTACACACATGGGTCTTAAAATTGAGGGATCCTCGGAAAGCCCCAAGTCATGTCCTCTGTCCAGGAGGACGAGATAGGTTAAATGACTTCAGGCCACATGGATGTGGGGATTGTTTGTCTTTTTAAATATACCACAGAGTCCTCAAAGGAAGGAACTGACAAAATGTGAGCCAGCATCTTGGGAGAATAACTGCTCAAGTGAAAAGAGGAAGAATTGTAATTTTGTATTTTTTTAACACTGGGTCTCACATAGTCCAGGCTGGCCTCAAGCTCCCTATATAGCTAAGGGTGACCTTGAACTCCTGATCCTTTTGCCTCTAACTCCAAAGTGCTGAGATTCTAGATATTCATTACCATGCCTGGTTTATGTGATGCTGAGAACTGAACCTACGGCTTTATGTATGCTAAGCAAGCATGCTACCAAGTGACTTTCTCACATGTGGGTGGGCAATAACGAACTTCCATCTAATGCCCTCTGCAATCCAGGTGTGTTACATGGAGAGGCACGGGAAGGGAAAGCCGGATATGGAAGCTGCCCAGGACATAATCCAAACCAAAATCCAGGAGAAGAGAAACTAGACCCTTACCTCTCAACAAAGTCCTTCTACTGGAATCTGTGGCTCACTACAATACACACCTACAAGGATACCTTTTTACCAGAGTAGCTGAGGGCTTCACAGAGAACAGGTCAGGGAGAGAAATGAAAGGAAAATAAGAGGAAGGAGTTTGGGAATCCTACCCTGTTATTCTTCATTTATTTAGTCTCTTGATATGGAACCTTACTGCCTCCCAGTGTTAACTCTGACAGTCTCCTTTTTCTGTTTGGGTTCAAAGGAGCCCTCTGGAGCACGTCAGAATTAACCATGTTCTGAACAAATTAGAAGATATCTCTAGAAATGTTGGTAGATCCTTCACTAGCTTGGAGCTGTCTTGTTAAATACTTAAGACACCGAAGATTCCTTAGTTTTTACCCAATTTGTATTTGCCTAGAAAACCTTGCATTCTTTTTTTCTTCTGGACAAACCATCTGCCATCAGTTTCCTGACAGGACCAAACTTTAACCTTCTTGTGAGTCTCCATCATATATCTAAGCAACAAACAGCCAACTCTAACTTTTGAAAAACAAAATAATATTATTTAGAGAAGTAAAAAGGCAGGAAGTTCATAAGTTCAAAGTCATCCTCAGCTACTGAAAGGTTGGAGAGCAGCCTGAACTATATGAATTTTCTTATAAAAAGAAAAGATTCTATCTTAAAGTCAATACTTCAAGAGATGACATATTAATGAAGGCATCACAACCTTGGTCACCTTGATCCTTCATCGTTTTTACCCTTTGATGGCAAGCCACCTCGATAGATTCTTGAAAGATGATGAACTTCATAGAGACACAGAAATTGAGGTGGCTGAATATCCAACCTTCCCCACGTATATGGCAACGTTCCTCACTATTGGATATTAATATGAAAGTGGTTCTGATACCTGTAGCCACTTTGTTTTGTCATGTTCTGAAGTACCTCACAGGACAAGGTCCTCTGAGGAATCATGAGCATGAGAAACAAACAGAAATGTAAGCTGTCACTCTGAGCACAGGGAAAATGAAAGGACAGCCTACAAGTCCCCTGCTTTGAGTGAGCTCTGCACCTTACTGACTCAGCAGTGATTGATGCCTTTCCTAACGGTCATCATCAACCCCAAATTCAGGCTGTCCAAGCTACATCAAGTCTCAGTCATCCCCTGGTCCACTGTCCACATTTTGTAAAATAGGACACTGTGGTCCAGAGAAAGGAAGTGATTTCCCCATGGTCAAACAACAAAGCTGAAGATCCTGGAACTTTTACCTTCCTCTCTCACTTGTTTCCTTATGGACTAGAATTTTACCTTCCCAAAGTATTTACCCACGTGTCACCTCAGTTAATAGCGGAACCAGCCACGTGTGTGAGGGTGGGTAGATAGTGTTAGCCTCACTTTCTAGATAAAGAAGTTGGTATAGAAATTTACACCAAGAGTCAGTGCCAGACCCAGAATCAAAATCAGGTCTCGACATGGAATTGAGTGTTCTCCCAGCTGGTTTGACTACCAATAACAGTATCTGAGGAAAGGATTCAGCCAGGCAGGACTGACCAGGTCTATGCATGAGCTCAGTGTCTCTGTCTGCACTGTAATTTTTTTAAAAATGATTTTTCTTTAGTATCTCAATAAACAAGACAAAACAAAAATATTTGAAATTGGAGATCAAACCAAATACAAATGTTTATTTTGAAAAGCTTGAGTTTCATGCTGCATCCTCCCTACTCGACAGTTAAGAGTGGGGAACATACTGGTTTATAAATTTCCCTGCAGACCGAGCCGGTTATTTTGCTGTATTCAAGTTTAAGGGTTAGAGCCACTCAGGACACATACACTTAAATGTTAGAAGCAGAGAAACACCAACAAGTAACAAAACAAACAAAAGACAAACAAACAAATATACTAGTAGCGCCTGGAAGGTACTTTCCGTGGTAACAAAGTATTTCTGTTGTCATAAAAAGAATGCCACAGTGGCCCCACCTTGAATGCCAAGGACACCATCAGAATCATATGACACTTTTCATCTGTGAAATTGTGACAGTCTAAAAAATATTATATTTTTGTCTAGTGGTTGAATTTGTTTAATGCAAAGGGATATGACTACTGAAGGTAGATTTTTGTCTAAATTTTTTGGAGACTAGATCATTCTACATTGTGTAGACAGATACTTTTGGGAACGTTCTACCTTAGGTAAGTAAATTTACACATCCACCAGCAAGAAAATAATTCCTTGGAATGAGATTATGTTTGGTCAATTAACAATTGACCAATTAACAATTTCTGTTCATTATAAACATAGACCCAGAAACTGGGTGAAGTCAGGTTTCAAGAACAATATTACAGGTTATTAGTGAATGTGAGAAACATTCTGAGATGTTCATGTTAGACATCTCAAAATGCTTTTGATTAAGCAGTCAAACGATGCCACAAAGTAAAC
This sequence comes from Eospalax fontanierii, assembly GCA_035773235.1. Classification (NCBI taxonomy): domain Eukaryota; kingdom Metazoa; phylum Chordata; class Mammalia; order Rodentia; family Spalacidae; genus Eospalax; species Eospalax fontanierii. Next base: position 21,578,549 of record CM069526.1, read on the forward strand.
CTTGCTTGTTGAAAATTACTTAGATGGATTTCTGGACTTTGAAAAATACTGGTTTTTTTTTAATGTTATGGATTTTTCTGTGTCTGTCTGTCTGTCAAAATCTCACTGTGTAGCCCAGGCTGGCCTCTAACTCTGTCCCTTCTACTGCAGCCTCTTAAGTGCTGGGATTATAGGCAGGCATGCACTACCATGCCCAGCTAAAAATTATTATTATTTTTAATTAAAGCACCAGTTGACAAAATGTCCATATTTATGGTGGATATAATGCTGTTTTGATATCTCTGAGCTTTTTCAGAGACGTCCGAGATAGATAGAGGCATCAGATGTATCCTGTTATATCATGGTTTAGCTGGAGCAATAAATAGAATAAACATATCAAGTCTGAGCATCTTTATTTCTAATTTTTTGGCTATTTCTGTGAAGCAAGTTTTTTTTTAAAAACATATTTTTTTATTAAAATTTTAAGTGAACATAAAAGTAATCGGCTTCATTATGGTATTTTCATACATGATGTCCTTGTCAACATTCTTCACTGACTAAAAGCTCTGCAGCCTGCCTAGCTTTCACCCAGCCAAAGCTGCACTGGAACACAGTGTTTAGAAGGAGCCTGAACTCTGTGGTCCTCTTCTCCATGTTTAACATCTGTATTTGCTCAAGATCCTTTTGGATTGCTAACTTATTTTCTACCTAGAAATTGTGAACAAGGGTACATTTGAATGTCTGACAGATCTTGAGAATTAAAAATTCTTTTTAAAAGTAAGAATCAATAGTGACAGAGGAAAGCAATCAAGACTAGAGGGCTTAACGTGTGTGGGTAAGGGGTTTATCTATTTATTTTTAGGTAATATTTGGAGAAGAGAAGAGAGAGAGTTGTGAAACAAGAACTGGTAATAATGTCTTGGGAATGTTTAAATTAAATATTTTATTTTGAGTAGGTTACAAATAGAAAGTTCTTTAGCAAGTGGGAAATCAATCTACAAACAAGACACAGGAAGTCAGCAAAAACAGAAAATAAAGAAAAAAAAATTCTGTTTGTAGAGGAAAGAAACTTCACTGAAATGGAGCCAAATTTCCCTGGTAATTAAAAAAACAAACCACTAAATTGTCATATTTATTTTATTTGGTATGTTACAAAATATGCTAAACTATAACTTAATATTTCTTCCTATGGGAATTTTGTAAAAGAATTAACATCATAAAGATAAAAATCTTATAAATCAATATTGAGAGTTTAGGAATATCATTACTTGTTAATATTAAAATTAGCAAAAGAAAAATTCCAGTGCATTTGAGTTCTTTCAGTAATATTACCATAGATAAAAAATTTTATGACAGTAGGTAAAATTCAAAACTCTTCAAAGGTTTATTTATAATGATCATGATTTTAAAGATTAATACTATATAAGAATTTTTCAATCAAAATCTAGAGAAAATTATTTAAAATACTTGAAAATATGTTTTAGAAATAAATGCAATTTGTTAAGTTTTAACTGATAGTAGTAATATCAGTAATAATACCAGAGACCAGAGTACAGGTTTCTTAATATTATGAAGGTTTTGAAATTTAATTAAAAATCACATGGTCACAGATCTAACATTATCATTTAAAAATATTTTTAATGTCTGTTGAATTTCTAACAGTAATAAAGTAGCAAAATGTCATTTTAATTTTCGATTGCTGTTTTAATAAAGTAGTACTACAATTTTTGTTAAATCATGCCACTTTTATTTTAACTTAAAAATTTTTTCATTTACAAAAATGTATATAAATTTTAAAAATATTTAGCTTTTTCTAAAATGTTATTTATTGTATATCTTTAAATTATTTTCCTGAATGCAGTTCAATGTATTTATTTTATTTTATTTTCCATCAAAAGTACCAGAGAAGGACAGGAGACAATAGGACTTATTCTTAACATTTTTCTTAATGTCAGTATATTAATGTATATGTTATCATTATTAAACCAATTATTATGCCTTTTTGGTGCCGGCTCACCTAAATGAAGTTTCAGCAATGTATAGGGCTCTGAGGCTTGCACATTACCTCACAATTGAATGTTTGTGAACATCAGGTAGGTAGAGCTGATTTGTATAACCGTCAGCACCTTCTAAAACCAGGCTGTCTTGCCTTAGCTTTCAAAACTGAGTGATTAATTAAGTAAAATAAATGCAACAACAGATTAGAAGATTTTAAGCTGCCTTAGAATCCCCTTTGCTCTGACTCTTTCTAAAACACTTTCTATTTCTGTGTAATACCATTCCTATTGTTAGCCCTCGAGGATATATATTTATTCCATGTTGAAATAATTATTTTAGTATTTTGAATTCATTTTGCATCAAACTTTAATTGGATATAGTTGTTTCTTTTTAGTCTAAAAGTTATCAAATGGGCAGTTTATAGAGAATATTGTTATTTTTCTCTGAAACTATTAAGCTACTATGGGTTTCAGATGAAAGAAAATAAATACTCCTTAAAAATCATTGCTTTAGCAACTTAAAAATAAAATGAAACAAAACTTCAAAGTTCCATTTCATTTCTGTTACTTGCTACTAATTCGCTTATTTCCATGTAAAAGCATTCTCTTTATGCAGTTTCAAAATCTGTGACAAGGTTTTGAGTCTGTACTTTGTGTTTAGGGTTTAGAAACAAATTCAAGTAAACAGAAGGTTTGTATTCCTACTAAAAGGCACAAGAATTGAGGAATGAAAGACCAGATCACTTAGATGGTTGGTGCTGAAAGTAAAATTTTTCTATTTTGCATTACAAATTTAAAAAGAACTTAATGAAAATGATTAAAAATGTTTATTTTAAGATTGTTTTTAGTTTTTAAGAAATGTTTTAAAAATAGTATTTCTACCCAGAATGTGTATTTTCTCATTGTCCTGCTAATAGACCCAATGCAGTTTGTTTAATTTTTTAAAAATTTAAATAAAATCTTAATCAATAAAGCCTTCCTTCATAATTTTTTCTCTTTCATGGAAATTAAATTAATGCCAGTAGTTGATCAAATATCAAGGATTTAAATTGTCCTCAAAAGAAAAAATTTTAAATGCTAACAATAGTTTTATTCCTAAGAAAAAATGTTCAGGAATTAGAAATCCTTCTTTTCAGAACTGAGACATTTTCAATAATTTCTTGTGACAGAAAAGTTATCACATTGTTTTTTAAACAATGGTATAGGATATTTATCAAAATGATTTTTTTGCTTTGTTTTTAGCATTTTTATAACATAGTCTCAGATACTAGATCTGAACTGACAGTGAATCCCCAATGATAGCCAGTTCTCATCAAAATACTGCAAGTTGGCAAAAATGCAAACAGCATAACTTCTAGGGATAACATACTTTTTATAGAATTTGGTTGTTTCCTTTTTTTAGAGGTTCACATGAACGTGATAAATTTGCTTTACATGCTTACAATATGTTCTATATGAGTCTTTAAAAGACTTAGATCTATCTGCTTCTTTCTAAACTGTATAAATCAATTGCCAAATTGTATTTACTAATCAAACCTTACTTTTTCAGATTATTCTGGAGTTATATATTTTTACATAAATTCTGAAAAGACCATGAAAGCTATAATTGTCTTTAAACTGCATATGCTTTCATGTATTTAATTGTTAAGTAATTTTTAATGATACCATTTGTTTAGCCTTTAGTGATTAAGGCACATTGGTATCATAGGCTTTATGACAGCTTTAGGTTAAGAACTTAAAATATGTAAATATGCTATTTTTGAAAAAAAAAAAGGTTTTTAATACTACAAAATTGTAAGGAATTGTCTGAAAGGTGAATTTTGTAGAAAAGTTAATTTTTGCTTTTGCTTTCTTATGTCAATCTAACTCCATACAGTTTAGGCTTTTCAGAAACAGGGAAGAGCATTTCATGTCTGATATTTGAAGACAATATTTTAATTATTTTATTTGTAGAGGAACTGTCCTTTAAATGTTGTGCCTAAACCTTTCTTTAAAGCAGTATTAAAATTAATATGATTTTGTTAAATGCATTCCAAAAGTTTATTTGAACAACAGTTGAAATAAATACTAAGCTTCCTTTTTATATCGTTTAACTATTCCTGTTTTAAAGATTATGCTCTTAATTTTTTAATAAGACTTAGGATAGGCCTTAACAGCAGTAATTTCTATCATAAATGCATTTTAAGTTTTGCTGTAATTTAAATATCTGGTATATTTCATGGCCTATAAATCTACCAGATTTTACCTTGAAATTTGGAATTCAATTTAATTTATATGAATATTTACTTCTTAAATTTAAAAGTATATACTGACAATGAGTTTTCAAAATCTTTTCAAAAAATATTTTGAGCTGACAGAATTGATATAATTACTTCTAAATTTTGGATCTCATAATTTCATAGATTGACTGTTATTTTAATATTTGTAAGTAACTACCCTAATGAATAATTCCTTCCTTTATTTTAAATTGTGTGTTTACGACAGCATACACACATATGATCTGCACTTCAAGGCATCTTATCTAGGCTACGGCTAGCTTAATGAGTCTCCTTTTTCTCCAGCTAAATTTTGTCATTTCATCTGAAAAAGAAAAATACTTAGAAGGTTAGTCTTCAGAAGATTTTGAAGGAGGGGCAAGGGGAGTTGTTACCAATAGAATATTTGCCTTTATCTTTCTGAAATAACTTTGTAGTATTTGAAAGAAGATTCTGTAAGACTCACTCTCTATTTCTATAATTTGTACATATTTCATTGATATTAAATCCAGAAGAGGAGAAAGAAGCTGAAGAGGAGAAGGAAGAAGAGAAGGAGGAGGAGGAATTTCTCATGAAATTTCTCCCCAGTCTCAAATCTTCTGACCCTCTTCAAGCTCTCAGGAAAGTGCAATTATGCAGTGAATTGATTAGTGAAGACAAACAGTCCATATAGCTCTGACTCCCCAAATGTTTTCCACTGAGGAGATTTTAACCCCTTTGAATTATCTGAATAATTGCTTCCGCTCTTCAGTTCAATTTGCATGTCTAGACAGATAACTAGACTGAGCAAGGCCAGGAAGGACTGTGATTTTGAAACTGCATTTTGAATTGTAATTCTTACTATTTTCTACTGGTAACCTCAATGATGCATCCAAGGACTTCCAGAAATCTTGTGGTGTTTTAAGTAGTAATAATCCAGAAATGTACACATTTAAAAACTTACCAGGGGCTTTATGCTCCCTCTTTTGGAAACCCGGCACAGATCTTCTTAATTAAGCACTCACACACAGGGAAACGCAAGTGACTGTCCCTTTCTTCCCAATAGTCAGGAACAAAAAAGGTATTTTTTTACCTCCACTTTACCAAATTAAAATGTAAGAAATTAAAAAAGAAACAACTACTCTGTTTTGTTAAACTGCTGAATTAATTTTTCAAAGTTATTTTATTTATTTATTTATTTATCTTTATTTATTTGTAGACTACTTCACCCTAGTTATCTTGGAACTCACTATGCAGGGCCAGGCTGGTCTCAAACTCACAGGGTTCTGTCTGCCCCTGCCTCTGGAGAGTGCTGGGATTAAAGGTGTGCACCACCATGCCCCACAGTGATACTTTTTAGAAAAGAAACCTTAATGCAGAAATGGTTTAAGTTGTTAAACATAAGATTAGTTCATGTTTTCATGATATGTTTTTAAAATGTAATGATCATTTCATAAGAAAAAAATATATGCGCATACACATGCGTATACATAGGCTGCCTTTTAAAAAATCTTGTTTGAATATAAAAGACTAGAAACTAAAGCTTCACTTATAATTCTCCTACTGTTGGTAAAGATAGACCAGAAAGGGTTAAAAATGTGATTGAATCAGAGTTGTTAATATTGCTCTAATTGCTTCAACAGTTATTATAACTGTCTTGGTAAAGAAAGACTTGCATGAGATCCTTAATTTTCAGTCATTTGGGTAAGTATGCTTCTCCAGATTAAAATCTGGAAAGTAAAGTTTTAGCCACATGATCTAAAAAAAAATGTGTATATACATATATATATATGCCACTTGAATTTTAATAAACTGGGCTTAAAATATTACTTGACAAATATTACCTTTCCTTTCTGTTGTTACTGTTCTCAGTATCACTGTGGCCCACAAGATGACTGCATGAAAATCCATTCTTTGGCATCACAAATAGGGCTTGTTCATCATTAATCAAACTGAGCTAGCCAAATGAAAAAAAAAGCCAAAGAGATTTTTATTTGTGAACTGTGGAGAACTATAGACTTTGTCCCATTTCTTGAAAAGCTCATGGTGGTTTCTCCAGCCATTGGCTAATATTCACCTGGATGCATTATTATAATGTCGAGTAAAAACAAAATTTAAAACAAACAAACAACAACAACAACAAACAAAAGCGAGGGTATTGTTTCTTCATTTCCCCTTTGAGGATTTCCATTTGCACTTTCTTTTCTTCAGGAGGTATATAATCTCCAAGAATCTAGGGAACGAAGGCTGAGTTGATGAAATTCAATACTCTGCCTACCTCTGCCATGACCCTGAGACTACAACTTCAGATAATGTAACCCATCTTGAGTAGTCCAGGGCCACTTCAGGGCTCTAAGTCAGCAGGGTCAGATATGGATTTAAGCAGTAAAACTTTGTTTCCCCCAGCGTCAAGCCGCACATTCAGTTCCCCGCCCCATCCCACACCAGAGTCCCACCCCCGCCTCTCCCTCCATGGGGTTCTCTATTATCCTCTTCACAGACAGAGTCCATGCAGCTTTATGAAAAGGCACTTCAAAACGTTTAAGATGGAAACATGCTCCTACTTTGGGAGGAGAGGAGAAAGCCCCGAGAGCTTACTAGCTCTCCAACTACTCCTGTGATTCAACTAAACCTTTAGCAGGAGACAACTTTGGTCTTCCAGAGAGAAGTCTTTGCCACTCAGCAGCTGGAAATGATGTAAGACAAGCAGTGAGCATGGCACCAATTCTATGGAATTTCTGAAGAAGCCTCAATTCAGATGTTTGTTTTCAGTAAAGAGAAGTAATTAAATATTCACTAAGATGGATGTAAGTTTATAACTATGAAAGTTTGTTCTACCAATAGACTAACTTGGAAACAAATCTTCCCATTTCTAGTTGGGAACTGTTGTTATCATTCAACTGAAGACTTTGGAAACTATGTTTTAATAAGGGATGTAAGTATGAATTCTAAATTTTTAGTCTCCAGAAGTTTCCAAAAGCTACATTCCCTAAAAACCATGAGATTTTAGAACATGACTTTACATGGTTTTATATTGAGATATTCTGGGTGAATTCATCCCTTTGTTCTTGACCTGGCTTTTTTTATAGGCACCTCTGTCTATGCAACCCTCAAATAGCTAGTCAGCCAAATGAGCCCCTCTGTACTGTTGGAAATAGAATGAGGTAAGACTGTTGTTTGGAGAGATTCATGTGATTGGGCCCACAGACCTCTGGCCTTCTTGGGGGTTCTGTGGACTCCTTGAGGCAGCCAATGGGACTAAGGAAGGACCTTCACTTCTCTAGAGGTGTGAACACTTCCCATCACCAGAGTTGTCGACTAGTGAAGACAGGTTCAAGAAACAAGAGCATAGCGCAGCTGGCAGGTTTTAGGCGAGGTACTTACTAGACTAACAGAAGGCAAAAGAGCATTTTAGTTTTGTTCCCCAAACACTTGGGTGTGATATGTTTCTGAGAAAGTATGTGGCACTCGAAAAAAGTTTACTGTTTTGTTTTTCTTTGTTGTTTTGAAGTATAAATTTATAAAGCTTGATCACAAGATCCTTATGTTTTCATGAGGGTATTGTCAAAATACATTCAGAAGGTTTTAAGTTGGTTTATTTAGAACTAGTTAGTTGTGCTTCCTGGGCATTTGAAAGTAACTTTCCATTACCAAGTCCTGTGACTGTTTCTTACTTACCCCCTTTTTAATTCTAACAATTAGACTATACTCTGTGTGTATAAAACATTGGTTCTTTTCTAAGCATCATCTTTTGATCTTTACAGTGTCAATAATGATGCTGTTATTAGATCCACTTTAGAATAAAGAACTCAGACTCAAATTAGATTGAGGAGAATTTGAATCTCTTTAACTTTCTAGCTATGTAAACTTGAATGAGCATCATAGCCTTTTGAAACCTCAGTTTCTTCATCTTTAAAATGGGGGTGGCAAGGTTCACTCTGTGGAATTATTGTGAGGCTGATTATAGTGTTAGGTATGTAGTAAGTGCTCAATAGAGAGATGGTAGATATTTAGAGAGAAAGGCAAGAGAAGTCTAGAGATCTTGAGAAACCTGTTGTCTTCCTAGCAAGAGTCAACACCCAGGTTTTCCAACTTCAAAGCCAAGGATGAGCCCTTCTGCTCTGCTTGCTAGACAGCTGCTTAAAAGCGTGACTCAGCCTGGTTCCCAGCCAATTCATCCTGACCAAACAGAAACACACTTTTAACAAGTGGACTTCAAAACCTCCCGTAGACACCTTCCTGAAAGCCAGCGGACAAGCAGCCCGCGCCCGAAACAGGGAAAGGCAGCAACACAGGTTGAGCAGACGCACTCAACAATGAAGACAGCTGCTCACTGCTCTCACAGGGATCTTTCCAAGGAACAAGGTGTTCGCTGGGCTGGGGTGGGATGGGGGCGATGCTGAACAGTCTCAAAGTCTTTACATCAGTATTATTAGGGCTATTTTTATAATCAACATTATAACCAACAATTCTTTTGGTTTAAAAGCTAATTGGCTTGAATGTCCAGAAGCTTCTAAAACATAGATAGTAGTCCTGTAAGTCATCTACATATATCTTCCACCTGTTAAGAAAGCTTATTATAAAGGAAATGTATCTTAGTTCTATGGTTCTTTGAGTTAGACTGAAGTTCTTTCCCTTGACTCCTAAGTGGGATTGTTCTCAGAAGCAAAGTCCCTTCTTACCTCTCGGCATCTTTGCACCCTACATGCCTTCTGAGTCACTTCGGTTTAATTTATTTACCCTTTGGCTACATTCAACACACATTTGAGTCTTACTGATGTTTGTGTGGAGTATGTCATAATCAGACAATAAAACTGTGGATCTCTATTTTTAACCTTGGAGCTGATACCACTGTAGCTCAAAATTTGTTTACTGGGGCTCTTGAGCACTAAACCATTAAGTGTCTGGTTGATTTTCAGATCTGGAATCACCAGAAATTGTTGGTAATGTTTCCTGATTTCAAGTTTAGCATTTGATCATATGGAACTTTACCAGTAGTTTACTGAGAGGTACTTTGCTTTGCTTGTGAAAGAACTAAAAGGGAGAAAGACAGGCAGCATCCAACTGACCCAACGATTGTAGTTGACAATCGTTACTGTAGGTAACTCTCAAAATAATAGCTCCTCCCAAATTAACCAAACAATATATAGTGGAAGGTGACTCGGTTTCTTTCTTTGATAAGATGTCGGCTGGAAGGTCTTTTTAATGCACACCAGATAAAAGAATATTTCTTGGTTTTATAGGAATTTAAGTTGTTGAGCACAATCTAAAATTCTTGTTAAAACAATGCTGGGCATGGTGATGTGTGCCTTTTAATCCCAGCCAGTGGGAGGCAGAGGCAGGTGGACCTCTGTGAGATCAAGGCCAGCCTGATCCACATAGTGACTTCTAGGTGGGCTCAGGCTAGGGAGACCCTGTCAAAAGAAAACAAAATAAAATAACAATAAAATTTTTCATAAAACAAACAAACAAGCAACAGCACCAAGGTTTCAGATTCTTCTTCAAGCAGCACCAGGAAATAAAAATTCTAACCAGGAATTAGAAGAAGAGACATTTTTCATGTGTAAAAAGTATGAACACACATAAAATAAAATTAACCTGATGTTATTAATGTTAGAGGAATTTACACATCTTTTAAGGTTCTTTCTTCAGCAGAAGACTCCTTCCAAAACGAGAAGAAAAATAACAGTTATGCACAATAATTGTAAACTGTGTCTGATAAAAGAAGAAAAACATTGATTTTCTTGTTCTGACATAGGCTCAGGTAGATCTCTCTCTAAATCCAAATTTCTTAGTAAATATGATGTTGTATTTCTAAATACAAACTCTGGGAGATGGGGAGATGGGAAGACGGCTCAATAGTTAAGAACAATCCTTCAGAGGACCTGAGTTCATTTCCCAGCACTTACATGATGGCTAACAACAGTCTTAACTGTAGTTCCAGGGGAACTGACGTCCTCTTCTGGCCTCCACAGGCATTGCACTCATAAGTGCACTTACATATATGCAGGCAAAACACACAGACACATAGAAAAAGACCTCTGCCTATTTTGTTTCATAAACTGCACTATCTAATACAGTTTCCTTAGACATGGCAAATAAAACATTTTCTCTAACTGAGTATTGTGGTACATGCCTTTCATTTCAGCCTTCCAGTTGCAGAAGCAGCTGCATCTCTGAGTTTGAGGATAGCCTTATCTGCACAATGAGTTACAGGCCAGCCAAAGCTACGTAGTGAAGCCCTATTTCATAAACAAAATAAAGCAGAAACAGAACTCTACAAACAACCACATGCTCTCCACAATACATAGCTCAATCTATATAAAAAGACACTTAAGTTGATGATTCATTCATTAGGACCTTGTAGATAGAGGAGAGGATTGACAATGGCATCTCCTGCCTATGAGGACATAAGATTTTATGATCTGAGATGGTTTCTGTGGCGGATGGGCCACATGCCTTCAAGATCTGGGTCCTAGCACCATGCCCTACTGTGTGCTGGGTGACTCCAGGGCTCAGTTTTGGCATGCACAGACTCTCTCCTATGATTTTCAAAGGCAGTTTGGTTTGACAGTCACTGAGTTGAGTAGTTTATGACTCAGTGAACAACTGCGTGTTGGCCAAAGAGAAATGATCTTGCCGTCATAATAGCCTGCAATCTGCTAGCTCCTTCCTTCCTGCAGTCTCAAAGATCAGAGGAAGAACTCATCCTAGGGAGATCTCAACTTTCAGTTAAAATGGAAACAAAAATCTCTTGTCTGGATTTCTGTCCACTCTCCCAGCCTCACCTCTCTACAGGCAGACGCAGAAGGAGGTTGAGACTTTCCCCGTGTGAGTGATTTAGGGAAATGATTTTTTTTTCAAACAACATATTATATCTCAAAAATAATATGGATTATCATCATGGTCCTCTGGTTCCCTACGGATTTCAAATTAAGAAGGTAGGCACTGAAAATCTCCCCAAGTGACTCAGCAACTTTTGCATACACTTGAAGGTTGCTTGATCAGCAAAAGAGAGTGTTGGTGACTGAAGATCACAGAATGGAATAGGCTAAAAGTGGCCAATGTAAAAAAAAAAAAATCTGTGGACCAACCGAATGTCTGTCTCATTCATAATCAAGCATCTTTTCCCAGGACTAAATCCCAAGGAGATGTTTATAGATCATCAAGACCTGCCATGCAATTCTTTTGTTGGAGCAGGGGAGTGGAGCAAGGGACAGTGGCAAAATCACTCTCTAAAATTAATGCAGATTTTTAGATTCCGATCACCTGGGATAAAATTCCACTCTCAACTCTTAGTCATTAACTGTAGGTACTGCGCCAGCCTCTGAGTGCCCTCAACTCTTAGTCATTAACTGTAGGGACTGCATCAGCCTCTGAACTCCCTCTTTTTTCTCCTTTCTCATTGCCTTTCATTATTCCTCTCGTACACAGAAATTTATGAAACTGTGTGGCCATACTTTAGGAAAAACAGAAATTCAGAGTTTGTAAACAATACATTGAATTACACATCCCACCTTAGTCATGCTTGCTCTATGAAGGATGTAGATGTCTTCACACATGCCTTGTCAGAGACATCTCATCTAAGCTGTAGTGCTGAATTACTGAAAATAAATCACCCAGTAGCACTAGAGCCTTGCACTATCAGCCACAATGAAGTAATTAGTCCCAGATGAATCCTCTTGCAATAGCAAATATAAATTCAATGCAGAAGTTTTCTTTGTTTAAATATAGTTTAGGCAATAGGATCTATGAGATAAGGAAAGCACACTCATCACCAGATGTTTCTTTATGGAACATCTTCTGGACTGTGGTGCAGAAAAAGGACTGAAGCAGAGAACAATGAGGATAGAGACGGGATTTTAGGATTGTTGAGGATTTATGTGGTTGGCATTTATGCAGTAATACTGGAGAAAAAGAACTGTTTAGAGAGATGGCTCCAAAACATAAAAATTTCCTTAAGCTGGGGGCGTAGATCAATAGTAGAGCATCCATATAGCATATGTGAGGCCCTGGGTTCTTTCCAGCACCAAAAACTTTTTTCTTTGAATGTTTCACTGAACACTAAAATTTAAACATGTTGATCAAGATTTGAGCCCTAGCAGAGAAATATCACTGAGAAACTGCAAGCACATCCAGAATAGAGACACCTTGCTGTACATACTGGCATGGAACTGCAATCTCATAAAGGTAGAATTTTAGGAATGAAATTATTCTAACTGCAGAACACGAATTTCTCTATATTTCTTTCTCAATAGCATTAAGAACAAACTTCAAAAAGATAAAGTTAATCTGTGAATAAATTAATAATTGGATGAAACAAAACCCAGCACTCTCCAAAAAAACACAATGTGATATCTCTACTATTTGGCATATAATAAAAACTTTACCAGGAACACAATGAGACAGAAAAATGTGAACTGTAAGCAAACATGGAAGAACAATCCAATCCAAAGAAGCAGACTCACACATAACACAGATCTTGGAATAAGTCTACAAGGACTTTAAAACACATTAACCAGGTGCTGTGGTGCCTGCCTGTAATCCTAGCATTTGGAATGCAGAGGCAGGAAGACTGAGTTTGAGTTTGCAGACAGCCTGGGTCACCTAGCAAGAAGCTGTCTCAAAAAAAAAAAAAAATAGAAAGAAAACAAAAGAAAGAAAAAAATAGTTAAGAACTTAAAGAAGCAAAAAACAGACATCTTAAAAATCTCCTAAGTATAAAAAAAGCCAGATGGAAATTCCATGAATCAAAATTATGATCTGTAAAATATAAAATTTACTGAATGTGCTTAACAACAGTTTGATTACTACCGAAGAAGCATAGAAAGTAAATGGCTGAAATGATGGGTATCGCCCATGGGACTGAGGGAAAAGAAAGATGGTTTAAGATAGATATTACAGAGGAGTCTGGAAAAGAGACTGATTCAGAAAAAAAAAATTTGACTACCTAGTAACGATTTCCCTTCACCATTTGATAGAAAAACTCCTAATTTCAATAAATGGAAAGAACCTAAATCACAGCACGAATGACACCTAGACACACCAGAATCACAGGGCTGAAATCCTAAGATGAACAGAAAAATCTTCAAAATGTAGACGCACATAGAGAGGAACAAAAATAAAATATTGATGACTTTTCATCTGAAACAATGAAAGTTAGCCGACAATGGAACAACGTTTTCGTATTAACAGAAGAAAGATATGTCAACTGAAACTCTGTGAAACTCCATGTACAGTGAAAATCTACATCAACAAAAGGCAAGTTAAAGACTTTGTGAAGGTGGCTAAGAGAATAAATCACTATCCTATCTTCACTCTAAGAAGTGTTAAAGAAAGCCCTTTGGGTTGGAGGAAAACTACTTATATAAAGGAGCAAAGAATGTCCCATAAATAGATGGATTTTCTGCAAAATAATTATGCAAATGTGTAATTGATAATGTATGCAAAAGTAAAACATATGAAAAGATCACACTATAAAGTTATCACATCTACCCTCCACGAGCAGTCAGAGATATTTTTAAACTATAGGTGGATTTAATCATGTGATCTTTCGAGTCTTACATTCTGAATGCAAAATCCCAATCCAAACATAGGTACAGCTTTCACAGTCGATATTGAGTCATCTTTAGAGACCCAACATAGGGTCTATCTCTTTTAAAAATATTTTTATTGATTTGAAATGTTCATACAATGTATTTTGAGCATATTCAGATTCCCTCACTCCTCTCCATCCTAACTTTACTCTCTCCCAACCTCATGTCCTCTATTATTATTTATCTTTTTTGAAGTCCCATTGGTTCTAATCTGTGTTTCTAAATGATCTTGGGTATGGGTCTTTCTCGTGAAGTCTGGTCAACCTATCAGGCATTTCACCAGTAAGGAAAACTGACTTGTCCTCTCCCAGCATCTATAATGTGCCAATAACACCTCAGCTAGGGATGGGGCTTCCTGCCCACCTTCCCATCCTGGCTGGAACTCTATCTAGCAGTTAGAGTTTTAAATATAAGTGAGAGCCTATCATTTTCTTTCCTAAATTCTTCCAGTGACTTCTTGATTGTGGAATTAAATCCAAATTTCTTGTGGGGACTAAAAAGACCCAACTGGCTTGTTTCCTAACCAATTTTCTGACTTCCTTATGCTGATTACTGCCTCTCAAGCATGTCAACCCCAGTTCTGAGTTTTGTCTTGATGTTCACTGGGACACTTTTCTGCCTGGAGAAGACAAACTCCTTCTTTTTTTTTTTTTTTTTTTAATCACAGAGCAAACACCACCAGCCCAGAGATATCTCTCTTGACCATGCTTCCTGAAACATTCACATGCTCTGTCCTGATTCTTCACTCTCTTTTACTTGAGTCATTTTCCTTCCCTGCATTCTCCAATGCACCCTGTATTGTTCTTAAGCATTATCTGCTCCTGTTGCCAGATTCTATCTCATTCATGATCATTTTCCCTTTGTCTGGTGAAGTATTTGGCATACATTAGACGTTTGGCATACTTTTGCTGAATGAACCAATGCCTTCCATTCTAACAAACCTTGTATCTTGCTTGAGTTGACACTGACCCAGCCTGCCTCCAGCCCAAACCAAACCTGGACTTTCCCACAGATCCAGGCAACTTCCTAAATAAACAAATCTAATTATATTATGTACAATATATGTATTAAAACCACCTAAATACCTTCTATCTGACTGCAGAGAATAAAATTCCTAACCAGAAAGGTTCCCAAGGGAGACAAAAATGGACCCAAAATAACATTATTATAATTATAATAATAATTATAATATCAATGATAACTGATCATCAAAATGTTATTCATCAATAGCATTCATTCTAATATTAGTTAACTGCAATATAATAATTATCAGAATATATAAAATTTCAAGAATGTGTTAAAGCTTTCAAAGTCCTTTCCTATGAATTTTATCATTTGATACCAAGAGAGTGACAGTCTTTTTGTGACATTATTTTCTGTCAGAAGAGAGGTAAAGGAAAGAAGACAGGAGGACCTTGACATAGTGGAATGAACACAGGATTGAGAATTTTCTAGATAGCCACTCCTCACTTTAGCAAACAACAATAAGGGATCTAGGCATGATGATGCACATCTATAGTTCCAGTACTTGGGAGGTGGAGCCAAGAGGATCAGGAGCTCAAAGTAATCCTTGTCTATAAAAGACCTTGTTTCAAAAAACCAAAATAACAACAACAACAATAATAATGATCATGATGATGGGTGTGCCCATGTTAAGAGCCTATTGTGAGCTGAAGAAGTCGGACATATAATAATCTCAGAGGTAGTATACAGTGGTGCATGGCTGACTGACCTTGGGCAAATACAATTTCTCATCTCTGAAGTGGTAGAAATTTCCATGATAGTATAGTATTAGCTAGTATACAATAGGTAGTCATTATATGAGATGCATTTAAAACCATGTAATATGGATTTCAACAGTTACCCCATCAGATCTGTAGAGGATACTGTTGGCAACAAAGGGAGCAGCAACTGCAGGCCAATTGCTGCTTGTTCCTGACCAGAGCTATTTGGTTCCTGAGGAGACTTGAATCCCCGCTAAGCTAGGATCAGGGTGACTCCACACACATCTGACAGTCTGCAGGTCTGTAGGATCAAAATGAAACAATGACACCTCTGTCAATCGTAAACTTCATCTAGAAAATTCTTAACTACATATGGTATCACTTAATGAACAAAATAATGTCATTGAGATGCTACAAATCTGGTCCTAAGCAACAGTTCATGGGCTGGTCTGGAATTGAAGGAAAGGGCTTCATAAAGAGGTATCATTTGAATAGGACCTGGAAGGATGGGTAAGATTTGCCTGGGGGGGGCGTGGTAATTAGCTTACCAAATAGCTGATAAGTATCTGTAAATGCAGGTGACACCCAATATCTTCTCATGTACATGTGCTTTTTTGAGTTGGTTTATTTTTCTAGTACATTGTTAGAGTTACATTCTCTCTGACTGAAGCTATCAGAGAGGTCTAGGGCTTCTTTTAGGTATTGGAAAGAAAAAGGTTGTCTTCATGATATACTATGTATCAACTAGGCAGTCTGAATGTAAATAAGATTTGGTCCTTCTTAAAACCCAAACATACTGGGTTTTAGGAAGGACCAAATCTCAAACTCTTAGAACACTGAACTTCCCTAATGAATTTCTGAGAAAATGTGCTCATTGTCAGTCAGATGGCATTTTCTGAAGTGCTTTAAGTAGGCCCATGGGAAAAAAACACCATGTTCCTCTAGAAGCCTTTAAGTATTCCCCAGGTATTATCTACAGATAAGAGGCTGGAGAGTGAGTACATACTCAGTGCATTCATACTGGTCCCTGAACACATTCTACTGGTAGACTAAACAATGAAAAATCAAACCCCCCTTTTAATGGCCTTAGTTTAAAGTTGTCCAAAGATAAAATTGTCCCCACATTTCCCTTATTGTTCATGGTACCCTCCAAATAATTTTGTAAAGCTTTTTTCTCCTGAAGCAAAATGCAGGTATAATGTGCACCTACTATATACTAGTGCTACACACATGTATATATGTATATGTCTATGTATATGTAGGAGAATGATGTAGGCATTATTACATCCATTTTGCTCATGAGGAACCTGGGATTCAGATGAACTGACTGCTAAATATCATAGCCATAATTTGAACCCATCTCTTTTGGTTGTACCAGGCATCTTTATAACTTGTACCCTTGTAACATCTAAACATTTCCTAAAATAAAGAATTAATTAAATGACAGATATCTGCCATTATCTCTGGTCTTTTCTCTCCTCATTACCTACTTATAATAACAAGGATCATCAGTTACCAATTGTGTGTCAAATATGATGTCAGATTCTGGGAATATATAGATGAATAAATACATCCTTGGCTTCAAAGATCTCGAGATGTGCCGAGAAACACAGTTTTATGCTGGGTTTCTGTGACACTAATTTTTTAAATCTCTTTATATGTGATTTTTATCCAAACAGTAATAACACTATCCAAGAAGTTAAAAAGGGGAGAGGCACTGAGAGTGGAATCCTTTAGGAAAACAGGAGAGGAACCATAACTCAAATTTTCTTTCTAGGAACAATTCAGAGATGCAACCCCCAGTTTATTCCTTGCTATCAGCCAAAAGAGGCAGATGAAAAAATAATCTAGCAGGCTTGGGATGTAGCTCAATGGTAGAGTGCTTGCTTAGCATGCACAAGGCTCTGGGTTCAATTCCCAGTACCCAAACCCAAATAACAACAAGTTCTAGAGTATCCTAGTTACAAATGTACCCTTTTTAGATCTAGCTTTCGTCTCAGGATTAATAATTCCTGTTAGGAGTCTATCTCAGAGTTGGTATTGATGATTACACCAAAATTTTGAAGATGGTAGCTTCAGAATACATTATCTGTCATTCACAAATGGAAAAATGAGTTTCAGAGAGGAATAGCAACTTGCTGTCAAGGATAGTTGGTTTAGGATTAGAACCTGTGCCTGCTTGCTAAGTTGAGGATCTCGTTCCTTATCAGCAGGGCAAGTTCTCCAGGGGACTAAACACACACTTAACTATATTCGTCGTAGCTGTTATGGGTCAAGGTTTCCACTACCCTCAGATGGTTGCATTTCTGCTAACTCAGCTTTGAAATTTTAAACCTCAGAGAGTCCCTATGAGACAGAAAGTTAAGATACTGTCATTCCCATTTTACTGATGAGGGAAATGAAACCTGGAGAAATCCATAAGATTCTTCCGATGTCACACAGCATACAGGAGACATAGAACCTTGACCTGGATTTTTCACTCCGACTCTCTACTCTAGTAACTCCTACACACTGAGCTTAGAGCAAGCAAAGGGAATAAAGGAGGAAGAGCTGCTTGTGGAGGACCAGCAAGTGCTCATGCTCGTGGCTTCCTGCAGAGAGGAGAAAGGCATTTCCAGGTAACTGAAGCAGGCCCCTACACCCAGTGTCCCTCCCCCTTCACTTTAACTCTCATTTAACTGTTTTTGAGATGCTTTCCAAAAAGTGCCTCTATTTGGAACAACTTTTCTGAAAAGCAATTTGGCATTAATTTAGCCTAAGAAATAATTATGGATGTTCATGAAGATTTAACTACAATATTTTCCTTGCTGTATTACCCACGGTAGCCAAAAAACCTTTTTAGTTTTAAGTTGAAATTTTTCCAACAGTGAGGAATGGTAAAATCCATCAGGATGCATGCACGCACTGGTGTTCACAAACACTTAATATTGTGTTGTGTAAGGCGGAGGCTGTAGCTCAGTGGTAGACCATATGCCTCAAGTGTGCAAGCACCCAAGAAGAAAGACTTGTAATGATAACTGTTTAAGGAAAGACTGCTCTCAATTTGTAAGTGAAAGTTTATATGTGATTCTTTTTTTTTTTTTTTTTTTTGGTAAAAAGTGAACAAACAAAACTGTACACAGAAGAACACAAAAAGACGTTATTTCTGAGTGGGTGGATCATGGATACTTTTTATCCTCTTTGATTAAGTGCAATTTCTAATTTTTTTTCCAAAGAGAGTGTTGTTTTTTAAAATGTTTTATTTTTAGTTTTAAATTTTTTATTTATACTTTATTTTAGTGACAGAGTTTCCTGTAGCTCACTTTGATCTCAAACTCGCTATGTAACTGAGGATGATCTTGAACTTCTGATTTTTCTGTTTCTTCCACTAGAATTCTGGGATTATAGACACGTGTCATTATACTTGGTATATGCTGGTTACTGAACTCAGGTTTGCATGTTAGGCAAACACTCTGCCAACCGAGTTACATTCCCACACCCATTTTTACTTTTTTATTACATTATTTATGTGCTTGGATGTAGGCATGCAGCTGTGTGGGAATGTCCCACAGTGCACAAATGGAGGTGAGAAGACAACTTGTGAGAGTTAGTTCTCTCCTTCTACGATGTGGTCCCAGGGATCAAACTCAGGTCACTGGGCTTGGCAGCAAGTGCCTTTACCTGCTGAGCCATCTCAATGGTCTCTATTTTTACTTTTAAACAAAGCATATATTACTGTTTAAAAGAATATCAAATAATTTCCTCTTCCTGATGGTCTGACTATAGCATCAACCTTGGGTCAGCACCAGACAAGAGCCATGTGCTCAGGACACACTTCTGTGTAAGGTTTGTTTTCACTTTACTATGGTCTCCTATCACAGTGTGCTCTGAGTTCTACCATTAAAGTAGTAGAGGAAAATAACAGTGCATGTTCTGAGTCAGTGCTCGAGGAGCTTCCATACAAATAGAGTATCTGAGCCTCACTGAACGAACTCTGGCATCAATTTCCTCTTCCTGGAGACTTCTCTGGTTTAATTCATGGTTCTCAGGCCTTTTAGACCAGGTGATTGTACACAGTATTCACACACACACACACACACACACACACACACAATGCAGGAACCAGCATACCTATAATATTTTCTCCCTCTACGATCCCTGTGTTCTGATGGTCAAACAGTCACAAAAGCGAGAAACATAATTTGAGACTATGATATCCCACTTGCAACATTTCAAGAATAAAGCAAAGACCTCAGTGCAATACTAACTTACACAAAACATGAATCAAACCATCTGAGCTAAGCATTACATATGAATTCACTTAACTTCCCCCACAATCATGTGAAGGTAGGTACTAATATAGCTGCTGTATTTTACAGATTTGGGAAGCAAGCCCTGGAGAAGTTAAAGATCTTCCCCTGCATCACTCACCACTATTCAGACTCTCCGTGTGAAGGTTTGAAGGCATGAATTTTCCAGCCATCCAACTGTTTGCACAGGTGCATGTAATTTCCTAGAAGAGGCACAGGCAGAATGAATATTCTTTGCTTGGCCTCAGGTTGGAAGGCTCTGGTCATCCAGTTCAGTTCCATATAGAACAAGACCACCTTCATTTGGTTAAGGACTCAGTGGGACTATGGGAAACTTGTGCAGGGACCACTGGGTTAGTGGCAAAATCCTGTTTGAATCCTGTCTCTTATTCCTTCATAACAATGATTTCATTTAAATCTTAAAGTATCTACATCCTTAAACTTTAAGAGGAGACAGTGACCATTGTAAGAGCCAAATTCACCAACGCTTGAGAAAGTGTCTTACGAGACCCACATAGCCAAAGGCATAATAAGAGTTTATTGGGAAAATTCCTCCTGATTCTTTTCCGTTACGATCACACGCTGGTGGCTGACACCACATCCATAAACTGGCAGCCTTGGCTAGGGGCATGATTGCAATTCACAGAATGTCAGAGATGGGCTGCTTTGGGAGTGTGTTCTTAGAGCCAGACACCACTGGGATGCAGCTGAGTTTGTCCACCATATCTTCAAGGCACTTGGTCAGCAGAAATGTGCTCGAATTATAACAATAATGGATACAACCACCAGGAATAACTTCTTCATTGAGAAGAGTGAATTGATTAAATACTGCAACTTTCAGAACTCCCTTCATGGAGTATTTGAAAATAGAATAGATGTCTCCACTGGACATAGTTCAAGATTTGATCTGACCATACGGGGAGGTCAATGATCTTGGAGGGTGCTAAAGCTTGAATGCTGAGCGTACTTCATAGGTTCCTACCGAAAAGACTTGGTCCTGGAATGGTGTTATTGGAAGACACTATAGACCTTTGAGATATGGGCGTAGGGAGGTCTTTATATCATTGAGGAGCATACCCTTGCAAAAGACTGTGGGACCCTAGACACAAGGATGTCAGTTGGTTGTGCTGTGTGTTCCCATGGTTACTCAGAGGCCCAAAGCAATCTTGAATGAGAACTTCTAAAACTGTGTGCTCAATGAATGTTTAGAAATGAATTATCTCAGGTACTTTGTTACAATGATGGAAAGAGGTTGTTTTCCTCTTAAGCCCTTCTAGAATTCTGGAATAGAGCTCTTTGCTTAGTATTGTCAATTAACCTCCTTTTGATGCTCTGGGCTTGTTAGTCATTAGATTAGTTGCATTCACAGTCACCTGGCTTCTAATTTCATTGGTGTATTTGCAAGCACAAAGTCTCCACACAACACTTGTCCAGTTTTATAGACCTTCTAATATAGGGACTATGACACTTAGTTTCTGTAGAAAAGCCTGTGGTTATTACTTATAACAGTACATTTCTTATGTTTGTCTAGTGTTTTATTTTCTCTATTTGGATAGGTCTCAGAACAATGATGGTGATATGAACTGGAAATTATTATGGTCCATATGTTATAGGAGACAAAACAGAGATAAAGTTGTTTGGCAAGCTGCTTGAGACATGAGACAGCACATAGCCTGTTGGTAACTAGAAATCCCTTCGTTCCATGGGTCATCTCAGATATAAATAGGTTGAGAAGGGGCAAGGGCTTCCAGGTCAGTGCTCACAAGACTATTTATCTTCTCCATTCCCAGAGACCCCGGTTCTTATCACTAAACTAGACTTGTCTTCCTGAAACAAGATACTACCCATTCTGATCACAGAAAACCTGGCCAGATATTACTTGCCCTACCTGGGTCTTCCACACATAACTTCTCCCAGCAGCAAACCTTGGAATTCCCTTGCAAATATCACCATTAGACAGATGACCTGACTCTAGGTAGCTCAAGTTTCTACTCTGCGTTAACATTCAAAATGAACAGCGTGCTGTGGGTACAGGACGGTTGCAAGCTGACTTGTTATGGATGGAAAATACAAAACTGCATCACTGTAAACTGATAGGATATTGTTAGAAAAGTTTCTCAATTTGAAGCAATTTTAAAATCACTTTTAAGAGGTAGCAGGAAGTTCATAAAAATATTCCAAATGGAGAAGTTGAAATTCTTCCTGCAGTGAGAACTGGTTCAAATCCCAGGTCCAAGGGGCTTTTGGAATCATTGCAATAAACTAACTTAGAAAAACTCTGTATTGGGGCCAGTAATGGACACTGATGGAAACCTTAGCTTTTACTATTTTCTCTATTTTGTGTTTCAATTTTTGACACCATTATTGTATTAACAACAGAAGCTGCCTTCAAACTACTCCGGAAGCCCTTTAAAAAAATAAGAGCACATTAAAAATCACAAAACCAAGCTAAAGTACACAATTTTCAGATAGAATGACCCTGCAAAGTAACCAAATACCAACAATAGTATCTGGATAAAATGGGCCCTTCCCATATAAACCCATTAATGCTATTTTAACACTGTCCTCCTTCATGAAGTAAAGGATATCTAGTTTAAATGAAGATCATTTGTTCAGATAATTTTGAGCATCACAAAATGAACCAATGTGGACCCGAAATAGGTATCTATCTATGTAGGATAAACTTAATAATTTGAAAGAAGAGAAATAAGAAATTATTTAATATTCAGAATTATAATTTATTTTAAAAGAGTACATATTTTTCATGAACAATACATATCATAAGATACTATGAATGTAGAAGTTAATAAAGAAAATGAAACAGGTAGTTGAAGTGTTACAATTCAGGATAAGCCCATGTTATATAATAATGAATTTTAAATACAAAAGTTCCATGTTATTTTATATATTTAAAATATTTCTCAAACAGCATAACAATTTTCAAATACTGACTACAAAATTATAAGGTTAATACATCAGTTTTTTTCTATGAACAGATTATTTCAACATTTTTAAGAGGTAAATTTGGATTAAATTCTTATATAACTTTATCACTGTGCTAAGAATAAGTACAGAAAAAAAAATATTGGTCTGATTCTTTGAGGGCATTTGTAGTACAAATGAGACATTAAGACAATAGTTTATGCAAGCTTTTCTTATGTTTGTGTATAGGGATATGTATACATGCATGTCCTTGTGTGTCTGAGTGCACATGGGCCTAGACGCCAGAAGTCAACTTCAGGTGTGTTTTGTTCTGTTTTTTGTTTGTTTGTTTGTTTCTTCTTCTTCTTTTTTGGGAGCCAGGGTCTGTCTCTGAGACCTGGACTTTGTCAGTTAGGCTAGGATGGCCCTGGGCCTCTTCCTGTCTCTTCTGCCTCATCTCTGATACTACAGATACAAACCATCCCACTTAGCTTTTTAGGTGGATTGTGGGGATTTGGATTGGGTCCTTCTACATGGGTAGCAAGTACTTTACTGACTGAGTTACCACCCCAGCTTCAAGTTTTATGTCTAAGTTTTATATAAACTGAATACAGCATAGTTGGGGTATAGCTTGCATGTTATTCCAAAAGGAAAACCATCAATTAGCAAAAAATCAAAAACAGAGTAAACTTTGATTTTTATTTATTTATATATTTTAGAAATATGTTTTATTTACCATTTTTTATTTTATGTGTACGAGTGTACTGTCTGCATGTATGTTAGTTCACTTATGCAATGCCCATGGAGGTAAGAAAAGGGAGATGGATGCTCCTGGAACAGGAGTTAGAGACGGTTAACTGCCATGTGGGTGCTGGGAATTGAACCTGGGTCCTCTACAAGAGTAGCCAGTGTTCTTAACCACTGAACCATCTCTCCAGTCCTATTTTATATATATTTTTGCAATGCTTAGCATTGAACCCAGAGCCTTGTATATATGTTAGGCAAGTACTCTACCACTAAGCTACATCCCAAACCCAAACTTTTATTTTTTAAGATTAATCCATGGAATTTTGAAATGTAAATAATCATTCCAAATTGGTGTTTATAACCCATTAGGCACAATCCCCTTCTTCAAGCTGGCAAGCTCATGTGTACACCTCAAGAAGCCACTGTACAGTCCTTGTGTACTAGTTGTATTCAGAAGGATTTCTCCCTAAAATAACACAATTCCTTTAGGATTTTAAAAAGTGAACAATGGCAGAAACAACAACCTGCAGTCCCCTAGCAGGCCAAGTATGTGAAGATTACATATGAAAAAATAAAATTTACAACCTAAGTTTTTAATGTTAAAATTAAATAAAATGTCGTGTGTGTGTGTGTGTGTGTGTGTGTGTGTGTGTGTGTAGTGCTTTCCATTCAAAACCGTATCAAAGTTCATCAAAGTACAACTGGCTTCCCTCTTCTGGTGCGTGTTCATTCTTGCAGAGGAAATATGAGACCTGACCTGTGTGGAGTAGCTCAGGCAGGAGAGCTGCAAGTTCCAGGCTAGCCTGGGCTATAAGGTGAAATCTGGCTTCAAGAAACAACAAAACAAAAACCACGAAACAGAGATAGGTGGTGCATGGAGCTCTCCTAGGGATGTGCTAGCTTTCACAGCAGCACAAATCTTCTCTACCCACATCTGGTCTCCTAGGAGACCCTCCTGGAAGACTTAATTCAAGTTTACTCTTTCACTCAGACCTCAGTGTAATGAGAGCAAGTAGAGGAGGCGCTAAGGAAACAGGCCGAAGGGCCGGGCCAAGGGTTAGTCACAAGGGAACTGCGGACACAGCTCTGTGGCACAGAGCTTCCCCAACATGCACAAGGCCCTGGGTTCCGCCCTCAGCATTGCCTAAAGGGGGAAAAAATAACTAACCACGTTTCGATCTTTGAACTAGCCTGTCAATAAATAGCTTGTCTAAAATTCTTGGAGTGGGGTTGGAGTGGAGTTCTACTTCAATCATACAAGGCCTGCTTGTATCATTGTAGAGGGGGAGAGAGAGCTGGAGGGGGAAAAGTAGGCTAAAATGCTTGAAGTTGGGATTGGGGATGTGGCTCAGTAGTGCAGGAGGATTAGTAGTTAAAAGTCAATCTTGGCTACATAATGAATTCCAGACCTTGGCTGCATGAGACCATCTCAAAATAACAATAGCAACAACAGGGGCTGGAGAGATGGCTCAGCAGTTAAGAGCACTGGCTGCTCTTGCAGAGGACCCAGATTCAATGTAAGCGACCCAGGTTCCATGCCTAGCCCCCATATGGTGGCTAACAATCGTCTATAACTCCAGTTCTGGGGTATCTGAGCCCCTCTTCTGATCTCCGAAGCATTGCACAACACAGGTGCACTTACATACGTACATGCAGGCAATACAGTCAGATACGTAAAATAAAAATAATAAATAAAATTACTAAAAAAGAAAAAAACCAATAGCAACAACAAGATAACACAAATAAAATAAATATGGGATCTGGCTAAAAGCAAAAATATTCTTCATTTATTATTGTCTTTCTGGACCAAGGAAAAAATAAAATAAATCTCAGGAGAAACTATTGAAGGGTGTTCATCACATCTACATCTTTTTTTTTCTTTTCTTTTTTTTTTTAGACAGGGTCTCCCTGTAGCCCCTGCTGGTGGCCTGGAACTCACTATGTAGATTAGGCTGGCTTTGAACTCACAGAGAACTACCTGTGCTGGGATTAAAGGCATGAGTCACCACAAATGCCTGCATCTGCATCTCTTTAAATTTGCTGAACTAGGGTTCTGCCCATTTTGATGCATTCCTTTCCCAGGAGTGTTGCTGAATGGGCACACACTTTCACACCCAGCTTCTTGGAAGCTTTGATGATGAACATTTTGTCTTTAAAATGAAAGTTCTCCTTCATTCACATTTGTATCGAAACACAAGGAGCCTGAAGGCCCACCAAGGAGCCAAGGATCTCACACACATGCTAGAACTCAAACCAAAACCTCTGTCTGCATCATGTCTGTGTTCCTGTGCTTTTCCTTGTCCCTCTCTTGGTACAGAAATCCACAATTATCCCAAACAAGATGATACAGCTGACTACATTAACTAAATAGCCTACAGCTATTTTTCCAAGCCTTACCTACTGCCCTCAATGTAATATAAGGCAGAGTAAGTGGCTTTCAAAATAAAAATATCCAGGGTTTTTTATGCACTCATTTGCTTAGTTAGTCAACAAAAATGTGTTGAGTGCTGCTGTGTTCTGGGGGTTCTGTGGGCACTGAGTTTATAGTAGGGGATGGGGTCCCCTCTTGGGCTCTATGCAAGTCTAAATCCCTGCTTGCATACAGCTTGCATTCTCTGCTCTGTTATTGCCTCCCAAGACCACATTGGGAATATTCTGTCAAATGGACTAATTTACGGAAGGACCAGATCAGCATGTGTACATTATTGGTGCAATGGATTCCCACTGTAACTCGATTCTGACTTGCTCTTATGTTTTTTTCCAGACATCACCTCTCACATCCAGATATTATTCTCCACAAATAGAAACCGAGATGTAGCTCAACGGCAGACCGCGTACCTGGCATATATGGTGGGGTTCCATCCCCAATAGTGCCAGAAAAGAATAAAGGAGGGGAAAAAAAGAAAATGAGGCACCTGGAGCAAGGACTGGCTTGACTCGCATATACATGCATCCTTACCGTATTTAACAGGTTACAGGGAACATGTCTTGATTTTTTTCGAGTAAATATAATTCCATAAAAGTTTAATAGCACTATGGCCCCTTGATATTTCTGAGAGACTGAAGCAGAGCAGACGGAACTTGAAGGAGGCGCGGGGAAAGGCCAGAATCACGAGAAAAAAGAAGGAGCGCGTCACAGAAACGCCTCGCCCAAGGCCGAGCGAAATGGCACCCAAGTTCACTGTAGCAACTAACAAGGAAAGGGACTCAGCCAAATCAGAAGGCTCAAAAAGTAGCAGCTGAAAAGAGAAGCTGATTCTGTGGCAGAACTGGGCAGCGGGATGGCAAAGCTCCAGACACAACTGTTCCTCACACCTCAAAAGCTCTGGAGAGAACCCAAGCCAATCCTGAGAATTCTCACTGAAAATTCCAAACCCAATGAGAAAAAAAGAAAACAAAACTGGGAGGGTATCTTGTATTTCTCTTTTTTTCTACCACTGTAAAACAGCTGTAAACAGCTGTCTGAGAGGAACAGAAAACTTGTATCAGGAGGCCGGTCTAGCAGAGGTGGAGACTCCTAACCCTACATCCTGACTGGACACAGATCTCCAGCCAGATGTTATCTGTCCGTCAAAAGGAGGTAACACCTCCCACCAAGCCAGGTCGTATGAGCACTGGCAGGGGACAACTTCAGAAGAAAAGTGGAGCCTAAGATGTCAAACAAAGACTGCCTCTAGGGCCTGGAGAGATGGCTCAGTGGTTAAGCTCACTGGCTGCTCATGCAGAGGGTTCAGTTCCTAGCACCCACATGGTGGCTAACAGCCATTGTTAACTCCAGACCCAGGGGATCTGATGCTCTCTTCTGATCTCCTCACAAGGGTGCACTTAGATACATGCGGGCAATACACTTCTATATATTAAAATTTTTAAGTGAAAAATTGAAATAAACAAAGACTGCCTCCACCGAGACTATCTATACTCTGTTCTCAGGCTGTCCCAAACATAGAATAAAAATCAATCCTTCAACTATGGACCCTAAGGAAAAATCAGATGATGCTGTCAGATGGGGTTAAGATGTCATAAACACTGTATGGGACTAGTAAGATGCTCTGCTTATAAAGGTGCTTGCTAAGCAGGTCTGACCACCTGAGTTCCATCCCTGGAACCCATACAAAGGTAGAATGACAGAACCAACTCCACAGGGTTGCCCTCTGACCTCCACACATGGGGGGCTATAGCAGATATGCCTACATACCTATCATGTACTCACACACACGAGTAATTTTTAAAAGGTTTTAGATAAATAAAACGTTAGTAGATAGAAAATGTAAGAGAGAGCTGTTTAAGCATAATCAAGATAAAAAGAAACTGAATGACACTAATGCATATTTGTATAAAACATACCTACTCACCCCCCCAGCCCCCACCAAACAAAATGCACAAAGAACCAGACTAGAAAATAAAATCCAGGGCTGGGGAAATGGCTCAGTGGGTAAAGGCACTACCTGCCAATCTTGAGCTTGATTCCCAGACTCCATGGGAAAAATAAGAAGTCAGATGTGGTGCTGTGCATATGTAATGCCAGCACTTGTCTGTTGAGTGCGGTTGCACTCCTATGTTGAGATGGGAGGCAGAGACAGGAAAATCACCTGGAAGCTTACGAGCTACCTAGCCTGGAGGATGAAGCACAGCAGCAGAAACAAGAGAGACCCTGTCTTAGCGAGACGGAAAGCAAGAACTGACTCCTGAAGGTTGTCCCCTGACTTCCACACCTAAGCAATGACAAGCCTACCCCTCCCGGATAACAGTAATAAATTAATACATAAAACACTAAAACTCAAGGAACAAAAGAAAAATTCTTCCCGTGTGCATTTAACTAAAGAAAATCCTTACAGAAGCATGAGTTCATAAAATGAGGAGACAGCAACAAGAGATGAAAAAGATAGTAGATCTGAAGAAACAAACAGACACCGACACAGTATCATTTTAAAAACCAACAAATAAAAAGGCCAAAGAGTAGAATAAGCACAGGATAAAAGAAATCACAGAGATCACACTGTAGACTTAAGGACTGAAACAAAATATATGTGTATGAAATGGCAAATTACTAAAGTAAATGAAGGAGAAGCCAGTAGTCATAAAGGATAAAGACTGTGAATAATAACAATAGGTGTTATTGAAAAAAGAAAAATCAACAAATAAGTCTGAAAATCTTAAAAGAAGCAACACAAGAAAATTTTCCTAAAAACAGAAACCTTTTCTGTACTGTTTCTGATGGACCAGGCATGATCTACACACTTTACATATATAAACTCACATCATCCCTCAGCTCTAAGAGGTAGGTGTAGATTTTTACACGTACAGATAAATAACTTGATCTGAAGTATAAAGAAGTTAAATAAATTGCTAAAGCTTATTGAAAAGGGACCTGGGTTCTGGAAATACTAAATTATAAAGCTCCCAACTTCAAACTATAACATCAGGTTAAGAAAAAAAGGACAGAACTTTCTAGATATTCAGCTAGAAAATGTAAATCTCCAGCCATGAGAAATAATCGGGCAGGCAGGCTTCTCCACGGTAATGTGCACTGCCAGGGACATGCAGGGGGAATGACTGTCTTGCTCTTCTGAAACACAGTGCCACCCAAGAATAGTAAGGGTACTCAAGTACAAAGGCAGCATCTATAAATCAGCTCGGTGACACAGTGCCAATGAGCTAGGTTAGAAGAAAGATGTGTTTGCAATGAAACCAAACAGTAAAACTAAATAACTCAGGAATGAAAAAGCTGTGGTAAAATAATAAAGCAGGAAGAATGAGCACTAGACAATAGGCAGGAATTATGATTACACAGCAAGGAAAGGGTGCATAACTTGAGAGTGTACAAATGAAAATAACGTAACTAAGAACCAATAGGAAAATACCTGCTATAACAATAAAAGTAAAACGAAGGAGGAGCAGACGGGGAAGAGACTACAAAGTTCTCAATTTACATAGCAGGGAATAAGTCAGTGCTGCCTAAAACCAAACTATTCAGGGTAAAAACTAATGACTCCCACCTGTTAAATCATTTTCTAATGATTTCTATTTAGCAGGGATATTTTGAGAGATCTCTGATGATAAAGAAATGTTGTCTTGAAGTTTAATAATTCTTTCAATATTTTTCCTCTTTTGTTTTAGGTAAAATTTAATGTAATGTGCTTGTTTAAAAATAGCAAGACAAACGTGATCCCGTTTTGCACAAGTAATAACATTTTGTATCTCTGTCTCTTGTGAATGAACATGCATTCAACCGTTGTTCTATTATCTGTACCTAGAAATGCAATGAAATTATGAATGATTTTTATTTATTTATTTTATAGTATTGTGAGCTAGAACCTAGGGCCTTGTGCATGCTGGACCAGTGTCTACCACTAATTTACATCCCACCCTACGTAGGATAGGGTCTCACTGTGTAGCTCAGGCTGGTCTCTACCCAAAGTTTCCTGAAAAAACAAAATCAACAAATATGTTTGAAAAATATTAAAGGAAGCAACCTTTACTATTCTTTAATCACCTTCTCAGTGCTGGCACTATAGGCGATACCTGACCACAAACTATTTTTAAAAGCAATTGCTAAAACCAAAAATAATGGAGTGATTTTTCATAAACAAAGAACTGTATACTAAGGAACTGGACAGGACTTATAAAGTCTTTTATTTAAGATAAAAAATGGGATCAGAGAGATAAAGAAATAAAGATGGATATTGACAGATATACACACCAGAGAGAGACAGAGAGAGACAGAGACAGAGAGAGACAGAGGCAGAGGCAGAGAGAGAGGAGGAAAAGGAAGAGGAAGAGGAGGAAGAAGAAGAGGAGGAGGAAGGGGTGGGGAGAGCAGAGAGGACAATGGGAAGGGTCATGTAAGCTAGTTCATTCCAGATATTCTGTTTTCCTGATAGGAATTTAAGCAGTGCAGAGGACTATATTTTAAAGTTTTTAGAAAACATCATATTCACTCTTTTCATCTAAAAATAACCATAATTACCACCAAACAAACCATTCCAGATACTTTTTGTCCATGTATAATGAAGAATAAAAGGATGGATGATGGAAAGATAGGTGGATGGATGGGTGAATGGATGGGTAGGTGGATGGATAGATGGATGAAGAACGGATGGAGAGTTGAGCAGTGATTTTATGTGTACTAGTTAACTAACAAGATCTGATTTAATTCCTCAACTGTCTAAAGTGACATAAGAATCAATGGCGGAGTTGGCTGAAATAGCATTTGAAAAATCTAATTCAACATCTATAAGCTGGCATTTACTTCTTGAATGCTGACTGTTGGGTTAATATGTATATATAATGTCACACTTCTACCTCCGTGTATATATACATGGCCCAGCTGCCTGGTGATGCAGTCTTGTCTGCATCCATAGAAGGGAGCTTGTCATCCCCCAATCTAACCAGGAAGGCCCGATACAGAGATGAAAGAGCAAAGAAAGAGCAGAAGTCAAGAGGACTGAGTGAGGAAGGTGGCTTTGGCCCATGTGAGCGCTAGTGGGTAGAGTGGAAAGCAGGCAGACACGGAGCACAAGAAAACAAAACTTAGAGAAGAGCTGCAGGGTTGGGATGAAATAAAAGCAGGATCTGTTTTCCACTGTAAGAACTGTTTAAAAATATTTAGGCATTGGCCAGGTGTGGTGATATATTCCTTTAATCCCAACATTTGAGAGAGACGCAGAGGCAGATGGCTCTCTATAAGTTCAAAGTCGGTCTGGCCTACATAGTGAAACTCTGCCTCAACAAACAAACAGACAACAACAACAAACCTTTGGCATACACTGATGTCAACAGAAATTGGTGATGCAAAGGGGTCCATCAATTTCACTGGGATCAAATTTGATTCACTAGTAAAGGAGACAAAAACAAGAATAAAAAGCAGCTCTTACATGGGGCATGGTGGCATGTACATGTAATCCCAGTACTAGAGATAAGGAGACCACAGGATTCCCAGGGCCTGCTGGTCAGCTGACCCAGCCAGGTGGTGAGCTCTAGGTTCCAAGTGAGAAATGCTTCCACAAGGCGGGTAACTCCTGAGGAGCAACACCCTAAGGTGGCCTCTAATATATGTGGTTCATGATGCTGTGTAGACACTTGGCAGGGCCAGCTGGGCCAAATGAAAGAACTTGCTGTGTGGGAAGGGGAACCACCTCAGCTGGGGACACAGTTTAGAAGGATTACGAGTAACACAAGGGATGAGATGCATAAGATACAGAACTATTGGTGAAGACATTAGATATTTTTAGAGGTCATCCTCTCCCCACAAGTTGTGAGCCTTTTTTACAACAGGAGCAACACACAGTGCATGCAACAAGAGGGTATGTACGAACTTGGCTGCTTTGAAGGAGGCTTGACTAGTTGTTGGTATCCAGAGTTCTACAGAGAGGTTTAACTATAGCCACAAAACTCAGACCCTCCTGGCCATAGGAATCCTGTTATCCTACTTGAGATTCTAAAGTTCTCCTAATTCATCTGGAAGCCATATGAAAAAGGAGGAGTAGAAAAGGACGAGAAGAAGGAGGAAGAGGAGGGAGAGGAGGAGGAAGGGAAGGAGGAGGAGGAGAAGAAGGAGGATGAGAATGATGATGAAGAGGCTGACAATGACACAGACAATTTTGACAACAAAGGCGCAGAAGGCCTGAATTGGTTTGAGTCATCCACAGGAGCTCCCCCCGCCTCTCTCTCTCTCTCTCTCTCTCTCTCCTCTCTCTTTTCTTGCCCTGCCAAATCACTCTTTGGAATTAGGGATGTAGCTCATTTCGTAGAGTGTTTGCTGAGCATGCACAAAGCCCTCACTGTGATCCTCAGCACGACACAAACCAGGTGTAGTTGCACAAGTCTGTAATCCCAGTACTCAGAAGGTTGAGGAAGAGGAGGCAAAAAATCAGAAGTTCAAGGTCGTCCTCAGCTACATAGTAAGTTTGAGGCCAGCTTGGGCTACATGAGACCCTGTCTCAAAACAGCACAGCAGCAACAATGAACCGAAATCTGCCTTTAAGAGATCACTGTCACAAGAGATCAGCTCCCCTGGTCCGAAGCCTTCAAGCTCTCCGTGGTTCCTAAAGTTAAAATACAAAGTCCTTTGCTCAGCATTCGGCTTGCTCTGCAGTCCGGCACCTCGGGATCTTTGTGGTTCCCTTTTGTCTCTCGTACTCATTCGTCACCCAGTGTTCCAGTCACAGCATATTCCCCGAAGTCCCCAGCATAGACCATGCACCTTCCACCGCAGACCTGCAGTGTGGAGTTCCAACAGCCACACACGCCTGCCTTCCTCATCTTTCTCCCAAAATCCCACTCATAGCACAAAACCGAGCTCCCCTGCCCTCCACCCCCTGAGGTCCCCACCGGCATCTGCATGCCTCCCTTTCGGCAACAGTGTTTGCTTTGACCCCTAGTTAGTACCCAGTTCGTTTTGCCTTGAATTAGCTACTGGTAAAATCTGTCTTGATTTGCTAAGCAAATAAACAGTTCCTGAGCACCTATGGTGGGTACTTTCACAGGCATCATCTAATGTGTCCTGGGTTGCTGAAGCACACCAGAAGACTTACACACATGTGTTCATCAATGGTTGCTGTGGGACATGGTGGCACTTGCCTCTATGCCTGATGACCTGAGTTCAACACCCAGAATCTTTACAGTGGAAGGAGAAAACCCCTTCCCACGAGTGATGCTCTGATCTTACCCCCACACCAACACTCACACAGATATACAAAAATAAATAAATAAATAAGTAAGTAAGTAAATTAAAAAGCTTGCTGTGCTGTACTGTGAAAAGGGGACTGTTTGAAAGCTGAACTTCAACAGACAAGAAGTCCTCATAGCATGTTTGCTTTGAGGGACTTGGTGGGAGAAATGAGAAGGAGTTAGATCAATCCAGTTGTATGGCCTTCAGACAAGAGTGAGAGATATTGAGTCCCTGATAAGCCTGTGTTAGAAAAAACGCCCTAGCCAGAAAATGACATTATCTCTTTTGTCTGCTGCCTGTTTTTGTTTACTCCATCCAGAAGCTCAACATCCCATCTCCACTTTGCTTAAAGTCAGTTCTCATCAACCCAGAAGGTTCTAATCCCTGACTACTCCCCAATTTAAGGTCCTGTGGATTTGAGGTAAGATTGTACCCCTCACATCTTTCAGTCGTTCCCTGTGTAAGACAGGAAGTACTAGCTAGGTGGTCTCAAGAGCCTCTACCATTCCTATAAAATTCTTAACAGTTCATAATGAATGAGCATCGGCACAATGGCTAGAGAACCAATTCATTCTTCAGGCCTACTTGCAAACACTCAACACGGGGGATTACATAACCAGGCCATAGGGCTTTCTCTCTCTCTCTTTCTCTCTTTCTCTCTTTCTCTCTCTCCCTCCCTCCCTCCCTCCCTCCCTCTCTCCCTCCATCCCTCCCTCCGTTTTCCTCTCTCTCTCCTTCTCCTATATGTGTGCATTAATGTTCTGTGAATGTTTACTCAGTGTGTGCAATGGGAGGAGAGATGGGAAGCTGTCAATCCACAAAACTGCCTTTCATTTTTACAAATGAGAATCTAAATGATAATCAATATGTCTTGGTTACTCCCCACCAGGGATTACCATCTAGTTTTTGGTTGATATTAATGGAAACGAGTGGAGATTAATTTTAAGTACACTAATCTTACAGCTGAGGACCACTTAAAAATCCACAGGCCTACAGAATCCAATAATCAACATCGATAAATAAGTTGTAGTCAGGTACAGCCAGCATCCTCCACAAGGAAAGTGTGCTAGACAAATGAATGCATAAATCAACAGTGTTGCTTGCATCTCTGCAACAGAGAGGAAGCACATGACAGTTTATTTTGGTCAGATAATCAATGAAGGTAGGGTACTGTCAGTTGATACTAAATATAGCTATTTTATTCAAAACTATCAATTAGACCTCCCCTTAGACAAATTTGGGCAAGGCAATGCAACACCTATATACAAGGCATATTATATATATATATATATATATATATATATATATATATAATATATCATGTCTGTAACTTGCTCCCCACTTCAAGGGTCTATATAAACAGGCAAGAACCAAGAAGAAGCTCAGGTCTCAGCATGGCGAGGGCCAGGCTCAGACTCACATTCACTTATAGCAAATGCTGGTGGAGCTCTGGTATCTACTGAGGTCATCTCAAAACCCAAAGCCCCACCACGATGGTGGCAAATGTAGAACTGCCACAGTTACCCCATAAAATGACTCTGACTCCACAAGGGGTGTTAGTTGGCTCAAAGTAAGAGGTATTTGCTTTGTGCAAAGAAAATAATTCTTAAGAAAAAAGAAGCAAAAATGCTTTTGATTAGGTATTTTCGAGCTGGCTAGGGAGCAAGATGGTTTGGAATTCTGAAGAAAAAGAAAGTGTTCAGAAAGGAAAAAGGGCTGGGGGACGACTAACGAACTCCACAAAGTAAACTATCATTTGTAACAGAAAGAGCAAGGGTTCTAGAATGGAGACTATCTAGCTAAATACGGGCAGTTCATTAGCTCTTAAGAGACCAAAGTGCTAACTAGACTACAAAGAACAGTAACTTTGAATTTAATGCCATCATAACAATACCATTTTTTAAAAAAAAAGAAAACCAAAATAATTAATACATTTTTGATCAAAAATTCAATAAAATATTTTTAAGACTCCATTTCTTCAGGATATACATAGTATCATTTTAAGAGGCTGAATTTTTTTTCTATATTAAGTGCCTCTTCTAAAGTCAAAAATCAAATATATACATATATATATATATGTATATATTTGTTGAGTAATTTTCCCAAAAGGATATTTCCCTCCACCTTTTCAATGTATTAGTAAAATAGACTCTATTTGATTTATGAAGTTTTTTTGTTTCTTTTGTTTGTGTTGTAGAAATTGCTAGCATTTTTTTTTCCTAAAAGAAGAATGTTTCCTAAAGTTGCAATTTTTAAAATTCAGGACATTAGAAAGATGATTACTACATTTTAAAGAATTATATAATTATAGAGTAATTAAGAAAGTTTAAAGTTAACTATCTTTATGACTCAGAAGTCTAATTATCAGGACACAGACCTGCATTAACCTTTCAAAACTATCCCTAGTTTGAAAGAAAGAATGAAAAGAATATTAAAAGAAGGAAAGGAGGAAAAGAAAGAAAGAAAGGCATGTTTTTCAGGGGGTTCTAATTTGATTATTTACCAAAATATGGTAACAAATTTGACAATAGTGAGGTATTGCAACATTTTAATTTAAAAAATGTATGATATTTGGCTTTACACACACATATGTCCCTATAAGAAGACAACAGCACAGAATTTCATTAAAAGCCTACCTCAAATAGCCCTCTAAATTTCACTTCAGCTTTTTCTTCTTTCCTCTCTTTTTTTTTGTTTTAGATTTTAATTTTTCTTTAAAAATTACTCTGATATTTCTCATTAACAATACATTTTAATAACAAAATCTTCAGTAAATAATTATGTTCACAGTAACATCAGAGGCTACAATTATACTGCCTACTACTCTCCTAAGGACCTGAAAGTAATTCACTAAGATAAATTCAGTTTTTTTTTTCTTTTTCATAAGATTTAAAACTGGCAATTGCTTTTAGAATTGGTTCAGGATACCAATTCTAAAAATTCTAGAGAGGATTTCAACTAGGCCATCATTTGGATTCCCCTATATTCAAGGTTGTAAATGAAAATTTTATCTAAAGATATTTTGGTTTAGCATTGCCAGATGTAATTGTACAATGCTATAACAAAAGTCTTTAAAGAAGCAAGACGGTTCTGAGGATTATTTCAGATTTGGGAACAATGTGTTTTTGAAGAAAAACTATCTTGTGTCAAAAATATGGCCAATATTTAGTTATTTATGTGGCAGGTATATTCTACTTTGATTTTAAGTGAACTTAGAAGAATTCATATTTTCTAACAGCCTGGACCAGCATGTGACTCTAGAAAATTACCCCATATTGATTCTGTTATCAATATGAGCTAGAATCTTGTGTGTGTGTGTGTGTTTGTATGTGTGTGTGTGTGTGAGAGAGAGAGAGAGAGAGAGGGAGAGAGAGAGAGAGAAAGAGAAATAATGTGTGAACAGGTATACACATATGCATAAACAAACGCATGTAGGCCCATGTTGAATGCACAATTTCAGGGTTCCCATCATTGAGCTAAGATGTTGGAATCAGCTCTCTACGTGGCTCTTTACCTTGCCCTCTCTGACAAGGCTCCTCATCCGTGGAGAGTCTTCTGAGACCTCAGCCTCTTTGTTCTAGCCTCGGTAAAGGTACACTAGCCTCCAAAAGTATGTGATGTAAGAAAAAAAAAAAGACCTGACCCCCCCTTAAAAGAAAGAACTTGCCTTTCTATCATAACATTTTGATTTGAAAAATATCTCTTATCAGTCATATTTCCTCCATTAGTGTGCATATTAACAACCAATAGGAAGAATAGAAAGACTCAGGTATAGAAAAATCATGGCCTTGGTTCTGCCTATCTGCTCAGAAAATTGGTGTTGAGAAAGAGGGGAACAAATTTTACAATGGATTTCATCATTTAATCACATCAATCTGTTCTCTCTTTTTCACAGCAGACAACTCATTTAAATGCAACAGGTGAATGAGCTCATGCAAGGAAGAAAAATAAAGAATGATTTGTGAAATTTGGGGGGAAATCTGGAGAAATTCTGAGACTTAGGTTTTTAGACATTTTTAAAAAGTATTTGTTTAAATTATAATCCTTTCTGGAAATTTTCATTCAGCTTCATTAATTATGTAATGCCTCCTCAAGCAACTGTCAGAATATACCAATTTAATTTATTATAAGAATTTCCTGCAATTTGAACAAACACAAACATGACCTAAAAATAGAGCAGTAAATAGTCACTCTTAACTTATAGTCACTCTTTATACTTATGAGACATGTAGAAATGTTTCATAAGTATAAATATTATAAATAAAACAAGTTATTTGGATGAGGTATATTAAGGTTTACAAATATGTAATCTATGAGCATATAAAGAGAAGAAAACAGGTGAAATCAACTCAGAGTTAAGACATAAAGTTAAAATTTATGATGACTAAAAAATATGCTTTCAGTTTAAAATTCTATTTGGTCAAAAAAAACCAAAAACCAAATTGACCAAAGTCTCTATTTCTAACCCCTCAATTTGAACTAAAACAGAAATACTATTTTAAAATTAAAGAGTAAATATAAAAGAGCAGAAAATATTACATGTCCCTCAAATAAGCACATTAATGAGCTGGCACTCAACTCTGTGCAAAGCTAAATTTCCTTTGTGTCAGGTGAAATGCTAATATTTTATAGTTAGAAATAAAATATATTATTAAGATGGTTTGGCTGTGATAAAAGTATGATCCTTTCACTGTTATCTTTAGTGTTGGACAAATTGACAATGCAGAAAACAAACACAGAAAAAAGAGAAAGAAACACAAAATTTTCTTTTAAATCTCAGATGAGCAAACAGGCAACTCACTGAGAAACAATATCTTAAATTATAAAATGAAGACCAATGATAACAGTTCATTTTTAAAGGTTTTTTTTTTCTTTTGAGAGTGTTTTTCTTACTCCCAGAATTTTAAACCATCACTAAAAAATAAATTCAAAAGCTAACAGCTAATCTTTAAAAAGACAATGAGCATAGCTCTTCTTTTTTTCAGAATCTCATTTCCTTGTTATTTGGTCTGGAAGCCACGATTAGCCTGACCGCTTCATATTTCAATGTAGCTGTTTCTTACGTAAAACTATCTGAGACATGCACACTACCTGAAGGATAATTTTGAGAGGAAATATATAAGATTTGGAGAGTTTGATAAGCCACAAAATACAGAAAACACTAGAGTGGGCCTTTATTTACATGACAGCTTAAAATGCTTTCTTAAATGTCTGTTTTATAAATAAATGAAACAAATTTTAATTCAGAAAACTCAATGAAATTTCTTTATTTTCAGTTTTTATTATAAATTAGTTTCTGTGCTCCATTGCCTAATATATATATATTATATATATATTAATATATATTATATATTTAATTTATAAATTGGGCATAAAGTAGTTCTTTTTAATTTAAGCATTACTTCATTAAATGTAGTGTTAAAGTTTCAGATCAGGTAAAAACCTAACAAATAAAGTTCTTTCTTTTAAATGTATAGATTGCTAAATTGCTCAGTTGACAAGGACAGGATTTTCAAGCAATTTTATTTTGGTTCATAGAATCTATCTGTAGTATGCAGATTGTCTGCTGGTTTTCTTATCCCTGATCCAAGTGCTCTTGTGACCTTCCATCAAAGGAGGAGGGAGGAGACCCTTTAACAAAAAAAATCATCCACTTCACCTTGAAATACATGGTGAATCGTTTCTTTTCTTCTCTTTTTTTTTTTTTCTTTTAAACAGGGTCTCACTACATAGCCAAGGCTGACCTTCAGCTCAGGAGCCTTTTCACTCATTTTCCCCAGTGCTGGGATTACAGAGCTTTTGATTTGTCCAGGTAGGGCCAGAAGAACAGAAAAAGCAGTCTCTCTCTCTCTCTCTCTCTCTCTCTCTCTCTCTCTCTCTCTCTTTCTCCTCTCTCTCATACATGTGTGTTTCTGAGGACTGAATCTAAGGCTCTGGACATGCTAAGCAAGCTCTTACCACTGAGCAACACCCTCAGTTTTTATTTCTTTTCTTGATGTTATTTTTAAACCAAACCTAAAATCTGAGTCTTAAAGAATGAGTTGCCCCTGAGGATCAAGACTCCTTTACAGAGTTAACTTAAACACTCTACCAGTTGAGATATTAAGTATTCAACATGGAATACATTACTGTGACTTAATAGACTAGAATCTGTGACATGGAGGCCAAGAAGCCCTGAGCAAGGTCCCTGATGCTGTCAACGTTTATGCAGATTATACAGGGCACAACAACCTGGAAAAGCTTGGTCCAGTTCAAACACTGGTGGGGACCCCTGGACTCTAGAATCTTCTCTCTCATAGTGTCTTTATCTTTCTGCTTCCTTATTCTTCATCCAACCACACCAAGACCCCCCTTATCTAGACCTGGGCCTGGAGGAGCCTGTCTCAACAATATTAACAGTCAACATCAGTTGACTACGTACAGCATGCTGAGGCTCCGGACTCTGTGTATGCTGACATCTCATTTCATCTTTCCAGCCATCTCTGTATCTGACAGGTGAGGAAACTAAATCAGAGATGTAACAAGCTCAAGCCATATAACTGATCAGAGCAGTACTTGGCAAGGAACCTAATCATTGGTCTTCAAAGCACATTGCTCTTGATCACGAGACTACCTTTCTTCCTCAAACTGCTGCCTACAGCCGCCTCCTCTTAAGGATTCGAAGAAAAGACACAGGTGTACCCTTTAGGCTTGACATGTCCCTGAGCTTCTGCTTATGATTTTTAACAAGAAAATGAAAGAAAAATGGCTGAATAGCAGCAACGAGGGCAGGCTCTGACTTTAAATGTAGAAAAGAGATTATATGGCAAGGTCTGTGGAAAAGATGCCATTTTCCATGAAAACTAAATAAAATAACAACAGAAACAAAAGTATCTTTTCCTCCTCTTTTGAATAGTCTCAAAAGAGACTATTTGACAGGTTTGGGGGTATAAACAGTGGTCCTGACCCTTTGTTTTCTAGTAGAGACCACATCCAAATTTTCCCAATAATCAACACAAAAGTTTGCAGCCAATATATAAAAAACAATGGCTGCTAGGACAAATTCAGCTGATCAATCAAAATGAGGAAAACAAAGACTCTGAGGGAGAATGAAGAAGTCCTACAAGGAGATGAAAAGGTATACAGGATTTTGAAAACTAAATTTAGAGAAAGAAGACAAGACAAGCTACACATGAACATGGAAGAGAAGGCACTGCTTATGAAAGCTGTACTTTACTGTTTTTCTTCATTCCCTCCTGGGTGGAAATTTCCTAAACTCTGAACATTTAGAATTAGCTCTCAACCAAAGGTAAAAGGTGAAAGGCAAGAATCATAGGTGAATTACTCTTTCTTCTGATCAAAAGGTAAATTTTTCACTGTGAAAGAGAGATTTGCAAAAACCAATTGCAATTAAATTCAGTAGATAAAAAAAAAAAGAACATGAGAGAAAGGAATTAAAGGGGGTAGGGGAGATGAACCCAGAAAGTGGTCGTCTACATGTAGGGGCACACCAAGTAACAAAAACAGGCTTTCTTACAGGCCTTTCTGACTTGCTTCAGGCTGGATGATCCTGGGCACTAGCAGGCTATGAAGCAAATGGACAGATGCTTCTGGAAAAGATTATCTTTTATCTGTCACTCTGGGAATAGCTCTGGTCCCACGGCTTCTGATTCTATGATCTAAGCCTTGTATGACATTGCTATATGTGTCACTCAGGAAAACAACAACAATCATAATAACAGTCCCAATAACAGCAATAGCTAACATTTACTGAGCACTAAGTAGAAAGCACTTTATACGCAAAATCTCATTGAATCCTCCGTAGAATGTGATGGTCAAAGGTGTCATTGTAATCCCCCATTTTACAGATGGGGAAATTGAGAAAATGAAAAAAACCAGTTCAGAGTTGCATGGATTCTTGCTA
Organism: Eospalax fontanierii; assembly: GCA_035773235.1. Classification (NCBI taxonomy): domain Eukaryota; kingdom Metazoa; phylum Chordata; class Mammalia; order Rodentia; family Spalacidae; genus Eospalax; species Eospalax fontanierii. The sequence continues at coordinate 21,619,610 of CM069526.1, forward strand.
TACTTTAGCCTCGCCAGGAGCAATCTGTCGCTTTCTTGCTTACACAGAAATTCACACACTTCACCATACCATCCTGCAATCTGGCACTAAGCTCTTGTGATTTCAGATCTTCATCTGGCCCTTTCAAAGATGGACCATTGCAGTTCCAGGGTCACCTCCCAGAAATGACTCTCATTAAACAACAAATAAGAGCATCCAACTCCTCTTTCTTCAGCACAGTTTATGTTAGCATCTGATCAATACTAAAATCAGCAAATGATACCTGGCCTTCCTAACTGAAAGGCAGAATTCTGAGGGCAGTAAATACGTGGAAGAAAAAAAAAACCTCTGAATAATGTGAAACATTTGCATACTAATCTTTCCATGTTAGTTTTGAGCTTTAAAGATACTTGTTGAGACTGATGTGTAGTTTAGTGGCAAGAGCACTTAGCTAGCATGGAGAAGGGCCTGGGTTCCATTCTCAGCACTGCAAACAAACAAACAGCTCCCTAAATAACATCTGTTTTCTTCTTCCTTAGAGATTTCAGCAGAACTACCTGCCATAAAGCCCCTTGCTATGTTGTTTGGAAGTTGTCAATCTGCCAGTCCCACAGGACTGGAAATTGATTACTCTTTCCTTCTCAAGGAGTTCTTTGACAAGACCTAGCTAGCTATGATTTTTGCCTAGTGGTCAGAAGCACTCAAGGAAACCTGTCCTTCCTATGAGCCCCAAGATTGAAACCCACTATACAACTTCCACCACAAACTCTACTGTGAACATAACCTAAAAGATGGATCATCTCTTTGAAATTCATAGGCCTAGGCAGGGTTTGGCTATCAAATTTCTAGTCAGTTCCTGCCCCTCTTAATAGTACAGCTCTGCCTTCCTCTCAGTTATCAGCTGGTGGGTCAGTACTTGTTCAACCACATGCACTGTTAGATTCCAAATACTTGATTTCCAAAAGAAAAGACCAAAAACTTGTACACATGCACAAAATGGAACATTGCTGCTAAGGAAAGAAAAGAGGAGGAAGAGGAGGAGGAGGAGGAAGACGAAGAAGAAGAGGAACTAAAATATAAGATTTGGTCATCATGAACTAAAATCTTAATACTGTAAAATGAAGGCCTTAGAGACTAGATGAAAATGTTTTAACATGTGGTCCATAGTGCCCCGGGGGGTTACAAAATCCTGAAATTACTATTTATAAAATGTTTATTATCTTCTTTTTGTAGAAAGGAAAATCTATAGCTTTCATCAGATTATTAGAGGAAGAATAATTTATTTATATCTCCAGTGCCTAGAAGAAAGCTGGATATACACTGTAGGGGCTTAATAAATCTTTGTTGAATCAACATTTGTGAAATCAATACAGGAATGCAAGGGGTCCGAATTCCAAAGTATCTCACTTACAAATGGAAAAACTGAGGCCTAAAGGGGGGAATAAACATTTTCTAAGTTACGTAAACCTAGGGATTCATAAGTGTTTACACAGTTAATTTCATCTTTTGTCCCATTTTGTTTTTTCTTCTTTCGTCTGTTCTCTTTGGACAGAGGAATAAACCTTATTTCCTAGTTAGAAGTTGTCAGTAAGTGCATCTTCCAAACAAGTGGTGGAGCAGTAAACAGTGGAAAAGGCCCCCAGAACAACTGATCTGTGATTGCTCATGTGTGAGCATGACTGCTGTCCCTGCACTCTGAAGACATGATTAATATGACATGAAAATGGCCGTCATAGGCAGAAATACATGAAGCTGATATAGTGGAGTTAGATCTAGGAGTGGTAGTAAAAGTGAAGATCAAACTGACTGTGGCAAGTAGCTATCCCATTAGCAGCTCATTATAAATGAGAAAAGAAAGAAAGAAAAGAAGGAAGGAAGGAAAGGAACCAGAAGCTCCAGGCATCCTTGATTATAAGGAAGACACCAAGAGTATTCAAATGGGGTCTTATTACCCTGTTACCAGCCCATGATGTAGCCCCCACCAGGCATGACAGTTAAACTGCCCCCAGGGGAGAGAAACAAGGAGGAGGGGTGTTTGCTCATCAAGCTGCTTCCTACTGACAGAGGTTTTGAAGGACACCAACACTGGGACCATATGACACAGCTGCACTCTTGTGTTGATGACCTCAACCACGCAGCATGGTGGGTGTTAGAGGGAAGAGATGAGAGCAGTGCCTAACTCTCTAGCAAGGCCCCAGAATGCCCTAGCTGAAGAAACTTGCTATAATCTCCTTTGAAACCTGCCGCCCTAAATGCAAGCCATTTTGGAAGGGAATCTCTTAGAACATTCTGGATTCTGTTTATAAATCTCTACGATTGATAGGCAATATTTGGTGACTGAGAGAAGGAGCACAGAATACACAATAAACAATATGTGGTAGAGCTCCAGCTGTTGTGACCTTGGCAAAATCATAAGTTCTCTAAACTTGTTTCTCGATCTATAAAACTGGAAGATTGGCATGCATGTTTAGACTGTATGAGTCTTTCCAGCTTCTGCACGTCACATATCATATCCAAGTCTGAGGTTTAACACATCGATGGATTCTTCAAACATAATTAGAACAGACTGGCCTACGGACAAGAAAATTATGTCTTCCTAATGTTTTCTTAGAGGTTCTCACAGGGCAGCTGGATTATTAATTAAGGGGAAGAGAAGGGTGATCTTAACCTCTTAAGACTTAGCATAGCTTAACCAAAGACAGATGCTGTGAAATTCAGATACGTATATTTAAAAGGGGGGATTAAAAAAGAGCTAGGCACAGTCAGCAATCCGATGGGTTCACCTTTAAATTGTGGGATTTATAGAGGGTTCTGGCCAATTTACTTTTAAGATATGAAGTCTATTCTCAAATTGTAAAAAACAATCAACCCCTCCAAACCCATGACCATCATTGAATTAATATAACAAATAAATCTGTGGCATAACAATCTGAAAGTTTCTAGTGTAATGTGCCTCTGTTCTGCCACGAGCACCTACTTAATAAGATTTCAAGCAGCTTCCTAGATGGGTTCACATGACATCCAAGCATTAGCTTTGTAGCTCTGTTTCTCCCTCTCTTACAAACCTACAAGCCCAGGTGTTTCCAAAGTCTCTGCAAGGCTCCAAACTGAATCACAATACAACTCCAAAGCTCAGAAAGTCAGCTAAACAAAAGCTCAGTAGCAAGGAATGTTTCTGGTTAGCAGGAAAGGTAACTGTATCATTTCCCTTCCTACCACCCTCCAAAATCATTAGTCGAAAACTTTTCTTATCCATCCTCTGAGTAGGAAAGCCAGATGAGATGTCACTCAGCATATCTGTGTCTTTGGAGAGACTGACTTCAGCAAAAGGCCTCTTTCCTTCCCTTAAGCGACCAGAAATAGCTCAGAAGTGGAGGAGGAGAAGGTAGGCCTCATTGTCCTTCAGAACTGGGGTTTGAAGGACCTTCCAAACACACCCAAGTCCTACTTTCATGACAGGACCAGCAATAAGCCTGCCTCTTTGGCACTATGTCTCTCCATTTAACTTCTGTGATGGTTCTCTTTCTTTGAGGAATGTTTCCAAATGCTGGACCCCTGGCTGTCTCTTCACCACATAAGGTGTGTGTGTGGAGGCCTTGAGGCCTCCCAGGCAAGGCCATGCATGGGCTGGCATCTCTGTGCTCACCTGGGACTCCTGAAGTCACTCATCCAGGCTTTTCTGCTTTTAAGATCTCCCTTGGGTTGCCACCGCTTATGCAGGACTCTCAAGTATCAGGAAAGGCTTGACCACCTAAAAGGCAACAAGATGTTCAAGGTTACTATATTGCCTTCGAAGAAGAGGTGAGATTTTATGATGCAGTATATTGCAGGAAATCAAGACTTGAGAATCTGGTGGAAAGAGAAGGGCCAGAGCAGTCAGTCCCTTTGGGCCAAGAGCTGTCAAGGCAGGGATGCTGGTGCAAAGAGAGAGGTTTTCAGAGATGACCACCACACCTTACTGTTTAAGAAGTCTTTAAATACAGAGGGCAGCTTTGGTCAGACACTGCAGGAAGTATGCTAGAAACCAGGCCCTGCCTTTGCGTCCAACCCAAGGCACTCAGGGTAGAGGGCCTTAAAGCCTGACTTGGGTCACTTGCCTTTCCCCATTGGAGACAGGGTATCTGGAGGAAGCCCTGTGGCTCCTTCACCCCAGGCTACCTCCAGAGACAATCATGGATCTCGATTTTTTTTTTAACTCAGGCAAAAGCTAAGTTAGTTAACTGTTGTGGGGGGCTATGTCTCTCTAGCAGGTTTTCTAATAATCCACACAGCAACCCCGGCCCCCGCTGGAAAAAGTAGGTTGGGATTTGGGTCTGCCCCTCTCCTCCTGCAGGGATTTCAGAGGTTGGCATCAGATGCAAGTGCGTGGGAGTTTCCATCAGGCCCCTGGCTCACTAGGTGACTTTTTCCAAGAGGGGTTATGCATTAGAAGTTTGATGACTAAAGGGATTACCCCTCCCCCCAACCTTTGCCCGCCTCCCTCAACAAAGGCAAACTGGGAACTCGGGGAGAGATGGGCTCCCACTGGCCTCCAACTGATGTAACCACCCTAAGGAGCAAAGGAAAGACGCAAGAAGCCACAAAAAGCCACTGTCTTTCACTTATTGAGAAGGAAAAAGGAGGAGGGATCGTTTCACCTGTTCCCCCAGACCCCCGGAATGAGAGACCTCTCTCCGCAAGCCCCCAGCAGGACCCAAAGTGAACAGCCACAGCCCTAGGCTGCAGTCGCCCAGCAGCTGTCCCGCAGCAGGAGCAGCTCTGGGGCAGCAACAGTTGTCTGGCTGAGGCAAGGCGAGGCGAGGCGAGGCGAGGCTAGTGAGGCGAGGCGAGGCGAGGGCTCGCTCGCTGCCGCACGACGCTGGCTTCTGCCCGGTGCTCTCGGGTCCTGAAACCCGGGTCCCACGTCTAGCTTTGGTAGGAGACGTGAGGGGACTAGGGATGCAGGAACCCCGAGCAGCCTGTGCGCAGGTTGCTCAAGCCCTTCTGTGCAAGTCACTTCTCTTAGGTCACCTCTCTCCTAAATCTAGTGAAGGTTCAGGCTTTTGGAGAGAAAAGGGCTTTCTGGCTGGGGAGAGGAGGGGGATACAAGAATGAAAAGACAAAAAACGTAGCCGAGGGAACAGAGGGTGAAGCTATTTTTAATCTGACGTGGTTCTCCTGCCTCTCCCTCGGCAGGGCTATCGCTCTCCAGATGGCCCCAGGTGAGAAGCACCAGAAAAATCCCCCAGAACTTTTGCTCCTGCTCCATCTCCCGTCCAGGTTTTAGGGACTCTTTTACTCTTTCAGAAAATGCACTCAGAAGGGGGAAATGTCCTTTATCTGGGGAGAGAGGCCCTGATTTAGCTCTGAGCCTGGAGTCCTCGCCCTCTGTGCCTTCTCACATACAGAGCTAGCGCTGGCTGCCTCTGTCCAGCAGTCTCAGCATCCCAGGGTTCTTCCCTTATTCCGGAGAGGGTAGAGTCTCGGTGGTTAACTAAAAGACCAGGGAATGTTGGTGCGCACAGTTTGTGGAAAGCTGGAAGGCTGGGATTCGGGGGAAAATTCAGGCCCTTCCTGAAAATGGAAAGCTTCGTAGCCTTGGGGTCTTGAACTCTCGTATCCCTAGACCGTCTTCTACCTACTTTTCATCTCTGTGGGCACTTTTGTGTGTCCGTGTCCTTCTGGCCCAGTCCCTAAGGGCAAGGGTGAGCAATGTTCCTAAGCTAGCGAAGAGCACGGAGCACAGAACGTGTTGAAGGCCTGATTTGTGCCACTTGTAACCGAAGCGGTCACGACTGCAATGAGTGGAGGGAGAAGAAGGGAGGGGGGACACCGACTGTCCCCACTCTGCAGCTTGCCTCCCTCCCCAGGTCCGGGAGCCAGCATGGGGCTGCTGCTGCTGCTGCTGCTGCTGCTGCTGCTGCTGCTGCTGAGCGTCGGTACAGCCAACAGCAGCAATCCAAACGCTTTCCCTGCGGGGGTTTCCCCAGTTCTCGCCTGTTTTGCCCTCTTCCATGCTACTTAGTTTTGAAAAAGAGGAGATGGGGGCGGGGGGGGGTGCCAGAGCCTGCAACACGGCCGAATTCAGGTTGGAAGCAGGTTCAGGAGGAAGGCTCGGAGGAGCGGGCGGTGCCTGCGTGTTTTCCCTCTTTTTTCCCGAGCTACCGGATTCTCTGAGGCTCATCTCACCTCCTCCGGGACGGTTAGGGCCTCTCGGTCCTCCCTCAAGGCCTCCCTTCCCCATATTGCAGACTCGGGATCCCTAGGGTGAAAAAATGACCATACAATGTCCTAAACTGATTCATATTCCAGATACCGACTTGGCCCTAAGACCCTGTCCCCCTCTTTCTAAAAATTGTGTGAATGGGGTTATCTGGGGGTGTGGGAGGGGGTCGGGGGAACGACACAACTTTTGTAAACTTTTATTACATTGTATCTTCTTCCTACTTCTCCGAAAACACTCGCACCCAACCTGCTCCAATTCCCCCTGTGATACAAAGTCGATTAAAAAGTTGGGGGCGGGGGAAGTGCAGAGGAGAGGCGAGTGACCAAAGCCTCGCTAAGCGCGGAAAGGACAGGAGGGCACAGGACTGATTCTTCCGTGGAAAACAGGGGAAATGACTGGGGAAGTCTCAGATGGAGCGGCTTCGGGAAGGTGCGGGCTCCGGCGATCGTTGGTGACTGCAGACTTGTCGCCGAGCGTGCCCTCCGCGAATGCTTTTTGGGGTAAGGGCTTCCGGCTATTGAGTTATGTACAGCAAGCCCAGACCGCAAAAAGATTCGCGAAGGGCAGAGTCTACCCGCTTCTTCGCTCCGCCGCCGCCGCCGCCGCCGCCGTCAGCCCAGGATGTCTCCGAACCCCGGAGCCGAGTAGGCTGGGTCTCTCCGGCGCGCTCCACCGCGGCTCAGCCTCCCCACCCTGGGCGCCGCGCGCCCCTCCTCGCGTCCCCCGACCCATCCTTCTCTCTCTCCAGACTGTCCGCGATCCCCTAACTCAGCCCTACACCGCCTCCAAAGAGGTGTGCGGAGGGCGAGAAGGGGAGCTCAGAGGGGGACCCTGGATCCCGGAGCCCAGCCTCCACCCCTCTCCTGTCGCCCCAGCACCCCGATCCTCCCAGCCTGTCTGTCCTGACATCCCATTCCTCTATCAGCGTTCTGCCAGCCCTGGCTGCAAGGTCGCGGATCTCTGAACAGGTACCATCCAGATTCCCCCGAATCCCCTCCTATCCTTCCTAGTCCCCCAGCAGAGGTTCCAGCCGTGACTACAGGCGCTGCGTAAAGAGAAAAACTCCCCCAGAGCACTAAATAAATACAGACCAGGCGGCCAGCTCATTGGTGTGGACTAAAATCGTCACCCACCAATCAGAAGAGAGCTCACATTTCTTCTTCTTCTTTTTTTTTTTTCCAGAAGGGGGAGGGAGAAAAAAATATTTCCATTTCTAATTATTCAACAAAACCTAGACTGGAACACATTAAAATATTGTTGTTGCAAAAACTGTCCATGACTCCTTCCCATTCTAGTCAAGGTGAGGGGGTGGCAGCGTATTTTGGGAAAGAGGGCTGCTACAGAGCGACCTCTCCCATAGGGACCTAAGCCAGAAGATCCAGACGGAAAATGACAGGCAAAGATGCACATAAAATAAGCTCAAAACTCCACTCTAGTCGGCATATTTCTAAAAAATGAGAATATCTCAGGCCCCACCCCATCTTACACTACCCCCCCGCAAAGTTTTGAATGCTCAGTAAGAAGGGTGCAGCTCTTCGCTCTGCAAGCTTTCCCAAACCCGTCCAGATAATGGTGTCTAACGGCCCACTTGCCTCAGGTGCCCTTTCTCGGCTGTACCCACCCCCCCAACCATTCTGCATACTGTTGGGGGAACAAGACGGGGTGAGCTGGGCATTGACTGGCAGCTCCCAAGGCGGCAGGAGATTCGAGAGTCTGCAAGAGGAAGGGGAAAGGAAACTGGATAGAGGGGGGGGGCAAGGTCTCTTCCCCCTCCCTTCCTTTCTCCTTCCCACTCCATCCATCCTAACTTTGAAGGGATGCTCTCTTCTTTCCAGTGCAGCGCCACCCCTTCCTAGGACTCTCTGGCCTCGCCCAGTAGTGTCACAGAGGGTGTAATTAGAGACGTCTGTCTCCCCAGAGGTACATTCTCCCCCCGTCCCCCCGGTAGGAAAAACCTAAGTCAAGGTGGATACTGCAAACATTGCAAGAACTTGGGGGGAGGTGGAGAGAGAAAGTTGTCATGCTTGGGATGCCTTTTTTTTTTTTTGCCAACCGGTAATCGACGTGCGGGCAGGTTCACGGGCGCGCGCGCGCGCGCGCGCACACACACACACACACACACACACACACACACACACACGCCCTTGGCCCTACAAACCCAAAGAAGACATCCCCAAACCTTGGAGTTTGTGGTCTCCAAGTTCCTGTCGGCCCACCGGCTCCGCCCATCCATCACCCTCCTACAGCTCTGCGACCCACCCACCCTCTCACTGCATCCCCTAGGCTTGGTTCTGCCTAGCTTCACTCAGCTTCCGACGGACGCAAGCGCACACTCTCCAAGCGTCTGTAGGCGCGCAAAGGGGGCTCTGTGGCGCCGGGCAATTGGGGAAAAAAAAAAAAAAAAGTTCTGTTTAGCGGACCATTGAGCATACCGACCACCAGGCGGCCAATGCGGCAACCCCGTTTCTCCTTACCTCAGTCCGGGGGTCTCAGGAGTGCGGTGGTCCCGTGTGCGCTGCGGCCGGCTGGAAGCATTCCTGCCCAGCCAGCGCCCTCTCACCCCTCCCCGCCCCCCACCGGTGTTTGCCTAGCGGCAAAGCGGACTCTTCCAGGTAAGTATATAAGTTACTGTAGTGTGTGGGAGGGTCACGATCTTGGTAATTGCGGCTTCCCGAGCTTAACCCCTGCACTCCTGCCTCCCTCCAACTTGTTGAGGACTGGCCTAGGGAGCCAAGGAGGTGAACGAGCCCAATGAGAGTGCTGGCTGGGGGGAGGGGGGCAGGGAAGAGCGCGGGACAGAGAGGGGACCGCGGCAGTGCGAGCAGCAGAGTTCAGATGCACCCCCCTCCCAGGCAGCGGCAGCGGTTTTCATTGGATGGGTCTTCCCCCCACCCCCGTTCGCCCCTGATGTGCCCCCTCCCCCAGCTCCCATGTAGGGGACGTCTCCGGGCGAAGTCACGATTCCTTCTCAGTTCGGAATGAACTGTGACTGGAGGCATGACGCAGCCAGCGCGCATTACTCACTTTTTGCAGTCACGACTTGGGAATCCGTGCTGGTTCCAACCAAAATTGCACGGCTACCATTGAATTATTTAATAGAATCCAGTTGGGGGTGGGGAGGTGTAAACTTGTGCATTGTGCCCAGCAGTGAGGAAGGGCAAGGGGCAAGAGGGCTGGGGAGAAATAAGGACACCGGACGCCCCTCTGCCCCCTTTCATGACTCTTGGAACCCCCTCACCACTACCACTGCTCCACGTGTTGCAAGTGCTTTATTGCGCTCCCCCCACCCCACCGCAATTTCCTTTGCAAATGAGACTGAATTTGTAAACACGGGCAACTTGTGGGACTGAGAGGGGAGAGGCTTGGAAAAAGGAACTAGTAGGTACCATTTGAATGACGAGGAGGCTCTGGGTGGGCCGAGAGTCTGAGAACAGCTTTGGTTCAAGCTTGAATTGTCAAGACAAAGTGTGGGTTGCAGCGTTATTTGGTTATTCACAACATCAGTAACAGCCCTGGTTACTATCAGGAGTTGACGAAGACTCAGCCTCAGCAAAGAAACCTGCCCAGAAAGGGACCTGCTTCAGAGCTAAAATTAACTGGACCCACCTTCTTTCCCCTAACCCCCTAAGGGCTGCAACCCCGTTGCCCTGCGTGGAGGACAGGTCATTCAAGACAGTGAGTTGGAACAGATAACACCGGGCCGCTCCTTCTCTATCCTATGCCCCTCCATACTTACCTCATCCACCCCAGCTTTTATTTTAAATTATATATATTATTCCTGCATGCACATAAGCTTACTGTAGACCTGCAATACTGCTTCACTTTTTCCCACCGTCAAGAGCCCACTCTTGTGGGCCAGTTTGAAGATGCACCTTTATTGTGGCACTTCGAGGAGTTAATGGATATGAGAGTCTTTGCGCGCAGTGATAACCCCCTCCCTGAAACCTTCTCCCTTCCTCACCGGTCTGGCTACAGGTTCTGCCAAAGTGTCTGGAGCTGATTGTAATGAATCTCACAAGTCACCCCAGGAAATTGGTGGTCTCCCCGGTAACATTCGTCAACCTTGAGAACAATCCTCCCCACTTTCTCTCGGTACTTGTTTGCAACCCTTTGGTTTTCCAGGCGCCTGGCGGTGATGTTCCCAAGCCCGGATTCTCTGCGCATAGCACCAGCAACTCCGGTGCTTTGGCTTCTAATACTCCCATTCCACCAAGTCATTCAGGGTTCCTGTGACTAGGATGCAAAGGAAGTGGGAATAAGATGACATAACACATGCTCCTACACCCCTCCCAGGGATTGCAGAAAACGGGTGTCCGGGTAGGGGGACAAGAAGTGAGAGGGGACCAAGGTCGAAACAAAGCAACCTATAGTGTCTTATTTCGAGAGTCACTATCATCAGGGAGAAATATTTCAAACTCATTGGCGGGAAGGTATTGGACCCTGAGACTAGAGACCCAGACAGTGGCCAGCCTCTGCAGGGAAAGACAGCTAGCCACTGGCCTTGGTCCTGGGTTCCTGGAGGGCGGCTTTAACTCATCACTTCGCTACCTCGCCTTTAATTTTTTTCCCCTTCGCTTCCCACTCACCCTTACTTTTCCCAAAGCTCTCACCGAAGTCACGACTATCCCCTTTGAACATCCTTAACCCCCTCCTCTCCCTATTCCTCTTCTGCATTCAGGGCGGGGCTACTGGCTGCTGGCGCCAATCCCGCCCCCTGGCGCTCGGAACTGAACTTGCTGCGGACCAAGGAATTTTCAGCACCTTCTTCGATGGACAGCTACCAAGACCTGGGTCAGTCCAGACCAGGGTCTACGCGCTTAGATTCTCCTATCCAAGCGAGTCAGAAAGGTCTGTCAACGGGATGAGCATCTTTCTCTCTCTCTTTACCCCCTCTTTCTCCATGCAATTTTGATCTATATTCCACCGTGTCCATTAATCTGTCATCGAGATGTCCCATTAAGTCCTGTCTGGCCTTTAAAACAGATAAAATAGGGAAGGGGGGGCAGAGGAGAGAACCCAGCTCAACAGCGCCGACCCATAAGGAGAAAGTGCGTTGCAGCTGCTATTGATTCAGATTTGTCAGGGTGATTCCCGACTCTGCAAGAATTCCCTCTCGGTTCCTTTGCATGCACCCCAAATTCATTATACATATGTATATGTATATATATACACACACACCTAAACACGGAGAGCTACACCCTCACCCCATACTCAGTCTCATTCTCCTATTTAGAAAGGGGCAAAAAAGGCAGCCAAGAATGCACCCCCAGCATGCACGAAGCGTCAGCTTGTACTTACAGTCTGCGGCATGCACATGACATAATATTACTTACCCACACGGGAACTCCTTAAGAGAGAGAAAGAGAAACTGGGGAGGAGGGAAGAGAAAGTGGATGGAGAAAGGAGAGAGGAAAGGAAAAATCCAACAATTAATTTCCAGACATTGGGGGGGGGGGCAGGAATGCGGTGATGTCCAGGTTTTCTTCCACCCGCGCTGGCTTTTTATCCCAATACAGCCCTCGGTCTATTTCTGGAACACGATCAAACCCAGATGCTATTTTTAGCAAGTACTGAAAAAACCTCCACACACAAAGGCATTTTGCTGGAACGTTGCGTCCAAAACATTAAATGTGCATTAAGCGCCCCATCCTCACTTTTTTCTGCACCACTAGACTCACTTGCATTACTGCAGAAGATGTTTTTCAAAACAGAAAAATGACCAATTTTTAAAAATATTCTCCTCCCCTCCCATTAACTCCCGTTTGCCCCCTGCCTGTTGCAAGCTCCTGTCTCCCAAGCAGAAGGCGTTGGAGTCATTGTATTCTTAGAGCTGTTTGTCTCCATTGACCAGATTCCCTACAAGCTGAAGGAAGTGAGGTGTGTGCTTAGCCCCTTCCCCAGAGGAGCTTCCCAGGAAAGCTCTGGAGTCCAATATTATCCACGAAGGACATCCCCAAATGAAGGGTGGATCATCGGTACCCTTACCACGTTCCCCACCCACGCTTTGCAAAATTGCGAGGTATTTGAACACACCCCTTTGGAAATATATGTTAAAAGCTGCATGTGTGTGTGTGTGTGTGTGTGTGTGTGTGTGTGTGTGTGTGTTCTAGTAATTCACTACGAGAGGGATGGAGAAAATAGACTCATGAAGACAGCGCGGAGCAGCCGCCTTGAGTCTCCTTTGCCAGCCTGCGTCAGTCATCAGCTACTGACGTCACGTGCAGATTCTCCTCTTTGGTGGGTCTGGTTCTGCTCGGAGACAGAGCTTTGTGTTGGGCACAGCCACTGAGCAGGCGAGGCCGCCGAAGCGGGCGCCACCCCAGGCTTAGGCTGGGGAGCTGCAGAGGAGACTGCAGCCTTGTCTACACCGGGTGTGCGAGGGGCCCCGAGGGACGTGCCCAGGTACTACCCCTCCCCAAACGTCCCCACCGCCCGTTGCAAACTCGGCGGTGTACACACTCCCGGCGGACGCGCGTCCTTTCCCCGCCCTTGCGCATCTGATCACTGTAGCAGGGCCGGCTATGGCTATAACTCGGATTAATTCTCTTGTTTGTCGGCCAGATAGCCCCGGCTCCTCGAGTGACGCAAATAACAGATTCTATGGCTCCCCGCGCTCTCTCCTGCTCTCATTCCCTCCGCCCTTCTCTTTTCTTTCTCCTCTTCTTTTTCCTGCGCCCACGCATCCTACTTGGTCTCCCACGGAATCAGGCAGCCAGCTACAGCTTCCCAGAGAGCAATGATCTGAGTTACATAGAACGGGACAGATTCGCAGGGCAGGCACAGAAAACAGCCTGAAATTCACACACACACACACACACACACACACACACACACACACACACACACGCACTGTCCCACGGAGCTTTATGCGAATGACCAACAGCACTTTGGGGGCTCCCCTGTGTAGGGGAAGGTGGAGCTAATTAGCAAACTCACCACCCTGCAAGGAGCCCCTGCTAGTGATGGGAGCACCTGGAAGGGAGGACCAGCGCTTGCTTCTGCTGTCTCTCTCCTCACCAGCAAGGAGGAAATCCGCCCCTAAATACTCAGATGGCATAGGTATTGGTGAACATACAACTTTCTTTCCACAGGAGGAGGAAGAAATTCAACAAAGGCTGCAGATACTGTCTCCAACCAGGTTATCAGGCCCTTTCGAGGCCAAGTGACACTCTAGTTTTCTTCCTCTTAAAGACCAGCAGGGTTTGTTTGTTTGTTTTTCTCTCTTAAAATAATGACCCCCAAAAATGAGCTCAGTGGATGAGGTGCTATTTTTAAACCAATTTGAATGGTGCTTGTTTCATGAGGGTGACAGAACCTCTGTGGGTTTATGTGTGTCTCAGCCTGTGCCTAAATGGGAGGTGTTCAGAAGAAATGCCACACCTTAGCATGACAAAGGGGTTTCTTGATGGAGCCATGGTGGTGGAAGGAATTCTTACAGACTGGAATATCTGCACAAAAGTGCACACACGTGAATTCCCCTCCCCAGATGCATGCAGCATCCTGATCCCCCTAACAGGACCTGTGCTCCGAGCAAGGGGAAAACTAGCAAGTGGGAAGATACTGGATGCACAAAGCTTCCTTTTCCTTAACCCTAATTATCAGCTTTCCCTGACAGCAGTTTCCTGGATGCCAATAAGCAGTTATCCGGAGGTCATCAAGAGCATTTGGGGCACAAGGCCTGGAAGAGAAGAATCATAGGACTCCAGCTATCAGCTCTCTTCTCAAGCCCTCCTAGCCTTTGTATCTTGTCTTGGAGGTCTCTAGTTTAAGCTTAAGCCCCACTAGAACTCTGCTTCTGTCTGTGGCTTAAGCGGTACCTGCTGAAAAAGAGACAGAGGACATCTGCTCCATAGTGAGGACACCCTCTGGCAGCCCACCAGAGACTATTTTTAGCTCTCTGAATGTATGTATGTATGCATGTGAGAATGTTGCTGCAGTTGGGTGGTGTGCAGCTAGGAGAAATGTCAATGAGAGTCAGGCAGCAGCCTTGGTTCTTGCACTGAGGATGGCTTATCACATGGGGTTATCAGATGTGACCAGGCGGACATGAAATACCAGCCGCAATTCAATGAAGTCTTCTTGGATTAATGAAAATGTCAGGCTAAGTGTGTGTTTAAAGGCACAGAGGGTTTTGTTTGTTTGTTTTCTTTTGCTTTGTTTTTTTTTAGACACAAGGTATAAGTGGAGATTCACACATGTGGGCTCATTCACAGAAAGTATAAGGTTTCTACACGGATAACGTAAGCTATAGAGAGGAGATGTAATTGTGCACGGTGTTACTGCACTTTCTATTGCCATATAAGCTGGTGGTATGCTACTGTGTTTGATGTTGAGACCATGGACAAGTCAAGATTCCTAACAGTTTTCTGAAAACCCTGAGTAATAGAGTAGAGGGTGGTAGAAACGTGTGCGGGCCATGCCCATCACAACTTTTGAGGGCAGCAGTCAAAAATGTAATCTAACTGGGGCCCCCAGGTGAAATCAGGAGCTCTGTTCCTTCCTCCCAGAAGAGGGCGGCTCTCTGCCTTGTTGGGGTTCTGCTGCAGTCACAGGGCTGACTGATTAGATTGAGTGAGCAGCGCTAAGGAAGCACAACAGACCCATTACAAAGTTAGTCCTTTGTAGCCACCACATCTCCATTCCTCAGCCAGGACCTGTGGTGCATGCCTGGGTTGGAGTGGGTGACCTTGGCTTTTGGAGCCTTCCTATCATTCTTTTGCTAAGGGCTCTGGTGCCCAATTCCTGTCTGAACAATCAAACTAAAGACTCACAGAGTTAATAGACTGGCATGGAACCTGTCCAAGATGAAAACCACTTTCTGTATTGCCAACCCATCCCTGGGATCACAAGCATAAAGCGGACTCCATTCCCCTAATGCTCCCCCAGGGGACCTGCAGGAGCAGGCTGTTTGTCACGTAGCCCTTGACAAGAACTGTTCTCCTCTCTTTCAGGATCAGTGAAGCCAATAAATGTCCTGCCTGGGCCTAGCTTCTCCTTTCCAAACACCAAGGAAAATGTCAATAGGTAAAGAACTGTGTGTGGAACAGGAGGGGAAAAGAGCAGCTCTCAGAAAACCTGGGGAGGATCAACAGTTCTGAACACCAACTCTATATCAGACACTGTGACAGGCACTTAAACATGACAGTATTTAATCCTTGTAGAAATTATATAGCTATTATAATAGTGGTACCTACCTCATAGGATCATGGAATACAGAAATCACTCCCAACACATGTTGTTATTTGTTCTATTTTAAAGCCAAGGAAATGGAGGCCAGACAGCTTAAATGACTTGTCTAAAAGGCTTAGAACTTGAAATCGTAAAACTAGGTATTGGATGAAATTCCTATCTGTGTGGCTACAATCTGTATTATCCACACCACTCCATCATGCTTGCTGTATTCCACCTCTAGTCTTCAGTGTTCCAGTCTCCACCATTTGGAGGTAGTAGTGTCTGAGGCTTTCTCAGCAGTGACCTGAATAATGAAAAACTGACTCCTGCTAAGGAAATCTTTAGAGCCCAGAGACCCAACCACACTTCCGCATCCCTGCAAGGCCCTCTGCACCTGAAAAGAATAACTTCCACTCAATAGCAAAGAAAGTTCCACCTAGCTTGGCCTCATTCCAAACTCAAAGGATTTCTCTCAACTCAGATAGTTGGGATGGAGGCACATGTAGTTGCTACTCTTAATTGTGTCTCTAACACAGAAGGAGCAAAAGCCTCTTGGGTGGTGCCAGAGTGATTCAGGAAGAGAATTCTTCCAAGAGAGCTGTCTTAGGTGAGAGCCTTGAGTTGACCAGTCATCCCAGCTCTCCTTTCCTCCCTAAAAACTGGCATCCCTGATCACTTTAAGAGGTGGTGGAGCCATTAGCCATTAGCCTAGTTGGGGGACATAAGCTGTGGCATGCGTAATACAAGCTATTCCACCATTCTCTTCCCTTGTTAAACACATATTTGCATCACTTACCCCGACCAAGAGAGATATTCAAGTCTTGGGAAATGCTTCTTAGAAACCAGTGTATTTCAAAGTTTGTGGGTGAATATTTTATGCATTGCTTGGATACTAGGGGATAAGTGACTGGAGTTCCATTCCCCCACTCCATTTTTTTATTGCCATCAAGCGCTAAAATTTTTCAGTGCTCTAGTCACATCAAGGTCCTTAACACTGTTCAACTTTCAGAGCAGGTAATGCAAAATCTGCTAGGCCCACAACTCCGTTGTCAAGGGGCAAGCTCCTGACTAATTCTAACCACAAAATACTTCAGAGAACCAGATGACAGGGTTTCCTTTCCAATGAAAGGCACATCTAGGAGAATGAAGACTATAGGGTGACGCAGGCATATCTAGAGTAGCTTTCATGGCGAGGATCTAAGCCAAGACAGGGAAGCCAGAGCAAGCATATGATGTGGGGAAGCAGAGGCTGAGGGAGTGGGATGGGCCTCAGGAAGCCAGGGTACTTTAGAGGCTCAACAGCAAGGTATCATCAGAGCTCGAGAAGCATGGATCATAGGAAGGAAAGAATAATTTGAAGGATGCTTGGAGTTTAGCTTGTGGTTGATGGACAGTTAGTTGTCTTACCTGCCTGACTTCAGCAGGAAAAGAGTGCTCCATCACAAACTCATTGGAGTCTAGTGGGTCAGAATTAGCTGAACTTTATAGACATACAAGTCAGCTTGCCATTAGCTATTGATCTACTAAGCTTGGATCTCTGGTTTGATAGGCCAACAATAAAGAATAGGGACTGTATTTCTGTAATTTCCAGTCCAACAGACCCAGGCTGTGAAAGCGAGAGGAAGAACTGGTGAACACTGCTATATATTTGTGCTTCTTGGCAAGCATCTACTGGTTAAATAATGATTTTGTTTTGAATCTTGTCATAAGAAGGGAGTCTACCAGTTTACATGGTAGTTTACATAAAAACTTAGCATTTCCCATTAGTTCTAGCTTACCCCTAATGTTGGCAAGAAAAGGAAGTGGATATAATATTTTTGTTTTGTCTTGGTTTGGGGGAGAGGACCCAGAACCTTGTCAATGCTAGGCAAGTGCTCTAACACTGAGCTATAGGTTCAGCCTTAAGGAATTGTTTTTGAGACAGGGCTTACTAAGTTACCTAGGCTGACCTTGAACTCATTCTGTAGTCCAGGTAGGCCCTGAGCTTACAATCTTTGTACCTTAGTTTCCCAAGTATATGGGATTACAAGCCTGTGACACCAGGCCTAACTGATTTTTTTAAAGAGAGAATATGATATCACCAAGTCCTGATTAGTCAGTCCTTGGGGTCTCTTCTGCTTTTGAGAGGGTTACATGAACACTGTGAAGCTGAACTAACATTTGTAGTTGTTCTGGGGTTCCCTGGAGGGCTCTGGCCAAATAGGACAAACTTTAGGATCTCACAGGGTAGACCCCCTTCATCAGCACTGGGTTTCTGAGATCTCTACAAATATCCCTAGACAGTGCTGAGCAGTGTCACTTACCTCATCTTCCAGGAGCCTGTGGCTCAGGACCCATGAAGAAAGACCTCAGGGACTCAAATGGGAATGTCTAGAGTGAGGCCATCACAATGTGGTAGAATGAAATGCACATTTAATTGGAGAAAAAAAAATCTAGGGGATTCCATTCTGTATCGAGGGGCAATCCAGTTCAGAGTGTCTCTTTCTCTCCTCTTCCCTGCCCCCACATTCTTAATCAGTCCCCACAGTCATGAGTAAGCTCCTTCACTAGGTCTGACTGGGATTAAGGGATTTCTGGTCTTTCCATCTGGTTTCAATGACATCACACTCAGTTATACCTTGGGTCTCTTCCTTGAGTGTGATGGCTCTGGGAGAGCATCTTGTGACTTCATTTTGGAAGAAGGAGGGTTTTCTCTGGTTTTCCTGATCAGGGGACCGAATGTTAGCCGAGTCTGGTGTAAGGAGGAGACAGAAGAAAGGGAAAATAATGCTAGCCATCGGGATATGATTCAAAGGGGGAGCTTGCCAGAGACAAAGCCACGCCCCACAGGGGGGGCGCCTCAGAGAAAGAGCTGAGTGGGTGGTGAATGGAGAAAAGGTGGTGGTCAGGAAGGGACTATTATGGCGAGGGTTAATAGGAAGATGAAAGTGAGCAGCAATATTGCAGAAAGCACGAGGCAAAGGATGACATGCGTCCTGGGTGTGTGAGCACTGCTCTGAAAACTCATCTGGTCTCGTCTTGGTCGTTGGTGCTCCTACAAGGCGAGAGGAAAGGGACATGGGGTCAGCAATCCACATCCCATCATTCATGATCCCCTGAGAACTTTTAGCTCTAAGCTCTCCCTCCCTTCTTCCATATCATCCTTTTTAGGCTTTCCTGGGGACAGAAAGAAGCCTAGGGGAAAATGCTCAAGGCTATAGTTGGGCAAAGGAATGGCCAGCCTTACCAACAGGTGGCCAAGTACGAATTCACTCCCAACCGCCGAATCTGAAACCACTATTCATCAAGAAGTCGAATCTCTGGCAAAGTGGAGTCTATGGTCTTAACAAGTCAAATTAGAAACAGCTCGTCCTCCCACCAGTCGCTGACTGCCAGGAGGTTACATCATCGTAGACAAATATTTTAATAGCCACTCTGTTTAGGCCAATGCCCAGCCCATCTCCAAGAAGACACTGCAGAAGACTTCTTCTTAGCTCTCTCTGTGCTCTCAGCAGTCATCATTCTGATCCTATTGTGACATCACCGCCTGTAGGGAAAGCAGTAGCTAATGGGAAGTCCTGAGTTGGGGGCAGGGGAGTTGGCTGCTCTCCTTGTATGATGTAGATTTAGAGACCCACTGACAGTGAAACTGGAGACCAGCATCTCACCCAAAGGATGAATGGGAACCTTGTTACTTACCCAACTCTCAAATCTCCAGGAAGAACCAGCATGGAAATGCTCTGAGGTTCTCCTGGATTCAAAATCTTTACATCTTCACACTCACACGGTGCAGGGAAGTTGAAATATTTTGTATTCTCTCAGGACCCTAGATAATTCTAAAATCTGGACTGGCAAGAGATCAACCTCAAATGAAAAGTGCCTAATGTCATATCTAGTTCCAATGGCTTGATGCCAAGGGAGGTAAATTACAAACCAATCCAAAAACAGAGAAAGGGGAAACTTGGGAAACAATTTATATAAAACAAGAAGATGGTTTTACAGTCTTTATTTCCGGTAATTAAAAGCCCAACTTACTGGGGTTGGAGAGATGGCTCAGTGGTTAGGAGTGCTGTCTATTAGAGGACTGGAATTCAGATCTTATCACCCCCATCAGGCGACTCACAAATGCCTGTAAGCCCAGCTCCAAGGGATCAGAAGGCCACTTCTGGCCCTTATGAGCACACACATACACACACACATACACACACACAAACACAAACACACATAAGTGAAATTAAAAGAGCCCAATTTCGACCTTGGTCCCACCTAACACCAACCATAAAGTCAGGATTTAAGCTGACAGTGGCACTCTGATCTTGGTATTACTGTTTGTCCCTAACCAAAACCCAGAACAAGTCCTCAGTATTTTAAGTTCTCACCTCATAAAATGTATACCTACTGCTATCTGTCACATCTCCCTTAGAGGATTTTGCCTTTAAAAAAATACATGTGAACACTGTTGGAAAAAGCCTCTCCCACCCTGGAGATTCTTCTTGGTCACCCCGCTGCCTGCCCTGCTCTCCTCAGTTTGAGTACCACAGGGACAGTTAGCATGAAGATTGGATGAACACAGTCATCTAATGAATTGCCTGGCGAGCTGATGTGTTTTTCGAAAGCAGGGCTGAAATGCTCTGGGACCCAGAAAGTTTCTGGAGCAATCTCAGAGCCAGACTAGTCTAGTCATATTAGGTGCTGACAGCAAGTCCACTTCCTCTTTCATGTTCTTCCTTGGTTCTTGTTCCTCTTGAGTTCTGGTTCCCAAGAATCATGAGGGTCACTGAGATGGACAAGCCAGGAACTTATTATTCTTTTCAGGTCTCAGCTGCCTTCGGAGGCTTATGGTAAGCAATAAATAAAATTATGAAGGTAGAATGCTTAGCACTATGTTAGCACCCAGTAAACAATGATTAAATTATGAAGGAGGTAGAACAAACCAGACCACAAGGGCTCAGAGGCTTCACATTAAAACCCTCAGGGCAGGACAAGTGTGACTGCTGCGGAGTTCCCAGGGCAGCCAGTAGAGGGCGCGCCCCAGTAACACTGAGTTCTTGTCTATATTTCCTTCGTTTCTTCATCTCTGCTCAGAGGATTTTTCTCCACCAGAAATCTTTTTACTTAGAGAAAGCTAGAGCCCTCAGTAAAGGATCCCGATGTAGGTCTGCTTTCAGAGAACCCACAGGCTCTTGAACTTTAGAGACATGCTCAGCCCCATGTCAAGTTTCAACTCTTATATTCACTGGAACAGATAAGATAGTTCCTATAGAGTTAGGACTGAAAGTTTGAAGCTAACACATCTCATCTTGAAATGTTGAAGGCACCCTCATTTCCTACTCACTCTGTCCCCACAAACACCTGGATTACCAGCTCCAAAAGGGCTTTATTATAAACTTACTAAAAGGTATCATAGAGCCTGAACATCCCTCTGCTCCCCAAAAGATTACAGTCATTCTACCTAGGAAATAGTCATTCTAGCTCTTAAGAGGCCTTAAAGGACAGAAATGGAATGGCTTTCAGACAAAAGACCTAAAATGGCTGCCCAGAGCAGAATGGCCTCTACTGAGACTCTGAGCTAAGAGTCTGTTTTCCTTCCTGAGATTCCTGAAGTCAATCACTTGGTTAGCCTGCCCAGGTACATCTTTTGTTTAAATCACACTTGTTTTCTAGCTCACAGTTAATCAATGCACTAGTAGAAACCCAAGAGATGAGGAAGAGGTCCTTCTGGTTCTTCTCACAATTAACTTTTGCTCACTGCCCAATTTTGATTAGCAGTAGCCTCATTTCTTTTAGGGTGCCCAAGAGACTCTGTGCCTCACCTACTTACAGGATGATACATAGCTCAGAAAGGAACACAGAATGAGGCAAACACTTGACATCTAGGAAGGTTAAAAATATTTGATGAGTGTTCCTTTTCTGCTAGCATATCAAACGTAGCAATGGCTACTGAACACTTACTAACTTCTGGGACTGTGCTAGACGGTATGTCTGTATACGTCATCCTATTCAATCCTTAGGACAACTTAAACTAATAAGTGCTTAATACAGTCTGCTCTTTCAGTTGAAAAGCTGAGATATAGAGAGGTTAAGTAGCTTGCCTGAAGTCAAGCAGCTGTTAAGCATAGCACTGGAATTCTGAAACACAGGACTCTTTGAGTCCCGGTGGGTTCTTCAGAAAAGTCAACAGGGGAGCACCCTTCAGATCCAGGAAGGGTTTCCAAGGGCCAGAAGAAACTGTGCAGGTGAGGGTACACTTGCTTAAGGCCAGGCCAAGACTGGCAGAAGCATATGACATTCCTTCTTATTCTACTGTCTCACGTCCAATAGGACAAGTGCAACCCCTCTCGGGAGGAACAGGTCACTCCAGGATGAAGTGTGGTGGCTCCTCTTCAAAGTGATACTTGGCCAAGGCATACAGACAACAGGAATCATTACATTTTAAAAAAATGTATTGGATTTTCATAATTTGGGAATGTTCTGGAAAACCGACAATTGGACCCGAATTCCAGAGTAGAAATCTCTGGATTCTAATGCCTCCAAAGAAAAGATTCTCTTTGGGAACTCTGTTAAGAATAATGTGGGGCAGGTAATGGATTTTTATAGCAGCTATCATCCTTTGTGGACTCCTTTGATATAGGGGCTTAGACCGCTCAGGGGATGTAGAAGTTGTATAGCTTGCATCATAAGAGGCACGTCTCCTTAATCACAAATGACAAAAGACCCTGTGTTTAATCCCTCAATGAGCTTGACTGCTTCTACTCACTCTCTACTTCCTGCAGCCAACAGAAGGAAGCTGTCCAGTAAGATGATAGGGAGGAAAAGAAATGAAGGAGCTACCTGGAAGAGCCTGAGAACCACTGCAGGAAGAGGATAACGCAAGACTCACACGAAGTCCATCCCGACCTGTCCTCTCATGCCCTCATCTATGGGGATAGCAGCAAATGGCTTTTTTTTTTTTTTTGACAGGGTCTCCTTAGTCATAGCCTGCTTGGAAGTAATGATGTGTACCAGGGTGGCCTCGATCTCACAGAGATCACCTGCCTCTGCCTCCCAAAGACTATGATTATTGTTAAGATAAGACTTCACATTTTCATATGCCAACTTCCTGTAGGACCCACACTGATCTTAATTGTATTATGAATGCTGCTGAAGTTGGCACAAACATCAAATGCTTTTATTCATGGGATACCTTTCTGCTCTCTAGTCACTGGCCACCAATGTCAGTGATTATAATGGGTCCCCAGTGGATTGAAAGAGTGCTCAGGCAACACATGAAATCACAACTTTGGTCTAGATTGTAACTCAGGAGAATCACTGTTTTCACAGGATCTGGAGCTCATGAATACTATAGGGCTCATTCCAATGGGGTTTGTAGTCCAGTGCATTTCCAGGTTCTTATACGAATGCACCGAGCCCTCAGCCAGGATCGAGCTTCACCATGCAGTATTTGTAGGTAGAGGTGGTACCCTTTTCAAAACTCTGAAAACTTGGGGCTGGTGAGCTTGCTGAATGGTTAAGAACACTTGCTGCTCTTATAGAAGACTGGAGTTTGGATCCCAGAAGCTGTATCTGGATGCTCACAATCACCTGTAACTCCAACTCCAGGGAACCTGACACCCTCTTCTGGCCTCTGCAGACACCTGCACAAACAAGGCATATACTTACACACACACACACACACACACACACACACACACACACACACACACAAATAAAAGGAAAATTTTTTAAAATCTGAACTTATAGGCCAGAAAATTAACCACTGAGTAGGAGAAATCCTTCATTTAGGGCAGTGTCTAAGAGAGGTCTGGAGGAGGGACACTGACTTTTGATCTTCTCCTTTCCTTATATCACTTTCTTTTACCATTTTTGTTTCCCAAATCTGTAGAAATCCAAAGTGCTAACCCAGGCTGAGGCTTGATTGAGGCCACTCTCTGAAGAAAAAATTACTCTGTGGTTCTGTTTTTAATTTTTAAGATGTGTGTGTGTGTGCGCGTGTGTATACATGTGGAGATCGGAATGTGTGTGTGTGTGTGTGTGTGTGTGTGTGTGTGTGTATATACATGTGGAGATCGGAGGACCACCTCAGATGTTGTGAGTGCTGGAGGATTGAACTTGGGTCCTGATGCTTTCAAAGCAAACACTTAAACAATCGAGCCATGTCACTTGTCCCTGGCTCTGTGGTTTTTAATACCCAAGATGTGATGGTCAGGGTAAATCCTACAGTTCGAGAACCCATGCCTTCTAACATAATAAGCCCACAGGCTTCTTGTAAGATTATTGTCATAAAAATCTGGCCTCCTCATCATAAATATTACCAAGACTCTGAAATTAAAACTCTGGGTCATAGTGGGGGGCACCTGTCCTTCTTTCCCAACTGGTGCATGTATGCCAGCCAATTCACATGTTCTCATAAGCTCAGGAATGAAATGATAGGACAGGACATAGAACAGATAAATTGGAAATAGAAACATGAGGCCCATGGTGGTTTATTAGTCAGTCAAAGATTTTAGAATTACACAAGAATGCCACTGTATTAAGGCCTTTGCCACAAGAAGAATGTGGACCATCGAAGAATCTTTCGCCTCTGACTACAGGTCACAAGCAGGATTCATGTCTGAGTTACTGCTGGGACCTCAGAGCCTGTTAAATTTTTTGTTGAATTCCTAGTTTAACAAAGCTATACAAACTAAGTAAGGATTGCTCTCTTTTGATCTCCACTAGGCAATGAAGCCACTGAAACTCAAGATCTGGCTGTGAAGTAAACAGTCACCCTGAAGTGACAATCCCTGAAGAGTTCTCATAAAGCCCAGGGATGACTTACAACATCTGCCTCAGTGGTGGGAAGACCCACACATGGCCTGTAGGTTCCCATGAGCCAAAAATACAGATGGGCTTTGTCTACTTACACTCCAAGCCTGTACAAAACACTGACTGATCCCCTCCCTACCTCAATACCTACGCTTTCAGAGTGGATTAGCTCTGATTTGGGGTAAAGTTTCCAGGGAAGTTGCCCAGGCCTGTCCCTTGAATAGCTAAGTCAACGAAGAGCAATTCTTTTTAGTAGGAAGTAGGGAAGAGATGTTTTACCCAGTTACCCCAAGAGGAGTTCCCACATATGGGGAAATGACAGTTTCAGAAAAGTAAGAATCTACCATAGGAAGAAAAGCTTGTTGTAGAAAAGCTACCCCACAGCACAGTGTGCCTCGAGAGAAACTATTCCCAAGTCACTTGTCTGAATCTCCTCTCAGCTCACCAATGGCCAGAGGTGTTATTACCAGAAAAAACACTAAAAATAAAAATAATTTATTACATACTTGGAAATCGCCAAGCCATGTGCAAAGATCAAGTTAATGAATTGTCACAGTAACTCTTTTAGGTATGGGCCCATTTTAATTGCCAAGAAACTGAAGCTCAGATATGTTAAATAACCTACCAAAAGACACATAACCAAAGAGTTAAGATTTGAACCCAGATCTGTTTGACTGCACACCCTGAACTGTTCATCACAATGCTGTACACAGGACACTGTTCTGTCTACTGGACTCCTGTGTATACTTTTATTGAGTGAGATGGGGAAGAAAGGAAGACTGAATTGAAAGAAATTTTAGTATTCCCCTCTGGGCACACATGTCTATAAACATATGTGTCACATGTACAGTGTACCAGAGTGATTTGACACGAACCATCTCATTTCATTCTTACAGCAATTCTATAGGGTATAGATTGTATGTAAGACCCCCATTGTGCAGTCGAAGTGATCAGTGAAGCTGAACAATTTGCCTAGGACCATACACATTCACTTGGTTGCTTAGGCTTATGTCCCATGATGGCCTACTCCAAATCCATGGTGTGTCACTATAACAATAATGAGACCCAGACAGTTGTCATTTGTTAATCATCTCCATGGGTAAAACAGTGCTAGACTCACTCATAAAGAGAAAATAATAATTTCCTTTCTTCCAGTTCATCAGCTAACTGGACAATCACTCAGTAGCCCCAAGCCTAGAAAGCTTATAGAAAAAAATTCCTTTTCCTCATTTTCTCTGGATACTCTCAATAGTTTAGAACAAGCTAAATATTTCACAAAAGGGTATTCCTGTCACCTAAAAGACCCAGCAAAAAAGGAAATCTAGATTAAGACTGAAAAACCCAAACTCTCGAGGTCCCTGAACGAATGCTAGAGGGTCAACAGTCTTCTTTCTTCAGGTCGGATGCATTTTTAACACAATCCTACATTAGTCCAACTTATATCTCTAGCTTTCCTCCTTAGATCTAGAGTAAGGAGAAAGAAGGTGGTTGATGGAGGAAGGAACAGGTCCTTTCTTCCAGGGGTTCACCTGGAATATAGCACTACATTCCCTCGAACCCTTTGAGCCTCAAGTCCTACTTCTTCAACATCAACATCAATTGAATTTCTGAGAACCTATCATCCTGAGCCAGAAGATCCCTGGACAGACTTCAGAGTGGTGGTAAGATCAATAATAATTAATAAGCATTAAATCATCACCACAGTCATTCACGGGGCAAGCTAAGTATTATTTTATTTGCTTTAGATGGTCAAACTGAAGCAGAGATCAGGAGGTATCTGACTGACAGAATCAAGCTTGACAATGATAGGTGTGGATCAGAGTGGATGCTTCGTTTCCAAGGTCCGACCTCCAATCCAGAGCATCAGTGGACCTGGGAGAGATCAACAAGTGAATTCTGTCTTCAGAGTTGTGACATCTTCAACAGGAAATAGTGGACTTTTCAGAACGGGACTTGGTTAGAGAGGAGTGCTCCAGTCCATCAGTAATAGAGGATGCTGGAGTTTTCTGCTGCAGATGGAATCATTTGCTTGATGGAGAAAGATGAGCAATTGGGCTCTTCAGTCTAGGATCTGGATCATTTCTCATCTCTTCCCTCCCAGGATGGCTTCAAAAGTGTGTGACACATAGTCATCACATACAGCCCTTTGCTCAGAATGGCTGAGTGCTTAGTATAAGAATCTAAAATTCGCTGCCTTGAAGTTCTTAATTATTTTATCTTTGAAGCTGTGTTCTCTAGGACAGTGGAGATGTGCATGAACTGAGGAGGTAGCAGGACAGACCCTCACTTTTCCTGCAGCTCCACAGTGTTGGCAGGACCCCATGTATCCAGGCAGAATACCAGTGGGAGCTCAGTGAGACTCAAAGTAGGTAAACTGTAAGTCTAGGGTTGAAGAAATGGGGACACTGCAGTGTGGAGAGGTCGTGCTTTAGGTTGGAAAGGCACTTCAGATGTGGAAACGAGCAACAGCACTCTGAACATCACCAGTGACCATGGAACCTAGGCATTTCACTTCTTACACACAGTTCTTCTCTGTATTTGCCACATACCTATGAGGTGCTGAAGACCATGACACAGGTGGAGATTAAAGCAAGCTTGCTTTTCTTCTCAGACTTTCCCTACTAAACTGTAAGCTGAAGAGGGCTGCTATTGCACACCCTTACCAAGACGTGAGATTAAAACAGTTAAGTTCATTTTGTTCAGTGTGTCTGTCATTCTGGTATAAATGAAATATGTAGGCATGTGTGACCTATAAAGCATGGGTTCTGTCATATCTGTGATTCTGCCAATGAGTTGAATGCTCCAGTATCTGCATTTAAAACTAGCATTGCATAGTATAAAGAGGCATAGTAAAATTCACATGAACACTTAAAATTTTTATTTAGCACATTGAACGGCAAGTAAGCAACCCTGTAACAAGTCTAGAGGGCGACAGTGGAAAAAAGGAAGACGTTACGTTAATATCAGTAACTGCACTTTCTTCATTCTTTTTGAACTAGGGGCCTTGTACTTTTCTTTTGTGTCAGGCCCCACAAATTATATAGCTGACTCTGCTCCTCTTTCTATTTCTGAGAAAGTAAGGAGAAATGCCAGGGATTATCCAAAGCAATGAAGAAAAAGAGTTGGACTTCATTCCTCTCATTAATGAGATCTCTGCAGGCAGGTAACTCCAACGGCGTGTGAAGGGGCAACTGACACTCCTGAATGAATATGAGGAAACCCAGGGCAAATTCAGGTTCACCACATACACTCAGGGACGTCAGATCTACCCCTAAACTGGATTTCTCAACAGCAACTTCGGACTTGTCAGAAGAGGAAGATGGTGGGCTTCCTCGTGTGTCATTCATAAGCTCATGTGTGGAGAGAAACCTGGGAACACACGTCTGTATTCTTGTGATGTTGGCACACAGGCACACATATATATTTCACATATGTGCCTGTATATGACATATGCCTGAGTATTTTAAGAACCTAAGGAAGCTGGCCTTTACATGGATTTGGAGGTGATGGCTGATGGATATGAAACACCTTTTAGTGAGAATGGTAGCAAGGGTCATCCATTGTCCTTCCTGAACTTTGTCCTCAGGAGACCACAGCTAAGCAGACAGGGACACTGATATCATATGGGATTATGGGAGATCATATGACCAAATTCCAAGACAAGATATTTTTTTCTATTTAAAAAATATTATTTTTATTTTACGTGTATGAGTGAACTGCCTGCATGTATATAAATGTTCCCATGCTGTGCGATGCCCATGGAGGTCAGAAGAAGGTGTCGAATTCCCCTGGAACTGGAGTTACAGATGGTTGTTAGCCACTATGTGGGTGCTCAGAATTGAACCTGGGTTCTCTGTAAGAGCAGTCAGTGCTCTTAACCACTGAGTCATCTCTCCAGCCCTAAGATTTTTTTCCTTATAACCACCTTTCTCTTCTTTATAACTCAAAGAGAGAAACATTTGTTGGCTTAAGTAAGAACGGGAACAATTTCCCTCTGAGAAGAGCAAACCAAGGTACCTTAATGCCTCCCAAGCTGTGAAATATTGTTGCCGTCATTCTTCCAGTGCCCCCAAATGATGGGGCAGTTCTTTAACCAGGACCCAAAGTAATGCTGGGGGTACATGTCAGGCACGCTGACTTGGTTTTACTCCACACTGGCCGGTTATAAGGACAGAATCCCCATCCCTCTGCTGTCTTGAACTAGACAGTGCTTCATACCAACCACAGCCTGTCTCACTCTTATTATTATTATTATTATTATTATTATTATTATTATTATTTTGAGACAGGGCCCACTCCATAGTCCAGTTTGACCTGGAACTCACTAGTCTAGGCTGGCCTCAGATTTATGGTATTCCTCCTGGCTCTCCCTCCTGGGATTCTATCTGTGTACCATCATGCAAAGTGCTTACCTTCTTTCTCTGTCTGTCTTCCTTGCCTTTGGGTTTTTCTATTTCCAGAGAGAGGTGGGCAGTCGCTTATTGATTCTAACTTCCCCGTGTCCTTCCTAAATTTCCCATCTTCTTGCTGAGATTTCTTTCTCAATTGACTTTGATAACCCAGCCACTTCCTCCCAAATTCCAAGGAGGAAAAACCTCACAAACTTCCTCTCTCGGGTTCTGTACCCACCTGGCTCATCTTCTCTAACAGCAAGCCCGCCCCAAAACCTGTCTTTTATCTTCTCTTTAAGTTCAGTTTAAGCACACATTCAAGTGGCAACCTCATATGCTTATTTAAAGCTCATCTGGTATTTTACTCCAACTTACCCCCCCTCCCCCAATTTGGGTTCCATTTCCCGAAAGTGGATGTTCTTCAGAGAGCAGTTGATTCAGCTTTTGTAGAAGATCATATGCAGGGGAGAAAAAAAAAAAAAAAAAAAAAGGCAGTCAGCTCAGCTCAGCTCAGAGTGCTGACTGGATTCAAAAAAAAAAAAAAAAAGCCTGCTCTGTTCTTAGACATGGAATTCCCACTGAAGAGGTGTGGCCAAGAGCAGGATCTGGATTTTCTCCCAATACATATAAAATCTCAGGATGAGAAGAGATCACAAGACTGTTCTGCCTTTTCAGTCCTCTGGAGGATTTGAACTCTGGTCCCCAGGGCCAGATGACTGATGTTCAAAAGCCCCCTCAGCATCCCCCTACCCTCCTCTCCAAGCGCCTTCTCAACAAAGAATGACTTTCTACAGCACATAATAAGCGGTGGATTTACCCAGATGAGAAAACCCCTTCAGTTCCTTTGAAAACTAATCTTGGGAGCGAGACACTTGTTGATTGCCACCTGGCTTTGTGCAGTGGCAGGAGGCAGGAAAGACCGGGGCTGGAGGGGAACCCTGGCTTCGAACCCTCCCGTCCCCACAACGCACCGCACACCACGCCACTGTGACCTCCTAGACCGCTCCCCGCCTGGTCCTACGCCCTGCAAACCCCCTAGAGCTTCTGGGCTTGCCCATCTCAGCGCTGGTCCCCCAGGCGAGGGAGGCCAACTTCGCAGCTTCCTTGGGGAGCGACTCCTAGAGCCTCCATCCTTCCCCTCTCGCTGCCGCCCCGGCGATTTCGCCCTTCATCCTGCCGGGGTGGGGTGGAGGCTGCTTCTCTTTCTGCTGCAAAGTTTGCCTAGGCGCCTTTTCGGGCGGGTTTTCCCCCACACAACCTGCCCTAAGAAATCCTGCATAAAGACTTCCCTCTACAGGTGGCAGTGAGCTCTAGCAGTTTTTTGCTCTTGCAATGGAAACGTTTTTTTTTTTCCTTTCTTTCTTTCTTCATTTTACCTCTCAGTAAGATTTTTTTTTTAACCGTTTTTGCTTACACTCAGCAAAGACTTACCATTTTCTCAAGATACTGGCAAGAAAGATTAAATCCTCTGTGCACGAATATCGCCACAATTCCCATCGCCAAGCCCTAACTCCCTTTCTCTCCTTGCACTCCCCATCACTTTATTCAGACTTCATGAAACCTTTTTGGAACTAAATTTTCATGTGCAAAATCCTTGCAAGAAGAATAAAGACATTTAATGAATGAGAATCACTCCTGAATCTGGCAAAGTGGAAAGACCATTTGCCCACAAGAGAAGCACCCTGCCACCCTAACACTCCCATCCACAAGACACTAGAGGGAGGACCACACAGCATCTCCCCCAGTTTAGCAGTCCAGGACTGTCTCCCAACTGGCATGCCTCCTGCAAGAACCACACACACAAGACCCTGGCAAAGCCTGCCCAAGAAGTCTAGGCAATTTGCACAAATATTGTTCAATGAAAAAGACAGAAATCACGGGCAGTCATACAGAGCTGTTGCTCCAAACAGTCACCAACTGACATCATAAACTTTGCAAAAGCCAAACACAAGCCAGTGCATGGTGTAACCTACCTTGCCGAGCTCCTTCACTTTTTGTGCAAATGTTTTCCCCTCCGAATGCTTTACACAGATTTCTAGGGAAATCTGGAAGGGCTGGTGAGGGGGTGGGAGAGGGGAGGGAATGAGGATAATATAAATAAGGAAGCATTTTAAATGCACCACGCAAAAAGCTCCGGATTTCACGTTGTGTCTGCACTCTTCCCGGAGCAAAGCAAAACAGTTCGCGTTCAGTGCCAGACTTGTAGGGAGAGAGAGAGAGAGAGAGAGAGAGAGAGAGAGAGAGAGAGAGAGAGAGAGAGGGAGGAGGGCGGGTGGGGAAAGAGAGGGAAGGGAGAGAGGGAGGGGAGGGAAGAGGGAGGGGAGACAGAGGAAGGGGGTGGGGGAGATGCTGAAAGGAAGAGAAAGAGAAAACGAGGGGAGAGAGAGAGAAGAAGAATGGGGAGAGGGAGCAAGAGAGAGAGGAGGACGGAGGCAGCCCCCTCCCACACTCTCACCCTCACATTCAGGCACCTCCCAAGAGTAACTGATCACAAAACAGAACTCATCACCCACGTTCGAAAACCCAGATCAGGGACTAAGTCCCAAAGCACACACATTCGGGTCTATTTATAGACACACCCTAATGATATGCGTTGCATTCTGAACGTAAGTGTGTGTGTGTGTGTGTGTGTGTGCGCGCGCGTGCGTGTGTACCTCTAGGATTACATACGGCTCCTCTGACAGGTATAATTTTTTTTTTTGTACTGCATTGCGACTGATTATATCTGTTTAGCATTTCTTTCTTTGCATCAAGAAAACATGCATCAATTTTGAAGATAGCCTGGGAAAAATGGTGAAGGTCTCAATGCTTCCAAAACCCTGGCTTTCCCCCCTCCAGCAAAGCTGGGATATTTGCAGAGTTGGGGCTGTTTGGAAAAGCTCCAGCTCTGGCTCGGTGTAGCAGCTCTGGCTCGGTGTAGCACGCCCAGTTCCAGCAGTGTGTGCTATTGACCCGCATTGACGTCAGTGCGTCATTAGGTCTCCCTTAGAAACACTGACTTTCAAAAATAGTATCAAATTAATTCAGTTGGAGCCTGGTGAAGAAAGGCTACTAGCTAGAATCAGCCATAAAACTCCAGAATTTTCAGCCCTAGATCTCTTCTTTTTCTAGGAGCCAAATAGAAATCAGATTGTATGGAAAATGCCATTGATGGGATTTTTTTTTCCCTTAAGAAAGGGGACCAAATTAGATTGCAAAACCTAGAGGCGCCTCCCCCCTCTCTCTTTCTGATCTAAAAATAACTCCCTGCCTGGGCTGACTGCAGTATCTTTTGTGTTGCAGCCCTCTGTTTTTAGCAGTCTGCCCCTGTGAACACAAGAACAGACATTGGTCTATCGATGTATGCAAAGCCAAGAATTCATTTTAATAAAACAGGTGTGTCCCACGTGGTGGGGGGGCCTTGTAGGGGAGGGGCGCCACGGGAGAGATCTGCCATTCATACCTTCTGTTTCACTTCTTCCGATTCTTTTTTTTTTCAAAGACATCACTCCCACCCCACGTCTCACGTGGCCTCTGACCAGCACATGCATCCCCCATTCATACAAACACAGAGTGCCAGTGCTTTCACGATTAGTGGAAACAGTACATTCATAAGCAAGACCCTGTGATATTTTTCCTCTCATGGGTGCTTGGCAGAAAGGCACAGAATCCATCCCCCAAATCGAATGAAGTTTAAACTGAAGGTATCTTAAATACGCAGTCTAATCCTTAAACTGCATTATTAAAATCTACATATGTTAAACACGCACTTTTTATTGGGGACAGTTGTCTCCTTCACACAGCTAACAGTCTACTTTCTACTGGTCTGTTTTACAGTCATGCATTTTCACATGTACCCAGAACATTTCTACATGATAGAGAGCCTCCACCTGAGATGTAGGGGAGATGTGTGGCTTTCAGAACTTGGGGAGTGGGTGCTGTGTTTTTTTCTGTGTTCAGAGGAGGTTAATAATCCGCTGGTTCTCATTCTCTTCATTTTGGCTTCCCAGCCACTCTCTGGGCTACATACACTTGTGCCACTAGATGATGAAAGAATTTGGTTTCCCTGACCCATTCAGTCTTTAGCCTGTGCCCGACTGTTAATGAGGGGACTAATTAGGGCCATTGTGTACAGGGGCATTCACAGAGACCACTTGGAAGATGGGATGGGGGTCACTTGGATGGAGGAAGGGAGTCCAAACTATATTGAAATCACATGACTTAAAATTAAATGACCTTCTTTACTTTTTAAACACACACACACACACACACACACACACACACACACACACACACACTAGGTCTGGCTTTTGATTTGTAACCACCCAATCACCATTTCTCACAATTAGGCCTTTCCATTCACTTCCTGAGATCTGGTTGGGAAAGAGAAGGGGTCAGCTTTGGACCTCAGCTTGTCAGACAAGAGCAGAGTCTGCATAATTCTCCCCCAATACGCTAGTAGGTCAGAGAAAACCATAGTCAGTATTGCCCACCTGCCCCTTGCTAAGCCCCAAAGAAGAACTGGACAAGGAGCCTGTGGGACTAGAGTTTATCTAAGGACAATTCCTAGTGGCCGGAGGAGCCTTCAACTGATGACAAACTGGATACCCATTTTCTTTGTTCTTCTTCCCCTCTCTGGGGCTTCAGATCAGGCACTGCTAATGGTTTGTGCTGTAGTTGTACCACAGCAGCAGCAGTACAAAAGGGAGAGGCTGTGAGAAAATCAAATATTTCCCCTACCTACCCCCAACCGAACCTGTTAGACTTCAGTAAAGACACTGATCCATGGATGCTTCCAGCCAACCAGCCACTTGCAAATCACTATCGCAGCTTCCAAGGCCTCCCATATACCCGTCATCACAAATGCATTCATTCACAGAAACTACAGCCATTCATGCACCTGCACACAACCACATTCATTCATATTTTAGCCACAACTGCAGCCACACATTTCTGCAAAGTCTGAAAGTGTGTACAGCAGAAGCGCATCACTGAGGGCTGCTTTCTGTTCCTATCCCTGCACTCCCCCACCCCAACTCATTCTGTGCTTTTTCCATAGGGGGGTTCAGTGTTGAAGTATATGAAATCCTGGCAGGAATACATTTCTGCCATCCACACAATCAAATCTCCATCCTGTATAAAAACCCACTGACCTCATCCATGATTGGATCATGGACTAGATGCCCAAGTGCTGGCAGAGCTGCAGATGCCTAGGTGGAGGCAGGGAGAAACTCTTTTTCTGGCCTGTTGTTCCTCCCTTGGAAACCCAATGATTAAGGCTGGGCCAAGGGAGGGGCTCACAGTGTGGCCCAAGGCTTCCCAGTGCCCTACTTGGCCCATTCTGATCTTGTCCTTCAGGGAGAAGTGAGAGCTTCAGTGAGCTGTCAAGTCCTGCAGGAGCCGAGACTCAGCATCTCAGGGCATCCTTGGGGAGTTCTTGTTGGTTTGTGCTGGTGCTGAGGATAGGAGGCTGAGGATCTGCACCTACCTCTTTAGATCCCACCCTGTATCCTCTTCTTGTTCTGTGGCTTAAAAGGCTGACTTCTAAGGATTGCATCAGCAGATCCTGCTGGAGTGGGGGGAGAGGTCTGTGAAGAAATCCAAAGGCAAGAGGAGGCCATAGTCCAACATTCGTGCTCCCATCTCCCTCCCTCCCAAGCTAGGTGTCATCTGTGGCAGTCTTCCCTTTCTACCAAAAAACCAGAGCTCTGGTCAAGTGGCTCTTTTGAACAGTTTTTGCTCCCTCCAAATTCATTCATATTCTCTCTCTCTCAGTGTGTATGTCTAGACCAGTGATTCTCAAACTCTGTCAGTCTATGGAACTCTTAAGCTGAACAAAAATCCATGCATCTTACTCATGACTACTGAATACCTAAAAGATTTCTCTCATTACAACACTGGCAAGTAAAGTTTATTTTTGGACATGAACCAAGGAAAGCTTTTTCCATGAATAGATCGCACTGTAAGAAAAACCAGAGTAATGGTTAGGAAAACTCTAGACATGAACAACCTGCTTAGCTGTGTGCCAGCTTTGTGTTCCCAGGCAAGGAAAAATGATCATAACATTAGCACCCTGCTCTTAGACACATGATGAGGTCGGTATGAGGCAATACATATAACACATGTTGCTATGTATGCATGAATGTATATAACAGTGTCTGACACAGAGGTAACTCATAGTACATGCTAGTTGTTTAACTAGGAAGACTCTAAGCATGCATTCTGCAAAAAGTCATCTATGGGACATCCAGAGCATACAAAGCTTTTGAGCCATGACCAATACTTATTTTATATCATGACATGAAAACACACACACAACTGGAAGAAAATAGTGCTTAGTTTTAAATACTGCAATGCAGATTTCCTTATCCATAGCATATCATCAAATATCATAAACAAACAGATCCACAGATGGAGAAATGGAGATCTGGTCGATCTTCAAAGGATCACAATGATGAAGACTGGGTTATCTTTGGGAGTGGATGAGTACTGGGGAAGAGCCTTCTCTGATGTCTTCTAAACAACTCACTTTTGTCAGATGGCTCATTGGGTAAAGGCTCTTGCCACCAAGCCTAAGTTTTATCCTTAGGACTCATATGGTGAAAAGGGAAAAGAGACTCACACAAGTTGTCTTCTCTCTCTCTCTCTCATCACATCTGGCCCCATCTACCTCTAGATGCACACCACTCCACCTTGCTCAGCAAGTTCCAGCCACTCTGGCTTTCTTCCTATTTCTGCAATATTGCAATTCATGCCTGCCTCAGAGCCTTTGGGCATGCTGGCCCCCTGTAATCAGCACATGTGTCTTAGAATTTACATGGCTCTCTCTCCCCCACTTCATTTATATCTCTGGTCATGTCTCCGAGAACTGTTCCTTGACAGGTCCATCTAGAACAGGCCTTTCTAAAGCCACCCTTCTTTTGTGTTGGGGACCTTTACCACTGTCTGAACATATTATTTGATTATTATCTATTATTTGTCACTACTATGAGAAGGTAAGCCACCTGAGGTCAGGAACTTCTGTCTTGTTTATGGATGGAGAACAGTTTTCCCCTATATAATAGGTTTTAGTTTGCTAAATGTATCAGTGGATGACTCTTAATTCTGGGATTAAGCTACAGATTCCCAGAGGACAAGCAACACATTTCAGACATTCTCCATCCTCAAGTTTCTTACAAACAACTCTCCAACACCTGTGGAGTGAATCCCAGATTCCGAAGAGATCCTCTCCAGTTGATCTCTCACATTAACATAATTGGAATAGGCCCCTCTTGTCTACGGGAGATAAATTCCAAGACCCCCAATGGATTCTTGAAACCATGGATAGTACTCAATCCTCTATGTACTATAGTTTTTCTAACACTCACATACCTATGCTAATGTTTAATTTACAAGTTGACACAAAGCACTGGTATGTCACTAGTTATTGACACTATAACAATAATAAAATAGAGCAATGTATCATATAATAAAGCCTATGTATTGCATCTCAAGAATCTTACCCTCCCTCTGTGATGATTCAAGGCACACCTATGTGGTAAGATGACCCAATGCCTGTGTGACAAGAGGAAGTGCAGTGAGTATCCTAGACACTGTGATGTAGTTTAAGTGCAGGAACACTGAGAGTGGATCTATTCACAGCAGCAGCTACTTTGTGGCTAATGGGTGGGTAGCATCTATGGTGCCCATGCACTGGGCAAAGGGATGATTGACATCTACAGCAGGATTTCCTCATGCTAGACAGAATGGCTCACGATTTAAAGTTTATGACATTTTTATTAAATTTATGTGACTATGCCCTTACACACATCTGCTAGCTATGGCATGTGTGTGAAGGTCAGAGGACAACTCATGGGACTTGATTCTCTCCTTCCACCATGTGAGTTCAGGGGATTGAATTCAGGCTGTCAGACTTGGTGGCAGGTACCTTTACCCACCAAGCCATCTTCCCAGCTCCAGATGTGGTAGATCTTGACCAGCACACTAAATCCTGAATCATGTCTAGATGTGATGATGGATCCTTGAGGAGAGTGCTGTGATCTGATGTGTTTTAAAAGGATCCTTCTGGCTCTGAGGAGGCAGCTAAAGAGTACAAGACGGAAGCAATGGACCTGGCCAGGAGGAAGCGGGAGCAGTGCAGACAGGATGACAGTGACTTAGAAAGCAGGGGCAGTGAGGACCTACGGGGCTCACTGATGGCGAGCAGTCATTAGTGCCTACTCCCCGAAGGACGGTGTCCTCTGCACATCCATAGAACAGTGTAGAATGTAAGGCGCCAAGACAGTACACAGCGATGTTGTGGAACTCAGATGAAAACTGCATCTAGCTGGAGAATGAGCTGGCACTTGAGCTGTTTTCAAGGATGAGTGGGCAGAAATGGCAGAGGAGGAAAGGAAAAGGAAAAAGCATGTGAGGGAAGACTCACATGAGGGAAGAATCACTGCAGAGGGCCTTCTCCAGACTTGGAGGTCATCCCGTAAATACAGCGGTGTGGGGAGCTAGGAAGATGAGGCCGCAAAAGGAGCCTTGGCATAACCCATACATGGTGGTCCAGTGTCATGATAGAGCTCGGGCAATGGAGAGCCACTGCGTTTTTCTAAGAGGCTTTAGTGTGTTTAGAACTAAGCTAGAGACAGCACTGGCACCCCGAGCTGTGGAACCAGCCTTCCGCTTCTTGCCCGGTGCTCACACCTAAGCTTCTGCCCATTCAGCTAAATCCGCCTCATTTCGGTTGCTCTCTCCTTCCCAGGAAAGCCCTAGTCTAGTGACTCCTGTTGGCTCTTCATACATTGGCATGTAAGACTTCCCTAAGGAGAAGTAGCTTTGGATGTTACTCCGCACTTCCTTTGTTTTCCTGTGTCTGGCACTTGATAGACATTTAGTTACACTGACCACACCATACTTGAGTATTCATAACCAAGTAGCCTTCTGGAGAGCCAAGAGTAGAAGGGCAGTTGTCAGACACGTGAATATGCAAACACACACCCAAATGGGCCCTTGCATCCCTGATCTAGATACACGTAAGCTGTGCCAGAGGCCTGTCCCTAGGGGAATTTCCATTGCCCTGGGGAACAAAATCACAAACAAATACAGGAGGGCTGAGATTCTTAGGGAGACAGGGAATTGGGCCTGATTGGGTCAGTCTCCCCTCCCCATCCTGCTCTTCTCCAGGACTTTGTATTTGAGAGACACGTGGCTTTCCTCCTTCAATTCCAGGCTCTGTGGTTTACCAAACATGGCTTTTCTTTGACTTCAGGAGCTTCAGCTCTGGAGTCCCTGTCTGGGGGAGCCCCACTTCCCCCATTTCACCAGCCACTGGAAATAGCCAGAAGAAAGAGGTTTCAAGTTAACAGCAAGCAAGGTTGGTGGACTACCTTGGCACCTGACACCTTGCAGAAAATGGGTCACTTAAGGACACATCACCAAAGCACAGATGATGATTTTCCTTGTGCGCTGTTGCTGTGGCTATTCCAGTTGGCCTGTCCTTATCCTCCACTCCTGATCGATTCTTACCAAACCTCTGCCTGCTAAATTTGGGACAAAGGGGTTGGGAGACCAAGAGAGTCAATGAAGTGGAGGAATAAGATGCTGGATTCTTGCTCAGACCCTCATCGCTGTGCCAAGCCCAGGCTCTGCTCAGTCTCAGCAAATGGCCTAAAGGAACACGGAGCCTGGTGGGCCCAGATGAACCCAGGTGGGACTAGCAGGTCATCAGTGCAGTAATGGAGGCTAAGTGGGGGGACCCCTGTCCCCAACCTCTTTAAAACCGCTTGTCCCTACCTCTTTCCCAAGCTTTGGCTTCAATGTGGGACCAAGTCATCTCTGGGGGCGAGAGACCGTATCCTCCCTCAAATTCAGGCCAGGACACAGTTCCGGACCTGTCTCCCTTTGCTCCGCACCGGCGGGCAGAGTGAAGGGTCCCACACGGAGGCGAAAGCCCGGCTGCGGACGGCAGACTTCTCCGCAGCCGCAGCGGCCTCCCTCCCACGCGTGGAAGCCGTGCAGCGGCGGGGGCGGCGGTCACGCGGGCGGCACGCGGCTCTGCGCTGCGGGCACGTGAGGGGGCGGAGCTCGCGCCCAGGATCCCCTCTCGCGCCTGCTGACGTCGCAGCCGGCAGCCGGAGCCCCGCCCTGCCCCTCGCTGCCGCCCCCGCCCGGAGAGCCGGGTGCGGGGGCGGAGCAGAGCCCAGGAGCCGAGTCTGCGAGGAGAGGGTGGGGGCGGGATGGAGGGACGGAGGGATGCGGGCCGCAGGGAGGGAGGGCTGGGGAAGGCGGAGGGCTGGAGGGGAGGGCTCCGGGCCGCGCTAAGCCCCCTCCTGCCCCCTCCAGAGCCCAGTCGGGGGAGGGGAAGCGGAGGGAGGGCGGGATGGGGATGCTGGCCGGGAGAGGCGCGGAGCGGGAGGCTGGTTGAGGCCCCTGCCCCCGTCCGCCCACGCGCCTGCTCTCCAGGCGCTGACGGTGTCCTGCCCGCTCCGCCGCTCTGGCTCAGCTCGTGACTCTGCTTCGTGCTGGCAGAATTCCGCAGCGTGCTCTTGGGGGAGGAGGGCGGGGATGGCACCTAGCTGTGACCCCAAAGAACTTGTCCACCCTCTGGCCTACCAAGCAGCCAGCCACCTCACTTACCCCGTCCCCTATCTCTCCCTGGCTCCCCAAGGGACCAGCCCCTGTGTCCCTGTGTCTCCGACCTTCACCTAGTTGCTCCCTAACCGTTGACAGTGCCTGTCTCACGGCCAGACACGTAGCTCCTTTGGCAGAGTGATTTGTTTAGCATGCACGAAGCTGTGGGTTCGATCCCCCAGCACAACATAAGCCAGGTGTGGTGGCGCAATCATCATAGTGCTTGAGAGGCTATGGAGGCGAGAGGTTGAACGGGTTATTAAGTTCAAGGTCGTCCATGTGGGAAGCCAACCTGGGATACAAGAGACTTGTTTCAAAAGAAGTGTCCACCTCTTCACCCTTGACAGCAGTCTACATTGGCACTAACACCATCGCTGTCTATTGATCACATAGCACTTAGTCCTCCTTAGGGTAGATGTGGTTTGGTTCTGTTAGCCAGAAGATGCACTTACATCCCCTGATAACTGGACAGTAAGCTCGGTCTGGGAGCTCTTTCTTTCCTTAGGGATGCTGTGGGGTGAGGCTGAGATAGACGGTATGTGTCTATAAACATAGAGTATGAAACCAGAGATCCTCAGAAATCACACCTGTAGTATATTTGGCCTTAGGGGGTGCCACTCGCTCGTCAGTTAGTCTGTAATGGATTCGGTATATGTCCTGACAGACTCTTGTGACCCTTTCTTGAAAGAAGCAGTGGCCAGACTAAAATCTGAGGAGACAGGCAAGTGGGCCAGGTTTCTGAACTGTGTTGAGAATTCTGGGTTTCAGTAGAATCTGCTATCTCACCTTGACCTGCTTTGCTGGCTCAGCCATCAAGAAGTTGGAGACTGTAGTGCAGGTAAGGCTCCACCCTCCTGTTCTACAGCCTCAAGGAATACGTTGAGGGGGATAAGCATCATCTAGAAAGGGCCCTACTCCATAGCTCTGGCTTCTCTGAATCCGTATGTGTTTGATGCATTTTAACAATAACTTTTGTTTTTTTCTTCCTGTTTTACTTGAGTTAACTTTTGTCACCCGATGTCACCGTGAAGGCAGGGATTTAGGGTAACCTCAAACGAGTGGCACTCCTTTGTGAGGAAAGGACAGCTCAGAGCTGTCCCTTTCCATTCGGTTTTCTTGGGGCTTATTGTTTCTCACATGCCTTGTGCAAGACACAAAGGGAAAAGTCCAAACGACCTGAGCTCTGATGAAGAGTTTTGGTCCACTGGAAGGAAAACGAATAAATAAATCACAGTGAACTAAAAGAACTGGATGCCGGAGAGGTACAGTAGAAATGTCCAGAGGAAGCCACAAATATCTTGCATCAGGGAGTACATTACTCAGCTCTGGCTGCATACGCTGCAATAACAAATGGGCCCAACATCAGTGACCAAAAAGCAACGAAGCTTTTTTCTTTTTGACACTCACCTCTGCCAGAGGTCTCCCGTGGTTCTGCTTCTGTTCCATGTTCCCCACTTCAGGAAGAGAAATGAGTGTTGTCTCCACATGGGACTGGCTAGCAGGTCTCTTAGCAGATTCAGGAGATTAGAGGTAGTGGAACCGTGACTTCTCCAAATAGCCGGGTGTCACTCCCGTGTGCATTTTGTTGACCAAAGCGAGTTAGCCTTTGCACAGGGTCAAGCTGCTGGGAGGGTTGACAGATATCTTAACCAATTACACAGTCTACTACATCTCCCTAGAGGCAGTGATGCTTAGGCCTATTTCACAAGCAGATTAAAGCTGAAGCCAGGGTATAGGGAGGACATTTTTACAGAGGGAGCCTTATTCGCTAAAGCCACAAGGGATAGAGTTCTCATTGAAAAGTCATTGCTTCCAAGTCCACATTGTCCATCTTGGTCCACCATACATTTTCTGAGACAGGGCCTTATGTAGCCTCGTGTGGCCTCTGAGTATGACTTTATACTTACTACCGATCTCTCAAGAGCTGGGATTACAGGTGTATACCATCACGCTGGATTTATGTGGTACTGGAAATTGAACCTAGGGGTATGTGCATGTTAGGCAAGCACCCTACCAACTTAGTCATGTCCTAACCCTAGATCCCCCTTTAAGAGCTTTTCCTGGCCCTGTTTGATTTGGATGTTTTGTATATTCCCACGGAAAATGGACCCACCTTACTCAAAAATAACTCTTTTCTTTCACAAGTGCTGGAATATCCTTGGCAGAGAGGTGCTCTTAAAAAGACTTAATCATCTCGTTGCCATGGTATTTTAATCCTGCAGCCTTGCAGCCTGGCTCACAGTGGGGCTGGATTGTGGTGTGTGAGTCACCTGTAAATGACCCCTGCAGGTGTCAGATCTTCTGAGATGTCCCCTATCCTCTTGGAGTGGCTTGAGGGTTCTGAGATCTTCCCAGGTCTGAGCTACCCAACCTCTGTCACCTTGTGAGCCTGATCAGGAACTATGTCATCCTTTCTCTGTCCTTCATTTTGTTCATTCAAAAATGAAGGACTCCTCTAGGCTAAGATGCCTTGCGGACAAACACCCCCTCAAATACTGCCAAGCAAGAACAGATATGTGTTGAATCTTGAGGTGTTAGACGTTGTATTTGACTTTCCTTCAGGGTTTCTTAAGGGCCTGGGTGTAGTTTTCTCCTGTCTACCTCCCCTGCTTTCCCAGACACCAGAGCTGCCCCAGGAAGATTGACTTGTGTGTTGGCTAGTTCATGAGGAATCACATAGTTGCAAGTGACAGAAAATTCAGCCTACCTGACTTAGTTAAAATGGTGGGGATTTTGTTTCTTACGTTCACATAACTGAAAAATCTATAGGGCAGATTCAGCTACAGGCCTGGCTTCGTGTAATGGCTTAATGTACTTTTACACAGGTACCTTGCCTCAGTTGCTGTGCTCACAGCTGCTGGTGATGAACGCTGCTCTCAGCTTTAACCAGGAAGTCTTTCTTTGCAGAGAAAGGTGGTGAATGCAGGGACACATGGCTGCTCAAGGCACGGAGAATCCGTGAAGCTGGAGTGCTCAGCCCCAAACAAGTAATTTATGCTGCCCTCTCCAAGGCTCAGGGAACATTTTGGAAAAGGGGGTGGAAAGAACGTAAAATCCAGAAGACTGGGAGATGGGCTATGGAATTCCATTGTCTGGGCAGGACGAGGGGCTATTCCAGTCACGAACTCAATGTAACTGTGCTTTCCTGAACTGAGCCTGCACAAGAATGGACCTGTCACCAGCCACCATGGGTGGGGGAGGAGCTCAAGAGGCCCTGCCTGTCCCTCCTACCACGTCTGAACTAGTGGCCACAAATAAGCTCTTGGCAAACTGGGGGGAGTCACCACAGCCAATCACAGTTTGTTCC
Organism: Eospalax fontanierii; assembly: GCA_035773235.1. Taxonomy (NCBI): domain Eukaryota; kingdom Metazoa; phylum Chordata; class Mammalia; order Rodentia; family Spalacidae; genus Eospalax; species Eospalax fontanierii. Next base: position 21,662,043 of record CM069526.1, read on the forward strand.
CAGGTGGATCAGGTTCCTCCAGGTGCTGGGCAGAAACTGGCTTCACAACAAACCGGTGTGGAGCACCACACCCACGAGAGCCATTCCTCCATTCCTCCCAACAGTGGCACATACCTTTAATCTTAGCACTTGGGGGCAGAGGCACGTGGATCCCTGGGAGATGGAGGCCAGCCTGGTTGATGTAGCAAGTTCCAGGCTAACTAGGGCTCCAAGGAGACCCTGTCTCAACAATGAAGACAAAAATAACAGAGAGTTATTGCTCTTTGCTCTTCCAGAGGACCCGAGTTCAGTTCCCAGTCCTTGCATTGGGAAGTACACAACAGCCTGTAATTCCAGAGGAGCAGACACCCTCTTCTGGTCTCTGAGGGCACCTGTACACATGGGCATACACACATGCAGTCACACTTACATACACATAACAATAAATAAAATCATTTAAAAAATATTCTCCTGTTAAACAAAAGGCATCATCAGAACCATGCAACAAGCTCGACACTCACCCGTCCAGAACTGGAAGCACAGACCAAAGGAGAGGCGGGCGTCTTGCTTACAAAGGTATTTTGCCTTGTTTTGTTTGTTTGCTTGAGACAGCGTCTCCTCTTAGCCCTAGCTCTTGTAGACCAGGCTGACTTTGATTTCAAGGAGATCCACCTGCTTTTGCCTCCCAAGTGCTGGAGTTAAAGGTATGCGCACACAAAGGTGGTTTACTTAGACTGCAATATATTTCTCGAAAAAAGTCACCAACAGACTAGGGTTTTTTTTCACCTAACCATTTGTACTTTTGACTTTGGGTTTGTTTGGTTTTTTGCAGAACTGGAACATCTGGCAACTCCAAACCTATGCCCTTGCATACGCTACCACTTAAACAACTGAGCCATGGCTAGTCCTTCAGATAGAGCCTGTATCTCTCACTCTCCTTAGGGTCCGTACCTGTCACTTAAGGGGCTCCCCATGGTTCTTCCTGGTTTTGAGTCTTGAGCATGTTTGTAGGGATTTGACAGCTGTGGGGTCTCAATTAGGTGAAATCATCTCCAGCATGCGCTGATCCCCGCTGTCTGTCTCTGCAACCAAGCAAGTCCTGCACACTGTTCCTTGCTGAGCTCTGTAATACCTGCTGGGAACTCCATCAAGCTGAGCCTCAAGGACATCTATTACATATACCATGTATGTGTGCATATATACACACATGAATCCATATACAGGTAGTGTATATGTAAAAAAATTATTTTTAAGAAAAACATTTAGCAGAGTGTGGTGGCATGTGTCTTTAATCACAGCATTTGGGAGGCAGAGGCAGGCAGATGTCTGTGAGTTCAAGCACAGCCTGGTCTACATAGCAAGTTCCAGGACAACAACTGGGGCTATGGGAAAAAGAAAGAAAAAAAAAAAAAGAAAAGCACTCAAAGCATTTGTGTTTGCGGGGAGGTGTGGTGTGAATGTATGTGGAGGGACACACATGACACATGCTGTGCATGTGTGTGGCCGTCAAAAGACAACTTATAGAAGTCAGTTCTCTCCGACTGTTTGGGTTCTGGGGATTGAACTCAGGTTATCTTAGGTTTAGCAGTAAATGCCCTAACCCCACTACCATTTCAAGTATACAATTCAGTCCATTCAGTAGGGGCTGGGGATATAGCTCAGTGGTAGAGCATTTGTGTAGCAGGTGTGAGACCTTCCATTCAATTCCCAGCACCACAAAAGACATATGCACATATGTACATGAAATCAGTTGCATTTAGAGCATTCACAATACTGTACACCCTTCAGCACCACCTATTTCCAGAATACATTAATCTCCAGTAAATTCTGTTCCCTTTAAACAGTACCTCCCTAATTCTCTGTCCCATCAGTCACTAATAATCTTCAATCTCTTCTCTTTCTATGGGTTTTCCTATTCTAGAAACGTCATATAAGAATCATACAATATTTGACCTTTTCTGTCTGGCCTGCTTCCTTTTATTTAAAGCACAATGTCTTCAAGAGTCATTCATGTTGTAGCACATGTTAATATTTCATCCCTTTTTTCTGGCTGGGTAATTTTTCACCGTGTGAGTATACATTTTCTTTACAAATCCATAGACAACTGGGTTGTTTCTAACTTTGGCCATTGTGAATATTGCCGTCACACAGGTGTACAAGTGTGCCTTGGAGTTCCGGTTCCTAGTCTCTTGGGTATACGTATTTCAGCAAACTTCTAGATGTCTTCTCATTGCTCCCTGTTGGTTGGGAGCACCTGGTCAGCCACAGATGTCACTACGGCAGCAGCTCGGGGAGAGGAACTGGAACCACATCTAGGTAGGTGCTCCTGGTGATGAGTTTCCACACCTCTGTAGCTGTGGCTGATGCACCTTCAGGGCAAGTAACCGGGATCCGGCCAATGTGCTTTCAAAGAGTAAACGGCCTGTGTCTGTGTGTTGCACTCTAACTTAGGCTTTGGAGTAAACACCTTGAATCTGCTCTTCTCCTTCTGGCTCTCTCAACTCCTTCTCTCTGTTGGCCACCCCTGGCACCTGGACAAGTTGAATCTGGTTCTCAACTTCAGGCCTTTGCTTCCCAGAGTGCTCTGTTCATAACCCAGAAGTATACCTTGTCTCCAGCTAATGTGGGGTTCCCTTTGACCATCATTCCCAGCTTGTTGACTGCTGTTCAGGAAACAGCTGTCTCTGGCATGTGTGAGAAACACAGGATGGGTGGGGGTGAGGAGCTCTGGTGTAGAACAGAAGGGATCAGACCCCTCTAAATGCTAAATTCAGTTTGAAAAGCTTGACTGCAGTCCCCATCCCACAGTGCTGTGGGAGGTTGGGAACCTTAACCCAGACTCCTCTTTGTTTAAAAACATGGAGGCTCATATAATTTTAATGGAGCCACCAGTGAGAAGGCTGCCCTTGGTAAGCCACATTTAGTCCTTGGTTTAAGAAATGGGGACTCTAAAAAAAAAATCTCCAAGTTCTGCTCTCAGTGGACCTGGTAAGGGGTGTGATTAAAATCACCAAGGTCTTTTGTCTACTGCTTAGTGCCTACCCATCAATAAACACAGTCCTCAATGGCACAAAGACAGGATACAGGAGGCAGGGGACTGGCTCACACTCCTGGAGAGCCTGTGTAAGGAAAAGCAGGTGCAGGGTCACCCAGGGCAGCATTTCGTCTGTCCCCAGGCAGGGGACTTGTTCAGCTCCTGGAGCAAGTGACTGGTATAGGAAAAGTTACAGAGACTAAAGGTTTGGCGGTGGTGGGCAGACTAGAGGCTTGTCGAACACCAGGCATCTAGAAGGGTAGAATCTTCCCACAGTGAGCAGGCCAGAGGGGAAGAGGGGCCCAAGGCAGAGCAGGGAGAAGGCTTCCCCAAGCAACAGAGGGTTAACTCTGGGATGCCCAAGGACGTCAGATGTCTCTAGCTTGAACTGAGGATGTCTTTGCTTTTTGTTGTGTTTTGAGTTTGGAGATTCTATTCTTTTCTTTTAATGGTTGAAATATTTAGTGGGAATGAAAACGCTTCTCTACGGGTTGGAGGGGTGGGAAGGAATGAAAACAAGCAGGCCTGAAGGTGGGGTTTGGGAGACTCTTGGGAAGGTCTGGTTCATGCCAAGAGCAGGGCAGCCACCTTATCTGGCCCCTCTACCCCTCCATCCCCTGACCCCTCACCCCTGAACACTGGTGGGAGGCCCTTCACCTAGTAGTCCACAAGAGAACAGCTGTCACCCATGGTGACTGGCGGGTCATGGAGTCCTCTTAGATACATAGTTCACCTTTGAATAGTATTCCAAGGCTCTGCTGGGCTTGGGGACAGGAAGAGCCTGCTGTCCCTGTCTGCTTCTCTTCTCTGCTCTTCCTGTGGCAAAGAATAGGAGAAAGAACACTGGTTCTCTGAAAGTGAGAGAAAGGAAATGGCATTCCACTGAGAAAGATAGAGGGGAGCAGGCTGGAGAAGCAAGGGCAGAAGTGGCGCCTGTACTCAGTGGCCAGTACTCCCCAGGGAGGTTTGTAAGATATTTTCAATGATTGGGGAGATGGCCCCATGAGTAAAGCCCTTACTCATAAGTGCGAGGACTTGGATTTGAATCAGAACCATTGTAAAGCCCAGAGCAGTAATCCCAGATTTCCGATGGGGAAATGCAAGACAGAAACAGAAAAATCCCAGAAGTTCTTGGGCTTGGTGTATACAGAGGCACAAAGCAATAGAGATCCTGTCTCAAGGTAAAAGGGAAGGACATTGGAGGTTTTCCTCTGACCTCCATACGTGAGCTGTGGCATGCTGTCCCTGCACTCATGTACACACACATCAAATACAACACACACTCGTCATATACACACATGCAAAGAATTTAGAAAAGGAAGCCTGTGATCGTATGGGAGCAAAATTTCCAGGGCCAACACGCTCTGTATGGAGAGGTTAGTCTGGAGGAGAAGGTGCTGGCCACAAGTGAGGGAAATGAAGCTTCTGTGACACAGTGGAGGCAGAAGTTGAGACAGAGATAGGAAGGCAGAACCATGGAGCCCAGGAGCCCAGAAATGCAAGCTGTACATAGGGTATCTCAGGACATCTGCTCCCTGGAGCAGAGAGGACTGGTGCTGGCCCACATCGCTGCAGTGGAAGCATGGTTGGGCTTGTGTAGTCTGAGGTGCAGGGAGTACTTGGAGAATGGGTGTTGCATCCTTCCCCATGGACCTTTAGAACCTGGGAAACTGCAGGAGCTGTAGGGGATGGGTTAGGAGCTCAGAAGACAAGACCAGAGAGCGCCAGTGGAATCTCCTACTCGTGTAGGCAGAACAGGTGACGGTCAGTAGTCAGCTAATGTTAGAACTGGGAACTGGGTCTTCTGGACTAGACTTCCATTGTGTGAAGAGGACTCCCTGCCAGGGATGGCATCTGAAAGGGATCATGATCATAGTGCTTGATATAAAACTTCCCACATGATCAACAGAACTTAAAACTGAAAATTGGGAAAGAATTTCACAAACACTCCTAGCCTCACTGAAAAACAGAAGAAGCAAAAAGTTCTCAGTTAAATAAAAGCGTGTACGGGGTCTCAGAGTTGGGCTCGATACCTTTACTATCTGTTTATCCTTCTGCTCTGCGCTCTGTGCTTTGTCTGTATGTCTCTACGGATCCATTAGTGGGTTCTCAGGACTTCTGACTTGTATTCAACCAGTGAGGGTCTTGCATGAGATGGGAAGGAACGGGGAATGCTGCAGGGGCTAGATGCTTCCAGATTCCCTTGCGGTGTGCTCTCCATCTCTTTTCTTAGAGGCACAGCTCTTGTCAGATCTTGCTCTGCTTCAACGACTCTTCAAATCCTAGTAGCTACCCCGTTGCCCCCGTCTGGCCTTGGGATCTCTACTGTTGTGAGCTCCATGACTTGCTTCCTGTAACCTAGCCCCATACTGTTTAACTAGTTTCTTTATTAAACTATTCTCAAATACCTTGTCTGTGTGTGCCATCTGCTTCCTGTTGGGACCCCAACCAACCCAACAACTTAATAAATGTGTCTAAATAAGGCTGTGATTGTAACAAGCGGTCAATAGGGGTGCAAAGTCATCAGGAAAATTTGGTTGCATGAGACGTGTGATGTGTTCAATGGTGGTAAGAAATCTCTTCATCAAAATACAGTGATCATTGCAGTGAGTTGAGGAGTAGAACTCAGGTCATTTTTTAATTTAAAGCAACAGTAACTAAGTATCTACTTTACACATGCTCTGCATTAAGGTCCGGGAGTCAGTGCTGCGGGTCGAGGGAGCAAACATCAACCCTCATGGTGTCTTCAATCAATCCAGTAGGTACATGAACAGTAATCACATAACTACAAATAGAAATATCCTGTTAGCCAGTTTTCGTTGCTGAGAGATGACTGAAGGAATAGTCTAAAGGAGGAAGTATTCATTTCGTCTCATAGTTTCAGAGTCTGTGGTTGCCTTACTCACTGTGGCTCTGGCCTGTGGCAAGGTAGAGCACCATGGCAGAGGGAGTGATAGAACACAGCTGCCTTCCTCATGGCACTTAGAAAACAGAGAGAACGCAGCTGGCTGGGACAAGATATAGACCTCAAGAACAAGTCTCCAGTCACCTACTCTCTCCAGCACATTGATACAGTTAGTGCCCAAATGATCCAGTCACTCTCAATGATCAGATCCACTCGCTGAGGACCAAGACTTCAATATGCACATCTTTGTCAAGGGAATACTTCTTACCCAAACCATAACAAATACACAGGTGGGAACTCAGATACATTTTTAGTGAGATAGCTTCAAGTTTCTCTGGGGGCATCTAAGAAGAGGCTAATAAAACATCAGAGAAAGTCCTTCTGAAACAGAAGACAAGGGATATGGGGAGACAGGATCATAATCAGAGGGGGAAGGAAGGCCATCCAAAGATGTTGAGGCAGAAGAAGAAGAACCTAACAGGTGCCCATCAAACCTCAGAGAGGCCTCTACTATTGAAATTTGGTTTTAGGAGTCATGAGGCAGCATTGCTGTGTTTTGAGGAGGAGAATAGCATAGATTGGTGTCTTGAAAGTTGGTGGTACCCTGGGCAGCCCTTTTGGGTGTGAAAGAGACACAAATAGCATTTCTGGGGCAGGTCCTACACTCCTCTGGCTTGCAGTGACACAATATGCTAACCTTCCTTGTCCAGGGAATCTGAATCTGGCCTGGCTCACTGGCACAGCTGTTGGCTGCCCCATTCTGCTCACTGTGTTGCTGTGGATTAAATTCTTGGCCTGACACATTTTTCCAGGAGGATGAGAAAACAATGAGAAGACTTGTTGATTACGACTCAGTTCTGACCGATAAGGAAAAATTTGTTGGTGAAGAAGAGGTATAGAGAAGAAAAGAGGGTGGGGAGACAGGGAAAGTCGAAGCTTACAGACCACACATTTCAGATAGAAAATAGCTCCTAGCTTCTGGTTAGAGATTTAAGTGGGGAAGAGTGACAATCTTTGTAGTATTTACTCTGTGTGAGTTTGCCACAGATGCCATAACAAAATTGTCTGAAGCAACAGAGATGGATTGCCTTCCAGTTTTGGAAGTCAGGGATGAGAAATCTCCATGGCAGGACAGGTTTCCTCTGTGGGGTACGGGCAGAATCTGTGGGATGCCTCTTATCCTCGGCTTGTATATGGCTGTCTTCTTTATATGTCATGTTGATTCTCACTATCAGTCTCTTTTTCTGTACCCAACTTCCCCTTTCTCTAAAAGCAACAGTTGTATTGGACCATGGCCCACATCAGTGACCCAGCTTTATCATGTAACCTCTATAAAGACCCTTTCTAATGAAATAAATAAGGTCACATCCTGTTGGAAGTTCTGAGGGCTAAGACTCTAATATTTTTGTTTCTAGGAAACACAGTTCAACCGATCATGACTAGCCAATGGGAGCTGAGCCATACATAGTCGCTTGAAATGACAGTTTTCTCATCTTTCTTTACAAAACTTGTCGGGCCAAGCGTTTAATCCACAGCAGTGCTAAGAACAGAATGGGGCAGCCAGTGAGCCAAGCATACCACTGAACGTGGGTTTGGCTCAGAAGGAATGCTTGGTTTCACAGTAGAATACAGACAGATAGGAACATGGAATTCAGGTTAATGAATGCTGTGATAGAGAGATTTACCTGTGAAGGTTTAATATAAAATTTGAGCTAAGTTCAGGGTATATAAAGAACAGCGGGAGCACAAAGAAAAGACGGTGTGCTCTTCTTGAGGGGTGGGAAGGCTTCTTAGAGAAGCTGTGAGAGCTGAAGCTCAAGAACGACAAACAATGCCCCGCCCCATGAGGAACAGAAGGAAGGGTGTGCTATGCAGAGGGATATCTACAGAGTGACTCACATTCTGGTGGCTTAATGTAGAGCTCCAGGATCAGTGGAGGGAGATGAGATTAGAGAAGCCAGATTATGAAGGGCCTTCTGTCTAGGAATGTGGACTGTATTCTAGAAGCTCTGAGTGGGCGGGGCGATCATTTTGGCCATCAAAGGAAGCAGGTTATATGATGAGGTATGCTTTCTGTATAGAAAATGGGGTTTTGAAAGGAGTTGGGGGAATGGAAAAAAGCTGAAGAGAGGGAGGGAAGGAGAGAGAGTGGGAAGGGAGAAGAGCAGAGGGGAGAGGGAGGGGGCCAGGAGGGTCCTATGGAGGTCTCCACAAGAGTAGGAAAGATAAGAGCAAAGCCATTAGGAAGTATGTGTAGTAGAACTGAAATCTGTTAGTGACAATTTAGTGTAAGTGACAAGGGAGAAGGAATTAGGATGGTTCTTGAATTGTCTGAGTGGACAGTGGTGACATTCACAAGACAAGGACTTAAGAGGAAGAGTGTGTGTTGGGAGAGATTTAGTTGAGAATGAGATGTCTGTGAGGCATTCAAGTGGAAAATAGACGCCCAGCATTGCTGGACATAGCGGAAAGCTGCTGAAAGAGCAGGAAGTCATTGGATACAATATGAAAGTCAGGCGGGCTTGGCTGAGTGTGCCTAGAAACTGCCACTAGTTGAAACCAGGGCCTTGGAGGAATTTATCTAGGGTAAATTATTAAAATTGAAAGAGTACAGGACTCAGGGACAAGGCCTTGAGGGAATGAGCATTCCATAGCATAATATGGAGCCTCCAAAGGAGATAAAGACCAGCAGAAAGTCCTGTGGAAAGGCCTAGAAATGTGTTGTCACAATGGAGGAGAATGTTAATGGCCTTTGCCCCAGAGAGATCAAGTAAGGAAAGAAAAAAAAAATGACCCTTAGACTTGGCCATAAGGTGGTTGGTCATTGGTTACATTAGCAAGGTCAATGTCAGTGGGGTGAGGGCAGCAAAGGCTAAATTTCGTGGAGAGAAGACTGATCAGTGTGAGTGATTCTTTCCGGAAGCTCAGCAGTGACTCCAACTAGAGGGACACAAAGAACTTGAAGGACTTTTTTTTTTTTAATGAAGACATCTTGGTGTTGTTTCTTTAATAGTAACAAGAGGGCCCAGCTTAAGGCACAGGGGGAAAAGGAAGATTTGTGTTTGTAGAAAAGGATGGGATCCAGAGGTCCGATGGATGTGGGCCTTGGAGAAGAGATACAGTGATGACTATAGAAATGGTAGACCCAGAAGACCTCAGATAAGCATGAAAGTGAAAGCTCCCATATACATATAATGTTGTATACATCCCCCTGATGTTACTTTTGTCTCTGGAGATTAAAAGAGAGGTGACTGGATAGTAGGCATAAAAATGATGAAAGAAAAGCTTGAGGAAGCCTATTAGAGTTCACTTCAGATAACAAAGTCCAGTAGAGCTACTCTAAGCAGAAGGTATTTAATGCGGGGAACTAAGTGCTCATAAAATCACTGGAAGGTCTTGGAAGGCTCTGGAATGACTCTTGGAATGAATCTCAGTACTGACTTCCTGAAAGATCTGCTCTTCACCTCAACCACCAAGAAACTGGGAGCTTGGAAGCCACTGAGGCAACTGGAGAACGTAGGGCACGTTTCTGTGGTGGTTTGAGTGAGCTCTGTCCCCAGAGGCTCAGGTGTTTGAACACTTGGTCCCCAGTTGGTGGCGCTGTTTTAGAGGTTATAAAACTTTTAGGATATGAAGCCTTGCTTAAGAAAGTGTCATATGGGGCAGGCTTTGAGATTTTATTGCTTCACCCCACTTCCGGTTTGCTCTCTACTTCCTGCTTGCAGCTGAGATGTGCTCCCTCAGATTACTGTTCCTGCTGCTTGCTGTCATGCCTCCCCCCGCATGATGGGCTGTAATAATCCTCAGGAACCATAAGCCACAAAATAAATTTTCTTCCTTAAGGTGCTTTTGGTCATGGGTATTTTATTACAGCAACAGGAAAGTGACTAATACATTCCTTTCAGCCATGATACAGGAATCAGGAAGCTGTGATTACAGTTTTTGGATACAGAGCCAAGGTTTCAAATTCAGGTCTCACTGAATATTTTTCATAAGCAAAACTTAAGTCACAATCTACACTGTAGCTATGGGGGAGTCTGTCTACATGGCTGTTCATCATCAGCCACGTAGAAATGTCCACCTTCTTCCCCATACATAAATTCAAATAAGACAAGAGCAATAACAATGTACTCCGAATGTAACCGTCCCTTGATATAAACAACCCCCTCCATCTATCCACGTATGCATTCACCCATCTATCCATAGTGGGTGTCAGAGACTGTGTTGATAAGGCTCAATAAATAGATCACACCTGGAACAGAAGCTTTAGTTAAAATCACAGTCTGATTTCTCTTCACTCTGCCACCATCCTGCAAGTGCTGGATAGATCTGCACAACAGGTAAGGCCAATGAGAATGCAACTGGGGTCTCCAATGGCTTGTTGGTAAACTGGTTCTCTGAAAAGGGAGGGAGAGACAGACAGAGAGAGAGAGAGAGAGAAGGAGGAGAGGAGAGGAGACTGATGTATTAGTCGCTGGAGTGATGGCTCAGTGGGTAAGAGCACTGGCTGCTTTCACAGAGGACCTGGGTTCATGCTAGCAAAGCATTCATACACATAAATTTTTTTTTTTTGAAAATTAAAGGTAACATGAGGTCATGGCAAAGTTCTCATGATGGGAGCCGAGGGGATGGCTCATCAGATAGAGCCTTATCCCACAAGCGTGAAGACTGTTTAAATCCCAGCACTCAGGCAGTCTGCCCTTAATCCCAGTGGAGACAAGGGAACCATGCAGCAAGCTGGCTAGCAAGCGAGCTGAATCAGATCGGTAAGGGACCCATGGAGGGGGACACCTGCTGTCAACCTCTGGCTTCCACACATAAGTGCATACATGTACACATGCACCTGCCTATACACACACACGGGAGCACACATACCCACACTACACACACACACATATACAAGTATCTCATGATAATAATTCCCAGAAGCCTATATAGACTGATTCCAGAACACCACCACTGGGTCACTAGCCTTACACTACCAAGGTCTTCTAAAGCGGCTCTGAACTTCTGTGAGTCTCCCCCAAGCATGGCATTGATCTTCATTATGGCTTCATTACAGAGTGGTGTGTCATCAAAAGCTTTCACTTGGTCCTTCCCATCACAGCAGACCATGTTCCACTGATTAAGACAGACCATGAACTGTCTGTTCCAACTCTCCATTCAAAGCCTGGAGAGATAAGCACAGGACAGATATGAGTCTGTTTGTCCCACTACGATTTAGTTCAGACTCCATTTATTTCCAGACTCCTGTCAGTTCCTCACTCGTGCCATGAGCAGGATTCTCATGAACTCAGAGTCAGTAAGACATTCTGAGATCTCTGTTATTTCTCTCTTGTCAGTGCACACTCAGTCTATTAAATGACCACAATTCTCAGGGGAGGGGGCTTGGGAAGAAGAGTTACAGTATCAACCTGCAACATCATATGCTACAGAGCTCACAGTTTTTCTCTTCCCTTGTAGGTACTAGAAGGTAGAGAAGATATGTGGCCCTCTGTTGTCCTCAAATTATTTATCACTCTTTTAGATCTCTAGGTTTCCTTCTTTAAAAAAAAAATACTGTTAGGGGCTGTAGAGATGACTCGGGTTAAGAGCATTGGCTGCTCTTGCAGGGAACCTGGGTTTGATTCCCAGCACCCATATGGCGGCTAACAACTGTCTGTAACTGCAGTTCCAGGGGATCTGACATTCTTTTCTGACCTCCATGTGCATTATACGACATGGGTGCACTTGCATAATGTACTCAGCACACGCATAAATATAAAAGAAAAATAATAAATAAACACTGCCCATGCGGGACCTTAATGCAGTGCTCCACATTTTAGACCCATGACTAGCCAGCTGCTACACATCCCTGTGTGGCTGCCCCTCTGGCTTGGCCTTGCTGCCTTCTGTGCCACTGTACTTGTCACTATATAACCAGTGCTTCATTTGTGGTATTGTGATAAAACCATTGCTGGAATCTCATTTTCACCATTCAAACCCAGGACAGGAAAAGGAAGACAGCTCAGACAGTAAGTGCTTGCCTTACAGCATGAGGACCCGCGTCCCATCCCTGAACCCACATAAAGAGCCAAATGCAGAAGTGCATGCCAGTAATGCCAGCACTGAGAGATGGCGATAGGAAGATCCTTGGGGCTCACTGCCAGCCTGTCTAGTCAAATTGGTGAGTTTCTGTTTCAGGTGAGAGACCATCTCTCAAAAGAAAAGGGGGGCGTAATTTAAAAAGACACCTAACATTGACCTCTGGCCTTCATGTGCATGTGCATGAATGCTCAGTGCACTCATAAATCTACCTACTGCACCTTTCCTTCTCTTCTCTTGTCACTCCTTTCTGTCCCCTCCCACTTCCCTTCCTTTCCTTCCTCTTCCTCTCCTCCTGTCCATTCTCCAGGTTTTCACTATTCAAATTTGCCCATTTTGGCTGTAAGCATTTCCTAGAAACAACTTTGCAATTGGTTCCCTGAACACAGAGATTGCCTTTAACTGCACATCTGGAGGACAAGTCAGGTGCTGAGGGCAGAGAACATCAATAGAGTCTTCCAGCAAGACAGGTCCAGCTGCCTTAGGTCTGGTGGGAGAGGCTGTCTCTGCTGTTAAGATAGGCTTGATGGAGTTATGTAGGTTCAGGGTATTCAGATTTAACTTAGTTCTCCCGAATATCATCACTCTAATTTGGAGGGACCACTGTCTTTCCTAACCATTGCTCCAGCTCTCACATAAGATACCTAGTGAAGCTTAAATTTAGTCTACACTGTAATTCAACAACCTGTAGGAGAATAGTCTGTATCTGAATTTGGGCCCCCATCAACTCCCTAGCTCTCAGGAATATAATGTTAGTTTAGGGCAACCTGGGATATTCTTTTAGGAAAGTTACAGGAAGTATCTTGAGCCCTGAGCTTGTTACTCCATTCGTGTAATCTCCCTTGGCGTTTACACCAATGTCTATGTTTTCCTCATGCATTGATTAAGGTGGGCGCAGTCTGGGGGAAGGTTGGGTGGGGGGTAGACAACACTGAGGAATGAGGGATGGTTAGTGGTGGCCGCAACGGATGACCTGGTTTTATAAGAACTGTATGCCAGCAGAAGGGGCTGAGAATGGCACAGGAGGTCAAGAAATATTGCAGTTCCCCCAACTTCTGCCTGGGGCAAAAGCGTGACCTGTGTCAGGGAGCTTTGTGAGCAACTGGCCTCACCGAGGGATTAAATGAGAAACACTTTCCAAATACATGCCCAGCAAATGTTAGCTCTGATTATTACTGAAGTAAGGGATGGAAGGAAGGAACTGAAGAGAGGCTGACAGGGTGACAGAAGGGGGCAGGAAGAAAGGACCAAGATGTATCCATCACAGGGTTAAAGGGGCCTGCCGCCCCCCCCATTCTCTTCCTTCAGATGCCCCCGGCCCTCCCTATCTTTTGGTAACAGCTTCAAGATAACAATTCACATCACATACAATTCAACCATTTAAATTATGCAATTCGATGGTTTTGACCGTATTTCCTTGACAATGTAGTCATCCCTAGAATCAACTATAGGGCGTTTTCATCACCTCAGACAGTAAAGGTTGTGGTTACAGCTCTGGGTTCCATCCCTAGCACTAAAACAAACAAATAACCCACTCTTCTGTCTTCCTCAGCCATCACCCTCAGTCCTCATCATTCCTAACCCAAGGAACCCACTAATCTACTTGCTGTCTCTCTATGTTTGTCTGGTTTGAATATTTCATATAAATGAAGTAAAAACGCTCGATAGCCAGATTGCCCTCTAAAATTGCTTTTTAATACTTCAACATAAGGAATGAAGAGCTAATGGTAGACTGTCAGGCACTAGTAACAGATGTGCGGTGTGCACACGTGTGTGCATTGCACATGTGTATGTTTATGTGCATGACTGTGTGGAAACAGGAGCGGGCAGGATTCGCAGACTCAGATTTTCCATCCTCTAGGTGTGATGGTGTGATGGTCTCCTGCTTGTTCTTCCTCTCAGGACATGCTTATAAGGGAAAATGCCAAAAGTCAACTAAGAGAATCCAGGAAGTGGTCAGTGAGTCACCACAGTGGTTCAGGCCCTGCCAAGCATCTCGCAAAGCAAGGCTGGGGAATCTCTGCCTTTGGGGCTCTCCTCTGGACGGGGACCAGCTGACTAAGTGGAGCACAGGAGAAAGAGACTAAGCTGTACTTAACTGCAGGCAATGGGTGAGGTGGAGAGGGGATGTGAGAGCATAGCCCACAGCAGACTATAGTAATTATAACAGTGGATCAGCAGAGGAGACAGAGGACCACACAATGGACCACGCAGAGAGAGCATGGAGGCCCCGGCCTGTTCTTTATAGAGACACAGAGGACCCAGGACCCATCCACGCTCTTCAGTGTTGGCATTACTGTTTTTGAGATGGAGTTGGGGACTCTGTCGTGCCAGCCCAACAGTGACATTAAATGGCTTTATCAAGGATAGTTCCTGGTCTTTAAATTCTCCTCCAAGCCTCTAGAGTCCAAGATGGAGAACCAGTTTGGTATGGTATGAGTTCTTTTTTTAAAAAAAACATAGACTGTCATGTAACCCAGGTTGACCTCAAACTCGCTCTGTAGCCAAGGATGGCCTTGAGCTTCTAATCTTCTGTCTCCATCTCCCACAATGTAATTACCCAGTTAATGAAGTGCTAGGGATTGAATCAGGGCTTCCCGCATGCATGTACCAAATGAGAGCCATCTTCAGGCCCATCTTAGTTGTTTTAGACCTTAGTAAGTCAGTGTAAATAAAATTATTAGCTAAATAACAGTAGATGTACAAAGATGTGACAAAGACAGCAATGATGGGATATTAAACACAGAATATAGATAAACACTGAACTCAGAGAGCATCAGGATAACTTTCAGTTCAGTTGGTCAGTAGTTTACAGTCATGATTTACAACCTGAGAAGCACTGAGCTCAGCCAGAAGGGTTTCTGTCGCCTGGGACTCCAGTCACAGACACCTTGTGTGTCTCCTGCTCCTGCTCTGCCTGTTGTCATCGAATGGACTTAGAACCAGGTATCTGTCTTGTCCTCACATGTTCCCAACACTGAGAGTCGGTGCCTGGCACACAAGAATCATTGGTACTTATTTACTGAGGGAACAAATGAATGAGTGAATGAATGAATGAGTAAACAGCTGTCATACCATTATTGCCCTAGCACACTGGGTAGTTGCCTTGCATATTTATTTAATGATTCATTACGATACAGAGCAGCTACAAAGTGCAAGACGCCCTGCTCTTAACTTCCTTGAGCCAGCTTCGTTTTCAGTCAATAATCAATCTTCTTATTGTGCACAGAAGGAATCAAGATGCTGTGGATGGTGGGGAGATGTGATCTTTTCTCTGCTTTGGAGTGGTGAGGTTGGAGCCAGGCAGGCCTGAGACTCCTTCCTCCTCTGACAGCTCAGTATCTGGGCCACCTTGGACCATTTACAGTTTGAAGAGTCCCGCCCCCCCCCGCCCCCCCCCCGGGTGTAAAGTGGTCTTGGCAGTATTTAACTCACAAGATGGTCCTGAGTCACTTCTGTGAATGCTGCCAGTGAATGAGAGAGAGAGAGAGAGAGAGAGAGAGAGAGAGAGAGAGAGAGAGAGAGAGAGAATGAGATGGTGCAGCCCCTGCCCAGGGGACCAGGCCTGGCTCCCCTCCCTCAGCCAGGGGTGGCCTGCCTCCTAGCTGAAAATTTAGTTCCGTTAAGAGAAATCTTAAGCCCCAAACAAACATGGAGTAAACTGGGCAGAAAAACCCAGCGCTAGGCGCATCCTCTCCCACTGTGGCCTGAAGCTTGTGGCTGGGCCGGCAGCAGGGGCCTATAGGCGGATGACCCAAGGGACTCGCTACCCGCTCCCTAGACTGTAGAACCTCCCCCACCCTGCTCCCTTCCTTCCCCTCCCCCTCAGGAATGTGGGCAGTGCTATGTTGGCATGGTGACCAGCCAGCCTGTCTCCCCTTCCTCTGCATCCTGAGTAGAATGGGGGCCCCCAGCCGGTTCCATTGGCTCAGGAAGAGTAGGGAGAGCCTAGTCCAGGAACTGAGGGGGCCTAGAGCTCAACAACTGTCCTTGAACAATGGAGCTGTTGCCTGGGCAACAGTGTAGCCTCTCCCTGGGCCTCAAGGCTGAGTCTGGGAAGAGGTGTCTTCAGAACGGGAGGTGGGAACTGAGGGGTCTGGGCTGTTCCCAGAGCTGTGGATCCCTAAGGAAAGATTCAGGGTCCTTTTTCACAGCAGATGATCACAGACTCTACTGGCCCATTCTCCAGTCATTGCCAGCCGGGGTCTGACTGGGATCTGCCTTTGGTGCCCAGCCCCCTCTCCGGCTCCCTGGCCTTTTGAAAGTGGGTCAGGGGTCGTGGCTGGTAAAATTGGGACACGGTGCTGTCAAGATGTAACTTTGGGGTCATCCTGAAAACTCTAGGACGTGTGGGTGGACGCTGAGGGCACAGGGTGGACTGTGGTGCGAAGGAGGCAGGATAGGGCTGTGTTTTCTGTTCTCTGGGCCTCATAGTGCACAGATATTCTCCGAGAGTCCCTCCCTGCCGGGGAGCGGGGGGAGGGGAGGGCTTTTATGTGCATGATCGTGGGGCAAGAAAGTCCAGTTCCAGATCCACTTGCAAGATCCTTGGGAAGTCATTTCAACTCCCGGGAGTCCAGTTTCTTCAGCTGCAAAGCAGGAGTAATACCAGCATAGCACGATGGCTTTGAGCAGGACATCCTGATAGACTCTGGCGGCCCGGCATGGTTCCATATGCCTTTCTTCCCCAGGCAGGCCTGTCCACCTGTTCCTCCCTTCAGGACACTGGTTCGTTGTAACGCTGGTGGTGTCTCTTGGCTCTACATAAACAGCCCAGACACCAGTTAACAGTGACCTCCATTCTTCCTTAAAGGCTCCCTGTTGCTTTTTAACCTTCCTGGGAGCAGTCTTCTGGAAGGACTCCCCTCCGTCTTGATGGATTGTTCTGGGAAGGGGTGCTAACAGGTGTCCTTTGCCTGGCTGGATTTTC
This sequence comes from Eospalax fontanierii, assembly GCA_035773235.1. Classification (NCBI taxonomy): domain Eukaryota; kingdom Metazoa; phylum Chordata; class Mammalia; order Rodentia; family Spalacidae; genus Eospalax; species Eospalax fontanierii. Next base: position 21,678,975 of record CM069526.1, read on the forward strand.
CTGTTTCCCTTTTGAACTTCGGTTGCTTTTGCCATAAAGAAAACAAATGATTAAGAAAGGATGAGGTACTCCTTGAAAGAGGCCTGCAACCTCAGAGGCATCGGGGTTGATCTCTGCTCCCAAATTACCCTAGCTGTGTCCCCATGGCACCTATTTGGAGGCATGGGCGGGGGGGGGGGGGGAACACCTGCCCAGCGGTTGGCCCACCCAAGCCTTGTACCCGGTGCTTTGCCCACCTGCATAATCGGCACCCAATATCACGATTAGGAAGCCTGCGTGGGCGTTGGGGGGTGGGGTGGGGAGAAGGCGGGAGACAGGCTCACTGCCAGACGCTCTGAGCTTTTAGAACTTGTGGCTCCCTCTTGTGGCTGCGAGGCCTCATGGCTAGCGGAATCCCATCCCTGTGCTCTTGGCAGATGCTTAGAGGAGACACTGATGTGTCTGGAAGGATGTTTAGAGCAGATACTGATGTGTACACATCAGGCCAGAGCGGGTCCCTGAGCTGGCCTGACCTGGTCCTTGTGTTTGCATCCCACAGTTATTCCTAGCCTGTATCTGTCTGGAGCCCTAAGGTTCTTTTCTGCCTCCTCCCAAGCAAGAAGCTTGCTGGAGTCAAAATGCAGTGTTTTGAAAAGGCCACATTGATGAGCTGAGAGGGGGTGAGGGTACCCGCTGGTCCAGCGACCTTGTCCACAAAGCTGGTTGGCGAGCAAGGAAGCTTGCCCGAGAAGTTCGTGGACTGTTTACAGATTTCTGTAGTTCTCTGTCTTAGGCTGTGCCCATCCAGTATGTGCAGGCAGTGACTGAGACACTGAGATGGCCCTGCTTGCTGCTCTCCAGTGCCTTAAAGCAGGACTGTGTGCACATTCCAATGGGAGTCCGCAACTTGGGATTCATGGACTCCCTGAAATGATATGCAAATATGGCTCAGCAACACTTTTCTGGAGAGACAGTCATCAGTTCTCAAAGGATTCAAAGACAAGAACCCCATGAACTGAGTGAGCATACAGGCCCCTCCCTACAGTCACCCTAGGAGGGGCAGAGTGCTCACAAGGTCTTGTCTGCTTCTGTCTAGGGTCTCTTTGAACTTTCCTAGAGACAGGTTTAAAATTTCGAGAGAATCTCAGGCTCATTCCTAAGTACATTTCGTTTATGTCCCTAGAATGACCCAACACCATCACCCCCTTAGTCACCAGCTTTTGGACCCAAATGACTGTTGGCTGTTTCCTCCTTAAGAAGTCACGTATGTGTCACCCTTGGGCACATTCAGAGCTCTTGTCTTCCTTCAGCACCCAGCAGGGGAAGGCAATATCAAAGTATTCTTTTTTTTTTTTTTTAATTTTTTACACAGTCTCCCTGTAACCCCAGATGGCCTGGAACTCACTGTGGATCTTTCCAAGCTGGCCTTGATCTCAGCTTCACCTGCCTCTGCCTCCCGAGTGAGTGCTGGGATTAAGGGTGTGTCCCACCACTCACTGCTCAAAGTGTTTTTTGAGGTGACTACTTGGTAAGGTCTGATGGCTCAGTCACTAGGTGATGAGTTGTAAGCATAGCAGCCGAACTAGGAACATCCCAAGGTGGGATAAAGGGCTGAAAGGATTATGGGGTCAGTCAGACAATAGAGGGGACAGGATGGACCAGAATGTGCCACATAACACCCAGAGATGTTTAGAGCTGGGGACAAAGACCAGCTGGTAGAGTACTTGCCTAATGTGTGCAAAGTCTCAGAGCCTATAAACTGGTGTTATAGTGCACACTTCTAATCCCAGCACTCAGGAGGTAAAGGCAGGAGGATTGGTCACTGTCATCCTTGGATATATGGTGAGTTTGAGGCTAGCCTGGGCTATATGAGGGTGGTGGTTGGAGAGGGAGAAAGGGGCTAACTCTGGGGGCTGGGTGAAAAAGACAAGAGCTCTTAGGGTATGACACAGTCCACCACCAGCTATAGAACCATGGAATGTTACGAGGGGTGTTCAGGGCACTGTGTTCTCTGAAGAAATGATGTTCTAAAAGTTCATCCAGGTGGTACCAAGTTCACCGAAAAATGACAAACCCTTGCAGAGCTTTGCAGTGGGCAGAAAGCAAAGCCTTTATCCTGCCTCTGGCCGGTTGGAAGAGAGCCTTAGAAGAAGGCCATGCTGGATTGGGTGAACACCCTTAGTTCTCCACATGTTGCTGTGGCCTTGTGGGTTGACTTGTGACTTTGGCATTGCTCCCCTTTTTGAGGTCAAATCAGAAGTCCTTGTCTGAAGCACGGGATAGTAACAGACTCAAGCAGGGTCTTTAGAAAGGTCATAGGATTCAGCCTTGGTGATTTTTCTAGAGCCCCTACCACTGCAATGAGAAGACTATTCTAGGCTCGCAAGTTCCAGGAAAAGAGATGTGTGGGGCAGAGACGTCCCCATTAAAATGCCCAGTCCAACCCAGCCCAGCTGGAGAAGACCTCCCCCAATGGCCAGCAGCAGACGCCATCAAAGGGAAGTCAGCTGAGCTATGACCCTTGCTCAAGCCCAGCCTCGCCATCGGATCCCCTGGAGTCACTGTCAGTTGTTAGCCATCATGTGGGGACTGAGAACTGAACCTGGGCCCTCTGAAAGAGCAGCCAGTGCTTTTAACTGCTGAGCCATCTCTCTAGGCCCTAGAATAATATATTTTAAAACCATCTTTGTGAGACTGGAGAGATGGCTCAGTGGTTAAGAGCACCGACTGCTTTTCCAGAGGACCTGAGTTCAATTCCCAGCACCCACATGGTGGCTAACAACCACCCTAACTCCAGTCCGAGGGGAATCTGATGCCTCTTTTGACCTCTGCAGGTGCTACACAACACAGGTGCACTTACATACACACAGGCATAGCATTCATACACATAAAAATAATGAAAAACATTTTAAAACCTTTGTCATTACCTCCATTGGCTGTCTCCATTGATAAAATAGAGACTTCCTGAAGGCCAGAGCCCTGCTCATAAATATTAGTACATCTTCCTCTCCTAGGAGAGTGACTGACTGGTTCATGGTGAATATTCATTAGATGTTGTTGACTATTTGTTGAATCTGTGGCTGGATGAAAGAAGCTTAGGCTTGGAGATGTGGAAAGAAGGATCTAGACCAAAGTTGTAAAGGAAGGACTGTAGAAGATGGGCTACAAGAGTACTTGAGATGTAGGCAACAAAAAAGAAAACACAAATTGGACTGCATCAAAATTTAAAACTTTTCTATATAAAAAGGTGCTATCAACGGTAAAAGGCAGCCCATAGAATGGGAGAAATATCTGAATTACCAGGAACCTGGGGAGATGGCTCACTCTGTGAAGTGCTTGCTGTACAAACATGAAGACCCAAGTGCCATCCCCTGTGCCCACCTAAAAAGTTGGGTATGCCAGCATGTTTATAATGCCAGCACTGGAGAAGGGGTACGCCTGGGGCTTGTAGTAGACACACTGGTCTAGTGCAGTGAGCTCCAGGTTCAGTGAGAGACCCTGGCTCAACTAATAAAGTGGAGAGCTACAGAGGGGACACTTGATGTCCACCACTGGCCTCCACATGCACATGCACACACATACAAGAGAGACAGAGAACGAAAGACTATATAAAGAACTCTTAAAACTCAACAACCAACAACCAGCCTAACCTAAGAATGGGTAAAGGATGTGAATATATACTTACTCAGATATAAATAAGCACGCACACACAAACCCAACTGTGCAGTACCAACTAGTCATCAGATAAATGAGAGTCAAAAACTACAGAATACTCCGCCTCATGCCATTCAGAGGGCACTTAGAAAGCAGAACAGAAAGGAGGTTCCGGGAGAGTGCTAAGGAACTGGAACACATGCGCATGAGTAGCAGAATGTGAGACGGAGCAGCTGTGGAGGACAGTAGGGACTCAGGTAAATCTTTCTACATCCACATTCACAGCACCATTGTTCACAACTGCCAAAAGGTGAAAAGAACACAACTGCCCATCAACAGACGAATGGATAAACCGACGTGGCATATACACAGTGGAATATATTCAGCCTTCAAAAGCAACGAAATTCTGACACGTGGAACAGCATGGATGGAATCTTACTGACATGCTGAAGGAAACAAGCCAGACACAGAAGAGCAGACATCATATCATTCAACTTACAGAGGATCTGGAGAGTCAAAAGTCACAATGACAGAGAGCAGACTAGGCGTTATCCACGGAGAAGAGGGAACAGGGAATGATTGTTTACCGGGGACAGAACTTCAGGATGGGAGAATGAAGGGTTCTAAAGTCAGAGAGGTGATGGTCATAAAAGTATGCAAATGTCCTGTGTGTTTGTAAATGGTTAAGGCCGTGCATTTTGTGGTTCTGTATGTTTTGCCACAATAAGGGAGGGAGGGACTTGGACGGAGGGAGGGAGGAAAGGAGGGATGGAGAGAAGGAATGTAGAAGGGGGAGGGAGGGCAGGAGAGAGAGAATGAGGAAGGGCTGGAAGAAGAAAGGGGAAAGGAGGAAGGAAAGAAGGGAGGGAGGGAGGGAGGGAGGGAGGAACTGATGAAGATTGACCAGTGGGCTTTTGACCCTTGACAGAGGTCCTTAGATTTCTCTGGGGGCGGGTGGTATGGAACAAGATGGTCCCTTGACTCCTGTAGATGCAAAAGCAGAATTCTCACCTCAAAAGGGATAAGAGACAGCTTATTCTGGAGCCAAATATGAGAGATCGTGGCCCAGGAACGCAGATCCAAGTTTCCCCAAATTCCATATTCCAACATGGTAACAATTTTATGAAGTTTTTATAGTAACAGAACAAAGAAAAGTCATAAATCAAGTCACTTTTCAAATAACATTGGTGGAAGCATTAGGTACGAAGATAAAGCACAAGAGAAATCTCCGCTGCGGCCTCAGGCACTATCTGACGACACTCAGCCTTTTTTGGTGGTGGACGCTGGCAGTCTGCTAAGAAGACATTCTAAAAGATTTTATCTGGCAGTCACAGGATGTTAAGTCAGAAACAAAGGTGGGCAAGGAGTAAGTATTTGGGAGGCTAAAGGTGGCCCACGATAAATGGTAATTAGGCTCTGGACCTGCAATATTCCAGACACTCCACAGTCACTGAAGTTTTAATTAGTTGATCAGCCTTTTTAGAATGTTCAGTCTAAGATGCAGTTTTTCTGGGAGCTTTTGTTCACATTCCTCTTGATGGTTCACTGGAGGATTATTTTTGTTTGCTTGCTCTTGTTTTGAGGCAGCGTCTCGCTGTGTAAGCCAGGCTTGCCTTGACCTAATGGCAGTCCTCCTAAGGGCTGGGATCGTGGAATTCTAGAGTTTTCTCTACAGTGCTGTTCTGAAGGAGCAAGCCTAGGTCTGCCTGTTTTCATTTCTGTGCTTTGGGTTGCCATGTAACCCTTTTGTTTCCACACATCACCATCCACTGCCCTCTCTGAGGCCTGATGTTTCAGTCTTAAACTTTGAGCCTTGAAAACCATGATCTAAATAAACCTTTTCATCTCTATAAAGGAGGAGCCACAGGTGCTTTGTTATAGTCATGCAAAACTGCCTCAGGTCTCCATTCCTTCCCCCACAGTGCTGGGGTTACAGGTAGTGCCTGGCTACACCCAGCTGTTTACATGGGTCCTGGAATTAGAACTCAGTCCCTCATCTTGCATAGCAAGTGCTCTTACCCTCTAACCCAGTAAGCTCCTGGGCCCTCTTCCTGTGTTTAAAGACCCATTGCTACCAAGAAGCTTCTTTAACTTTCCCAGGGCCACCTCCTTTGTGCCTCCACAGCCTTTTCTTTCTTAATCATTTTATTTTATTTGTGTGTCTGTGTATATGTGGGTGGGTGATTATGTGTGTGCAGATGCATGTGTGTGTGTAGGCAAGTATTCACATCTATACATGCATAGGTGCAGGCATATAGAATACATATATTATATGTTATATATATGTGTTTGTGGCGATCTGAGGTTAACCTCGGGAAGTCTTTCCTTAAGCACTGTCCACCTTGATTCGCGAGACAGGACTCACACTATTCTAGAACCCACCAAGTAGGCTAGGCTAGCTGGTCAATGAACCCAATGGATCCTGCTGTCTCTAGCTCCCCAGCGCTGGGATTATCCTTGCGTGCCATCACGCCCAGCTTTTTTTCCCTCTGTTTTTTCTTTTCTCTGTTCCACACGGTTCTAGGGATGGAACTCAGGTTCTCACGCTTGTGCAGGAAATCTCTGCCCACCGACTTGCCTCCCCAGCTCCGCACTTGGTTCTTTCTGTGTACCCATATTCTCAGCTTGTCTTCCCGCCTCGGACAACGAGCTCATTGTGGGTGGGAAACAAAGCCTGATTTATGTTGCGCTCCTGGCACTTGCCAGTGCTGATTTTTGCATCAAGGGTTTGCTGCATCTGTCTTCTCTTGAGGCTTGACCTCATATTGTCTCCCTGCCTGCTAGATCAACTCACACGCTTGGCCTAGAAGCTGTGCTGGTGGGATTGGACTCACTGTCTGCGGGAGCAGCTGTGTATGGTACCTCTGTGTTGGGATGGTCAGTGATGTCAGATAGTAGAGCAAAACAAATTATTTAGGCCCCTGGAGCTGGCAAGCACAAGTCCCTGCCTTCCCCTGCAGAGCCAGCATGCCACTGTGCAAGGGGAAAGAGGACTAATCAAAGCCCAGAACAGGGGGCTAGAGACATGGTTCAGAGATTAAGAGCACTGGATGCTCTTGCAGAGGACCTGGGTTCACTTCCCAGAACCCACATGGCAACTCACAACCATTTGTAACTCCAGTTCCAGGGAATCTGATGCCCTCTTCTGGCCTCTGGCAGGCATTGCACATGGTGCACTTACAGGCAAAACACTCACATACATAACGTAAAAAATAATTTTTATAAAGCAGAGTAGTGGACCCACCGAGTTCCTGATTCTGATAAGCCCTAGAATATGCATCTCTAGCAAGTCCCCAGAATGCTGTTGGTTTGGAGACCACCGTTTGAGAACTGGTGACTGAGGGTCATGATCAAACCCAGTCCGCTCCTGTGTTTCTGTGTTGCCCACTTACTTTCCTAAGCCGGAAGCTTAGGGGTACATTTCCGCCTCATTCCTGTGGCTGAGGATCACAGGTCCTGCAACTGTTCTTCCTCAGCCCTCTTCTTCTCCATCTTCTGATCACCCCCAGAATATGGGCCCTACCTCCTTCGCGCTTTCTCTTCTCATCAGCCTCCTGGAGCCACCCTGACCCCTCCAGTCATTCTCCACAGTCTTGCCAAGTGGTCCTGTGCATGTCATCAGTGCAATCATATTATCCTGAGCCTGGAAGAGGTCAGTGGCTCTCCCTACGCTGTCTGCAAGAGTGCTCTGTCTGGAGCTTCCACTCCTCCCTCCCTGTCAGCACTGGGCTCAGTTAGCCTCTGCTTCCTTCTCCCTGTAGAGCCATCCCATCCCTGTCCTCTCCCGTCCCGGCTGTTCTGGAGTCTTAGGGGGCAAGCCAGGGATGAAATGAGTTCATTTCATTACTTTCGTTATTATCATCATCATTGTGTTTGCGTGTGTGCATGCATGAGAGAGAGAGAGAGAAACACAAGCAGACAATCTACATGTCACCTTGCACATGAACGTCAGAGGACAGAAGGAATCAGTTTTCTCCTACAGATGCCAGGGATCCAACTTGAGTCATCAGGCTGAGTCTACTTATATTATGTTTATTGTTTCGCTTTGTTTTTTGAGACAAAGTCTCACTATGTAGCCCCACATGACCAGGAACTTGCTGTGAAGACCAGGCTGGTCTCAAACTCACAGAGAGCTGTCTGCCTCTGTCTCCTGAGTGCTAAGATACTGCAACCATTCTTGGCTTATTATTTTTTGAGGTAGGGTTTCATGTAGCCCAGGCTGGCTTCAAACTCACTGTGTAGCTGAGGCTAGCCTTGATTTGACCCCCCCTCCCACCACTTTCTGAGTGCTGGGATTTCAGGTGTATGTCACCACGCCTGGTTTATGCTGCACCGAGAACAGAACACAAGGCCTGGAGCACCCTAGGCAAGCGCCCTACCATCTGAGCTGGAGCCTGCCCCTCCCCCCACTTTAAAAACTCTTTTCCTCTGTGCTCAGCATTGTGTCTGGTGTACTGTAGACTCTTGACTGGGCTCGGACTGCTCCAGAAGACCAAGAATTCATGAAAGTCCTTTATTTGGAAGATGATGGAAGAAGCAGTGTGAGGGAAAAGGGACTGAATAAGACAGGGATAGGATGAGCTATCTTTCACTTTGGAGGTTAGTGGGCCTCCAGAACCGAATTCTGTGTGTGTGCGCCTGCATATTCCGGGGGAAAAGGCACACATCATGCATCTCAGAGTGATCTCATATGTGGGGGAGCTTATCCACCAACCCCTCACCCTGGGGACACTTTGGGGCACTGGCTCCCTGTGTCAGTCTGCTTCCGCAGCCAGCTGCCCTGCTGGGGAAATTGAGAAACTCCCTCATGGTCAGACCCACCGGCTAACCGATGGGAGACGATGCTTCTTTGAGATGCCCTTCCTAGGTGATTCTAACTAACAAGCATAAGGGTCCAGGCTCCCAGATGACGAGTTTTTTTTCTGGGTTTGCCTGTGTGGATCTTGCCTATGAATGGGGTGACAGTACAGCAGTGGTCTCCCCACCAGGGGGGGCCACATCTAATCTGAGGAGGGCCTGAGCAGAAAGTGGAGGGAGGTTGACTTCTCTCTGCCTGGTGAGCTGCAACAGTGGTCCTCCTGTCCACAGTGCTCAGTTCTCAGGCTTTCAAGCTTGTGGGGCTTTGTTTGTTTGTTTGTTTGTTGCCAGGGTCTTCCTGTAGCCCCAGCTGGCCTAGAACTCACTATGTAGACCAGGCTGGCCTCTAGCTCACAGAGATCCCCCTGCCTCTGCCTCCCAAATGCTGGGACTAGAGGTGTGCCCCACCACACCTGGCTCCAGCCTTGCTTTGAGCCCACACCTCAGTGGCTCTGCAGCTTACCCGCTTTCTAGGTCTCAGCTTGCAGAGACCAGATCATGGGACTTCTAAATGCCCACAATCACATGTGCCAGTTCCATAAGTAAATTATATACATGATCTGGAAGGCTCACAGAGAGAGAAAGCGGTGAGGGGAGCCAAGTAGTTATTTGGGGGAAGAGTATTTCAGGCAGGGGAACAGCCTGAGGCAGAACCATGAGTTTCACAACACAGCCAGGAGGTCAGTGTGTCTCGGGGAGTGAGCTAGACAAGGAGTAATGAGCAGAAGCAAGGGAGGGAAGCCAGTTTGGACAGATTTCTTCTTTTTTTTTCTTTTCTTTTGGGGTTTTAGATGTTATAAAACATATATTCAAGAAACAGAAGAATTCAAGAAACAGAAGCAGACCAGTTTGAAAAGTAAGGATGTAGAAACTGTTCAAATAGTTAAAAAGGAACACTAGTACCCAGAAAGCCAGGGGAAATTATGAAATATAATCTGGTGGCTACAGTACAATGACCAGGTGGAAATCTTACAGGTACAAAAAATGGCTTGAAATAAGAATCACAACAGATCGGTTAAGTGGTAGACTAGATACAGCTGAAGAAAGAGTTAGTGAATGGGAAAATCAAATCGAAGAATCCCACCAATGTGAAAACCATGAACATTTTCCAAGAGTTTCTAGTCGACACGATTTTGGAGCAAGTGTCCCATTTCCTAAGCTTGGAGTCACTGTGTTAAGCAATCACGCTTCTGAGTCTGGGTTCAGAAATGGAATAAAAAAAGAAAGGAAAAGGCGATTTAATTGTAGAACTGGGAAAAAGCTTAGCATACAACAACAATGAGCCATGCTAGTAGGAAGTGCTGTTTTTTTGATAGCTTAGTGTGTGCCTGTTACCAAGTGCTTTACATGGATGAGGAGCTGGGAAGGGTCAGCCGTGGGACAGCCGTGTGTATGGAGAGCTGCTTTCCCCACCTGCTGGGGTTCTTGCTGAGTCTTCCCTGTTCTTTTTGTAGCTCTTGTCCCCAGTGTCACCGTTGTTTCCTACAGTATTTTACTGTTGGGTCTACTCACCACTGATTAATAGTTTGGGAACTGTATTCTTTGGTGGCGGGGAGGGTGTAACTATTTTGTTCCAGGCCTGATTGTTGTAAGAATGGAGGACACAGACATTGATGAGGAAGCACTAAGCATCTGGCTGGGGACAAGGGAATCTGCTCTTTTCAGTACAGCGTGAAGAGCTGTTGGGTCCACTGGGACCTAGGTGGGAGTGATGGTATCTAGCAAAAGTGCCTCAGAAAACCAGACAGAAATGAGCACAGAAAAGACCACTGTTGAAGAACCGGCAATCCCAGCAGTGAAAAAAGCTGCTCTCAAAGGATAAACACTGCATTTATGTGATACTCTGGAAAACAATGACTATAGGGACAGAGCGAAGGGCAGTGGTGGCCAGAGGCTAAGAGCAGAGGGGTTTGACTGCAAAGAACATCATGGGAGAGTGTTTTTCGGGGTGACTGCAACATTATTATTTTATGTGTGTGTGGTGCTAGGGATCAAACCAGGGCCTCACACACGCCAGTCAAGTGCTGAGCTATGGAACCACACCCCCAGCCCACGATGGAGACAACATCTTGATTGTTGTGGTAGCTTCAGAACTTTCATAGAATTGTACTCCAGAGTGTGAAACTCACTGTAACTTTGAAAAGCCAGCAAGTAATCACTGAAGATTTCTGGAAAAACTAAATGTCCAACTGGCAAGGTGGGGAGGGAGGCAAGTTGCTCAGACACATACTAATTTTAAGGAGCCTCATAATGGAATACTGCATCCACGAACAAATACATCTGATCAAAATGGAATCGGATGGACTCTGGCTGCAGTGAGTCAGTGTTTGGGCTAACCTGATGATGCTCTGGAAAAGTCTGCAGAATGCTGTCCTGGGATGAACCGACACTCAGTGCCCATCTGAGGGGGTCCCAACTCTGTGGTTCCAAATCTCCTTCCTGTTCTGGGAAGGTCAGTTGCACAGCAAACTCTGAACATTTGCTGAAGATGCATCTTTCTGGTCAAATGGATCATGGACTTACCCGGGTGATGGATTGTGTCATCTTTCACCTTGCTGCTGTGTGCAGGAGGATAAGGACAGCTCAAAACTCAGGCAGTCACAGGCAGAGGTACTGTACGTAAATTAATCCTTTTCTAAAGAAAACACACACATATTTTGTTCATAGACAATTTTTATTTTTGTTCTCAATATGTGCCCTTAAAGACTCCAAAATTTTGGAGTTTCTGATTCTCCTGGGATCAAAGGTAAAGGCATTGTATGGGACACCCAACCCTCCTGGCTCTCCTCCGAGGAGCTGGGGTGCCGGCTTCAGAGAGGGAGCTGACAGTCACGCCTATTCCAAGACGGGGAACACAGTGAACAAAGAATTAGTAACACACAGACTCAGTCTGTTGAGGGCTTCAAATATACATATTCTCTATATATAAACCTGTTATATAGGATTTCAACATATTGGTTTCCCTGTGATCTGTAATTAAAGTACAAATGATACGATGTTGCACATGGCTGACCCCTGCGCAGCCCCCCTCCCTCCCCAACATAAATAACTTACAAAGGGCAGGTGAGCCTAAGTTTCTGCTGTTGTAAATATTTTGTTTGTAAAATCATTTCCCCTTCCTCCCTTGCAAACTACCTCCGAGAGCTTGTAACACAGCAGCGTGGAATGGATGGGACCGGGGCTGTGAGCCAGGCTGGTGCACAGAGCCGGGAGCCCGCTTCTCACTGGCCGGCCCCAGGTGGCTTTGCGATTCCAGGGACAAGAGAGGCTACACAGGAAGCAGAGAATGGGCAGTGCAGTTCTCGCCTCCTCGGGGAAGAGGCTGGCTGGACCATGGAGAAGCCTTAAAGGCATGGAGGTTTGGAAGCCAGAGCAGAGCTCTGCGGATGTCCTGGCTCAGTATTTACACAGTATCTTTAAGCTGCATTTCCTTTTAAAAAACTTGTGTTTCTGAAGATGCCTTTTCTGAGGGTGGCTGGGGGAAAGGAGAACCTTAAAAATCAAGCCAAACCAGTTCCCACAATGGCAAAGTCCTGTTCCATCTTACTCGGTAATTTCCACACATGCCATCCGAGTGGATCCCGACAGTGACGGGCCCTGTTCTGACTGGCCAGTGAGCGGATGTGAAGGTTCAGGAGCACTATGGAGAACGCCGGCCCTTCTTCAGCATCAGGTGGCACTGGATGGTCTGGATCCGGTTCTTGGCTGGGACGAACTCCGGTTGCAGTTTCAGTGTTGACTCATACCACACCAGGGCCTTTTCAAATTCTTCCTGTTAGGGGCAGAGGGCAGACATGACGGCAGACATGAGGGCACTGGCACCACCTGACCAAATGAGTGCGGTGACAACCCAGGTGTCTCTGAAATAGACTCAGGTCTGCACAGAGCTGCAAGGTGGGGAAGGAGACAGCGGCCTCATCCCTAAGGCACAATACCACGAGGCAAGCGCAGCTGAGCCCACAGGGGAAGCGGGAAAGGGAAGACAAGCCAACCACTGCTGGAGAGGTGAACACAGGTATCTCAATTACTGTCAAATTTCGAGAGTTTGTATTCTTCCTGCCATTTAAAAATAACGTTAAAGTTTAGAAATGACTTCTGTTATACTGTGAACATTAGTCTTTTACTCACACTAATTCTTTCAAAGAGGAGGTCAAACCACTGCCAGAGCCCACCTCTAGCCTCAGAAGTCAAAGATGATCCCAGCCTGGACAAACCTTGCCTCCTGCTCAGGAAGTCAAGGATGGCATCACAGCATAGAGCCCAGGGCTGCTCATCCCATCGGATGTTCAGAGAACAGTTTGGGAACAGCCCCTACCACACTTCAGATGATGGTGTCTGGCCTGGATCTTAAAAACCCCTGGGATTTTAAGTTCTGAAATCAGGGGTGGGGACGTAAAGCCGAATGGTAGAGCACTTGCCTAGAGGTATGATGTGCCCTGGGTTCAATCCCCAGCAACACACACACACACACACACAGCAACACACACACACACGCCTGCATGCACACATGCCCGCACGCATGTGCATACACTTAAGAATTTTTGAGATCAGACCTCGTGCTTGACTAGGTAAGGAGTCTGGATGGCAGCTTTACCATTTTCTCTTTGTAAATGGCACCTGTGAAACTAATAGGATCTCATCATTCATTAAGCATCTGAAGTGTTCCCAGTGTTCCTGAACAGGGGATGAAGGGCAGCCTTGTCCCTAAGAAGCCTGTAGTCTAGAGAGGAAGACAAAGACTTCAACCATTTTAATAATATCATGTGTTATTTAAGAAAACCAAACTCAACCTCTTAAAGTCCTTATCTGTAAATTTATCCTTGGTGGAGCTGCTAATTTTAGAGGTAAGCCTTATGGGAAACTAGAGGATGGTGACATCTTCAAAGAAGTCTTGAAACCAAAGAGGTGCCTCTGTTATAGCAGCACTGTGACCCCACAAACCCCCTCTCACCATGGCCACGTAGACGTTGCCCAGTGTGAAGTGGTTCACGGCAAAGTGTGGTGCGATCTCCACGGCCATGGTGGCGACGATGACAGCATCGTTCCAGAGCTTGGCATTGTGCAGGATGTTGGCCAGGCTGATGAGGGGCACATCCTGGGGGAAGAAGGAGAGTGAGAGGGGACTTCTGTCATGAAGAACACAGCCAGTACTACCTGGCAGACGGCGGAGAACTACGGTAAAACGCTCAGGGACAGGCTGCTGTTTGCTGCTGGTGTCTGAGGAGATCAAAGTAGGAGCTCGCAGCAAAACACAAACCAGTGAGCCCTTTGCTGACAAAGTATTGCGTCAACAAACATCCACTTTTTTCCTGGTGCTACTAGGTTCAACCTAGGGTCTTGCACATGCTAGATAAATGCTCTTCTAGTGAGCTCTATCCCTCGCCCACCAAAAGCAAATAAGACACTCAACCGAAGCAGATGCTCTGTGAGCAGCTTGCTTTACGGCAAAGTCTCATGTCACTGCTAATAGGAAGTCTACAGTCAGACACCTGTTCAGAGCCACAGCTAAAAGTCCACAGACAGAAAGTGGCCACAGCTACAGCTAGAGCTAAGCTGAGGTAGAGCCGCCATAGTTTGTGAAAGGACTAGCCTATCACCTACAGGAGTTGGCAAACTTCTGTTCACAGGCCTGGCCCAGCCTGCTGCCTGTTTCTGCAATGTTAATGGAAGAACCCAATGTCTTTCCTTTACCTGTTTCTGTGGCAGGGTCTTCAGCTTAAAATAGAAAGGCTAGTGTTGTGCAGAGAGCCCCACAGAGCCCAGATGCTTTCCTATTTGGCCCAGTGTGAAGCATAGAAGGACAGACTGAGCAAACAGAGACACTATTATCACAAATCTTTCCCTTTTAAACATCACCTGAGCGCTTTTGACTGTCACATGTCACACACTATGCTGGGTTCTACAGAAGACATGGATAAACAACAAAACGGGACCCATCATGCCCTAACTGGGCATCTGCAGAGTGCACATCCTTAGTGTTCAATGTCTGATCCAAGGTCAGAGTGCCAGGAAGAAGCAGAGCTGCTCTTAGATCTCAGAGATGCCCGTGGTGAAGCCTAACCTCCTCCCATCACCCGGGCAAAGACATGTATGGTCTATAGAAAGTATGGGTTCTAGACTAATGCAGAACTCAGCACAATGGCTATAAATGTGTGATAATAAACTACATTCTCAGTCACCATAACAATAACTAGCTCTTTGGAAAAGACTGCTGCCCAAGGTTTATGGGGTGTGTGCATTAACAGGAGGACCAGGAATTTGCTAACATAGACAAGGAATCTGCTTCTGTCTCTATGCAAGTGAAGTGCTTAAGAACCTACCCATGCTCCCAGACTAACTTCAGAAAGACTGGCATCTGCTTACCTAGAGCATCAGTGTATGACAGGGGCTCTTAGCACAGGGGAAATGAGGCAAGTGCTGTAGCCACCACGATTCGTCTTCCTTCATGCTCCAGCTTCTGGAGGTAGGGGGCACACTGGAAGACTAGTTCCCAGGCTTGCTGTGGCACAGGCCAAGACACCGACTCTCCCGCCCCACCCTCTCAGTGAGCCACTTTGACACTGGCTGAACATGAGGAAGCTATCTGAAACCGCAGCATAAACCACTGGGCAACGTGGGCCGCGTGTGCTGGCTCCCGTCTCAGCATCTCACCTTCATCTGGTGTGGAGCGTAGTGGAGGGCCTGGCGCAGGCAGTCGATAGCCTTCTTCCCTTGGCCTTTCACTCTCCAGTACAGGGCCGCCATGCTGGAGAGGACCCAGGACGTCTGGTTCTACAAAGGAACGGTATGCTAAGGTGGGCGTCTCCTCAACAACACGCTGCAGATGGGAGCACGAGGCCCCATCTGCCGGTCTGCACTATATGCTGGTGCTCTGCTATACATTCGGGAATCCTTTAGCTTGCTTAAACTATCATGGGATGCCATGATTCAGGCAGGCACTGCAGAACCACACAGCAGAATGACAGCTGTGGCCACGCTTAGCTCCACTGAAATTTCACTCTATGAATCAGGAAGGAGAGAAAGTCACAAAGGAAAGTCCACTTTCCATCCTCCTCTCTACCACACACAAGAAACACTACTTTTAGTTTCTTACACAGCCTTTCAGGATTTCTTTAAGCTTTATATAAACAAGTATTAATATAGAATCATACTCTCATGTTTTGTAAAATGAAATAAACTGTTATTTACATGAATCAGCACTGTGCTTTTTTTTTTTTTTAAACAGTGTGCCTTGAAGATTTTTCTCCACCAGCATATGGAAATCTTTCTCATTATCTTGTTAACAGCTGCATAGTATTTCCTTGTCTCAATATGCTATCATTTACTTACAACATTTGCCTCACTGCTACAATGGGATACAAAGAACTTTGTACAGGTCCAAGCTTACATTTGTGTGTGCAGGATACATTTCCGGAGGGGATGTGCGCATTCATTTCATTTGATAGAGTTCATATTGCTCTCCACAGGACTACAAGTCTCTGCCAGAAACACATGAACGCCCCATTTCCTAACATTCTGAAGACAGACTGTTTAGGGACCTTTGTGATGGTGACAGGTGAGCACTTTAGGCAGAGCGCATATCTTTCCATGTTTGCCAGCCTTTTGCACTCGTTTTCTTCCAGCCATCTATTCTTACACTGTCAGCATTTCTGAGGCTTGTGTCATGTGTACTGGAAAAGCTCTGTGTGTTATTAGGGATGTGCAAGCCGGTCTCCCAGGATGAAGTCTGCCTTTGGACTCAATGCTTTGTATGACACAGGTTCTGATTTCTATAGAATGTTGCTAATTAATTTATGCAGTGATTTCTGGATTTCCAGTGGCGTCAGGAAGGTCTTCTTCTCTCCAAGATTACCAAGAAGCCGAATTATCTTTTTCTCTAGAAATTTTACAAGTTCATTTTCACATTTAAATCTTTAAATCCATTCAAAATTTGACCTAAAGTGAAAAATTTTTACATATATAAAATAAATATATCTCTTGCTTAGTATTTTTATAGGTGTCAAGTTGTTCCAACAGTGTTTAAAGAAAAAGTCACCTCTTCCCACGGTAAGACGTCACCTTTTACATATAAAGAACCCTAGCACTTTAGGTCTGGCTTGGACTTCAGTCAATTGTGAATCTTCTGTCATTTTTGGCTGATGTCCCCCTGACTCCAGCCATCATAGAAGAGGCACTAGGAAGCATGCCTGCCCTGTCTCCCTCCCGTCCTCTGGGTGAATTCGCAGTTACACTGGTCGTGTTCTCACGAGTCATCTTGGCAGTCCTTGCTGCTTTGTTGTGGTTCCACAGTGATCACTCCTGTTGTTGTCCATGGCTCCCTAATCCTCTCTTGGTGAAGCTCATCTTTCAAGAGTTTATTCAAAAAACTATCCCTGTTTTACACTTTGTTAACTTTTCTGAGTGAACAATATTCTCTGAGATTGCTGTTATGGGCTGAGCTGTGCTCCCCTAAAATCTGGTTTGTGGTTTTTTTTTTTTTTCTTTTTTGATCTTTTTGAGACAGAGTCTCCCTGTAGCCCCAGTTGGCCTGGAACTTGCTATGTAGACCAGTTTGGCCTCAATATTACAGAAACCTGCCTCCTCAGTGCTGGGATTAAAGGTGCACACCACCACATCCAGATAAAAATCTGTATTTTTTAAAACCACAAGCTGTGACACCCCAGAATGTATTTGGAGGTCAAAGGCTGTTAGGGTTTAGTGTATTCCACTGTGGCTGGCTTCACATAGACTTAGAGGAAGAGACACAGTGGATCTTGTGTGAACTGTGGGCAGTCAGATGGGAGCCATCTGCAGCTAGGCAGAGGCCTCCGAGGAAATGACCCCACCAGGACCATGACCTTGGACTACCAGCCTCCAGAAATGGCAGAAAATGAATTCCTATTGCTTAAGTGCTCCAGACCAGAACATTCTGTTACCAGTGCCCTAGCTGATCTTCTGCTCTTTCTGTCTGCAGCCTTTATCCTGATACCCTGGCTGAATATAAAAACCACAGCCAATTCTTTCTTCAAAGAGCCCACTGCATCCACCCACTGCCTCATGCTGTGGAGGGCCATTCCAGAAAAATCTGAAGCTAGCTTGATTCTGTCCTCCTTCTGAGTGCCTTGATACTTCAGATTCCCTTTCTAAAAAGGGCTTTATTTTTAACTCATTAATTTGTTTATTTAGTTTTTTTTTATTTTAAAGACAAGGTCTCCCTGTA
Organism: Eospalax fontanierii; assembly: GCA_035773235.1. NCBI lineage: Eukaryota > Metazoa > Chordata > Mammalia > Rodentia > Spalacidae > Eospalax > Eospalax fontanierii. The sequence continues at coordinate 21,696,664 of CM069526.1, forward strand.
GCCTCAGTTGGCTTGGAACTCACTATGTAGACCACATTGACCTTGATCTCACAAAGATCTGCCTGTCTCTGTGTCCTGAATTCTGGAACTATCTTTCTTTAATGCTAATATCAGATACATGGAAGTACATATTTATATAATTATATAGGTATATAGATTATATAAATGTACCATGTAAAATTCTATGGTAAGTATGTAACTATATAAACTATGTATGTGAGTCACAAAGCATAAACTGGTGACAATCCCAAAAGCTACCCATGGAAGCAGGAGCCTGACCTATGTGCCTGTCACTACTGCTGTTCTAGACCAGCCTGCGGTATCCATCTGCTCCTTTCAAATACACTCCATCCCCTGCAAGCAGAAGCATTTGCTTCAGTGCGGCAATCTTCGGTCACCTCCCTTTGAGCATTATAAAAAGGCATGTTGCATACAGTTCTGGGGGTTGGGGGTTTACTGGTCATGGAATTTCTGACATTCACCCATGCAGTCGTGTGTGTTTCTATTTCATTCATTTTCCTGGCTGTAAAATTAACGGACACTACTACCTGAGTCCACCACACTGCATCTGTCCATTTTCTGCACAAGGACACTCGAGTGGTTTCCTGCTTTATATCCTCTGTGTAAGTACATGTGCAGGGTTTCTGTAGTCTAAAGGAGATACATGAGAAATGCTGTGTGACAGGACACGCAGATGTTCAAAAAACCCAAGAGAATGCCAGACTGCTTCCTCTAACCTAGGCCTACCTATAGTCCCATTAGTGCCGAGTAAGACGTCTCTCAATCTGAGCCATCACTCCAGATCCCAAGAAGGCCTCTTGGTGTCTGTACGTTTCAACCCTTAGTCTATCAAAATTGTGAAATGGTATTTAACCAGGGTCTTATTTTGCATTTCCTGATCATTAGAAGGACTAATAGTTCTTTTGTGTTCATCACATATTTCTTCTGTAAAATGTTAATTTTCAATGCATCTTATGTATTTCCTGGCAGTTCTGGGCCTCATGCCTGCTAGTCAAGCACCCTGACACTGAGCTACACATTACTTATCTTCCTCATGAGCTCCCGTTCCATATCTTGATCCTTAGTGTAGGCTAAATGTGTCAAACCTATTTTCTGGCTCATCTCTAACAAAAACTTCAAGCTTTCCTATTACTGTGCTGGACGTTTCCTTTTATAATTAGGAATTCTGAGTCTTCCTCAGATGGTTCCTATTACAAAATATCCACCTCCCACATTTTACCCTAATTTTAAAAAATTATTTTTAAAAATTTAAAAATGTGTATCAGTGTTCTGTATACTAAGTGTATTTGTGTGTGCATTGCTGATGGGGGCCAAAAGACGGAGTTAGATCCCCTGAAACTGGAGTTACAGATGGCTGTTAGACACCATGTGGGTGCTGGAAACCAGTCCCCAGTCCTCTGAAAGAGCGCCTGAGCTCTTAACCATTGAACAATCTCTCCAGCTCCTAAAGTAATGTTTTCAATACTTAGCCCTTAACTCACACAGAATTATTTTCTTGGGATGTGAGGATTAAAATTGCCATGCAATTGCCAGTTCTCCTTTTAAAGGGTCATGTCTATTCCTTAAACCCTATCTTTCCATATAAATTCAAAGCTCTATTTTTCTTAAATTTTTTTTTTTAACTTGTGTGTGTGTCCATGTCATAGCACTGGGGTGCAGGTCAGAGGACAGCTTTCAGGGGCCAGCTCTTCCCTGCTACCTTGTGGGATTTGGGGATTGAACTCAGGTCTTCAGGCCTATACCTCTAATCGCCATGCCATCTTACCAGCTAAAAATTCTACTTTTCATCTTAAAGTTCTGCTGACATTTCACTCTATCAGCTTGACTGTGTAGGTCAGGCTGGCATGCTGATTGTGTGTGTCTTCCAATTCAGGAACAGAATGCAATTCAGTACAGAGATATTTACCACATAAATAAAACCACGGACCCCGTCTCTCTGTCAGTCTTTACAACACCTTTTATTACTTTCTCCTCACAGGTCTTGCTAATTTTTATCTTTTCTAGACAGGGGCTTCTGTGCCCCAGCAGGCCTGGAAGTCACTATGTAGACCAGGCTGGCCCCTGCCTCACAGAGCTCCTCCTGCCTCTGCCTCCTGAGTACTGGGATTAAAGGGATCAAGGCGTGCAATACCATGCCTGGGCCTATTATATTTTTAGTTATGCGTATATGTGGGTTGTGCTCATGTATGTTTGTGCTCACGTGTGTGCAAGTACCTGCAGACTGCACCAGAGGGTATTAGACCCCCTGGAACTGGAATTACAGATCATTGTTAGCTGCCAGATGTGAGTGTTGGAAAATGAACTCGGTCCTCAGCAAGAGCAGTGCCCAGTTTTGTTTTCAAGGTTACACTTGACTCAAGGAAGTAACTGGGAAGTTATCTTTTCTACCGATTCAATGTCTGTTTACTGGAATTAAAGAACTTATGAAAAGTTAGGTGGGCTTCACTTATACAACCAACAGTGTATTTTTTTGTGAAAATTAACTTTTCAACTACTGCTCAATTTACTTGAGAATTTTAAGTCTCTTCAGATTTCATTTTTATTCTTCAATTAGTTTGTGTAAATTAAGGAATCTAAGTTACCTGTTTTCAAATTTATTGATATACAGTTTATACCTTCAATTACTTTTAAGTTGTGGGGTACATGTGCATGTGCGTGCAGGTGTGCACACCTGTGTGCTGAGACTAGGTAAAGACACTGGCTGGGTGTCCTACTCTAGCAGTCTGCCTTATATTTATTCCCTTGAGACAGGGTCTTACCCTGAACCTGGAGCTAGGCTGGCAGCTAACAAGTCTCAGCAATCCTCCAGCCTCTGCCCCTCAAAAGTGTTGGGGCATTAGGTCCACACCCTCCCAGCACAGCATGGACTGTTCTTCTTTACGTTGTTTCCCTCAGATATGTGTCATAGTGCTGGAGTTCAAGACAATAGGACTTCAGCTTAGTCATTTCTTTTAAATCCACAATTATTTTGTATACTCCGCCACTTCACTTGCCTAGCAGACCTTCCTGTGTCTCAGGACAACCCTCCAGCGACTAGTACATAGGAAAAGATTCTTCGGGGCAAGGCTCTTGGCCATGAACTCTTCCAGTTCTTTATCTTTAAATGCCTTTATTCTTCCCTCACTGAAAATCACATACTTCTAGGAAGTCTATTGTCCTTTCAAACTTGTCATGTGACTTTGGTGGTACTACCAAAAAAGCTGTCATTTTAGTCACTGTCTTTCTGGAGATCTGTCCTTTCTCAATCTCCACAGGGTCAGAAGTCTTTCAGTTTTCCTTCTCTGATTTATATCAAGCCCTAAAACAGGGTCACATAGTAAGCCCTAATAAAAATCTGCCCAATGAGTAAACGAATGAATGGCTGCTGATATTTATTAAGCAATCCTGTCTCAGGTCCAAAGCCAAATTCTGTGATCTGCACTGTGATACTGTGGCTGTAACTGCAGATTACATTTCTCCTTTGTGAGCAGGTTTCTTGTTACAGTCTGCAAATGTGAACTCTAGGAGACTGGAATTCCAGTTCCAGATAATCTAACACCATCTTCTGGCTCCCACTGGCATTGCAGACACAAATGCACTTAACATGTGGCAAAACACTCATACACATTTTTAAATTTTTAAATAAAAATAATTTTAAAAATGACTTTAAAAATTAGGGTAAAATGTGGGAGGTGGATATTTTGTAATAGGAATGATCTGAGGAAGACTCAGAATTCCTAATTATAAAAGGAAATGTCCAGCACAGTAACAGGAAAGCTTGAAGTTTTTAAGTTAGAGATGAGCCAGAAAAGAGGTGCGACACATTTAGCCTACGCTAAGGATCAAGATATGGAATGGGAGCTCATGAGGAAGATAAGTAACATGTATCTCAGTGTCAGCAACAGCACACTCTGCTGGGAGCACACCAGTGTCCAGGGCATTCTGGCTCTCCCAGAATGCATTTCACTGCACGGTGTCTGCAGCTGGGTTGCCAGAGAAGCAGGGCTCCAGGCCTATGGGGCGCCTCCTGTACACTGGAAGCTCCCCAAGCCCCGAATACTTGCCTTGCCTTCTCCCACCCATCAGGATAGGGCGAGACCCTAAACTGCTACCTTCTCACGTGTTCCTTTCAAGCTTGGCCATGGGAGCTCACTACAGGTGGCTATAAGTCTCTTCCACAGGACCTTGGTTGTCTGGGTGTTTCCTTGTTTTGCTTGACTTGGAAGAAGCTGGTTTTTTTTTTTTTTTTTTTTTTTTTTTTTCCCACAAATGGAACCACAACTCCACAGCTGACACAGGATGCTTCTCTGCACCGGGTCACACACTAATTCCAGTATTTTCAGCAGAGGAAGTTAGGAATGTTTATTTCACAAACGACAAAACATCAGACATCCTAACTAGTACTTGAGGACTACGGGTGTTCATTTAGTATCCCTTTATAAAATTTCAGTTAACAAATCTAAGACCCAAACCTATTAAAGTACTGGAAGACACAGGAACCTGACATTGGTATGGAACTCAACAACACAGTCAACACAAGGAAAAAGTAGACAAGTGAGATTCTGCCAAACTAAATGTTCTGTGAAGCACAAGAGACAATAGTGTGAAGAGACATCCACTGTCAAGACAGGTGGCCTCTGACCAGGGGGGCATGGACCTGCGTCTGAGCCTGTGCCTAGGAGGGGAACATGGAGAGAGGGCTGCTCTGCACCAGCCGACATGGCTGAACCTAGCACACAGGCTGCAGGGACCATGGCAGCAGCTTGGTGCCACAGGGGAGGAGGCTGTTCCAGAGACTTCTGAGCACCATGTGTGGAAAGCAAGAATGCTCAGCTGTGTCTTGAGGGTCATAATGCTTATCGATCTGGACCCAAAATGGAGTCTAATTACTGTCATCTGCTGACAGCTGGTGATAATTAATGGCAATACAAACTCACTAATTCCCCAAGGAGACAATTATGGATGGGCATTTGAAGAATGATAAAGGGTAATGATGATTTTAACAGTTAATGGGAGAAGACGGAGATCCTTGCTGTTCTGTGAATGGCGAGGGGAAAAGCAGTACTCCTGTCGTTATGGTAGCCACATCCCAAAGCACTGCGTTAGGAGCGTCGTCCTCAGACCAGCAGTATCACCCAGCGCTGAGAACACAGTCGCGGTGGAACTTCAAGCCTGACCCCAGGCCTATTGAAAGCTGTCCTAACAAGATCATGACTCCAATGTACCCTGAAGTCTGAGTGCTACACAGAAGTTACTGAATCAAGGACATCAGCCTGTGAACCTACAATGGAAAAAATGCTGGATTAACCTTCTAGCTCTACACCCCTGCCAACCTAACAAAGGGGGAATGTTAGCTGTTACTAGGCAACACAGCTTATGGCAAAAATGTCCTTGGTTGGTGAACTGTCTCTGGATTGGGTAACTGGAATACATCACACAGGGAAATCCCCAGCTCTGAATTCCAGTACCAGTCTTTCAATCAGTCATACCCCTCAGTAGGACTGTAGGCCCATGAACTGTTACAAAAGATTGTGATGCTTAAATGCATTTGTGAGACCTCAGCCACAATGAATTATTTGTTCTGTCCTTTTGTACCTGAGCTGTCACTTGGTTGGAAACGGGACTAGGCGGGGACTAGTCTCTGCACTACTCTATGGTGCGATCTACTGTGCGGCTCACTCAGTCACACATGCTTGGCATTGCTGTGGCTGTGGGCTGCCTTCCCTACCCCAGGTCCTTCTGAGTGAGGCCTGTGAGGCTACTTGGGCTGCTCACATGAGAAATGTCTAACTGGACCTGACTGGCTGGTCAGTGTGACCTTCCTCCTTTTGTACTACAGTCGTGCACGCTGACTTTGGAGGATGCTGGCTGTCCTTGTGTACGGCTATATTTACATTTACTCCTGGTATTTATTCTGTCAGTTGTTCTTTGCTATTTCTTGCATTTCTGAGCTTCCATCTGTGATAATTTTCCTTTTGCCTGAGAAGACCCTGTTAGTGATTTTCAGTGCAAGTCTGATGGTGACATACGTCTTTCAGTCTTTGGTAACCTAAATTCGTTATTGAGCCTTTTTTTAAAATTGAGGCATAATTTACATAGAAATGCTGAGATCCCAACTGTAACAGTCAGCTTTGACAGTTACTTAAATATTCAACAATCCTTTATGTTCTCTCATGCTGCTTCCTAGCCAACACCTTCTCCAGAAAGCAGCCAAGGACCTGACTTTATCACCACAGGTTTTGGACCTAACTTTATCACCACAGGTTAGTCTCGCCTAGAATTCCGTACAGCTGGAATCACACATGATGAACTTTTTGTGTTCAACACTGTGTGTGTATGTTTTTGGGTGTATATATGTATGTCTGGACCTCTGTGTGTGTGTGTTTAGGCCAGAGGACAACCCTGGAACCTTGGATGTCATTCCTCAGCTGTCTGCCATGCTTTTCTGAGAAAGGTTGGTCTCTCTCTCTCTCCATCTTGGAGCTCTACCAAATAGGCTCTCTGGTTGGCCAGCAAGCCTCAAGGATCTACCTGTCTCTTCCATTTCAGTGGTGTAATTACAAGAATGTGCTACATGCCTGGTTTTCTTTATGTGTATTTAGGGATTGAACTCAGGTCCTAATGACCGCATGGTTTTACCAAATAAGCTATTTTTTAAGCTCTCAACTTCTTTTGTTAACGTATTTTGGAGATTTGAGGTTATTAAGTGTATTTGGCTGAACAGTACCCAATACACTCTGTTGATGCAGTTCACTGGTTCCAGAATCACTGGCTAGGATGAATAAAGACACTGTGAACATTTTTTAAGAAGCATTATTGTGGACATGTGTTCCTATCTCTTTGATATGTAGCAGTAACATTCCTGAGTCACACAGATTTAAATTTCACTAAGCTGGCACCCTGTTTACAGAATGATTATCTCACTGTATTGCCCACTAGCAGTATCGGAGAGCTCTAGCTGTCTGCACCTTCTTCAACATTTGCCATTCATCTTTTCCTTTCAGACCTAGGGTTTATAAATGCCATTTTACTGAGTTTTAGTTTGCATTTGTTAGAGTTCTTCAAGAATTCCGAGTGCAAGTCCTGTGCCAGATATATGTGCTGTGACTATTTTAAACCACTCTGTGGTGTGCCTACTTTCTAAAGTAACTATTGAAGAGAAGTATTAATTTAAAAATATTTTAGGGGCTGGAGAGATGGTTTAGAGGTTAAGAACACTGGGTGCTCTTGCAGTGGACCCTGGTTTGATTCCCAGCTCTCACATAGTAGCTAACAACTAACTGTCTGAACTCTAGTTCCAGGAGAATCCAACTTTCTGACCTCTGATGACACTGTGTGAACTTATATACATACATGCAGGCAATACACTCATACACACAAAAATAATTTATACTTTTTATAATTTATAACACCCACAAAGAGGTTAGAAGAGGGTACTGGATCCCCCTGGAGCTTAAGTTATGGACGACTGTTAACTGCCATGTGGGTGCTGAGAATCGAACCCAGGTCCTCCTCATGAGCAGTTGTGCTCTTAAGCACTGAGCCATCTCTCTAGACCAAGAAGCTTAATTTTGGTGAAGTGCAGTTTGTCACTCTTTCCTGTGTAGCTCCTGCCTTTCATGTTGTGAAACATCTTTACTCGCTGCCACTGAGGACCTGTAGACATCCTACACCTCGTCCTGGGAGTTTTAATGTTCCAGTGACTTTGGTGTTTATACCCATGACTTATCTCAAGCTGATTTTCAGGTATGATATGAGATACATAGACGTGTTTTCCTTTTATATTAATAGTCATTTTTTCCAGAGACATTTCTTGCGGTGATCCTTACTCTCCACATTCAAATACTGTGTCTTGGAGACTCCTGCTTGACCACTCACTGGTGGCCTTCCCATTCTGCTCGCCTACCTGTCTGCACACCGTTATTTCCTTCACTTCCGTAGGGTATTTTCAGGGTAGAGAAGTTGTGGGCAGTGGTGTTGCATTCAGCAGCTTGGATGGACCATTTGCATTCTGGTTTGACTGTTCCTATTGAGAAGTTGACATCTTTTCTTTCTCTTGACCTTCTGAGATTTCTGTCCTTTGTCTTTTGCTATAGTGAGGGTGTTATAGTGAGGGTTCTTCGTATTCCTACTTTGGGGTCATAAACTTTCTTGACTTTATGGAATAATTTCTTTCATCACTGTTAGAAAATTCTTAGCTCTTACCTCTTTTTTTTTTTTTTTTTTTTTTGCTTTCTGGATTTACTACTATTATTCCTGATTTAGAATTGCCTTTATTTAGACTTTAACAGAATTGAGTTTTTAAATCACAATCATAAAACTTCCTATATATTAAAGTCTTATTCCAAATGAGTCTCAAAAGTTAAAATCGTAAGCCAGCCAACATATCCGCTTTTACCTGTTTTAAACATTGCTTCTGCACTGTTCTGTCTTCTTCCTGACTACATTTGATTTGTTTTCTGATGTGCCTCATGTCTTTTAAGTCCTTAAGTAACTCCCCTTAAATTCCTTTATATCTTTATGTTTTAGTTTGGATAGTTTGTAATAACCTGTCTTGATGTGTTTTATCTCTTCTATGATTAATTACATGCTCTGCTATCTGACTTCCTAGACGTTACCATCCTATTTCTAAGTGTACAGTTTGGCAGTGTTTTGAGTATTCACATTACAACACAACCAATCTTCAGGATTTTTCACCTGGTAAGAACAAAACTCTGTATTTACTAAAAAGCAACTCCTTTCCCTCCAGGCTCTGGTAATGACCACCGTATCTTCTGACTCTGTAAGTTTGACTATTCTGATATAAGTAGAATCATTCAACATTTAGCTTTTTGTGACTGGCTTATTTAGCCTAATTCCTCAAGATTTACCTACACTAAATGTCTTCTGGCCAAGTCTACTGTAGTTATATACCGTTCATATGTCCATCCATCTGCTGCTGGGCATTTGGACTGATTCTGCCCCTGGGCTGTACTGAATAGTATAGTTATGAAATGTGAGTGTGTGAGTATTCCTTTGAGGCAATGCTTTCTGTGCCTTTGAATCTATGCCCAGAAGTGCAGTTGCCCCATCTTTTGGCACATTTCATTTTTAATTTCGGGAGGACTTATGATACTTACCCCCACAACAGCAACAATAAAATTTTATATTCACATCAAGAGTATACAAGGATCACAATTCCTCTACATCTTTACCAACACATTTTACTTTCTTTTATATAGTCATCCTAATGAATGTGAGGTCATATGGGTGTGAATTTGCATCTCTCTGATTAGTAACACTGAGCACCTTATGGTATTACTCACTTGCACACCATCTTTAGAGAAATGTCTGTTTAAATCCTTTGCACATATTTACATTGACTTTTTGGTTTTTGTCACTGAACTATAGGACTTCTTTATATATTCTGGACATTAACTTGTCATATGATTTGTATATATTTCTTCCTGTTTCATAGTCTGCCTTTTCGTTCTGTGGATGCACAGAATATTTTAATCATGGTGCAACCCACTTTATCTCTCCATTTCTTTTACTTCTGTTTCCTGTGCTGCTGGGGTCATATACTCAAGGCATATATTCTATTCCAAGATTTATACATAGCTTGAGGACTCTCACTCATTTTAAGTTTTATATGTGGTTGGTAAGGACTGAACATTTTTGTTCATGTGGAATATCAGTTTCCCTAATATCACTTGTAAAAGAGAGCAGTCCTGTTCTCATTAGTCTTGGTGGCTTTATGAAACATCACTGAACTGTCAATGTAAGGGCTTATTTTGGGGCTTCCCATTGTTTAAGCTGAGTTTTAGTCCATGTATTGAATCCTTAATTTCAATCCCCAAATGTCCATTTAATTTTTTATCTTATAAGTTCTAATTCTCTGAACACTATCTCCCCAACCCCCTACATTCTTTTCTTCTGTCTTCTTGAACACATTAATTATTGTGTTTTTAAAAGTCCTTGTCTTAACTGCAAAACCTAGACACCTGAAGGTCTAGTTCAATGGTTTCTATTTTAAGCCATGGAAATCAGTCTGATTTTGTTGAGGGTTTGACATTTTGTCTTAAAAAAACTGCAGGGGCACCAGATGAAGTTATCTTAAAAACAAAAACAAAAACAAAAAACAAAACAAAACAAAACCAAAAAGCAAAAAACAACAACAAAAAAAAACCCAACAAATTTTAAGGCTGGGAGTGGTGGCCCATGTCTTTAATCCCAGCACTTGGAGGCAGAGACAGGAAGATTTCAGTGAGACTGAGGCTGGCTGGGCCTATATAGAGAGTTTCAGGCCAGCTGGGACTACAGGGAGACACTGTCTCAAAAATCAAAACCCCAAGCCCCCCAAATATAATTATAAAATGTAATGTTCTTGTTCACTGGAAGCACCACTGGCTGCCGGATACCTTCACTTTACTGAGTTCCAACTGATTGTCCCAGCTTTCCCACAGATTCTGCTTTGACTTCCTGGTCACCTGAGTTTTGTAGTTCGAGTTTTCCCATATTCTATGAAGATCACTAGATTCAATTCTTCACCTCTCTCTTCTCCCTGGGATTATGGTTCTTCTGGGGGCAAATTTATTTCTTAGTCTATAGGACTTTGGAATCTGTTGGTTTCTCTGCCTAAATCATCACCTGCCGGTATTACAGATATTGTTCCTTTAAAATAAAACAGTTTAGGTTTTGTTCTTTTTCTTTTTTATGAGTCAATTTGAATATTTTCATCATTCTCTCTGCCCCTTCATAACTCTCTAAGTCTAGCCCATCCTTCTAAGAGATGACTACTTTTTCCTTCTTTTCAGAAGTTCCTTAGATGTTAAGTTTAAAAACCTGTTCTTTATAGTATCATTTGAAATCACTATTCCCAGGTTTTTATCTGCCTGTCCACTATGTTTATAGTGCTTATTTGAATGTAAGTTGTTAATATTTATATAATTTACTAACTTCTTCCATTACTGTTATGAATTCTAAGTCAATCAGAAAATTCTGCCACATCAAGATAAAAAAAAATCCCCACATATTCTTTTTGTACTTATTTTTACATCAGCTTAAACTCCTGATCCACTTACCATTTATCCTGGTGCATGTGTAAGGAATGGATGATTTCACCTTTTTTCCTGCCCAGCATAAAACATGCATTTCTCTTCAGTGGTGAGAGACTGCCTTTAGGTACTAAACTGCCACATGGAATTAGCTTTCTGTTCTTTCTCCTTGGTTTGTGTACTGATGCTACCACACAGAGTTAATTAAGTACTTCGTGAGTGTTTAATGTAAGGTTAAATCCTCCTTTTTTCCAACTGGTCTTTCTCAGAGTTTGCCTGGCAATTCTTCCTTGTTCATTCTTGAGATCAACTTACAATTAGCTTGTCTGGCACCAGAGGAAACACTGCACTTTTACTGTTAGTGCACTAAAATCACAAATTAGGAAGAATTAAAATTCTTACGTGGTTGAGACTTTGTATCTTTCTATTTGTCACATCTTTCAGCACTGTTTTATGTTTTTTTCAATCTTGGAAAAATTTTAAACTTTTGAAAATTTTCATATCTTTAGTCTTTTTTGTATATAAGAAGGCTTTTTTTTTTGGTTTATAGTTCTACTCATTTCTAGCTTAATCTATTTTGATAGATATATGGTAAATGATTCCAGTCTTTGGAAATTTGTTGAAGCTTTTTTAGGCCCAATCAGACATTACATATTCACATATGATAGATGTCCTTTCTTGGGCACTAAAAGGAGTAGGAATTCTGTCACCGCCAGATGCGATGCTCTATATATGTAAACTGGGCCAAGTGTGCAACTGTTAATTTTTTTCTACTTGTTTTATCAGCTATTATGAAAAGCATATTAAAGCCTGCTGGGTTGGGAGCATGTCTATCTTTTTCTTTTAGATACATCCATGTTTACCATATATATTTCAAAGCTATGTTACTGAATACACAGGTAACAGGGCTCATCTACAGCTATGTTCTAAATTGACTCAAACTTAAGTAATTTAATGGAACAGAAATTTGTTCTTTTAACAGTCCTGATGGTAAAACCCCAAAATCAGCATCACTGGGTTGAAATTCATACATGAGCAGGGCTGAGCCGTCCCAGAGAACTGGGAGGAGAACCATTTCCCTCCTCCTCTGGCTTCTGGTGTGTTGCTACTCTTTGTCTTGGACCACAACACTTCACTCTGTCCCTCTGTCACAGTACTGTTCACTCTGTCTGTGTCACGGTACCCTGGCTTCTTCTATCTGTGCGACATCTTCTCCACTCTTTAAAATGTGACTCTGCTACTGCGATTGGATTTGGTGTCTTCCTACAGAAACCAGGACAATCTTTTCATTCTTCAATCCTTAAAATCTTATCCACACAATTCTCTTTTCCATACAAGGTTACTTTCATAGGTTCTAGGAATTCCAGCATGGATGCCTTTTAGGGCTCACCATTCAGCTTACCACAGACCCCTTTATCCTCATGAACACCACTTTAACTCTAAGAACACTTTTAAGGTTTACTTCTGACAAGACTGCAGACGTCAACTTTTTGTTATTGTCTGCATGCTATTTTACTTTTCATATTTGTACTCCGAGCCGTTTCATACCTGTCTACCAGTGTGCTGTGTCCCCATTGTCTGTTTCATCCTTTTCTGTGCTGTGGTCTTTCTTGACTTCCTTGAACTCAAACATTTTTTATGTTATTTCATTTTTCTCCTACTAGGTTGCATCTTAAAATAACTTTCAGTATTAGTCTATGGCTTAAAACACACATTTTAAAAACATGCAGATCATTACTTTTATAGGCTGACTGGCGCCCAGGTGTGATTTCTTTGGAGTTATTCTGCTGTAGTTTGCTCAGTTTCTAGAATCTGTAGCCTGCATCTTTTACCCTTTGAGGAGAAACCTTGCCCATTTCTTCTGCTCATTCTTTAAGTCCTTAAGTGTTTCTGCTGTGATTCTTGGACTCTTGCTGGTCTCTCCCTCTCTGGTTTGCTTTGCCATCTCCTTAGCTTATCAATTCTGAGCTCTGCTCTGTTCAATTTACAGTAAATCTACTCAAAGTGGTCATTACTGTATTCCTAAGTTCTAGAATGTTGAGTTGATTCTTTTTGTTCTGTTTCTTTGTTTTTGGGTTTGCGAGACAGTGTCTCACTAGTTAGCCCCGGCTGGCCTTACACTCATAATCTTCCAGGCTCTGCCTCCCTTGTGCTTGATTAATTTTCATAACTCCTAATTATTTAGTGAAGATGCCCTTTCACCTCTTTCCTCCATCTTTCCCACGTTCTGATGAGCGTGCTAACTGTCCTGACGCTAACACCATGCTTAGCTATGACACCGCGACTCCTGTGAGGTGCCCCTCGGTCTGCCTTCCATCTTGTCACCATGCACACCTTACTGCTTGTTTGCAACTGTAGTGTTTAAAACCGCCTTCTGGTTCTTGGGTGTAGAGCCACGGAGGTGCCAGATGGTGCCATGCTTTATTTGGGCTGCAACACTTTTATTGCATTAGGTGACTGTGGTGAGGGACTGGGGAGGGACAGGTTGCCTCACTCCTGTCATATCCTGAGCTATGCTTGGAGATGTCCTGTAGTTTGAGAGTCTATATCACCCTGTTCCTGAGGTGTGGCTCTCTAGGTATTTTAAGGGCTCCTGGAGCGTATCTGTCGCCTGATCCTTAAAAGATTTTCCATTCCCAGGGTTCTTGGCCTACTTCTGTCTCCCACCCAGGAATCTCGAGATGAGAATCTCGAGAGAAAGATCAGCCATGCACTTAACTTCAGCTTTTTGTTTCCTAAGCAGTGAGAGATGAAGGTATTTTACTACATCTTTCTAAGTTTTAGCCAAAACCCCCAACCTTTTCTAGGGCCTTAGCTTTCACTAAATACTCCTTGGAAAAGAACTAGCATGTACTTGATTTCCAACCTGTTAATCCTGCCTTGAGCAACTGCTGCAGGCTTTCTCTTCCACCCAGAAGCACTGACTTTCTCTCCAGGCTCAGTCATATTCTGAGTTCATACCTAGAATCAACAGGGGGAAAAAGAGAGCTGGCAATCACCAGCTCAACCTGGAAAGGTCTTCTGTCACCGTGGTTTAGTGCTCGCACGTCCTATTGCTTCTACAGTTCCTGGATAGCTTCATGAACAGATTCCTAGTTTATCTGGCTCTTTTTTTTGCATTGCTCTGATTTCGCATGACCCACTACATCCCAATTGGAATATTATTTTTATTTTTTAATAATCTCATAGAGGGGGCTGGAGATGGCTCAGTGGTTAAGGGCACTGGCTGCTCCTGCAGAAGATCTGGGTTCATTTCCCACAGCCTACATGGTGGCTAACAAGAATCTATAACTCCAGTTCCAGGGAATCTGCGGTCCTTGTCTGGTCTCTGTGGCACTGCAGTCATGGGTGCACTTTTATTCATGCAGACAAAACTCATAAAATACTCATAGAATAAGGAAGCTGGTAGATTGTGTGTGTGTGTGTGTATGATTAAAAAAACAGCCAAGAGTTGAGGTCTTAGGGCCAATAACAGGTATAACTGTGAACAGTCGGTCACCCCTAGCGCACTGGTCCTGTCTTCTCTCCCTGGGGAGGTCTGACTGTCCTTCTGGGACCCACTTCCATTTAACCTGTGTGTTTCCAGAGAGTCCATCCACTCACTCTCCAGTTAGTCTGAAATATTAACTTTATGTGTTGTTTTGAACCGGTGACATGTGAGATTTCTTTCTCTGTTGGAGCTGCTCTGCCATGGATTCTCCCAGGGTTTCCAGACATATGATCTCACCACAAACACACTGGCAGCCTCAATAACTTTGCTGTCTTTTTCTACCTCTCCATTTCCAAGCTCTTATGTCAGGTAGAATTTAGTGGACATTTGTGTCCTGAACTTCAGCAGGACACTTACTGGACAGTAGACAGTGAAGTCCAGGCCTTTTTGCTGAGGCATACAAAATAATTTTAAAGAAAAATATCAGGCTGTGTGATGTGGCACAGACCTTTAATTCTAGCACTCCAGAGGCAGAGACAGGGAAATCTCTGTGAGATTGAGGTCACCCTGGTCTACATAGCCAATTTTAGGCCAGCTGGAGCTACAAAAAGACCCAGTCTCAAAAAACAAAAAAACAAAACAAAACAAAGAAAACAAAAGAAACCAAAGCAGCAACAACAATAAGGAAGCTGAAACAAATTTTGGGGCTGAAGAGATGGCTCAACAGTTAAGAGCACTGGCTGCTCTTGCAGAACACCTGGGTTCAGTTTCTAGTACCCATATGGTGGCTCACAACCAGACATAACTCCAGTTTTAGGGAATCTCCTCTAACCTTTGTGGGCAATGCACACACGTGGTACACTTACATCCATGCAGGCAAAACACTCATACACATAAAATAAAAATAAATGTATATTAAAAAGAAAAGTATCAACTACTAGTACAGAATTCTTAATATGAGTTAGCATAAAGTTTGTCTAAAGTATATGCAAGTTTTGGTATAATCATATGATTCTCCCCCTTGCCTCTGACTATCAAGGGTTCTCAGTGGTTTGCAAACAGTGACTCTATTTCACATTCCTGGGATAAAAAAATCTCGCTCATAGTGTGTGTTTCTGAGAAATGCTGTATTAGATTATGTTTGCTAATATTTTATCACATTGGAATTGTGACAAATAAAACAGGTTTCACTTCCTGCCAACGTTGAGACTTTTGGATCAATGATATATTTGCTTCATAAATACATAAATACACTCCTCTGAAACACAGAAGTGGCACCGGCAGGTTTTGTCTGTTTATTCTTTGTTTTTCAGACAGAGTCTTATGCAGCCCAGGCTGGCCTGGAACTTACTAACTTCTATACAGCTGAGGGTAACCTTGAACCTCTGATTCTTCTGCCTCTAACTGCGCAGTGCTGGGATTATGTGCACTCCCACACCCTGGTTTATGAGGTGTTAGGGACTGAGCCCAGGGATTTGTGCCTGCTAGGCAGGGACTCTAACATCTGTCTGAACTATATTCCCAGCCCCAGGTCATGGTTTCTAAAGTTTAAACTGTTTTGTGAATTTATGTGGGACTAGTGAACTCACAACAAGAGTTAACCACTTTTTCCAAGTGTTTCAAGACATTTTTTTTTTTTCCTGATTTAAACTGTTTCTACTAAGGTCAATTTTTATAAGTTGCAATTTCTTTACAAATATTTATTCTGGGGCTAGGGAGACAGTTTGATTGATAAAGCACTTGGGAAGCACTAGAAGTTGAGTTTGAGCACCCCACCTGGGCATGGTGGTGCACTTGTTACTCTAGCATCAGAAAGGCAGAAGTGGATCCCTGGCACTTGCTGGCCAGCAAGTCCAGTCTAATTGGTCAGTCCCAGGTCCCCGTGAGAGCCCCTGTCTCAAGACACTAGGTTGACATCTCCTGAAGATTGACACCCAGGGTTGACTTCTGGCCTTCGCACATATACACACTTAGTCCCCACATGTATACTCACACACACACATACCACACACACACAAACATGCACATATATACCTGTACATACATACACACATTTACATCATCTAGATTTTCAAATTTATTCGAATAAATGATATAAAGATTTTCTTACTGTTTTAAAAGTAGTCTCATTGTGTGTGTGTGTGTCTGTACACTTTTTTTCTCTAAAAAAAAAAAAAAGACAGGCTCTCACTATGTAGTTCGGTTGGTCTGGAACATACTATAAAGACTAGGCTGGTCTTGAATTCATAGAGATTCACCTGCCTCTGCCTCCCAAGTGCAGGTATTAAAGCATGTGCCACCATGGTTGGATGTATGCGGTGTTTATAGGTGTGCATGCCATGACACACGTGTGGAAGTCAGGGATAAGTCTGTAGAGTTGGTTCTCTCCTTCTACCTTACCTTCATGTATGGCTCGAACTCAGGTCACCAGACTTGTGCAACAAGCACCAGTGCCTGCTGAGCCGTCTTGCCAGTTGTTTTAATTCTCTAATTATCTGATTTCAATGCTTAGATCCTCTGTCTTCTGATTTTGCTTATTTTGGCAATTCTCTTTTTTTCTACCACTGATTTGTCTATTTTATTTATATAAAAAACAGGTTTTAGATTCATCATTTCTACCAATTTTCTGCATGACTAATGTCTTTTTATTTTTGATAATTCTCTTGCTTTGCCTTGGTTTATACTTTTCTTCTTTGTGTTTACTTTTTCTTCTTCACACATTTTTACTGATACAGGTATTTAATGTTATGAAAATCACTCTGGGGGCTGGAGAGTTGGCTCAGAGGTTAAGAGCACTGGCTGTTCTTGCAGAAGACCCGGGTTCCAATCCCAGATCCCACACAGTGGTTAACAACTGGTAACTCCAGTTCCAGGGGATCTGATGCCCTCTTCTGACCTCCACTGCCATTGCATGACATGAGTGCACTTACATACATGTAGGCACAACACTCATACACATAAAATAAGAATAAATAAATTAAAAAAATAAGTTGAAAAAAATCACTGTGATAACTTCAGATCTGTTCTATAGGCTGCTATTTTGTTTTCATTATTATTTTCCAGAAATCTTAACTTTTATTTTTCACTGTCCTTTTTGATTCAGCAATTATTAAGTATGTTTTAGAATTTCTAGAGAAATAGAAAGAGGAATAGTTTATTGGTCTAGTATGATCAAGTTTTGTCAACATTCAGATGAAAATAGGATGAATTTTCTATTATCAAAGTTCTGAATTTGATACACCTAACAAAATATGACTTATCTGTTATACTGTTAGGTCATTTATATGCTTATTAAATTTTTGCTTATTCTTTTAAGGATATACTTAATTTATTTCTCTATGAATCCTTTCCTTTAGAACCTGCTTTATAAAGTTTGTTTCTGGGTCATTAGTACGTCAGCATCAGAAACTCAGGTCTAAGGTCACGGTACACTGGAGCTTCTGGCATTAGCAAGTGTATTTCCATGTCACTGCACACGGTTGGTCAGTTTACCTTGTCAGAAAGCACAGACTTGTCTCTCTTACTTTGCTTTGTATACCTTGTCCACTTTTACTTTTTTATTTTAAATCTTATTTTATGTAGTTGTGTGGCTTGAATGCAGCATAATCTCTAGTTACACTTTTTACCCAACCTGAAAGTGCTGGTCTTTTAATAGATGAGGCTGGCCCATCTGCATTTATGGACATGACTAACGAGCTTGCCCTCAGTCCCAGGATGTATCTGTCAGTATCTGTATGAATGCATTCGTTTGCTATACTATGTGCTTTACTAATGCCCCCTCCCCAGCTTTTTTCAGTTTCCCTTTGGTATTTAAGGAAGCATATACTGTACCTGTGCAGTCATGATGTTACAACCCCAGCAGGGATGTGCAATGTTAGTCCACACTCTAGGATCTCATTCTATTGGTTCCCAACTATGAACAATGAGTTTCCTTCTATTCTTTCTTACATTTCTTTCCTTCCTTCCTTCTTTCCTTTCTTCCTCCCTCCCTTCCTCTCTCCCACAACAGTATGTGATCTGATGTACCATTCTTTAATTCCCAACCAGTATCTAGTAAATACTCAGTAAGCATATTTCACCCCTGATGTGCTCTATTCACTGATTTTTGGCAGTTGTGTACGTGTGTTTTGGGAGAATGAGCCTTGGCACATGGCAGTGGCACTCTTGGAGCCATTAGTCTTAGCTTTGTGGGGAGATACCACGCTTGACGGGACTCCCTTATATGACTGATACTGCGAAGATCCAGGCTGCCCAAAGCTCAGCCTGTCGTAGGGAGCTTCTCAAAAGGACACTGGAAACAGCTCTCATTTCATGTCCCTCAATTCCCTGATTGACTCTACATTGGTGGTCAGTCTGGGAGTTCAAGGCTCACAGGTTTTCCTTAAGTATCTAAACATATTACTCCAGTCTTCTGGAGCTGAGTTGAAAACCTAGTAACATAAGGTTATTTCTTTTCTTTTATTTGAATATCCAGAGAAATTTTCTTAAAAAAAAAAACAAAACCAGACAATTCCAAATAAAAAACTTAAAAAGGCTTAGTAGGCTGAGGCCCTAGCAGGCAGGACTGAAGACAAGAGTTCCATGCCCAGATCCCACCAGGTGGCAGAAGAGGACAGATCCCTGAGAATCTGTCTGCGCGCCCATGCACAAACACACACACTCATGCGCGTGCATACACACATAATTAAAAAAAACACTCTTAATAGAATATATTTTAGAACTGGCTACCTGGTTAATTCTCCAAGGATCTTGCAAGCCCTTTCAAAATGCAGTTTCAAGTTGTCTCATCTTTTAGATTCTTTTTAACCAATTATAAAGTTTAAATTTGGTCTCGCTTTTTAAGGCTCCTATTAAAGGGTGCTGGTTCTTTTCCTTCTAGATTTCTTTAATTTCTTCCATTTTCCATTTTTTTTCTTTGAGAGGGGTTCTGATTTGTTTATTTGAGAGAAGGTCTCACTGTGTGGTCCAGGCTGGCCCCTCCACACTCACTTCCCTGTGATATAAGGCAAGGCCTCACTCTCTCTTGGTCTCCCTGAGCCTTACCCCAGCGTGCTCATCTTGTTTTCTGCCCACCTGGAAATAAATCCATGTCCTGATATTGTGTTAACGCTTTTCCAAATCTTCCTGTAGCCATCACTTATTGTCTATTTTTCTGAGTTCTGCCTAAGTCATTCCTGAATGACCTGCCACAGTTTCCCTGGAGTCTGGGTCCCATTCACTTGGGCTGGCTCCGGGCTCAGCTCCTGGGGCTCAGCGGCACCAATTCTGATGCAGTGTCTCTAAGCTCCAGCACAGCTTTCAGCTACCTCACACTCACATTTGTGGTCTGGCTTTGTTTTTAAATAAGGAAAAAGGTCTTTAGAAACCTACTTCTTGTAAGACCAACTCAGAAAAAAATGAGGCCCTATTTGGCCATAGTTGTTCCAAAGTGGAAGGATCTCTCTTGGATACTAAGCTGTTGTGTCAGGAGTAGGGGGTCAAGGACTCTCTTCTGTAAGTCACATAATTTGCTTGAATGAGCACTGTTGCTAGCCGTTTTCTCTGTCACACAACATCCTTTTTATAACTAAATAAATTTTACAGAAATAAAACCAGACTTGCTAAGTCTTATTTAATTCCAACCTTAAGGGCTTCCCTGTCATGTTTTCTTTGGTCCTTTCTCATGCTCTTGCTGTCTCCTCTATCCGGTGTGTCCCTCTCTGTGCTGCGCTGTCCTTGCTGCCCCGTCCAGTTTGCCACCGTCTCTCTGATTATTTCTCTACCTTCCCCAGGCATTCTGGATGAAGAGTACTCAACCTGAATTTCTGTTTTCTATCTCCTGTTTTTATATCCTTTGCTAATCTCTCACTGCATTTTAATTAGTGCTCTGTAATCTTTACAAAGAAAACTACTTAATACTTTTTAAGTTCAAGGCAAACAGTATAGACCACACTGGGCTCTCTTCCCCATCACTGTGTTTTTCTCTCGTGTGTTCTTTGGTACGTTTTGCTGCTCTTTTCTCTGCTTCCTCCTATTTTGTATGGGTATATCTGCCATTTTTATTACTCAGGATCTTCCAGGCTGCGCTATTTGTAGAACGTTCCTTTCAGGCGGTGGGCTTTTGTTGACGTATTCTGAGGACCCGGCCTGTCTTCTGCTGCAGTTTATCCTGCATGTCTTCTCTATCAGTCTTAACCACTTTTGGCAATCCTTATTTTTATTTATTTATTTATTTATTATTTTGAGTCTGAAGATCACATCTGTGCCCTAGTTTCATTATAAATGGAAAATTTCCATGTGTGATACCAAAAAGAGGAAGGAAGTTGTTACTGCACCCTGTCATATTCATACTGGAAGTGAGTTGTTTTCTTAATCACTATGTTATAAATAGTTTCTTCAATATTATATAGTAATAGACTCTTAGTCACAAAGTAACCAAATTAAAATTTTCAGTTCCTCTTCTTTACACAAGTATAGAACAGAGATAGAAAAGAAGTCTTAGAGAGTTTCAGTTACATTTTCTATAAGCTATATGAAAATCTGTTTTGCAAATATTTTTTAAAGATATTTTAGTTATTTCATGTGCATGAGCATTTTGCCTGCATGGATGTAGGTGCAGCTGTGTGGTGCAGAGCCCATCAAGGCCAGAAGAGGGCATCAGATCCCCTGAAACTGGGCTTATGGATGGTTGTGGGACACCATGTGGGTGCTGGGAACTGAACCCAAGTCCTCTGCATGAGCAGCCAGTGCTCTTAACTACTGACCCAACTCTCCAGCCTCTGGTTTGCAAAATTTTGTTTCATGATTTCAAGAGAGAAAATATTTCAAGGGGCATTCCCCATTTCCCATTCACAGCACCACAGATTTTCATGACCAGAATAATGCCTGCCTCATTTGATATACCCAGGTCCCACGGTTCCCACATTCCCACCTCTAAATACCTGGGCTGCACACAAGGACAAAGAAGCAGGAAAGAATAATAACCAATGAGGTAAAGCGATGAAAAGTGACTAAAACACCCTCAATGGGGTCATTTCACATTGTGCCTTCGGCCAAGTGCTAGCAATGGGCAGAAGAGGTGAGAGCCACCTAGGGACAAATAGTCTAGAATAGACATGAGGAGATGGGCAACAGTACTCAGCTTTCCTGGGGGTGGCTTACCTTCTCCAAAACTTTGGCAATTCGGGTGCCAATCTGCTCGAGTGACTGCTGGGGATACTGGTCCTTGCCCAGATTCTGCAACACCTAGAACAGAAAGAGATGGTGGATGGAGGAGATGGTGGATGGAGGAGATGGTGGATGGAGGAGATGGTGGATGGAGGAGATGGTGGATGGAGGAGATGGTGGATGGAGGAGATGGTGGATGGAGGAGATGGTGGATGGAGGAGATGGTGGATGGAGGAGATGGTGGATGGAGGAAAGGGCCAGAAATGAGACATGATTGGGATGCTGCTGCCGCCACTGAGCTGAATGCTGGACCACAATAGCACAGCACTTTGCAGAGACACATGCTGTGTTTCTGTGGTAAGTCAGCCTGTGGAAGAGACTTTTAAGGCCATTATGATGTGCCCACATTCTTCCCTCATTGGATAAAAATTAAGGACATGTAAAAGAATCACCATGGCAGCATTAGAAAATAAGAGAATGAAAGCTAACTGTAGTCCTATCACCCAGACACAATCACTGTCTGTGTTTGTTTTCAGATATTACTCTTCTCACAAAATATGGGATTATACTGTACATGGCAGCCTATGTTTTCACATAATATATTATGAAAATTTTCTTTATGGCAATAAATGTATTTCTAAACACAACTTTCCTAATTATGTCATTGTATATTATCCTTTTTTTTTTTTTTTTTTTACCAAAGCTGATTTGGCTCATCTTTTAGGGTGTGTATCTGTGATGTTTCCAATTCACTTTTGAGGCTCATTCTTTGAGGTATATGTTGGGTCTGCCCTCCTTCCTCCTTTTGTAACAAAAATAACTGCCCCAAGTGTTTTTCCCAATAACCTTTTTCTGGTGGCAAGGCAGAAGACCACTTACCTTGAAGAAAGTGTATCACTTATAGTCATAAAAAAGCATAAGCTATGTCTCAGAGCCTGAAAGAAACTAAGTGTGGCCTTACCACCTAAGTAAAGGCCAAATGAAGAAGAGTCACTCACTAGTGCTTCTTTCTGTCAGTTCTACTGTAACTGGGAGGCAGAAATTACAATGGGCTGAGCAGGCCTGAGCACTCACCTCTGTAAGCTGGCTCTCACCAGTGTAGTGCAGGCTGGCTCGGTTGGACACGCCATGTAAGTGGTCCAGGGTGTGCATGCTTGTGGGGAGATTGCCATTACACATTGGTTCCATTGCTGGCTGCTGTATGGGAGTGGCAAAGTCTATGTGCTCCGTGATGCTGGAAAATGGAGATTACTACATTAGCCACAGCAGAGAGATAGCACAAGTAATCAGTAGATCGCAACGTTCATATGGAAGGTTCTGAAAGAAGTGGGTTTGCTTCTAGAACTTCTTTTAGGAAACAGTAGTGATAGAAGCTACAACTGGCTCCCTAGCTTTACTTTTCCTGTTCCCAATGGAAGTCATTTCAGAGTTGGTCAACTGCATGGAGACGCAGCCGCACATTCACTGCACTTCGTAGCAAACGCAAGTATTTCCCATCATGACTGTAAGGAGTCTTTCCTCTTTACAAACGTGAAAAATTTTTAAAATTATGTATATATGCCTGTGTGCACAGAAATGTATGTGCCCACAGAGACCAAAGGTGCTGGATACCCTGGAGCGGGAGTCACAGGCAGTCGTGAGCTGCCCTACACTGGTGCTGGAAGCTGAACTCCAGACCTTTTCAAGAGCAGTGCATGCTCTTAATTCTTAAGCTATCTCTCCAGCCTAAGAGATCACTTCTTACAGGCTAAATGTACAATCATATGTACTGTACATGGCAATCTGACACTACCAAATTTGAAATTTAAATATTAATTTTTTTTTTTTTTTTTTTTTCTGAAACAGGGTCTCCCTATAGCCCCAGCTGGCCTAGGACTTGCTCTATAGATAGGCTGGCCTCACTCTCACAGAGATCACCTGCCTCTGCCTCCTGAGTGCTGGGATTAAAGGCGTGAACCACCTCGACTGGCCACCTAATAAAAAATGTTTAACATATATTAAGGAAACATCTATTTCTTCATTCATTCTTTACCCAGAACCTACTGCATGTCAGATACTAGGGCTATAATAAGCAAATATATGCATCCCTGGCTGTTATTGTGCTCATGTCCCATGTCTTGGGAGGGATATGATTACAGATTTGTCAAATTATAAAACATGAAATAATGCCAATGTGCTGCAGGGGGGAAAGTATTTCCTTTGTGCCACAAGGAGCGGGGATTAGTGAAGGCTTCCCTAAGGAAGGAAGATTTTTTAAGTAGAGCAGCTGGGCTCAGAAACATGAGTATGAATGTACCAGGTGAGAAGAGCCGTGAAAACAAGCTGCAGGCCAAGGGCCCCTGTGTGAAGGCCTTGACTAGAGTGAGGGCAGGGCAGAGCAAGAAGGCTTTGTGGGTCACTTTAAAAAGCAATCACAAGTGACTACTAGTCTGATTTAGGAATAACTTGACTTATATTTAAAGAACTCTCAGACTACGGAACAAACGGACAGAAGAGAGGCAAGCATAAGCCTAGCAAGCAGCCAGCGGAAGGCTGTGCACATCTGTGTGGCAGGAGCAGTATTCTAAAGTAAGAAGAAAAGAAGTGCTTTTGAAAGTACTCAGAGAGTAAAAGAGTAAGAACTAGTAACAGATGAGGTCTGAGGGATAAAGAAAAGAATTGTTGAAGATGATACAGCTGGAAACAGTTACTAAGAATATGAAACGGGCAGGTTGGATAGATGGCCCCGCAGTTCAGATGGGTACTGCTCCTCCAGCGGACCCAGTTCATTTCCTAGCACCTACATTAGGTGGCTCACAACTGCATGTAACTTCAGCTCCAGGAGATCTACCTCTTCTAGACTCTGCAGATAACTGCACAGACCCTCCCCTCACCATGTATACCCACAACTAAACAATAAAGATACATCTTAAAAAAAGACTACGAAATGGACGAACAAAATGGACCCATGGTAAGAAAATGCTAAGTTCAGTTTTCTTCAGCTTGGGGTGATTAAGCCAGGCAGGCAGAGGAGTCTGGTGGATATAATGAATCTAGGGCTTTGAGGAATGGTCTGGAGATCCAAATTTGGGAGTGATCACTATATCATTAATGATGGAAGGTATGGGGTAGATCAGCCTGAGTAGATACAACTGTCAAACAAGAAAACCTAGAAGTAGATCTGGAAGAACCTCAACACCTGCATGGCAGAAAAAGAGTCAGCAAAAGCCAATGAGTGTCTCATGAATAAGAAGCAGTTACAAGAGGCCTCTTGCTCAGCTTGCATCTCAGCAGGTGCTGCTCTGGCTCCCCTACTAGTGAGGATATTCATGAGACAGCTTTTAGGATTCTAAAGAAAAGGATTGGTCTTCAACAGAAACTGAGCTACATGTGCTTTCTGAGAGTGTGCGAGGTGTGGGTGACAGAAAAGGGGGTGCTTCACTGCTTCTCTACACGGATTAAGTTCATCTGCGGGCTGTGGACAGATGAGTCTTCTGAGCACTGATCCCACAGAAGATAGTGCTGAGGCTCCTGGGTTCACTGTATGGAAATGCCAGGAGGGAGTTCAGGTCAAAGATACTCACTCAATGTTTTTTGAAGAAACTGCTAGCCAGGTGCTCACAATGGCAGTTAGCTCTACCCAGCGAAGTTTGAGGCACTCATCTGGACTTGGCCACCCCAGACTCTGGTAGTCACGTTTTTTTCCTAGAAGGAAAGGATGTCATGAACGGACACAATTACAAGGGAATGGAAGCCAACGTGCAGTCTGCCTTGGTGATGACGTCATCAGAGCTGGGGTTTGGAGGTGCCCATCTAGAAGGGTGTTTTAGTTTTAATTTTTATTTGTTTTATTTTCAGTCTTTTTGACACAAGGTCATCCTGTAGTCCCAGCTGGCTTTAACTCACTGTGGAGACCAGGCTGGCCTCGATCTCACAGAGATCCACTTGCCTCTGCCTCCCAAGTGCTGGCATTAAAAACATGCACCATCATACCTGTCCTCTTGTTTCTAGAATGTACACCATCAACAAATGGATTAAAAATATCATCACTCATGGCAACAGGAATAAAAATCCTCTTTGAATAAGAACTTATTCTCAAAGATGATGAAGTAAACACGAATCCTTTGCTGGATTTAAAGTCGATCAACATGAAATAAGGGTTTAGATGTTCTTAGAGGCTAACATTCTTTCCACATTTAATTTTTATTCTTCTAGAGTTTGTAAGCACAACTCTAACTTAATAGAAACACATATGTGTAAAACAGGATTCTAAACCCAGTACTGTGACATTCTAGGCTACAGAATGCTTTGTTGTAGGGACCAGTCCTGTGAGCTGAAGGCATTTACCAGTACTCTTGGGCTCTACTCAATAATTTTAGTAGCATACTCCCCCAGAAATGTCACCCCGAAATGCCTTCACACACTGCCAAATGTCCCATGGAAGGAAACTCAGGCAGAATCACTGTTTTAAAGAAAAGCATTACTGGGGCTGGAGAGATGGTTCAGTGGTTAACGGCACTGGCTGCTCTTGCAGAGGACCCAGGTTCAGTTCCTGGAACCCACGTGGTGGCTAACAACTGTCCATAACAAGTTCCAGGGGATCCGATGCCCTTTTCTGACCTCTGCGGGCATTTCACGATATGGTACACTTATATACACGCAGGCAAAACATTCGCACACATAAAAATAAATAAATAAATAAAATAAACTAACAAATAAAATCATCAGGATGGGAAGTAATGACAATATATGGTGACAATGTATTTCAAGAGTGTTTTATCCATGTTCAGAATCTATGCACAGTGTTCTGAACTCATAACCTCATGAGGATGGCTTTAACCCTCACAACTCAGAGGAGGAAACAGAGGTTTAGGGAGAGGACGTAACTTGCCTGAGGTTCTCTGGCTAGCGGATGGCAGAGCCGGCACCCAGACACAGGTGGTTTGACTGTGACACACGTGCTCACAATCACTGCTGTTAAAGGTACTTTTAGGTCTGGGCCCTTTAGATCAAGTCCCTAAGAAAGAGCAAAACCGAGTCTTATCTGGGAAAAGATTAGAGATGGGCAGGAAGGAGAATCTTAACTGTGTATGGTACCTGTTATACTACAGGAATTTACTAGCAATGGAAAAGATCTGAGGCATAGGCAGGGGTTTAGATTTAGATTTTAATAAGCTAAAAAAGAACAATTTGAAAGATTTTCAAAGTAATTGTTTAAATTAATTACATAAATCATACATTTCACAATAATTCTTACTTTCTTTTTATATTTAAGAAATTCATTTGAAAAATATCTATTGAGCACATATTATAAGGGTCTCAGACTCTGATACATTGGGATAACAGACAGGAGTAAGAAGCAGCTTGCTCTAGAGCTCAGTCGAGGAAGGGAAACAAACTGCTGTCATGTGACAGGATTAGTGCCAGAGTGAAGGAACCAAACAGCTGCCCAGAGGGAGGAGCAACTAACTCTGAAGACCAAAGGCTTGGAAATGGCACTTGATTTTCAAGTGTAAGGGTGAGCAAGAGCTTAGCATCACAGAGCCAGCACGAGGGCATTCCAGGTAGAGGGATAATGTGAGAAAGGTACAGCGTGAAATAAAAGCGCAGCTGTTTCTAAGGTGGTTCTGAGGGTAGAGAGAGGTTGGCTTGTAAAGGGTCTTAAAGCCACAGTAGGAAGTCTGCATTTTATCCTGTAGGCAGTGGACCGTTCAAGCCCATAGCTCTCCATCTTGTTCACAAGGTATCCTAACAGGCTCTGTTAAATGCCTTGTGGAAATCCAGATACATTTTGTCTATAGCACTTCTCTGGTCTTCCAGGCTAGAAGCCCTAGCCAAAAAAAGGAAATGAAATTAATTAAATGTGATTACTAGTGTCAGTGTATCGGTTATGGCTCTCAGTGATGTTTCTTTCTTCCCTACAGGTTCACAATCTGCTTCATCATCTGCTTTAGAATCTTGACCCGATTTACCCGGAAGTTTACTAGTTGGCAGCGGGTAAATCCATAAACTTTAAAACTTGGGCTCCTAAACCTCTGCATCGCCTCCACACAGAACACACTCAGGAAAATAAGTAGTTTCATGATCTCATTTGCAAGTACATTCAATGCCCTACTTGGGCCAACCAACTTGAGTCCATTTAAAGCTGCTTACATGGGGCTAAGACGGAGCTCAGCGGCAGAGGGCTTGCTGTGACCAAGGCCCTGCCATCACTCTCAAGCAGCTGCTTAGATGCTCTTGTGTCTTCTCAACCATGACAGGATTAATTTTTACTTTTATAAAAGAGGTTTTTGCTTTTTAAAAAATAAAAGCAATGCAGGATTATAAAACATTTATGGAATGGAAAGGCCACACAGAAAACAGAAATGAGCCATAGTTCTCTCAGCACCCAGAGAGGAACTCTCATGACATTTGCGATTTCTTTCTAGACCTGTTTCCATGTGCTTGTGTACTAGGTCCTTTCCATCAAACCTAGGAGGCCATCAGTTCAAGGGTGCACTTTACCTCACACAGTTTAGGAAAGGAAAAAGCCTGCCAGCTGTTATATAAGATACAACCCACTGGAACATGCATCTCAATTTCGGAGATATTAAAATATAAAAAAATAGCATAGCAAATAAAACAAAGCATATTTGCTATTTTACCAAAATGGAAATGTTCTCTGCACCATTTACAAACTGCTTTCACTCACTCATCGTACCACGAGTTTCTTGGTTGATTTTATATGACACAGATATGATGTCATTTTTTTTTTAAGAAATTGCAATATTTAGGTTGCCTATAAATTTTTATGATAACCAAGTCCACATAGTCAGCAGCTTTATGTATAGCACATGGTATCTACAATATCTATCTAGAATAAATGAACAGAATTACTGGTATATTTTTAATTTTTATGATTCATCTTGTCAAACCAAACCCAAAAGTCACTCTATTAACATTCGCTGCATATTGTACATTTAAAGACAATTTGGCAAGCAAGAAATATTAACTGTTCATGTTTGCACTCCCATGGTTGCTACTGACTGAACTTTCTGTCACACTGCTAGTGTATGTCCTGGGAGAAATACGTGCACACATTCCCTTTGCTTCGTCCTTTGTCTTCCAGTGCACAGTTAGTTCTGTCCTTCTGTACTGTGGTGTCCTGTACCATAAGATCATACGATACCCATCTACTTTTTCCCTTGATGATTTACTATACTTTATATTTAATGCATCAGAGTTTTCATTTCCATGCTTGGGACATCTTCGTTGATCTAGAGACAGACTTAGCAGAGGAAGTGTTTCCTTTTGTAACTTAACAAATGCTAGCTTCCTTTATAGTAGAAGTAACTCAAGCTTTCAACTCCAGTGATAACAGGAGGCTTCTCCGGGCCCTTAAGATTTCTTATAAGTTCACCCTGGCCTTGGCTAAGCTGACCTCACTCCTTACTCTATTTTATTACTGCCCCTTGTTTTCAGCTTTGGTCACTAATTATACCCAGTTAAATATGACAGATTTTAATGAATTGAATTTTTAGTCCAAGGTGATAAAAATATCCCTTTAAAAAAGAATGTAAACTTTTTTTTTTTTTAAATTAAAGTAATTCTATAACCACTACTTCACTGCTGGGAAAACAGTCAACCGGGTGCATGTCAGTGACCCTTAACCTAAACAGTCAGTGACAGAACTCAAATCAAGTTAGAAAAAAGTCTTTTCATACCAATGACTGATAGTGTCTTTTTCCTTTTCATCTGAACTGCTCTTAGTGATAAACAACATCCCTTGTGAGAAATAAGACAGTGAAATCCGAAAGAAGAAGCAAACACTTTAGAAATACGTGCTTACCTTGGGGCCCAGGAGATGCCACCTTTGGGCC
This sequence comes from Eospalax fontanierii, assembly GCA_035773235.1. Taxonomy (NCBI): domain Eukaryota; kingdom Metazoa; phylum Chordata; class Mammalia; order Rodentia; family Spalacidae; genus Eospalax; species Eospalax fontanierii. Next base: position 21,726,114 of record CM069526.1, read on the forward strand.
CGTGATTTCTAGGTTTGCTTGGTAACGCTGTCCATTTTCTGCTTGATTTGATTCCGCCTTTTTCCCGGACTTTTTCTGGTCTCCTTTGGGTTTCTTTAAACGTTTGACCTGGAATGTGATCTGGGAATCAAAAACATTAGAAAAAAATGAGATCAATGAGCAAATTTGTCACTCATACAGACTTCAATGGTTTTAAGAATAACCCAGTCCACCAGAACATGATGATTAAGACCCTACTGCTGAAGAACCCACACACTTTGATCATAGGACATGGTGAAATCAAGTTGCTATCGACCAGGAAGCTTCCTCCTTGCTGGCTAGTTTTCAAAATATTGGTAAGTGCTAAGCAGGCTACTGGGAGGAAAAATCATCCAGTTCACACCCAGCTGTGAACCCTGTGAGCCACAGTAACAACTGGCCTGGCGAGACACACCCGTGGGTGCAGCAGTGGCATGAATTATCAGGGGGGTGACCAACTATTTTCTAACCGGACTTAAGGCCTACTCAACAAGAGGAAATATACGCCTGGTACTATAAATCTGGCCAAGAATGCATAGGTGTGGAGCTCACAGGCCTCAGTGGTGAACCTGCTACCATTATTTTGCAAAAATGAACATAGTATCAAACTTTTCTCTAAATCTGTATCTCCATACCCACAGATGAGTGCAGATCTCTGACCTCATCAGAGAAATTTCTTTGTACCATGGATAGCAGTTACCACAGAAACCCACAAGTGGCCAAAGCAGAGAGTGAGTGCCGCAGAGTGTGACATCTATACCACACTCCCTCCCCAAGCTTGGCTCGAGGACTATCAAGGAAGAAGGGGTGTGAAGACTGTAAGAGTCAGAGGGAGGCTGGGGAGGACTGGAGTAAAACGGTGTCCTCACCCCTAGCTGAGGAGCTGTTGACAGCTGATGGCTTCTGGGGGAAGGAGAAGCAGTTTTAAGGGTGTATTCCCCGATGGGTTGACAATTGTCCATGAGTTCATGGGCAACAGAAATCGGACCTGGTGGGTCACTAGAAAAAGAAAGAGGATAAGAAGTTGGGTGGGAGTGAGGGTGGGGACAGATCTGGGAGGAGCTGGGGAGAGTGGGGGTGAGAATGATAAAAATACATTCCATGCATGCATGAAACTCTCAAGGAATTAATAAAAACATATTAAAGAATAACCCAGACAGATATTACTCTTTTGATCACTGCAGTCACACTGTGCACATGTGTGGACATATCCACCGGAGATGGATTTACCCCATGCATCTGTGTAAGCATGGTGGACCAATTCTTTCTTTATTTGAGGGGGGTCTTTATGAGACAGGGTCTCCCTGTAGCCCCAGGCCGTCCCTCAAACTCTTAGAGCTCTGCTTGCCTCTGTGTCCCAAGTGCTGGGATGAAAGACATGCGCCACCATGCCTGCTAGTGGACCAAATTTTAAAAACTGTATTCTCGTGGGATGTGTGTGTGAGTGTGCGTGTGCTGGTTCTCGTTTGTGGTGTGGTGTGGATGCGCCCACGTGGAGGCAACCTCTGGGTTTCATTTCTCACCTTTCCATCTTGTTTGCGATGGTCTTTTCACTGGTGTGAAGCCAAGTGAGCGAGTCCAGGAGATCCAGAAGGTTCTCCTGTCTTCGTCTCCCATCCCCCTGTGGTGCATGCTGGGATCACGGATACCTGTGCTGCTGTGGCTGGCTAGTACATGAGACTCTATGAACCTGAACTCATGCTATCAGCAAGTACTTTTATCCCCTGAGACATTTCTCATCTTCAATTTTAAACATGAAAAAAAATCTTCCAAAAATCCAGGCCTCTTCAGTTATTTCCCAAGATTAATTCTTTTTTTTTTTAAATTTGAGAGCAATCTTGCTATGTTGCCCCACGCGGTTTTTGAACTCCTGGGTGCAAATTACCTACCACTTCAGTTTTGTAAGTGGTGGACTACACCTGGCTAAGTTTAATTTTGAAAAGTTCCAAATGAAAAATTGGTAGTGAAATGAACAAAAATCATCTAGTCTTGAAGAGTGTACAGAGGATGCTGAAAAGAAAGAGACCTGCTCGGGGCACTGCCAAGTCTGTGGGCTCCTAGTGGGGCTTCCCAGAAATGCTAGCGATGCTTAGACAACATGAGATGCTTTCTGGAGAATTCCAAGGAGTGCCCTGGAGTGTCACAGAGCTAACAAAAACTTGTAAACTAGGAGCCCCTAAGATCTGGGCTACAACTTCCCGAGGACTCAGTTGATGAATTCTCTGTGTGTGCTGTGTGTGTGTGTGTGTGTGTGTGTGTGTGTGCGTGTATGTGTACACGTGTTTGTGGATGCTTGTGTGTGTGTATGTAGTATATACATGTTTGGGAATGGGTGGGTGCCTGTGTGTGTATGTAGTACATACATGTTTTGCATGTGTGAGTGCCTGTATGTAGCATATACATGTTTATGTATATGCGGGTGCATGTGTGTGAGAAGGGCAGTAGACAGCCTTGAACACTGCTCCTCAGGAGGCATGCATCTTGTTTTTTGAGACAGTGTCTCTTATTGGGTTGGGGTTCCTCCTGTCTCTGCCTTTCTAGTGGTAGGCTGACAGGCACAGTCACCACGCTGGCTTTTTAATGGGGATGCTGGAGACTGGACTTATGCTCTTGGGCTTGCCTGACCGAGTGATCTCCGCTGCCAGGAACCAACAAGCTCTTACCCATTCTGCTGCTTCATCATCTTCACTTCGGCAGTCTCCATAGCAAGAGCTTTTGGCCACTCCATCCTGGGGACCTTTCTTCAGTACCCGAATCCCCTGCAAGTCCAGACGCCGCCCCTTCATTTCTAGTGCTCCCCCAAAGCCTTCCAGAGGCCACGCCTGCTGAAATTCATCCACTAAAGCCAGTATCTCTTCTGACATCTTTGTTTCATCTGAATTCTCCATCTCATCAGAACCGTTGCTTTCTTCAACCACTGTACCTGAAATTCAAGGGTCCCATGTTATTAGCAGTTACATTTATCCAGGAACACGCCTAACTCCAACACTGCTTTCAGGGAAGCTTTGGTTTTGCTTAGAGGCATGTAAATAACCTCTTTCATAAAATAACATTCGGTGTCTTCAAAATTCATAATAGAACATCATCTCTGTCATCCAGCTTTTGCCAAAAGCCTGGCAGAGAGCAATGGCAGCAGCCAGATGGCAGGCATCACAGAGTGTGCCACTAGTGAATGTGAGGATAGCTATGGTCCAGGTTATTTTTTTGGAAGATCCACTTGCTCTACATACAAAACACAGAGGCAAAGATAAGGTTTATTTACTATGTTACTTTTTGACTTACGTGGAAATATTTGAGTTCTAGTCTGTTACCATGAAATATAGTTGTGTCCAGCCCAAACAGCTAGCATATCTAAAGTCAACACAGCTTTAGAAGAGACGGTTCTAATTCCATACAGTCTTCCACTTTCACCATTGGCAATTATAAAAAGGAGCCATACGCTGGTATAATTCCTTCTAAAATGATTACTAAGATATTATTTATACTGTTTAACTATGTAAAGGTTCCCATGGATGTCTCTTTGTACAATGACCTATTGAAAATTTCTTCTCGAGAATTCAATGCTTGTCTTATTTCTCTATGGTGCTTACACAACTGTTAAGTTCCCCCCATGCTTAACTCATAGGAGGCTCAGAAATTAGCTTTCTTTAGGCTCATATAGCTTTCCTTTGCTAAATTGTTTACTACTTAATTTTTTCTATTATTTTGAATTAACAGCTGCACTTTATATCTCGTGCTCCATGTGCATCATCTTTCATCTCTTTTAGAAGGAGACAGAGAACAAAACAAGTAAGAAAATGCTTCCTTTTATAACACGTATCCACTAGTGATAAGGTCAGTGTCAGGACTCTCATATTCATACGGCTACACCCAGAGTCACAGAAATATTAGTCTCTGAGGCAGCCTTGACTGACAAACATGACCGCCAACCACAGCAGAAACAACTTTGTAGCCGGTCAGCGTGTTGCCCTCAGCTCCGGGGCTGCCTTCTGCACCGGTTTCATCTACTGCCAAACCAGTCTGCTGATTTCCACGAATTTTAATAATGGTTGTTACTAGTTTTTTAACTGAGTTTGTAGACAAACACCTAGATGCAGCAAAGCTTTTTCTGTAGGATACTAAGACAAAAGTGGTCAGTTCCTTGTCTAAATTGTGTGGCCAGTAGTCTAAATGTAGAGCGGACAGACCTAATTTTCAGTTTCCATCTTGCTATGATATTCCTAATGTCCAACACTGGGCCTGGCACACAACAGCCCCAGCAGCTATAGGAGAGAGCCATGCGGACTCAGAAAGCACTTTTTTGTAGGGTTCTCAAGGACCTACTGCTTCAGCCTTTGCCTTGTCCTGCTGAATCAAACTTTAAACTCTACAGTTTACCCTGTCAGGGTCACATGACAAAATAAGACTTAGGGCCTAAGGTCTGGAACGCACCCAGCTCAATGGTAAGCACATCAAGCCTGGCTTCATGTCTCCAGGAAAGCATCTGGATAGGGCTGCCTCCAGGAACCCCAAAGCAACTTAAATGCAAGAGCTACCTGGCACCCCACTTACAGCAACAGAACTGTCCCTAAGGATTTCTCCTCTGATTTTCTGATTCTTCCCTCTCCTACAGCCCCCATTGGAGTCTTTCAAACAATCCTGAGACAGGATTTGATAAATTTCACCATTATGAAAGATACAGACTTCCAAAAAAGTGGCTTTATGCCAAAGGGAAATTTCAGACTACTTTCCCAAAGTAGAGTCAGAACTCCATACAGAGGCTGTGTGAAAACCTTCCTTTCTTTCAGTAAAGACTCTTATTTAAAAGCATCCATATTGTTTACCTGCAAAGTTTCTACAAATCTAGCTTCTGAAAGTTATTGTTTCCCAGTGCTCCTACCATGTGGAGATTTTATCACACACACACACACACACACACACACACACACACACACACACACACACACTGTTAAAACTTATTAGTTTATATACAGACGTATATATAATAATTTTAAACTTATTAGCAAGGGGCGATTTAGTTAATGGAATTAATATCCAGGTGAAGAAAGGCTACAGAATTGCTCCAGCCTTCTGTTAGCACCCTTAAGCCTTTCCAAAGGTTGTTGGAACCACGGTGATAGAACTTCTTAAAGAATGATACTAAATACACGCATTTTAAATATTTACTCCTGGAATGGGTAGAACATAAATGTGCTGCAAGTTTTTTTTGGAGAGCAGCTAGTCTTTATTTACTTAGCTCTTCTGATGTGCCCATCTCTGTACCATAAACTATTTATATGGCAACAAGATTAAAGCTTTTGACCCTGATAAACAAATATAACCAATTTATAATAAACTTGAAGACTCAAAGCAATTTGCATTTGAGACAATTTTTTTCTAGAAGAAAACTATATGAATGTAATCTCAGAATGCTTCCTGAGAATGGCAGACCATGGTGGCGGGATTTAGCGGCAAAGGGGTCGAGGAGGGCGCTGTCTATAAAGCACATGCACACGGGCTCAGATACCCATGGATCAAAGAGAGACACGTGCAGGAACAAGGAAGTGTGAGGCACTACTGACTGCAAATTCATTAGAACAAATTTATTAGTGTACAGGGGACATCAACAAGTACAAATAAGAGTCTTAGGGATACTGGTGACATTAAGTGCTACTGAAGTCAGGAAAAGGTCATGTAAGAGGAACCTCCCTGTTTCTTAGGCAGCAGGTTACTAAGGGACTTATAAAAGAGTTATGGGATGATGAGGTCTAAGTCTTGGAATCACAAAGCTGGTGGTATGAGGGGGGTTGTTGGGGAGGGACAAGAGACGACAGAAGACAAAGGGCTTGACTAGAAAGGCATTCCATGGGCTAACTTCGGGTAAAGGCAAGGGGAACTTTTTCTAATGCGAAAAAATTTTAACAGAGGGAAAGTCTAGAGACGATTTCAATATGTTAAAGTCTACTGGTAAGCAGCAGGATTTGTACCGTGTGGATATGGCTCCCAGTCCGAGAATGGAAATGGAAAGCTGTTTACAGAGCCAGTGGACTTAGGACAGGGCAAAAGGCTAAGGAGTTAGGATTTAAGACACTTACTAACTCATTTAAACATTGTTGGTGCATAGCAACATACTGAATACTGCAATGTCCCAGGCTTGAAAGGAAAGAGGAACTTAACGGTAGACACTGTCCCATGTACAATACTGTCCTTTACAGTTAGAAATAGTCTTCTGTGTGGTGACAGGGCTGGATTGTAGAGGAATCTCAGGAGGCTTTAAATAATGCCAGAAACAAGGCACAGGAGTAGATTCTAGGCTTGCAGCCTGTGGGACAGATGGTGTGATATAAACTGAAAACAGAGGGATGAGACCCACGTCTCTAGTTTTTCTTT